>OZ023205.1:7702720-7797720 GCA_963995525.1 Escarpia spicata
AACAGAGACGATAGTTATAACGACCTTTATTAACGGGACTGGCGCGATCAGGGAGCGGCTTCCTATTTCGCTCTCCGGGGATATCTCATTAAGTGATATTGTTACATCCCCTCCGTTTTACAAGCAACAAGTACTTAACGAAAACGTATTAACGTATTAAAGCAATTAACTCATTATGTCTATGGATCAGTATCAGTGCTTCGTACTGATATAAATAAAATAAACTTACCAAACCCTAAATGTAACATAACTGTATCACAAAACGTTTTTACTTTTTTTACACTAAACATTACTTCACATACTCTGTTTCACCAACAATCCTGGATATTAAAGGTAAAATAGCTTGGTCAACATTCAATTGCTCAATTACGAGAACAGAACGAGGTAACATGTCATAGTCATGCGAACATGGCATACATGAACGTATGGATGGAGCATCCACAAGTCAACCAAGTCTGTACTCATCAATGTTCATGTAAGCATAATCAACTGTTCATTTAGACACAACATAGTCCTTGTATTTGCCGGGTAGCTTGGACTTGTTGGTGCTCTCAGACTTCCTGGATGTTGTTGAACGTATAGGACAGTGTGGTTCTGTCTGGTTACTCTGGTGCTGTTGTTCAACCGGTGTGTTCGGCTGAATTTCAACCGGTGTGTTGGCCCGAATTGGCTCAGCTGGAGTGATTAGAGGATCATCTTGGGATGGATATCCATGGACTCCTCAACGAACACATTGAGGTGGTGTTTCGTGTGTCTTTTTAGGTGTACATGGTTACGCCTATACATTGTTCCCTCGCTATCTTCAACGTTATAGGACCTTTGATCCAGTCTTCTCACCACCTTCGCTTTTTCCATGACTTGACTCCTAGCAGCTTGAGCATTTCTGACGCGTTCTTCTTCCGTCAAGTCCATACCAATGAAGATGTGTAGGGCATCTTTTCCAATACAGTATAGGAGAAGTGCCGTTACATACCTGTCTGGCTTAGCGTTGAGTCCAGACACGATTATATAGTTTTCCCACATTTGTTTCCATAACGTCTAGTTATCGATCTGGTTGGTTTCCAGTTCTAATGCAGGTGGAGGCGAGCCTCTGGGCAAATCGACATAGATGTTATTCTGAGACCGAGGGTCATCGACATTTGGAGCAGGTGGCCCGACCGCCTCTTCGAGCTTTCATCAAGTCGCCCGTGGATCGAGTCCAGTACGCACCTCATGCGCCTACTCAGTCACGCTCGTGAATCAAGTTAATTTATCAATTAAAATAACGATTATGACGTCACTAATATTTTGTTATATTTTAATTTTGAAAAAAAAAAAAAAAAATTAATCCACATGTGTTGTTGGGACACTTTTATTTGCAAGACTAAAAATAAAATAACCAACTCTTTTGGGACGTCACAAATACACAACTGTTGCAGTACGCCTTGCAGTACACAAATGTCACTGTCACGTGATTGACAGCCAGATGTATTACGTAAGCACGACACGTACAGTATTCGATTCGGTCCATGTGTTTTTAGCTTTGTTTCGTTTGGAATTTTTTCACAGATGAATTCGTTACTGCATTCGAACAAACGTGACAACAATAAAATTATGTGTTTGAAAACAACATTATCATCTAAGACTAATAAACACGTATGATTTGATTTAATGTGACACTTAGATCACAGATCACATTTTAAATAATGTATTTCCGCAAATACATTTTCTGCTTGCTTCTTCTACACCGGCTAAAGTTGTTGAAGTTCGGCAAGTGGTTTTGTTTTCTCCAAATTACATATACATATATATATATATATATATGTATATATATTTATATATGTATATACATATATGTATACAATATTATATATACACACATATATACATATGTAAATATATATATATATATTTGCCATATTACAACTTTCAAAATTATAGACCCAAATTTCCAAAATTAGCGTCATTTCACGACACTTAGCAAAATGCTTTGGATCTCATATTAGGTCATCTTGCCTATCTATATATTTATTTTAGCATGTTGGTAGACTGTTGCAAATACTTCCGAACAGAGTGTTTTATTTAGGATTTTAGTATATAAATATATTCATTATTGTTGTCCTTGTTGTTATTATTATGTATTACAATTTGCGTAGGCCCTACAAACAACTTCAATCTGCGGAGAATGCTCTCTTAGAGGTGCACAATAAAGTAACTCTAAATATGGATAAAGGTGAAGTAACTGCACTTACCTTGCTTGAACTATCTGCTACCGTTGATACAATTAATCATACCATTTTCAATAATCGTGTATCTTTACCTGGTACAGTTTTGAGTTGGTTTTTGTTACATCTAACATATAAACACCAGAGAGTGAATATTTGGGATACTCTTATTCTTTCAACGCTCTCCATTGCATGTGATGTTCCTCGGGATTCTCGTGACATTCGACGATTACTTTTCATTTGCGATATTTAACTCCACTTAGCTCAGTTATTAACAATCACTTTTATGCTGATGATATACAGTTACACATTTATTTGTCTACTCCTAATACCAATTGCTCCTTATATCAGCACCCAACATTATCTTAATAACATTTTCCATTGGATGTATGAGGGTGGATTAAAGTTAAATAATCGTAAAACAAAGTTCCGTATTAATGGCGCATACAGGCAGCGCGTTTTCGTACGCCAGCTTGTTACAACTGCACTTTCCACACGGAATCTTGGGGTTATTCTTAAACATTCATATGGTTTGACAGTGTATTTGAGCAGACTCAAGTGCTTGTTTGCTAAGTAAAATAGTGGATTTGTAGGCGTATTGATATTTGAAGCTAGACATATATAAACATAATTATTCTGACTCACCAAGTTTGCAGAAATCGGTTCTCCGGCTGTTACGGCTACAATGCAGCCCGATATGTGATCGTAAAAAATAAAATCAGCTCGTAAATAAATCAACGTAACTACCGTTTTGTTTCCTAAGATTCATCACCAATTGGTAGATAAGAGGCAAATGGTTGAAAGAAGCGAATGGCAGTAGAAAGAGATGAGAGTCGGACTAGTGCAATATTATGAAATCATTGTTGCACACCCGAATTGATGGATCCAGTATGTTGGTTCACGTGATTTATATGCCAATTGGACAGAACGTATTGTACCCGTGTGTATTAATCCGAAATTATATGAATATGTTAAACGGAAACCGTATAATGATATGAGGTGGTCTGCTGTGACGGGTTGTGCATAAAACGGAACTGAACGTGTGTACGTTTGCATATCTTGACTATTGTCCAGACAAATCTCCATACGTGAGATTGGGGTCGGCCAATCGGATGCGTTTTGTAGTAATTTTTAACGCAATACAGAAGACAAAATATCATAATCGACCATTCATTATATGCAGGCATGTGATGAAGCAATTGGCTTAAAACCATCTTTATTTCTTGCAACAATCAAATCTTTGATGCAGGAACAATATTTCAGCCTGTTCGTGTGTATGTAATTTCATATTCATCCCATCAAATATAATTTATATTGTACAAACCAAAACCAAACATGTCAGCCTGTATTGATTATATTTATTGTAACATATTTATTACAGCCCGTAGCGAACCGGTATGCAGTTGGTGCACCGTTTTTATTTTACTGAAAACATTTTTTTCGGTATGCGGTATTTATTGTTTTCGCATTTCAGTTATCATATGTTCAACATATGTAATGTAGCTAGATCCAGTTTACATACATATATGCATACATGCATACATGCATACATGCATACATGCATACATGCATACATACATACATACATACATACATACATACATAAATGTGCTTGAGTATACTTGCACACGTCAAAGTTGTCTGAAAAGAGTCACAAGTGCAATTCGAATATTATATACAGAACAAATGTGACGCTTTATTATTAGATAATGTGTTAATAACAGTTAACGTTTGTAGCATGACACATAGTATACAAACTTGATGACACCCAGATTTTTTGCCCAAATCTAGCAAATATATTATTCTTAGTAGGAAACCCGTTCATTCATGTATGTTTCTTGACCGAAACTGTTCGTCGCCACTGCAATGACCATGACACCCAACGACAGACAGGTCTCTCCTACACTGGGAAACCAGTGCAAAGCGCTTCCGCCACGCTAACGCACCGGGCAACACCTGGACAGTGTCTTCGAGCCCAGTGCTTCCGTCGCCAATCGGGCCAGAAAATTCGGCAACGCTCCAGGGTACGCACGCTCGCATACATCCGCCCACGCACACGCACTGCACGCGCGCACATTTTGAGGCCACCACGTACAAGCACGCGCACACGCACGCACACGCACACACACACACACACACACACACACACACACACACACACACACACACACACACACACACACACACACACACACACACACACCAACGTGCATGCGCACGCCATCGCCTAGGCGAAGAACACGTTGACGACGCGCATGGCAACCATGTGAACGATGATGCCAATGCTGATCTGCAGCCACCTGCTAGAGTTGCCGCTCCAGCGGCCGCGCTGTCCCGAGCCGAGGTCTGAGGTGTTTAACGACGGGCGACGAAGCTTGAGGGTCGTGATGACGTTTGTCAGACGCTTGTTTTGCAGCCTTTCCCGATCCAAGTGGAAGACGGCCTCACGCTTTTCGTGTGTCAGATTGTACTGCCGACAGAGGGCACTAGGGGTTGGTGAACGTTATGCAGTAATGCTATATTCACGTGTTGTGTGGTGCCCTTAGAACTAGTAAAAATAACATAGACTGCCCTTACAACTAGTAAAAAGACACAGATAGATTTAAATGAAAAAAAGATTCCAGACATGCTACAATTACTAAGCAAAAGACGGCGACAAGAACAACGAAACACCACCACCACCACCACCACAACTGCATACTACAAAATTATACAGTAGGCCCTACACAATCTTCACGGAAAATCATACCCATAAATCGTGTAGAAAAATCTACGGATGTTAAACAAATGTACATATTCTTTGCTAAGGGGAGAAAAGTAGAACCGATTCCAACGTTTCTAACCAGGACAAACTGTTTTACTCAACTATTAGATCTAAGGTGTCCTGTCTTCGCACGTCCTGGTACCTGTTGCTTCTCCATTTCCTTCAGAGCCGCCATTAACGCCGCGTTCTTGTTGCACTGGTGACGTAGCGTGACAAGCATGTTCTCAATGTCCGTCTCACAGACGTGTCCACTTGGTGTCCGGTGAACCTCGAACGGGGGGGCCGGCTGGTTCGGCAAGGCTGACCCGGATGACGATAGCACCAGTTGGTCGGCGTGTGTGCCGTACCATATCGCCTGCAGGAGCCGGCGGATAGCGGTGATGTGGCCAGCAGAAATTGGCATATTTCGAGAAAACTCGGACATATAACATAAAACAAATTCGGGTCTTAAAATGACAACGACTAATGAATATAGACGAGAGTTGTTGTCGAACGTAGTGGGTGTGCGTGTGCGTGCGTGCGTATGTGTGTGTGCGTGCGTGTGCTCGTGTATGCGTGCGTGCGTATGTGGGGGGGATGCTGTCTGCTAGCGCGGTGGGAGCGCTGATGGATTATTTATTAATGTCGTTGTTGTGCCAGCGTTACTTGCCTTGCGAGTGTTCAATACTGCGGTCAGCCGCTCGATGTCCGTCAGCTCGACCGGAATGAGATACTGGTCCTTCACGCCGGTCAAGAAATGCATACTATCCTTGGGCTGGTCGGGCGTCAGACTATGTGTTGATAGGCAAAAGCTGCAACGAGATAAGTTGCTTAAACAGGCTGTGCAACGATTTGCATTGGCAACCTGAGAGCCGCTTGTTGTGGATTTCGAAATTATTACGTCGAAATTATCTAAATTCAAACTACATCCGGTTTCGGAATTAAGTTGATTATGATGTCCAAGATAACACATTATAACGTCCAAGATCACATATTATAACATAGCAACATGAAACTTATTGTTTCCTGAAATTTAATATCAGAAGGTTTCACTATAAATAGTACGTACACGCCACATATTTAGTCACAGCCTTGAAAGTTTGCGAAGGACTTGAAATAAAAGTAAAGTTGTACACCGATGTTGAACCTTGTTCTTCAGATGTCACACATATGTATACATGTATATAGTATAATGAGTATGCTGTATTCGCAATAAATATATATATATATATATATATGTACACACTCACACACGCACACACACACACGCACGCACACACACACACACACACACACACACACACACACACACACACACACACACACACACACACACACACACACACACACACACACACACACACACACACACACACACACACACATACACACATATTAAATATATACAATCTAACAAAGTCCTTGTTAAAGACACATCTTTTCCGTTCAACGAATAGAACACTCTATTGCGAGTTGAAGTGACATTTAAATGAATTTGACTATTTGTGCTTTTTAAGTAAGTTAATAATTTTAATTTGTTTTAAATTTAGCTAGTCTTTTTAACGTATAATTATGTCTATATAATTTATAAAGTCAATTTAGTCGTCTATTCAATTTATTTATTTTATTTATTTAACTTATTGATTTAACTTATTTATTTAGCTTATATTATTGTTACTTGTTTTAAATTGTTAGCGCTTTGAACATGTTTTTAAAGCGGATACATGGCATTTTACAAATTTATCCTAATACTTATAATAACTATAATAATATAATGATGACGTGCACCTGGACAGTTGGACTAGCACGTGGGAGCTGTTGGAAGAAGTCGTTCCAGTGTTCAACGCCGTCGACTTCTCGAGCGGCGGTGTCATCGCTGACACAAAGCAGTTGACGAGGTCGCGCAGGGCGTTCGACTCCTGCTCGGCCTGCCAGGGGTTTGTCGAGAGCTGGATGAATAGACCCGGCCCCTTGATCAGCGTCGGCGACGTAGGGGACAGAGACATCGGCGTTGACGACCCCGAAAGGATCATTTGCGATTCGAACGTTCCGTCCTGTCGGGTGGAATCGGAAACAAGGGGTTAGTTGGGGGAACGCCTGAGAGTAGACGGGATAGTGGTGGAGATAACGACGTAGCAGGAGACCAGGAAAACAAGAAGGTTGTGGGCAAGGCAGAGATAAACTGACCATGTTCTATCAAGTATGGACTTCTATCCAGCACGGAAACTGGTGCTGCTGTTGCTGATGCTGCCGCTGATGCTGCCGCTGCCGCTACCGCAGCCGCTACTGCTGATGGTGACGATGATGATTGCCACATATTGGGTAATGTCAAGGCAGGCCATAGCCAATAAAACATATTTAACCTTGCTGACATTAATTTAAAACGTGACTGGCCTTACAGTTGACACTTCAGTAGACCTTTCTCTCGTCAGAGGTGCTGTCTTTACCTGCGGGTTGAGCCAGTCGAGCGTCTTTCTGTGCGCGTTCAACTGAACTCGGCTGTTGGATTCCTCCGCCTCGCAACCAAGTGCCATCGGAATGCTGTCCTTCGAAGTCGAGTCCGCAAAGCCCTGCTTCACCGAACGCATATTGCAGTACGTTATCCTAGCCTCATCGTCCTACTACCCGATTTAACCTAATCGGAAACTTACACTATTACGCAACGTGCAGTGATCGGATCCGAATAACTCAATTGGAAGTCAGGTGATCTCTCTCCATTACGCTCCATTCAGTTCTTTAAATCAGACACAAATACACGTAGTCTGATACATATATGTGTCCATATATTCATACACACACCCATTAGCAAGAAGATGTAAAGGCTAGAATACAGATAAAAACACAAGTCAGTACATGTGTAGCAGCTATATGATTCCAGTGGGTCTTTAATATATGTGCATACATGGATTTCACCATTGTCGCTTTATCGTGGAATGTTACTTAATATTGGTACGTAGTATAGCAATTATGAACCTTGTGTTCTTGTTTATCTAGACATGTCATAACTTGTATACAAGATTCCGAATGGTTGTTTCACAGTCCGGTGAAACGGGCAGAGAGTCGTTCCGTGCCTAAAGTAATCGTTTACCAGGATCGTGCTAGAAATGCGCGTTGCTATTACTTGTGTTAGTAATACATTTCTGTTAAATATTTCAATTATCAGAATGAATAGCAAGTATTTTTTGCAATTATTTGTAGGAACACCACATAAAACAACAATAAAAAACACAATTTTGGCACGACAGCTATTGAGCAGTCAAAGGTAAGGTGAAATATCAAAAGGGCAGGTCAGATTGTTCACGGTGGGCGAAGGACCGCTTTCGGTGCGAGATTAATCTCGGCCTGCTACCACGGAACTAGTCTCCTATTATCTGCAAACGATTTTGTTGCACAAATGTAATTTGTAAAAGCTAGGAACAGCATGATGTGCCCCTTGCAGAACAGCTTGAATAAAATAAACACTCCGATTACTAGCAATCCGACCTATAATAATTATATATACACCACATTTAGCATTTACGATAGCTGTGTGTTTAGTATTTTATTCCACACCGAAACGCGACTACATCGATTGCATCAATGGACATCCTGGTGACTTCACTCACCTGGCGTGTCACGCGACGCTTCAAAGCTGTCAGTTCAGTTTCCAAACTTTTAACCTGCGATGCAAACCATAGTAGGTATTCAAACATTTCCAATAATGTGTACGCCTACTCTTTTGCAAATATTTGAGTATCACCAAATTAAACAATCCCAAAAGGCACACCACCACGTGGTCAATACATTAACAGAGAACGCGAAGACATGACTCCTCGAAGACAAATGTTATTTGACAACGATTTCACAACAACAAAGGGGAGAATGAGAGACGGAGAGACGGGGAGACGGGGAAACGGAGAGACGGGGAGACGGAGAGACGGGGAGACGGGGAGACGGGGAGACGGGGAGACGGGGAGACGGGGAGACGGGGAGACGGGGAGGCGGGGAGACGGGGAGAAGGAGCGACGGATAGACGGAGAGAATGAGAGACTGAGAGACGGAGAGACGAAGAGATGGAAAAAACGGACAGAGAGATAAATAGAGAAATATATAGAAAAAGAGAGATCGACGGACGGACGATCGGACGATCAGATAGAGACAAGTCATCTAGAGGGTAACAAATACATAACACGCATCCACAGTCCACACGACAGTAATGTGAAAAGACGAACAAGAGACGGAGACTCGCCTGTTTCTCGAGAGCGTCCATGATCTTCTCCTTGGCTGTCCTCTGCGACTTGAGGTCGATGTTCTCTATTGTCAGCTTGTTGACGAGGTTATGCAGGTGTTCCCGCTCCGTCCACTCCGCCGCTGCCGTCATCGACTCGTGGGGGTCAAGCGACAGGTGTCGGTTGTTGATCATCTTACTCCCGAACCCGTTGTTGGCGTCCCACGTGAGGGGAGGGGGCGGGGGAGCCGGTGACGCGGGCAACATCTTCCCAATCGTCTGGTTCATGTCGACTATCCAACAGCAAGGACACATGTGATCCTCCGCCACGGAACGAGTCCCGGTCGCACCAGCACTCACTTTGATATACAGACCGAAGAACAACCCTGGGGTCATCTGGATGAATTTTATTGCTGTTAACCCTTAACAAAATATATAAAATACTATGGATATCTATAGAATTCCATATAATTTCTGTAGAATGAAAAAAAAAATTATGTGACATTAAACATTCTGTAGAATATCCTATGGAATTGTACATACTTTCTATAGCCACTTCAACTTCTATAGAATTCAGTAGAATATCCTATAGAATTCTACACAGATCCTTTTGATGGCAACATAATATTTTTTATAGACTTCTATAGAAATTATATAAATTTATATGGAAAACCTTCTATGTAACTGTTTCCGGAAACATCCTATAGGATATATTCTATATATATATTATATTTATTATTATGTTTTGCTAAGAGAAGAATTATTGTATAAACAACCTATTATTTAAATAAAATGAAATGTACATCAGTTATCACAATCGTTGGTGTCACTGGAAAGCACAATTTCTCCTCTTTTGTGTGGTACAAAAACCCAGAAGCGATGGAGAGTGGCCCTTTCTTCGTTCACACACAATATCGCTTGTAAAAATTCGTTGCGAGTAAATTTCGTTAAGGAAATGAGTTGTATGTAAAGTACATCTTTTGGTGGTCCAACATAAACACTTGTTATTTCTTGGATATGTAACATATGCCGACACTTATCGAATATAATCTACTCCGTGGCACATCGGGCCCCATGGCCCACCTGACCCCACCCTACTATATTTTAGCAGTACTGCAGAATAGCGTAATTTATTGTAACAATAGTAGCATTCAAGTGATCTATCAATGACCAAAACTGTATACAAATACCTGCAGTGAAAGATGATACATTGAGGCAACCGGTACGCATGCGCTCAAAACCTTCGCGGAATGTGAATAAACTCGCACCCTGTCGAACAAGGACGGACACACATGTATGAGCTAGATGGATATTAAGAACTCGGGTCACGTATGAAGTAATTAGATGGACTAAACAAAACGTCGCCGGCGAGACTCGAGGGGTAAGCCTCAAGTTGGGGTTTGGTGAACCTCAAGAAGGGTGCAACTGGAGTTTTCTGGTGAGCGTAAAAATTTTGAACGTCGCCGCAAAAAAATATTCTTTTTGCCGTTTCGAACCATGGGAAAATTCGTTCATTCCACGTTAGGTCAGTTCACTTAGCTGTGCAAACTAGTATCTGGCTAATAATTAAATGCACGAAAAGTCTTGGCGCAGTAATTGCAGCGTGGCTGAACACTTTCCGGAGAAGTTGAGAATGTGTTCTACCGACCTGGTCTGCCGGTGGGTGAAATGTAAAACGCTTTAAACATTCGTAAGGACTTAAATTGCCTTACCACGTTCCTTTGTATTAATTGTTTATCATTCTCAACGCGTTCTTTAAAACGTTACTTACAGAAGAACACAACTAATACAGTGGGTAATTATCACAAACAACGAAGGGCTGCAAAGGAGAGGAAACCAAAACAGTTATCCGAAGTAGCCTACGCAAAGAAACGTGCTACAACACGTATTTAGTGGCTCGAATGCATAGGCCCCTACATGTAGTAGGAGGATCTAGTCGGTGTACGAAGGACAGAGGCCGATCAAGACAGAATGGCTAGACGACATGGGCGAAACTAAAAACTGGTGGGAACACACGAGAACATTGTAAAAGAACATTATAAATTGATGACAAACTGATACTACATAGATTGAACGAGCAGGGAACCCACTGAGTAGCGTACGGCCTAACAAACGCAACAGAATACCACGTGAACACAACGAAAAGCAACATTGTTTCGATCGGAATGCCTTGATTGCTTATATATGCTGTATTTGTTCATTGGATACATCCTGTCACACTTGTTTGGACACCAGCTTGGTAACTAATGACTCCAACCATGAAATAAACTACGCACTACGCAAAGCAATGATTTATTATAAATAGGTGAGGTGGATGACACTGCAACAAAAGATATACGAAGGCGCAACCTGGACTCCATTAGTTTCGTACACCGTGTCAGTAAAGGGAACACCCCATCCTTGTCGGGCACTTTTATGCTTTTTTTAATGTTCGTGAATTTCCTCTTTATTTGACACAACAATGTCTCACCCGTCACTAGAACACTTGGCAGAAAAGATGCGTCTCCTCTGGTAGAACCGATGGTTAGACGCCGACGTTTACAGAAGAGATTTCTGTCGAAGTGCGTCCGCTTGCGCAAGCTTCTCATCGATTACCCGGTCTTGTAGGCCGACTGCATCTCTAATGACGTTGTGCGTCCGCACGTCGTGCTTTCATTGTTGGTAGTACGTAATGACGTCAGAACATCGCGCAACTTTGATCGTCGGGTTCTCGTATTTTAGTTGTTGACAGAAATAATTCTGTAATTAAAATCGAGCACTTCTAGTTGTATGGTATATCGTGAAGTTGACAGGTTTTGTCTAATTGTTACTATGTGTCTGCACTTGATCAATTTCGGTGTGAGAATAATGCATGGGAAGCAAGCCAAATTGTTTTAAATCGAAACTGATCGTAAATGTGTAACATATTCTCGATATATGTCACCGCGTCCTGTGTTTGGCTTGGTTATGATACCCTATATGAATATGAACAATAATTAGTATGTGATTCAATCTTTTTGTGTAGGTTATCGTATAACACACATCATAATAATGACCCCAAAGGGGATTTCAGACCCCCTCCGTATGTGGCAAATAAGAACAATGAACGCCACCAAAGCAGTCATTCAAGCCAAGCTTGTTATCAATGCCTAGGAATAATTCAGGTGTGACGTTGATCATTCTTTAGCAGGATGACTAACATGATACGGGCTGTTGGAACGAGACAATCACGACCTCGCATTTGTGGGCAGCAACACAGTTGATGCTGCTGATATCTAATGAACCTGACCATCCTAGCCGTTGATGGATCTACACCACTGCATGGTCTGGTGCCCATCGATTGTAGGTTCCAGACTGCAGGTCATTGACAATGCGCAAGATTTTGCTGCCGATTACAAAAACTACCAGCCCAGTCCACAGAATCTGCAAGCCGAATCACGCAGCGTATTAGCTGGCACGCTGGACGGCGGTGTTCCAAAAAATGCTGCAGCGTCTCTTCTAAACATTCTTCCTGAACATACACGCACGCAAGCGCAATAATTAGATAATAATAAATAAGTTTGATTCTCGATAAGCCAAAGGCTTCCTTCTGGAGCTAGTTTTCTGGGTGGCAATCTTGTTAGTGGTTACATCGTGTTAAGTCGTCGCCTGGTCCACTTTATCAATAGTCTCAAGTAACTTTGGTGTGTACATTTGGTACCTTCACAGAATGATCTTTTGAAGTTGAATACATGAAATGCATCTTTTCACACGTAGGTATTGCTATCATCTGCTGTTTGTCCTTGTAGTCCGAGATGATACTAGTCTCGATATTGGTCAAACAATTGTGTTTTTCTTCTATTAGAACCCGCACTGCCAACTCCACTCACTATGTCCGTTTTTTGTTCTCCACTCCCTTTTTATTTCAACCAAATCTCTTCTCAGACAGTTCTCCCATGTCATTAGTGGTCGTCCTTTTCTCCGTACTCCCTCAACCCTGACGACATCCATTCTCTGTGTTAACCGTTCCCAATACCAGACTGGAAGATAATCTTCACATCCAGTTGTTTCTGCAAACGTGTACTTTCTCTTGTTGTTGCCATGCCGCAATGGAAGGCAGGTGTAACACGCGAACTAAGCACATTGACTAAATCCGACGGAAATAAACCAATTTGACTTGTTGTAATTGTGGGCAGAAGCATGGGGAAAAGGTTGGCTTACCAGATACAAATCATGATCGATGAGACCTATCTAATGTCCAACAGTGAAACTTCTGAAAAGAACTGTTTTCAGTTGGTTAAACGACAATGTACATAAAAGTTAACAATTGTATATGACATTGGATCAAAGTAAAATTGCATTTACTATATAGCATAAAATTCCAGGTTAATTGTTCGTGAAGCTTAACATCATATTACAAATTATTAGCAAATAATACCGCATTAACATCTGTCCACAATGCATGTCATTTTGCAATCAAATCTTGACCGAAAAGACAAAAAGGTATAGTAAGTTATTATATAGCACAGAGTCCAGTCTTGAGGACTGCTCAGAGCGTTTTATATTTCACTCCCTGTTCAATCGAATGCCATCTCGACTTCTTTGGGGTGGATTAAGCCATGTTGCAATCAATGCTGTATTTTTTGTATCAATCAAAATATCGTTACTATACTATTTATATATTAACAAAAACACATATTATTATATTTGCCATATATATTTCAAAATATATTCTTTAAAATGCAGATTGTCATGTTTTGTTGAGGGAGTTCAAGGTCATGACAAGAGGGTTACGTCAAAATATCATACATCAATTTGTAATTACGTTACTTTACTAACTTATTTTGATACGTATACATTTATCACGTGACTCTTTTAGCAGCAACGTCAGAATTGACCTCCAAACATCACTAAATGATTGGAAATATAGAAATGTAATGAAAACATTCTACAAGTTTCTTGTCCATTTGCATCTTTAGTTTTTGCCCACAAATGCAATCTTGTTAAAACATATACAATAGTTTAGTCACAGGACGTTAGTGCAGAAATACAAACCATTTAACAAGTCTACCATCGGAAACTACACATGTCAGATGACAAGTTTTTTGTTCTTCATTGAAACGGTTCTTTCAAAATGCTACCAAATACAACACCGAAATGAAAAACTCAACACCATTTATCATATCAAAACACGTTTATATACAAAATGTGACATTTCAAAAGCTATAAATACACCACTGCAACACGCAACATAAATACCAGTATATTGAAAAGCATTCCAGCAAGACGTGGCGTAATATAGAACCATATTTCTATCCATGGCAATACAAATTGTGTATAGAAGCAAGACAAATTTAATTTAAAAACAATAATGCAAAGAAAAAAGTAATAATAAAATGTAGTATAATGGCAAAACAAAAATTCATTAAAAAATATAATCTAAAGAAACTGCCCTCACATCTATTTTTAAATAATCATTCTATCACGTGTTTTCTGCATTTTTGTCCATTTCCATTAACAATTTGTTAAATTTATCTACCAAAATATAATAATTTTAAGTCATAATACACATGCCACTGTCTGAACTGTGTCTACATGCAGACATAAACTCAGCACAATTTGAGTAGATAAGACACCATAATACTTATCTACACCACAGTTGTGTGTGTATATACAAGGTGTTTTCACATCTGTGGAATTACACTTCATCAACAATATCTACACAGAAAACTCAAAACCTACATGATTACACACAGATAAAGGACTCCAAACCAAAACAGCATCAAATGAGATGCTTGCTCAAAGACAATGAAAAGAAGTTGTGATGAGAAATTACCACAAGAAAAGTTTACAGGTCCATCCAATGTTTGCTATTTTTAATGGATATGGTCAAAACCAATTATAGTTTGTCACTTTATTTCACCAAAATTAAATAATTTTAGAAATTATAAATAAGCTAGTATGTCACAGTGGCTGGGTCCATTTTGTGTGCGAGGAGTCTAATATAAGCACACCGAAAAAAAATCAAAATAATAGAGGAAAAACATATGTAGAAAGTTCTTATATATAACACAGTATTCGTTCATTAGAACTATTCAAGGAGCTTGACACTTTGCTTCCTAGTAGACTGGTTCATTCTTTGCTTTCTGGGAAGCATTCAGCCATACTGAAATTACAGTGCAGACTCCTTGTTCTCAAATATCAACCACTTTCTTTAGCCAGATATGAAGCCGTTCAGCTGAGTGAACTGAAGTAACAATTCAAATTGGCAGCGTGAGGTGTCGAATCCGGATTGTTTCAACTGAGAGTTCAATGTTCTAATGACTACATTACCGCTCCCTATGTTCAATGTTGTGGTGGTGTTTGTCTACTGTATGCCAAGAAGGAACCCTGCGAGCTAAGTGTTTTTACAAGAATTCACTGCGGCTATTCCACAATACACATGCTGATACATACACTAACATATAGAGGGCTGTACATCACACCCAAATATATGCGATGAAAACTACAAATAATTAAGTAATAGAGTAACTAATAATACTATTAAGAGATATATATACAGAAGTTTAGATGCAGTTCAAACATTTCAACACAAGTCAGCAGTGTGCATCGTCTTCATGCATTACACGAGTCATGAGGCTCTCATACAAATATAATTTTCTTTACATACATGACAGAAGAGTGGAAAGAGAAAAGGCTGCAAGGTTAGTCCTTTGTGTAGCTTGGGCAAACGCAATCGGAACAAATGGATGATAATCGCCACTCACTAAAGATGTAATACCACTGTATCGCAGGTTAAACATCACAGTTGCAACAGCCACATACTTGTTTATTTAACGGAGACTAAATGAAGTTGCTCCAGCTTCTAATACTATGCATTGAGTTCTGCACCAAGCGAATTCATTGCTCTAGTCATAGAGCAATCGTATTCCATCACACTGAAGTATCTATACCGTTATATAAATATATTAACACTCATACGTAAAGTTAAAAGGGAATGTAAAACGATTTTCTCTGGTTAATCGAACAAACATTCTACGGCCACTGCAATGTTTCATTTACATTGCATTGGTATTGATAACATTTTGGTTAGTTAAAATCCAGTTTTATGAGATATACAGATATTGCTTTTCGGAATTAAAAGACCAAAAATGTAATCTTCACCCTTAAAGGTGAAATATATTGATATTCTTTGGATGATTGACTGGTCTACAAACTTGCTGTTTTATACATCTTATAGTAACAGCAATAAAGATGAAAATAAGAAGTACAAGATTGTTAAATCAGGTTTACGTTGATATATGAAAATCGTTTTGCATTCTGTTTATTTTTTATGACGTACCAATTATTTTATTTCTAATGAGTAGTTTCACAACCTGCTCTTTCAATCTGTTATCTTGATGTATTATTCGCAACCACAAGCAATATACCTGCAGAGACCTCTACAAGCTACGCAGTCATTTTGTACAGTTTGCACATTTGCCGTGTCTACGTCAACATTTTAGTCCTGGGGTCGAATCTGTAACGTGATCTTCTGCTGGTTGTCGAGACATTCGCGTAGTTTGTTCTCTGTCATAGTCAGTCGTTGCTCGAGAATCGATACAGTCTGAAACAGTTGCCATAAACCCCCAGTGAAATTGCATAATACAGTTCAGATCAGTGGTTGCTTATAAAACATATGCATATCATCAACAATAACAAAAATAATTTGTAACTTTTGTACACAAATGCTGTACTGTAACCGTTTTCTGGAAAAGCATGCAGTATTTCCCGACTGAAACATAGACTTGGCTTCTTGTAGAATAAAAATTACAAGTGGAAAATTACTGATTTAAAAGACAACTGGTGAGGAGTGGGCTGGAAATGTGAAACAAGTGAGAGAACGGCTGGCGAACAATGTGTATACCTTAAAAGTGGAAGGTAAAAGGAGAAAAGGAAGATTGTATTGAGAGATTTGGCAATATTGGGAGAGGAGTGGAGAATGAGAGATGGGGAGTGAAGTCAAGTGTAAGAGTGCAGCTGCAATGACAGGAAAAACAAGGAAAATAAAACTTGTGTCCCCATATCGAGACAAAGTTCACCCTGGACTATAGAGAGAACGATGTGAAAGACAATTTTAGCTTACCTGTGTGAGAATATCGAGCTGGCCGACGATGTGTTCCAAGGTCTTCTCCAGTTCGGCTGGGATAGATTTCTCCTCTAGTGGCTGGGTGTACACCCGGGGCTGCGTGTGGTGGAAGCCATTGGCGACCCCCATCTGGGACCCTCTTCCTCCCTCCTGGGGGTGTCTCGCAGTCGACCTCTGACCCTGGTCGGGTTGCTGGTTGGGTAAGTTTAATCCAATCTCATCAACCATATTGTTCACCTGCAAGACAAGTCAGACAACATCATTCACAATGATTGATTTATAGTTTTTACATAGCGATTATATGTTAGTATATAAATTATACTTTAATGCAATTGGGATGGGTTGTTACCTAAATAATGTGAACTTCACATGCAAATATGAGATTTTAAATAACATTACATTGAACTATACAGAAAGTATAGAAATTCCATTTTCATTTGACATTGTTTACGTCAAAAGAAACATAATTTTCATGTCCAAATATTTGGAGATGAAAACCAAGTTTCTAGTAAGGTAAATGACGTCTAATTAATACATTTTTATTACTAAAAATGGGATTAGTAACTTGTCTAGTCATTTATAAGTTATATTTCCCATAGTAAGTAATGTAATAATTGCTAAGAGAACTATAACTGGGCCAACATTTGGCAAACATCCATTCTATCACACTGAATCTGTATCCTCTGTGTAAGTGGTCATGAACTTTGACTCAATAATGATTTCTTTCAATGAAAATTACACAAAGGAGTGATTTGTGACACGGTCATACCATGGACTGTGAGAAGATAGCTGGTCCGACATTTGTGACGCCAGGCATGACGTCGTTGTAGTGTCTCAGCTCAGGCCGACCATCAACCTGCAAAGTGACGCGTCATTGTCACTGTCCTGACAGTAAGTTTATTATGTTAATCATACAGTAGATGCTTGCTATATGGAGTTGTTCATTATAACCAATGTTCCATGGGTATATAACACAGTGCAGATCTAAATGGTTTATTGTTCCCTTTAAGTTTTGTTTATATCAGGAGTCTTTATGGAGATAATCCACTGTAATTTATCAGTTTGTGCTAAGATTACCCTTAAAGTACACTTTTGTTAATTTTGTTATGCTGGGAATAATTAATTATGCTACAAAAACATGGCCACAATTTTAAGTGCTAAATATGCCAACCTGTTAAAAATTGTTTACGTAAATTGTCACTACCACTTGAATCAGCTTCAGTTCTGGTCATAATTCACTGAGTGTGTCACAGGTCGGATGATGACGAGGGGACATTACCTGTGCTGTGGTGTGGCAGCGGTGGGAGGGCGGCTGAGTCTCTACGCGGGGCGGGATGTCTCGCACCGTAGGAGCGGGAACTTCGGCGCGGTCTCGACTCTTGTGCGACTGCAGGATGTCCGCGTAGTCGAGGAGGTCAAAGTTTGTCTTCCACACCATCACCTAGGCAACAGATTCACGGCTCATCAACATCCACCATTTTTAGCATTCAAATACATGTTAACAATGCTAATGGAAATATCATAGATTTTGAAAGTTTCTATAGAAAGCATGTGTCGTATAAAATGTTAGTCGGCACTTCAACAATAATTTGACACTGTAATAGCAAAAGTTAATGCAGTCTGTTCCTCTACCCGGAATTAGTGGGTGTAGTAATTTGTAACAGGAAGTCTGCTGTGTTGAATGTGCGAAAATTGGACACCGTTGAACATCAAAGTGCATTAGGGTTAACTCAGCCCAACTCGGCCATATTGCCATCAAAGCTTCTTTTGAAACTGGACGTTTTGTTTACTATCTGAATATGCCCCAGGATGGTACCTTCCAGATTGGGAATGTTGTTACGGGCATTAAATGAGAAACTAGGAACAGACTGCCTCCTTCTAAAGGAGCCGACATGTTTTATCTGCATATATTACACAGTTTAGATGCAATAATAGCAACATTATTTCTTTAAATATTTTTTTGATTTTCTAAATGTGTTCATAGCACAAAAAGGTAGACTAAATTCTTATAATTCCTAGCTGTAATGGTGCAATGTTAAATCTATTATGTACTAAGATATACAGCCTACCTGTTCATCTGCACCTCCAGAAGCAAAATATTCACCAGTCCGTGAAAATCCAACAGCTGTGACTGGTCCCTGAAATTCATATGGCATATATTAAAACTACATGAACGACTTTAAAATATTTTAGGCTCTGATAAACACAAATATATTTAAAAAAAACCTGTTTTTCATGTTAATATTACATAATTATCTCACAAGAAACTTTTTTCTCTTTTGAATATTTTGACTGCATCTTGCAGTCGTCATCGACAGAATGACATTACGTGTGTCACATGACCACTGTATGGTGACACAACCTGGAGATGGACTGCTTGGAGCTCCTGGCCGATGTCGCGATTCAATGTAGGTTTTCCTCTGTGGATGTTGACTGCCTCCTTTATTTTTTTTCAGTGCCAGTTCTCCCCGTGGTCTCAAATTGTGATGTCTTTCAATAAACGCTGATGGCCTGTGTTAAGTTTATGTTCACTTATGGTTGATAGGGGTTGGTGACATGACAGATGTTCTTTCATTCTTGTGCCAAGTGCTCTAGCTGTTTCCCCCATGTAGTGCTGGTTACATTCTGGACATTGAATGTCATATACCACACCACTCTTTGCTTCCTTTTCCGTCCTGTCCTTCTCCAGCTTGTGTCACATGACAGTGGTCATGTGACACCCGTGACGTCATTCTGCTGATGAAGACTGCAAGATGCAGTCAAAATAATAAAGAGAAAAAAGTTTCTTGCGAGGTAATTATGCCATATTATAACAACCAAGAAAGCGGATCTTCAATCCATTCAATCCACTCATGGGTGTTTCATGTTGACTGGGTTTAAGATTATGAGCATTTTCAATTACACCATAAACTCTTAACAAAAAATATGACAACACAGCAGTAATTAACCCACCTGTGTAACTGATAACAATTACATGTAGTTATAATGTAAACAATTACACTGTAAAATATACAATTAATATACGCGTGTATAATTTAAGTAATTCCAGCATAGGTATCTTGAATTTAAAAACTGCAATGTTATTTTGTAGGCAGCTTTACAGCATACAGAAGATAATGTAACTGTAGCTGCATTTCTTAATTTATAATAGAAAATGTGCAGTATTTGGACAATGTGATCATGTGTGTGTGCGTGCGTATGGTCATGCATGAATACATGTATGCACGTATGTAGGATTTACGTGGATTTGTATATTTGGTTGTGTATGAACGAATAAAAAGTATTTGAATAAAAAACTCACTTCATTATTTGTCCTATCATCAAAACTAAACCAAACATTCACATCACACTTATAATATTATGATCAGGTGGAATAAATGTTATTACACATGTACATGATGTGCGTGCGCACACACACAGTGTTGTGTGTGTGCGCACGTGTGGGCAACCACATGCAATGTACTAAGATTCATTCTTCCAGTTGTAATTATACTGTGATAACCGAACAACATTCTAGCATACATAACATTTGCGAGAATGTCCTGATTAGAGCTAGCTGTTGCTCTGGAGGCTCTGACTGCCTGTACCCCTTACCTGGTGCCCGTGGAGGGTGTAGAAGAGCCGCCCCTCCAACAGGTCAAGCACCTTCAGTGTCGAGTCGTCGGAGGCTGTGATGAGGTAGTTGCCACTGTTGTGAAACGACAGACTGTTGACGGGGCCCGTGTGCACTGCGGCAGATGCAACAACACAAGTTATTAAAGAGATTCTGAGGATATTTCACTGCAGCAAGACAATCTGGAGTTGGTGGTATTACAGTGGCAGGTATACTAAATAAGGCAATGTTAAATAATGTTCTTAATAGTTATTTATTCTTGATTATTGACCATTTAGCTACTGATATTTTTTGGTGTGATTTTTAGACATACTAATTTAATTATTTTATTATCTATTTACGTGATCCTAATTAATATGTGTTTTATATCTTAGTTGTTATTACATTATCAATATAATTTACATCTGTCAAAACATTGTTATATAAATAAGTTGTTCATTTTACGAAACATTGTAAAGCACCCAAGAACAATTATTTAGAAGGCGTTATATAAGAATTTATTATTATTGATATGTAATCTACTTTTCTAAAAATAACTTCTAAACATTGTAGGCTGTGTCTTAAAATAGTTAGATTTTCTTTTTAGGAGGATTCAGTATCCTATCTGATGTGCATAGCAGCAACCGCGTTGCTATTATTGTTGTTCCCAAAGTGGCTGCAGTCCACTTTCCAGTAACAAACACCATCATTTGTCCATTTCAATTCTCTATCACTGGACTTTTATAAAAAAAGTTATCATATATTTAATTAAAATTAAATCATGCAATACTCATTCACTACGTGGTAGTTCTGTTATGTGGAATTCATAGAATCAGCTGTGATGAACTTGTGTCCCTCTCACCCGTGTAGTGCTGCAGTAGTTTGTTCATGCGGATGTCCCACACTTTGACTGTCGAATCGGAGCTGGCCGCACCGATACATGTCCCACTTGGATGGAACGCCACCTGGTTGATGTAACTGAAACCAAAATCCAATTCAATCGTTAAAATCCTAAATTATTGTTCAACGTTCGTTTCGGATCTGCAGACGTAAAACAGGATGGGTGTACGGACATTAACCATTTCAGTACTACATCCCTGATCAGCTGTGACCACTGAATACTGCATTCCCAGTGAATATGCAACATAATGGACTACCTCACTTCAAGTCAAGATTTGGGCAACAAAAATGCATTTTATGAATAAGAATGTTATATATTTTTGGAAAGTATGATAATTAGCGAATAAAATGAGCCATATCATTTTACATTCCATCATCATGGTAACCAACAATCTAAGATGGCTGCCAAGATTTCAACGTTTTAGCAGTTGCTGAACTCAGTTGTATACTAAGTTCGCCAACATTGTTATTATGTCGATCGTCAACATCCGACAAAGATTCTTCGATAAAACTATCAAATAATCTGTCCAAAACACACAGTGGTAAATCGCTAGTTGAAGTAATGCGGTCCGCCATTGTGGCCACTGCAGATTTTGATAATCCATCATTAAAAACCTTGAAAATCATCATAAACTATTATTGAGCGATAACAAACGATGACCACTACTGAATAGTTAATTTATTTGCCTTGACAACCATACACAACAAGTGGCTCCACATAGTGGATTATTATGAATAAAAACAAAATACCGAAATGGTTAATTGTGGTATCCTGCTCCTTGGTTGTTTTTATTAATGAATATTATGTTCTTCAGACTAGAATAAATATGCATACTGCCTGCCAAACTGTGTTTAGTAAGCCTGTAGTAATGTTCACAATTTGTTTCGCCCCGAGGAATGTTCAAACTGTATACAAAACATCCACGTTTTAAAACAAGCTGTACTGGCAATATATAGAGTTAGCTGTTCAACACGTTCGCATTTTCCCATGTTCAACACAACTAATTCAGCCAACTTCCTGTTACGAATTACTATCCTGGCTGGTTCCGGGTATCGGAACAGACAGCCTTGGTTTAGTAGGTAGAACATCTATGATATTACATTGGGAAACTACAACGGCGTGTACTCACCCTGTGTGTTCAAAGAACGTGTGCACGCACTCACGACTCGCCCGGTCCCACATCCTCACCGTCTTGTCATCACTGCACGACACAATAAGTCGACCATCGGGAGAGAACCTGCAAAACAACGTCTAATTGTAATTGAGTTACTCTATGTGTGTCACCGTTGTCCTCCTAGATGGTCTGCATCTCAGCCACCAAACTCTCAGTGTGTCACCGTTGTCCTCCTAGATGGTCTGCATCTCAGCCGCCAAACTCTCAGTGTGTCAAAGTTGTCCTCCTAGATGGTCTGCATCTCAGCCGCCAAACTCTCAGTGTGTCACCGTTGTCCTCCTAGATGGTCTGCATCTCTGCCGCCAAACTCTCAGTGTGTCAAAGTTGTCCTCCTAGATGGTCTGCATCTCTGCCGCCAAACTCTCAGTGTGTCAACGTTGTCCTCCTAGATGGTCTGCATCTCTGCCGCCAAACTCTCAGTGTGTCAACGTTGTCCTCCTAGATGGTCTGCATCTCAGCCGCCAAACTCTCAGTGTGTCAAAGTTGTCCTCCTAGATGGTCTACATCTCAGCTGCCAAACTCTCAGTGTGTCAAAGTTGTCCTCCTAGATGGTCTACATCTCAGCTGCCAAACTCTCAGTGTGTCAAAGTTGTCCTCCTAGATGGTCTGCATCTCAGCCGCCAAACTCTCAGTGTGTCAACGTTGTCCTCCTAGATGGTCTACATCTCAGCTGCCAAACTCTCAGTGTGTCAAAGTTGTCCTCCTAGATGGTCTGCATCTCAGCCGCCAAACTCTCAGTGTGTCAAAGTTGTCCTCCTAGATGGTCTGTATCTCTGCCGCCAAACTCTCAGTGTGTCACCGTTGTCCTCCTAGATGGTCTGCATCTCAGCCGCCAAACTCTCAGTGTGTCAAAGTTGTCCTCCTAGATGTTCTGTCTGCATCTCAGCCGCCAAACTCTCAGTGTGTCAATGTTGTCTTCCTAGATGGTCTGCATCTCGGCTGCCAAACGTTCACGGATTAATCTGCGACTCTTTGGAAGAAACGTAACGCCTTAATTTTTTTTAAATTCATCGTGCCTTAAGAATTCTTAACGGTTTTTGCACTTAAATCGATTATTCATAATGTTAAGCATATTTTCTGTGATTGATCAGTCGAGGATATTTGATGTAATTTGCATTGTGAAAAACCGCTCAAATTGTCCTACACAACAAACATCATTTCTGAATACTCAGTGTGTCAACGTTGTCCTCCTAGATGGTCTGCATCTCAGCTGCCAAACTCTCAGTGTGTCAACGTTGTCTTCCTAGATGGTCTGCATCTCGGCTGCCAAACGTTCACGGATTAATCTGTGACTCTTTGGATGAAACGTAACGCCTTAATTTTTTTTTAATTCATCATGCCTTAAGAATTCTTAAAGGTTTTTGCACTTAAATCGATTATTCATAATGTTAAGCATATTTTCTGTGATTAGTCGAGGACATTTGATGTAATTTGCATTGTGAAAAACCGCTCAAATTGTCCTACACAACAAACATCATTTCTGAATACTCAGTGTGTCAACGTTGTCCTCCTAGATGGTCTGCATCTCAGCTGCCAAACTCTCAGTGTGTCAACGTTGTCCTCCTAGATGGTCTGCATCTCAGCTGCCAAACTCTCAGTGTGTCAACATTGTCCTCCTAGATGGTCTACATCTCAGCTGCCAAACTCTCAGTGTGTCAACGTTGTCCTCCTAGATGGTCTGCATCTCAGCTGCCAAACTCTCAGTGTGTCAACATTGTCTTCCTAGACGGTCTACATCTCAGCTGCCAAACTCTCAGTTTGTCAACGTTGTCCTCCTAGATGGTCTGCATCTCAGCTGCCAAACTCTCAGTGTGTCAACGTTGTCCTCCTAGATGGTCTGCATCTCAGCTGCCAAACTCTCAGTGTGTCAACGTTGTCCTCCTAGATGGTCTGCATCTCAGCTGCCAAACTCTCAGTGTGTCAACGTTGTCCTCCTAGATGGTCTGCATCTCAGCTGCCAAACACTCAGTTTGTCAACGTTGTCCTCCTAGATGGTCTGTATCTCGGCTGCCAAACGTTCACAGATTAATCTGCAACTCTTTGGAAGAAACATAACGCCTTAATTTTTTTTAAATTCCTCATGCCTTAAGAATTCTTAATGGTTTTTGTACTTAAATCGATTGTTCATAATGTTAAGCTTATTTTCTGTGATTGATCAGTTGAGGACTTTTGATGTAATTTGCATTGTGAAAAACCACTCAAATTGTCCTACACAACAAACATCATTTCTGAATACTCTGTCTGTACATAGTGTCATTCTAAGGCATTTATGGTAGGCATCTCAATGTAAACACACCAAACAGGGTTACCCCCATCCATTCCTTGGTTAATCATACTTGCTGTGGGTAACCCTCCTTCACACCAGTTAATACAGATGATAATTACTTTTGTAAGGTACAAACCAAGTAATTATTATGTCGCGTATTCCTTAAATGGATTCTTTGTAAGCTAATATACATTCGAGGTGTACCGTATCAAAACATATTAATTTCCCATAAGTAATTTCTCTGATACTTATGTCTTGCATGTTTATGCATAATTTGCAAAAAGCCGATAAACAATTGCGTTTATGCGAATCATTGTGAGCTTGTTGCCACATGGATGATTAATTCTGCAGCCTGAGTATAATGAATATTCATGCATGCGCAGTGACCCACACAAAGACTGTTGACGTCACACACACACAGCTAACATGTTTGATTCCGAGGTGAGCCGAGTCAAGCAATGGCATTGTAAATAAGCAGTTTGTAGACATATGTATATTGACAGCTTTTTATCAGTGGAGGAAGCGTATGCATTGTTTATTTATTCTGCTTCCCAATGTTGTCAGCCGAGTAACGTTTCGATTAAATAGAATTATAACGTCCACGGACGGGTGCAGTCGGTGTCAGCTGCCGCTGGGACTGTCACTGAGTCTGTCGAGCCTCTACTACAGTAAATAACATAGCCTCAGGCAAGGGTCTCACCTTTCTAGTTAGTAAAACTGCATTGTCCGGTATTTGATATGCAGTGAACGAAAATGCACACTACAATATCAGTATATGCAACCATAGCAAGAGGATTAACCTGGAAAACAAAAAAATGTGAGATTCGTACGTTCACAGACTGCTTTAATGCTACAGCTACGATTGTTAGTAAACCTGGCTGGCATGTCATCATTCAATATAAACGTTTTAGGTTTGTTAAAAAGTACACAATACCATGTTGCCACAGAATTTTGTGATGCACAAATTTTGGACAGTATAGTATACATCAGTTTTTATTCAATATTTGTTAAATCTAATAATAGATCAGATCAAGTTGCACTGCTTCATGTGAATAGCACATATGATAATAATAGTATTCGCTAAAAACAAATTAAACATTTATTTTTGACATGTTACTTTACCATTACTGTACACTTTTCACGAGAATGGCCCATATGTACAGTGCAACGCACTTATAATGAACACGGATACAACGAAACAATTTCTTACGTACGGATTTTCCCCCTATCTTTTCCATTATAAGCGTTCATGCATATTACGAACACGGGTATAACGAATTCAAGGTTATTACGAACATCTTTTCCCGAACAAATTTTGCCGTATAAAGAATTTCTGTCCAACTGAAAATCACCCAGTTGTTCGCAAATACTTCCCGCCCGTGACCTGGAAACCATGCCGTGGCGGCGCAGAGCGCCAAAGTAATTAGGTCAATGAGGGAAATCATTCGTAATAGGGTTAAACTGTCAGAAGACGCTACAGCGCACTGCGACTGGCTGGAGGACTTCCTGTTGTCTGGTGCCCTAGCCAACAGCAAACAAACGACAATGACGGACTTCTTCAAAGCAGATTAACTGGTGTCATTCTGTGTGAGTTGTACAAGAAGTAGTAGTTACCGTGCCTTCGTCTTGCCACAGTTCGTGTTTTAGTTAGCTTGGACGCGACGTGTTCGCCATGTATTTACGACATACTGTATTTCATTACTTGTTCACAGGCGGTGGACTGCGATCTTATACTATAACAACACTTAATAATAACATCTGTAACTGTTTTATGTGTCATCTAAATAAATGTTACACAACAAAATATCTTTGCGTTTGATAGACATCTGGCGAATAGTTTAAAAACTCATATACAACACTGTCACCCAGCGGGTAAATGCCTACACGCATATAACGAATTCACAGATATAACGAACTCGTTAGCTACCCACAAAGTAGTTCGTTATAAGCGTGTTGCACTGTATGATTATATACAACAATAATTATTAGAGCAAGAATAAAGGAAGGTTGAACTTCCAGGGACCCATGACAATACTGATAAGTGGAATTTCTGATAACTAGAAAGTTATCAGAAGGTCCCCTTATTGGGACCTTTGCCCTGGAGCGAGGAAAAGATAGAGTTAACTTAGCGAAAATTCACTTATGTGAGTTCGAGTTATCTGGAATGCACTGTATATGACCAATGCATACAGGTAATTATGTAGAAGCAAATTAAAAGTTGGCCAAAGTAATGGATTGGGATTTTAGTCTGACTGAATCAACATAACAAGGTTCTCTTGTATTTCTTTTTCATTTAGCCAGCTGTACACTTGGTGATAAGTCCCATAATCCAACATCTAAACTGAATTAATCTGCAGTGTTGAGTTAGTTAACTCATATTTAAGCTCAGTTTCCTAAGCTCAACTTTGTTTATTTGAAGGAACATTGGAAATAGCTGAGCTGATGGAAAGAGGAAATTAACAGTGCCATTAATTGGACGATGGGTCACCTGACATAAGATGATGTCTGACTTAGTTCTGCCCCATTCTGTTCTGTGCGACATCTATTGGGAAGTTGTACCTCACTTCGAGTTTCAAATGGATGTGTGCATCTGATAGCTTTGTATACCAAAATGCATAGCAGTGCTATTAATAGGACAATATGTTAACTGACACAGTAGTGAAGAAGATGTCTGACTTTGTTCTGCCACATTAGTTCCGTGTGGCTTCTGCTGGGAATATGTACATCACTACGTTTCAAATGGATTTGTGCAATCGATCGATTTGTGCATCCAAATGCACATCATCCTGTCATTATGTTGCAAAGTAGGAGTACATAATAACATTTATGCTTTCTTATGCTCATCATGTTTGGATTGTGTTCTACAGCATATTCTTCAAAATTTGTTGAAACAAGTTTGTGTTAAGTGAACTATACTGGGAGTAGTGTATGAAAAGTTGTCGACAAAATTGTTTTTAGAATAATTATGAAAATTCATAAAATATAAATGTTCCACAACATTCAAAAGTTTTAGGGATCTTCTTGAGCTAAATGATGACTGAAAACAGTGTTTTAAAATATGCGTTACTTTTAAAGTTTTGTAATTTTATAACTTTATTTCCATCATACAATGACCATTTGATTTGTTATCGAAACAGGAGTTCGACAGAAACAAATTCAATATCTTTTATTCTAAATGATGGGCAGAACAAAAAATGTTTGCACTCCCAGTACAAAATAAAACATGTTTTACACTGATGCAATATATTTTAATATTTTGTCGACAATCTACATTTTAAAAACTATTAAATTAAATCTTATGTAGATAGGAAAGTACGTAACCGCCTATCCTATTTTAATACCGTAAATTACTTTAGTGATGTATAATGCATTTATATTGCTTACGGAAATAGCAGCTGGATTTATGGTGCAAATAAAATGGTTTCATTATTGAATGTTTCTCGGCTTCAGTACATTTCTGTTACCTAAATGTTTCATTAAAACTTCACTTCAAAATGTATAGCCAGATGTACCTGGTGAAAAAGGAACATGAAACTCTGCGGAGTTATTTTTTCGATATATTGTCAGGATCATTAGTGATTAATAAAACATAATTCTAATGAAATAAAGGCATAGAATTACATGAAATAATCACATTAACAGGATTACCTAATAATTGCGTGCATTACAAAGATATTAAAATTCTCAAAGAATCCCTTTAACGCTAGTCTGTAACGTAATCTCTGTACAAAAAACTTACTTGGCAGATCGAACCCAGTTGGAATGTTGGCAGAGAGAGTAGAGAAACTTTTGTCGGTGCACAGTCCAAACCTGAAGCAAAGAATGTCTCAAAATATAACAGAGCATGACTTGCGTGGAGCGTTGTAGTGCAGCGGTAAGAGCTCTGGACTCTCAACCGAGAGAATGTGGGTTCCAATCGTGTGTGGCGGTGTCGAACTTTGGGCATGTTCGTTTACTCTACATTGCTCCAGTTAAAGGGAATAAAAACATCTTTTGCTTGAATTCATGTTAAATTAGATCCTGTTATATATTTCCATGTCCACCAACCAAAAAAAATCCCCCAAAATCAAAGAATTAGAAATTCCACATTTTATGTTGTACATCCGGACATTTTCGAATATGCATATTTTTGGCGTGCTTTTTGGGATGCTGAGATGTGACATCAGACATGACTCTGCCAGTACAGCGACTGCTTGTTTACATTCATTCTCAGCAATATGACAGCAGAGGTGGCTGTGTAATGCGAATATCATCATGGTTCATTGTGTGGCATTCGGTTGTAATGCAAACTCTTCTAAACATACAGCAACACACAATTTTTTTCAGTTCCCTACGCCACGGATCTAGTTTTATTGAAGAAATGGATCGCAAAAATCAAGCGAGCTAACTTCAAGCCGATGAAACACAGCCGGCTTTGCTCCGCTCATTTTGAGAAAAACTGTTTTGATCGCAATCCGGAGAGGTTGGCAACCCTTGGATATCCTGGTGTTCGAATATCGTTGAAAAGCGATGCAGTCCCAACAATATTCCCGGCAGTAGAAGCTGCATTGATGCCGTCAATCCGCCTAAGACAGGCGTCGGCACGGGCAGGATCGACAGCCGCTTTGCCCGAGTCGAAGGCAAGCGGGTCTCGCAAGAGTAGTTCCAGTGCCGCAGTCGCCGCTGCAGGCTCCGCTGCTGCTGTCACTACAGCCGGCTCTGCAACTACACCCATGGCTTCTTCGGGGTACCAGGTTCCTTCTACGAGTGGTGAATTTACGAGGTCTGCTTACCGAAAGCGGCAACGAATCAAGGTAATTCTTATATGTGATTTCTGCTATTATTATTATTCTGTAGGTCTAGTATAATGCCTGGACTGGACGGTCTCGTATGTGTCAAAATAAGTTATTCAACTTATTGTCATTGTACCCCATTGGTTCCAATCATATCACGGAACTCTTCCTAAGTATCTTATATTCTAAATGTTGTAGTTATGTACGATACTACTATAATAAATCTACATGTATTCAGTTTTGTGGAAAATTTGATAGTGTAATCAAATCGATTCAGGTGACTGTTTTATCATTATCATGGTTACAGGAATGTAAGGCAATAAAACAAAAACGTCAACAAATTAATTTATGCTAGTTTGTTAGTTATGCATTTAATTAATCTATGTACTTTTACATACAAATAAGAAATAATTATTTTAATTATACTCGTTGCCGAGTCAGGTTAGTCTGTTATCATAAGTTTTTTAAACCGTAAGAAGCAATACTTGGATGTAGAACATTGCAATGTGAATTTGCAGATGGAAGAATAATTATATTTTCAAATGTATTTAACATTGAATTTACATAGATTAATTATAATTTTTCATAGTTAACATTTGTTGTTTTTTAAATGACAATACTTGGACTTTATGAAAGTGCCATGCAGTTTGATCAACATCAAATATCTGTACACATAAAGTACCATGCATAAGTTAGATATTTAAAATAAAAAAAATTAAATTAAGAAGTGGTCCGTCTCATTCTCATAGTTGGAACCAGTTGCTGGCAATCTCCCCCTCCAACACATGACTCACTAGTCTTATGTCATCAATGACTTGCTGAAGAATTATCTCCCATCAGTATTCTCTGTAGAAACAGTGTTGCAGTGTTTGGCACTTGTCTGCTAATCCAGCTAATTGGACTGAGGAACTAAGTGTAGTGTTTGCCTAAGTCAACTGATCAAATCTAATTAATTACCAGTTGACATTGTACTTTGTAGGTCTTTCCTGCTATGAATAACAAATACACCAGCCACCTCCAGCTGGTGTATTAAAATAGTTATCTGAACCTGATCTACTGGTAATTAAAGCATGCTAGGTGGAAATGGCAGGAACTGGGTAATATGGAAGTGATATGTCGGATACTTATTATTACTATAATTAACCCATGCCTAACATCACCCTGATCACCATTGCAACTGGAAAACCTTGCAGGTAGATGTGATTAATTATTATTAATATTGAATGGTTACCACATTGAACACCCTGTAGTTTACAGTATGTATCCATCGAGTTAATAATCTATTATGTTTAAGTTTTCAAAAGTAATGTTTTCAATCAATATAATTCTTACAGTAGATGCAGCTTTCATAACACACACTATTGTAACACACAAGTACTGTTACATTTGTTACTATATAATTTTTAATATTTCATTAGTAATTTATTTATTTGTATTTTCATAACTCCAGTGCACAGGCCTGTGGTGAATTACATTCCAGTGTAATATATTGCTATTGCCTAGTTTCCATTTTATTACAGTTGCATATTGAAGACAATGTACATCATGTAATATATACTATTACATTTGAAGGTATTACCATTACATTTTGAATTGGAACTACAGTATGTACCGAGATAAATATTTAGAACAAAAATAGAACTATCTTATCTTGTATTATCTACTAACAATGTTTACGGACAGAACATATTTTTCATTTTATGTGTCTGTATAACATGAATGAATGGAAGACAAAAGACATGTCACTGCCATTTAATAGATTGCAATCAGTGTAATTACACCTTACTGCTTGGTGCATTGCTAATTACTGGCACAAGTCATGATAATTGTTTGATTTTTAACTTAATAATGTTATTACTTTACTAAATCAAGTAAATTTATCAAATAATAAATATGTTCACATTCAGATGTGGGTCATTGCCCAGCTACCAAGTGTGAAAATGGTAATTTGCCAAGTTGTGAAACAATAACAATAAATGCAATGCAAGTTGCAAACCTATTTATTGTATATTTAGTAAATGATTAGTTATAACCAAAAATAAAATGTTCACAAGTAATATATTGTAACATTTTCCAGGTAATTGTTTGCATAAAAGTGTGACATAACAAAAGTAACTATGTCTCTGTGTAGATTCTGTAAGCGTGATATCAATTATTTATGATGTTTTTATCATAGAATAAACAATACATACCTTGCAACTTGAAATTAATTTATTAATGTGTATTTTTCACAGCTAGGCAGTCTTTTCACACTTGGAAGCTGTGCAAATGACTAGACAAATGGATGTACACTGTACTCCTTTCTGACAAGATGGTAAAAGACAGGATTTTGTTTGCTTTTGTCAGAAACCTACAATTTATTTATTTTGCAAATTCTATAAGGGTAATTTGTTATTTCAGTTAGTTGCTGACATTCTGGAGAGATAGTCCACCGTTGACCAAGACTGGGTCATCTGAAGATACAGCAACTGAATATGACAGCTCTCGTACGGATTCCTGTGATACAGAGGATTCCACACCTGAGTCAGTCACAGCTTCCACTCCAAAAAGGAGCAGCAAATGCTTTCAGGTTGACATCAGGCCATCAACTCGCACGAGAAGAGTGCAAGCAGTCTGTGCATCAGAGCAGGTTGCTGTGCAGGTGACATCAGCAGTGAGGTCAACGAGTGTGCAGTGCAGTTTGTTGACTGGTCCGATTAGTGACTCGAGTGACTCAAATGGGGAGGAAGTGACATCTGCTGCAGATCCAGAGTATGTTTGCTCTGACAATGAGTCGACTAGTCGTGACAGCAGCAATAGTGACAGCGATGACCATGTCGACCAGTACACTGACACAGAGGAGGGTGTTACAAACAAGACTCCCTTGAGGAAAGATTGCTGCCCTTCCAATGAGAGGTACTTCTTGGTGGCAGAGTCTTCACTTCGTCATCTTTTCGCACGTTGCCGAAACTGCACTGGCCAAACCAATGTCGTAGTGCAGCAGTTTCTCGGCTCAATGGGAAGTTGCCCTGTAAAGATAATTGGTCTGTAGATGTGAAGCTATGCTATTTATTAGCATGTCATAAGTAAAGTGATCAACAAAATGGACTAGATAACTTGTTTATCAATGGGCAGGTATTTGCTGAAGCCATATTCTCATCTGCCTGCAGGGGAAGTATTCACATGGGTGTTTGGCTTATAACCATTGTCTGTGCACCGTGTGGTGATTCACTTTGTGTTACCAGGTCTACACAGTTACTAACATTTGGAATGATTCATCCCAGTAACACTGTGTTATGAAACTTGCTTGATGAATTTGTAATGATTCAACCCAGTAAAACTGTGTTCTGAAACTTGCTTGATGAATTTGTAATATGTCCCACAAAAAATGTGATTAAAAATGCTATGTCCTTATGATTTTTATGGACATAGTCGTAGGGCAAATACATACCCACTGGTAACATCTCATATATAAGACCCCTATGGTTATACTAAACCCCTAGGTCTAGGACATAACCCTTCAGGCTATAACCCATTACCATAATTATTCAATTGTTCTGCATGTTGTTTTAATGTTTATTTTAGTTTATTTTGATTATATAGTAGCTATATTGTTATGTGTCAGACTCAGAGTAATACAAATCATTGTTCCACATAAATGACATAATCTAGAGCTGTCATTATATATGATATTATGATCATCTCGCGAACAACTGTCCATCTAAAAAAGTGTGGGTTTTGTCCAGAGGGGTGATATCGTAAGTAGCTATAACGTCCTAAACTCGATCCGCATAAACCAGACAACCATGCTTACAAGTTACAACGTTCGACGGTTCGTAACTTTGTGAAGTTTGTCTTTGACAAGTCTGTTTACAATTACTTCGTCTGATGACCTACTTAGCTACTACCTCTAGCTAACTCTCTATACAGCTTTGACACCGCATTTTATAATATAACGTCGTACTAAAACGATATAATTGTTGTTGTCGACAGTTTTCACACCACAGGTGTCATTATAATGAAGTTGCAGCTTACCAGTCGGTGTTGCCTGAGTGAACATTGTGGCTGTCCGACTCCGCATTATCTTCTTCGCTACCGTCGCTGAAACGCTCGGAAAGAGCAGAATCAGACGAATCATCCGCTGTAACCGTTCCCGCTAGTGGCTCAAAATCGTATGATTTCACTTGAAACTCTGGGAAACTCCCACTAGCCATGATGTTACAAGAGAATGGAGAGAACAACAATGGCGATGCATAGATGTCAACAAAGCCGAGAGTCAGGATTGACGTCACGATACCACGTGATCGCCTAGCTCATTAAATTTCAATTTCTGCGGGAATCTCTACACAGACGGGTTTAAAATAGAATTTTTTCTACAAACGTATTTTTCTGTATTTTTTAAAATGTTGTCAAATGTTACATACAATGTTAATCTTTGTGTACACATGGAAAACGGATTTTAGCTAATGCCTTGTTTTTATTTCCTTTAACTCAACTGTATGAATGAGTACCTGGCTATAGATGGATATTTGTGTACAAACAGTCGTCGCGCATTTATTGTAGCCTGGCTAATGCTTCCCAGAGAAGTCGAGATGGGGTTTGATTGCACAGTTCTGCCAGGGAGATCCCTGCGCTATATAAGAACTTATCTTTACTTTTACCTTTCTTAAGGGGCCAAACATCTCCACCTAATGACTATGAATTGGACACAAGGTGCACATCAGGCAGCTGGTAATTTAAATAACACATGTGAGGGGGGTAAGAGGGATTGCATATGGTGTATGAAGAGGGGAAGGAGATATTCTAGTTTTATTTGTACGTAATTTGAAGACTATCCCTCTTACTAAAAGAAACACTTTTTAACAACACTGTAGTCCACTCGTTTATAACCCAAATAAAATAACTGTGATGAACCATTCAACATATGTTGTGCAACTTGTGGGGAGGAAAATGACTGTAAATAAAAGAGAGATGACCCACACTGGTAACACACCTTAACGGTTTTGTCATCAGACGACGTAACAAGGGATTGGCCATCTGCAGAGAAGTCTACGCTTCGAACAGTTGCTGTGTGAGCTTTGAACACAGTCGATTCACCTTTCCTGCAACACATACATCCAAATTCAATTACCTATATCTGTTAACTACAAAACACTTTTCCAAAAGCAGCAATTATGTTGATATCCAAAGTTTATCTGCTCAGACATTCACTGGATGGGCATATTATTAACACCCATAAAAGATGTTATCTCTGTAAAACGTAATCCCCCGAAAACACAAAATAGTAACCAGATAATCATCAAGGTATATTTTTTAAACGGCTCATTAAAAAACATTTGTGTAGCTGACTTACACGCTCGGAATCCAGAGTCGAACCGTCTTGTCACGAGATGCGGATGCGACCAGGTGGCCGGATGGAGAGAATCGTACACACATGACGGCATCCTGTGAACAGAATCAAACAAATCATGTGAGGTTAAAAATTTAGAGCAACATTACGCATGAAATAGTAAAATGAAACCACTGAAGTCCATGTGCATATTATAAAAACATTTCCATTATCTATAATGTAACTGTCAGAGTTGAATTGATTTAAAATTCTTTAGTTTAAATTACCTCAAATATTCTAGATATATACCTATACTAGGTAGGTATCTAGAACATACGTGGTGGAATATGTGTCTGTGAACCAAACTAGATATACCCAGTAATTCTGCAGACAAAAGCAGAGATGAATAATATGCCACAAAATATGACAATTTTCAAAACATCAGCATGTTTTACTGTTTACTGTATCTGTTCCCCACCTTGTGTCCAACGAATCTGTAGGCCCGCATCTGGTTCTTGAAGTTCCACACCATGAGGCATGAATCCATTGAGCCTGAGGCTAAGGGTGGAGAAAGCACACATGAAAATACAAGTAAATAACATGTTCATGTCAAACCTGCATCTATGTTTATGCACTGTGGCTGTTGTACTGTTTAATTGACATACACATCTTTACAAAACAATTTCATTTTTAGGGATGGGATGCTAAAAGAAAATTTTACTAAACTCTGATTAGTTTCCCCATCAAAATGACATTTTGATTAAAGTCCTGAGCCAGGCTATTCACTACTCCGAGAGACAGCATTCACATTGGTGTTGTTGTAGAAGAAACCCACATGTTTACAACAGACCATAATCACTTTTTACTAATGTTTGTTTATTTTGACTCTCAGTTATGATGTGTTGTACATAGATGATACTGCTGGTGGTTGATGGTTTGCCATAAACACACATGGTGGCAGTGTTGCAGGAGTACTACAGACTCATACTCGACACACTGCTGTCTGCACTGTTTGTGTACAGTGTAGTGAAGTAATATTCCCGAAAGACTACACCTAGTACCAGACCTGCCTACCCCAAAAACTTCATGTCAGTAATCCATCTTCCAATTTACACTGATTTTCAGGAATATAGGCTTGCTGTCAGTAATAGTTCAGAACCGTGTCAGATATTGTCACGAAAAGAAAACCACTGACACTGTCAGTAATACTCTGATACTGTGACTATGGCGATAGTTGCACCCAAAACATAATTGTCTCTAATAAACTATGAGGTGTTTTGAAGTGTTCAGTTAACAAGGTAAGGTAGATGTTCATAACCAGCATTGATGGAAATCAAACGTGGAAAAGTGTAACTGTAATGTAAATGAGTGTATCCACATTGTAATTCTGATTTTATGTAAATTTAAAAAACTGCATGCCGACTACAAAAACTTGACAAATTATAATAATGCATCACGTCATTGTCTATTTGTGGTGTCATTAGCCTATGATTAGGATTAATATTAGTAGCCGGTATACCTAGGGCCAGGCTATAGACTACACAGTATAGTAGCTTGACTAGATCAAAGACAGGCATGCCAGGGGACGTCAAAACCATTACGTTATGCTGTCATCTAGTCTACTCAACTTTAGTATATATTGCCTATCCCTGTATTACAAGCTGTAAATGAGACTAAATTCAATAAATACACTAACTTAGTCTTAGTACAGTCAGTTGGCCTAACTGTGAAATAGGAAAATAGATTTAGCGTATCCGGCAATATATAAAGCCGATCCCCTTCTTTAAACTTGACAATACGGGCCATGTCTGCGTGCATGCTATTATAAACGTTTGCAGTACACGTTTCTTCTTGGCTGGTAGTGGTGCTGTTTTGTTCCCCGGCATCATTTCGTGTCGCGTGAGTTGTGATTTCGTTTTGTTTGAGCGCCATGAGTGCGGAAATGCAAATTTGTTGTAACGCTGTTTCCTATTGGTCAGATTACGACCAGAAGCTGCGAATGAAAAACCATATCACAACAAGCAGCGTATATATGCTGCCACCTATTGATTAAAGTGAAGCTAAATTTAAGGAGTACGGAATTGATTGATGCTCATTGTGACAACGAAAGAATCCGTAATATTTTCATCCCACGCCGTAATACCATAATTTTAGGTGTATTTCCGGAATTATTCTGGACAATCCGGAATGGTAGGCAGGTCTGTAGTACCTACCCAGCTGTTTCATGTTGGGGTTGAAATCAACACTTGTGACTGTGTCCCTGTGCCCCTTGAAATGCCTCTCCAGGGTTGGGTCCTCCTAGATGAGAAATAATGTATAAAGGAAACATTTGAACATTCACTGGCAAGCTCATAATGATGTGTCATTTTAAAATGACACAGAGTTTACTGCTTCAAAATTATCTAACACATCGGTTATTTTTGCATTTTACTGTGCATGTACTGGAGCAGACCAACTAAGTCGGAAGTCTGAATCTTATTCTTAAATTAGTTTGTAAGAATGCAACTTGCATGTTTGAGATAATAAATAAATGGGATTTTAACTGGAAGCTAGAATGTTTACAAGTAGAAGAAACAGTCAAATGCTGCTGTCAAAAGGGTGGCTGAAGTACACAGCTGGGGTCTTCTTTCCATAGCTGATAGGAGTGTTAAAGAATGAGATTACAGTGCAGTGCGTTCACGACAGGTTTTTTTTCCATTTCCATGCAAGGGATTTTTTTACTTGCCCTGGCATAGATTTCCACCAGGAGGGACCAATGGCTTAAAACTGTCTCTTCTGAAAGACACAGACAATGTAGGGTGAACAAAACTGCCCAAGTTTCAATATGACAGCCGATACCGGTACTGAATCACCAACTGGTCGGCACCAGGACTTGAACCACAGTACCTCTGATAGACAGCACCCCATGGTCAGATGGAAATATAAGTGATGATGTATACAGCCTCAGACTGGCAGTTTTGCTGATGCATGGAGCAATAAATGTATTGTAATATTATTTTTCACTGAACACAACTAATATTGCATGGATGCACACATTTTACAATGTTCAACTTCTAAACAACTTAGTTCTTTAAATAGTGTTGTTTTATTTGTGCAATATTATAAAACGCTCTCACTTGGTGTGCTATGCCAGTAGTTGAGACAATGACCACCACTACTGAATGATGATAGCATATTTTTATCTTATTTTATTAATGCAAATATAAAAATAAATATATTTTAATAAGCCCATCATTATGTTATGCATTGATTGTGCTTGCATCTTGAGTATATATACTGTATTTTATAAATGTGAGACTTGGCTAGTGATTTATATTACACACTAACATAGCTGGAAATGTGGTCCCTAAGTATGATTCTAAAATCCGTGATAGCTTGACTTGAGAGAATTCCGCTTGCCATGCCCCAGGTAATGGCAATGAATGCAAGTTCAAGCTTGTTTCAAAAGAACTGTGGCATAGCCATAGCCTATATGGCTATAGAAAATGTTAAGATGTAATTGTGCATGTTTCTGCCTAAGCGTAATATACAGATCTACTAAAACGGTGTAGCGTTTGCCCAACGACATTTTCATAATGTGTAAGATCAAAAGAGTAGTTAGGAAACTTTAAAAAGTTGATCAAACTCTAGACGTGGAATGGCCTGACATAAAATGCCCGCGAATCTGATTATTATTATGTATGAAAATACAGCAAAACTGGCGATCAACGTAACTTACCAAAATTGTTCCCATGGTTTCAGTTGCAGATTAAGCTACGTCGAGAAAGATATTAAATTATCCGTTTGATAAGTATCAAAACAAATGCTATACTTGACATTTACAAGACAACGTTTAAATAACGGCGATGCCCGGCGAACTGGGCATGAATATTGGTTGCGAATGTCCACACAGGGGGCGCCATGTCTCATAACCTCGAAGCAAATACAAAACATTATATTACGAAAATATGTTTTCGTTTTAGTTTCTTAGCAGTAATTAGTCGGATTTTCATACTAAAAGAGGGCATAACCACAAAACATTCTCTTAAATAAGCAGTAAAAGCTTACGTAAAGGCAGCACTAATTAATACAAAAAGTTACGTAAATATACAGCAGATGGCGCCACAAACAGCAATGGTTCGGCAATAATCCGGCAGATGTCACTACTGATTTGGGACACGCAGCGGTAGCTGTCGTTAACGGAGAGATGGTTCTCGTCAACTTTGGGAGCGTTTTGTTCACCAAAGGCACACGGAGCTGTGTTAATATAAGCAGGATCTTAAGTCGTTCTCTGGCTTCCAACAGCAGTAACGATATTAACGTGGAATTTCTGAATGGTGATAGAACTGGTATGAAACAAGTGTCACAGTGTCAATGAAAGTGGGACTTTCATTATGTAGTGGTAGTGCGCGTTGAGAGTTGTAAACAAGACTTAAACGAGGACCTTGTCCTTGACACGTTTCTGGTACTACCGTAAACCTACAGTGATTAGCCCAGATAAACGGTCGCATGTTTACATTATAATGTCACTAGTGAAAGCGTTGCATCAGTCCTATGGTAATTTAAATATGCTTTCCAATCCTAATACTAGCTTTGTCTAGTAGGCTACTAGACCTTTATTTTTAAAAAAACTGATTACTATTCTTAGTGACATAAACCATGAACTTGAAATATTACTAATAACAATAATTATTATTATTATATCACACAGACTAAAGTTGAAAATACAGTTGTTTCTTTGTTTAGTATGTTAATTACTACTAGAACTGTGTAGAGAAATGTTTTAACTTTTATAAAATAAAAATAGAGTCAAGTTTTCCAAGTCCTTCAAGCCCATGGAATATAAGTCTATATACTTTACTGATTTCAGTTACTTAAGTGTTATTGAATGACTGAAGATGGAATAAAGTAATGCAGTCAAGTTGTACAATTTGTTGTCTTTTAAGACATAAATACACTGCCAAACCATTTGTCTAAATGTTCAAATTGATTTCTTATATTTTTCAGTTCTAAGAAGCTACATTAAGGAATGAGAAATACTCATTTTACATTATCACAGGTCCTGCTGCTGTATTTGAATAAATTTATCAATACCGTTCATTATTCTTAAAGTTAAAAGTTTTTAAATGATCAGTCACAATTTACAAAAGTCAGTTAAACAGCATCTCATTGATTGGCTGGAGGCAGTGACTTTATTAAAATTAATCATCCAGATGTGCATGTCTACGTAACATGTATTTTTCATAATGTAAGTATATTTTACTCATTTATTACTTATGTTTTAACGAAAGAGCACAGTATAATGCATTATACATTTAATAATCACTGGTCTGTTTATTGTCATTGTGAATGGTCAGATCATTTGTTATGTTTAAAGGTCATGACTTATATTGTTTGTTCACCTTATTTTACCAAAAAATCAATTATCTAGTATCAGTTATGACATGCTAGCTCATTTGCCCAAATGCATTTTTCGGTTTGATGTACCGGTAATGACGGAACAAAATTATGTTTGATTGGAAGTGGCAAAAAGGACAAAAGTGGCCCTGCCACCAGACAAATTAATCAAAGACTTCTTACCAAACAAATTAAAATAAATTTTCTTAATCAGTGATTAACAAAAAACATGCACTTTTAAAGTTAACAATTTCAGGTGTATATTAACTTAAACCATTCACATGCTGTAAATTTGAACACCAATGAACTTTTATTTCACGATAGGCTAAATGGTATTAGCAAACTTGTTATGAATTATTGTAACTTTGTGTCATTGTGAATCATAAAACACACTTTCAGGAATTGCTGTGTGCAGTCTGACTCGCCCAGAGGCCAAGAATGCTATCAGTAAAGGTCTGAGGAATCAGGTATTGAACAACTATGTACATTTAGCAATTTTGAGTTGTTTGCATGGATGGTAATATTATATTAATGTAAGATATGTCATAATCCAAAAAAACAAATGATGTGTTAACAGAGTACAGTAGAACTTTGCTTTATTGTCACCTCGGTAATAAGGCCACCTCACAGTTAAGGTCACCTTAGGACAGTCCCAAATATTGTAACAGTAAAATATAGGAAACTAGTCCCACTAATACAGTCACCTCCCTATTCAGGTCACTTGTCCAGTGCCGAGGGTGATCTTAATAGGGAGGTTACACTGTACATGTGCTGCTGGAAACAGTTTATTTAAAACAAGCATTTAAAACTAAAATAGCATATACGGCAGATGGTGTGGGTGAACATGCACGCATGTGTACGTATTTGTTTTTATTTTAAAACGTGGCGTGTATTAAGTATTTTGTTATATGTATGCATGCACAGAACAAATACTTAACTCTTACATACTTATAATATGTATATTTAATTTGGTTGCAGTTCCGTGATGTTCTGAAGATGCTCAAATCTGCAAAAGAGGTACAAGTGATGGTTCTGAAAAGTGCTGTACCTGGGGTCTTTTGTGCAGGTTTGTTGTCATCTCATCAACCTGCTATTGACATTTTGTGAAGAAACCTTTGATACCACACCACACTTTTGATTTCATTTCACTTACCTTGTAAACTTGTCCTCTTCACTACCTCTGGAGCTTCAGAGTTCCACCAGCCAGAACGATCTTAGGTGAGCCAGCTCAGTTTATGCTAGGTCTTCCTGGTCGCTTAACATTTTCTTTTTTTATGGTTCTCCAGATGTCCAATCACCTGCATTTTATCATTGCCCTCGGAATATCTTAACAGTGTATACAATTTAATTGATTATGGAAAAACTATAATCACCTGACATGAACTCTCAGTGGAGTTGATTGTAATTACCATTCTGTTCCAGGAGCTGATCTGAAGGAACGAGCCCAAATGCCTGAAGCTGAAGTCGGACCATTTGTGACATCACTGCGTCAACTTGGCATGGACTTGCGAGATCTTCCCATGCCAACCATCGCAGCACTAGACGGCACTGCACTGGGTGGAGGACTTGAGTTTGCAATGTGCTGTGACATCCGAGTTGCAGGTGAAACAAACAAATGGAGACACTCTTGAGAAATAAACAGGTTAAGGATTCAAGACAAGGTATTCTTTTAAATAAGTTGTTTGTTGAACAAAATTCCATTCTGAAGATTTTTTTTGTAATGTTAATTTTTTATTATAATGAAATTTCATTGTTCATTTTTAGTGGATTATCCTTATATCAGGAATCGTTGTAGTGAGAGCCTAATGTGCATGTGTGTACAGTGGTTTTTTAATAAATAGAAAATTCAATCATTTACCAGTACCATGGACTAACCTAGTGGAATATTAAATAAATTGTGCACATTTTCACATTAATACAGGTCAAAATGAGTACCACTTGTATGTTGAACATTACCCATCATAAATGTACACATCCATATTCAAATTAATTAATTTCACACAAAAATACACACTGTTGTTACTTTTAGGTTGTAATTACTTATTTGTTCTTTTTCCAGCGGATTGTGCAAAGATGGGATTGGTTGAGACCAAACTTGCAATAATTCCTGGTGCAGGTAGGAAAAAAAATAACATCCTATAAGATATCAGTATTAAAAAACAAAATCTATATATATAGTTTTTAGAAAATCGGCAGTAGCGTTTGCTATATTAAATTTATGTTCTCCGTTGATGGTTTATTGGTATACCCCTAGTTGCAATGCAAAGTAATGTTTGGACATTCTATACAAATACAATCCTAATTTGTTTTAGGACTACAAAGTGTTTGTTATGTAAATGTTTTCCATTCATTAGGTTAATGTGTATCTAAGACAACATTTCACTTGGTCTCTGTTTGCACATTATGGTTGGCTATTATCTGGATCACCTACTGTATATAAAAGGAGTATTAACTTAAAAAGAAAACTTAACATAACAATTATAATTTGTCGACAGCTGTGTTTTAATGACATTTGTTAGCAAATACTACCTTTTGTATGCTGGTACTAAGCATGGGTGTAGGACATTTAATTGGTTAATTTTGTAATAGTATTGATGTTATTAATAGTAACATTTACTAGGTAAGGTGTTCTTTGTTTTTCTGCTGAAGTCAGATTATGTGGCATAAGCAGTTACATTCCTTTAGTCTTCTGCTACTATATGCTTGTCTACTTTTATTGCTTTATGTGTTTTTTCCTTTTGCATTACCTACTACACTGCTTTGTTGGGTTTCCAGGAGGCACACAGCATCTCTCCCACATAGTTGGACTTTCCATTGCAAAAGAGCTGATATTCACTGGACGGGTCCTAGACGGAATTGAGGCACATCAACTCCGATTGGTCAATCACGTCACTGAGCAGAACGAGGCTGGTGATGCAGCCTATCAAAAGGCTCTAGAGATTGCTGAAGAGATTGCTGTAAATGTCAGTATAACATACACAGCAGGCGGTGATTGATCAGACTGTTTCTGTGTCATTAATATTGGTGGCGCTGCTGCATTTTTATTTTTATTTGAGTATATTTTGTATGAATCAGTTAATGGTGTACACATTTTGGAAACTGATTCATTCACTCAAAGACGAGTAAAATAGCTCCTGGTATGTAGTGTAGCATTTATCTGAAAGGAAAATTATTGCATATATTGGCATTGTGAAATTAGCATACCGCTTGCAACAGTTTTCAACTTGTCATTAAAGGAGGGAGTGGTTCCTTTAGAATAGGAAGAAGCAAACATCGTAACGTTATTTAAAAATGGTTCGAGAAACAAGTCAGAGAACTACAGACCAGTGAGTTCAACATCGGTGATTTACAAATTATTATTTATAGATCACGTGGTGGATTTTCTTGTTAAACATAACTTGATAAACCTATTTCAACATGGGTTTCTAAAAGAAATGTGTTATGTTTGTTGGAAGACATCACTAAGTGGGTAGACGAGGTCTTGTTAGATTTTCAGAAAGCTTTCAACAAAGTGCCACATCAAAAATTACTGCTTAAACTAAAGACCTACGGCATAAGAAATGGTATAATTAACTGGATAGAAAATGATGTGTAGTAGTTGATGGGGAGGTTTCAAATTGGAAATTGGTTTTGACTGCGGTACCACAGGGATCAGTACTGGGACCTGTATTATTCGTAATATATATCAACGATTTGGACGATGATATAACAAGTAAGGTGTTGAAATTTGTGGATGATACAAAAGTGTTTAGAAGGATTAAACATGATGGAGATAGACAGCATTTACAAGATGATCTTGACAGGTTGATAAAATTGTCTGAAAAATTGCAGATATTGTTCAATTTGGGGAAATGTACAGCTTGTATATGCCTCCACACAGAACATGGGAACGAAGATGTACAACATACAATGGGGGATACTGTACTAAGTACTATTGTAAAAGAAAAGGACTTAGTGCTGATATGAAAGTTTCAGAGCAGTGCAGAATTGCCGCTTCAAAGGAAAATCAAATCCTTGGATTAATTAGGGAAAATATAGTGTATAAGGAAAAAGAACTAATAATACCACTGTACAAAACAATAGTTAGGCCTCAATTAGAATATTGTATACAAGCATGGAGGCCATATCGCAAGAAAAACATAAATATGCTAGAAAAAGTACAGAGGAGAATGACAAAAATGATACAAAAATTGTGTGATCTTAGTTATGAAATATGGTTTAACAACACTAGAGACCAGGAGATTGAGAGGAGATCAGATAAAAGTTTTTTAAATATTGAATAGTTATGAAAATATTGATAGAATTTTTTTTTTCTCAATTAAAAAAGATAGAAGAACTAGGGGACACAAAGTTCCAATAGTAAAGGAGCAGTGTAGATTAGATATAGGACATTTCTTATTTTGACAAAGGACTGTAAATGATTGGAAAAGATTATCTGCTGATTGTGTGGGTGATAGTAGCATGAATATGTTTAAAAATAAAATTAACACGTACCTCAGAAAGCCGGGATACACATAGATAAAAAGGGTTGGACTCTCGATAAGCCAAAAGCTTCCTTGTCCACCTGCTATCTAGAGTTTATTCTTTGGGTGCCAATCTTTTTTTTAATCTCTTGTTAAATTTTTAAGTATTTTTAATTGTTTCTGGAGGCCGTTTTATGAGAAAGTATATCCTGTTAAAACGAATCAGGTAAGTTTACAATTTTGAATGATTCTAAAAATTGTAGATCTGAGAAGTCAACAATAATATTATTATAATAATATTATGATAATCGTAGCCTGGGAATGTGTTGTACGAAGATAAACTTTGCTTAGCAGCACAGACATAGCTTCAAGGTTGACCGTATTCAAATGTAATCTTTGGGGCACCATACAAATACTTCATTCCACATTTACGATGTGAACAAACGGTAAGTGGTATTGTGAAGCATGTATCTAGTTAAGGAATGTATTTTTATTTCATACATCTGGTTTTGACTGTTACAGGTAAGCAGCTATCCTCCAATCTGTCAATGGTTCTCGTGAACTTTGTGACAATATAAAACAGCTGGTGTTTTATCATCCCAATGTTCTACTTTCTGATTCTAACCTTCTTATAAAACTCTGCTCGCCAGAGATTTTGTTTGCACAGAAGAAGAAAAGTTGATTTAAGAAAAGAGAACATGTTTCATTCGTTTGAACGGGTATTCTTGTTCAACATGCCTCATAAGGATGAAGTGTGCAGCACTTTGAACTTGGGACTTGACTCCACGCTACTATTGTATGTTTTAGGGTCCGATTGCTCTACGACTAGCAAAGCTGGCAATCAACAAAGGTTTTGAAGTAAGTTTATCAGTTTTGTTTACAGTTTGTTTCTTGAAATACTGTGTAGAAGATTGTGGCTGTTTTTCTACATTGGTAATTTCCATTTCACATAATTATCAACATATGGAATGTAAATAATTATATTGTTTAGCCAGTAATGCTGTAAAAGCTGTATTGTTTGCATTAGCTCTGTCACGACGAGAGATGGAAGTAGGCTTAAATTAAACTTAAATGTCCGACTTGCTTTCTTGTCGCACGTAATGTTTAATCAATACGCCAGTCTCAGTTGCCTGCTATTGTATCCTCCAACAACAAGAGCCGGATGTCGAATGCGAACGTGACGATCGTTTCTGTTTCCTATTAACATACCGGTAATATCAGTAGACTGACGGTAAAGGTGTTTGAAACATGCATACTCCAGGCAGTATAAACTCGACTTGCATTCATGTGTTTTAACAGATCTTCTCCGGCAGCTGAGGTCAAATAAAACAATTATAATCACTACAATTACGGTGTTCAGTGATATCCCACGTCACCGCCATTATTGCTAGATGTGCCGTCACCTAATGGTCATTTCTTCAGGTTGATCTGGCGACTGGCTTGCAGATAGAAGAAGCATGCTACTCCCAGGTTTGTGTATGTTGTCTATAGCGACGTGCCTTCGTGGTTCCAAAAGAAACCTTGTGCAAATGTCTGTGCGTTCGTTCGTGCGTGCGTGTGTGCGTGCTTGTAGGTGTGCGAGTAACGTGTGTATGTATGGATATGTATACGTGTGGACGCTTGTGTGTCAATGCGCGTGTGCGCCTGTGGGTGTAGAGTAGTGTGTGTGTGTGTGTGTGTGTGTGTGTGTGTGTGTGTGTGTGTGTGTGTGTGTGTGTGTGTGTTCGTGTGTGTGCATGTTGTGGGTGAGTTTATGTGCTTGTGTGTGAGTGTGTGTGTGCGTTTGTGTATTTATACACCAATTTCACCAACACACTCGCGCGCCCATGCACACACACAGACACACGCACACAGACACAGACACACACACAGTGACCCTGACCAGTAGATTTTGTTTATTCACAGATAATAACCACAAAGGACAGACGAGAAGGCCTGAACGCGTTCACAGAGAAACGGGCACCGAGATACGTCGGCGAATAACTACGTCAGAGAGGGCAAGTTTTGTGAGAAGATCAAGCGATCATATAGATGAGAAAATATCTGCCTGTATCTCGACTAGTTGCCAATTAACCAAGTATTAAACAGTTATTATACGTAGATGCTGGTCTCTCTCGCTACTGTTATTAGTTGTACATAACTGGAGCACGACAGGTGCAATGGTTGTTTCAGCGTAGTACGTGTTTACGTTTTAGCTTTTTTGATAGAAAACGGGTGAAACGTAGATAGTAAATGCGAGAAGGTGACAGTATGTCATAACTAATAATTAGTAACATGATGATGATGGACACATAATATTGATTAGAGTCATACATTGTACTTTTATGTTGTGGCTAGACCAGCAACACAGATGCTATTTTATATGCACAGGTTAAAGTATTAATCTTGACGTAGAATATGTGATTTAGTTGGTATACCATTGTAATTGTTTTTATGCAAGCACCAACACAAGTCATGAATAGTGATGAAAGAAGGCCAAATGAATGACGTTTATTAAGAGATTAAGTTAGAGAGAGAAATGTGGGCTCTACATCCCAAGGCCAGGCCTGTGACTGAGCCCATACTAGTCTCCTGTCCCTCAGGTTGACAGAGCCCACATTTCGGCATATACAACATTAGCAGTATTGTTATAGATATATACAACATCATTACTACTGTATTTGTGATTAAATTAGCAACATGGATGCTGTTTTATATACACAGGCTAAAGTATCCATCTGGATGTAAACTAAGTGCTTTAAGTTGCTATATCAATGTATTTGTTTATTAAACAGTAAGTGTCTGCGTGCGTGCGTGTATTTAGTATTTTGTGAGCATCTTAAAAAAAACTTGATTTTCTGCAATAAAAGTCGATCATTTGAAGTCTGTCTTCTCCGTTCTTTCTATCGTTGTTCGTGTAATTTTGCCTTTAACAAATTATATAAAATCTGTTACATAATCGTATACGTACAATGTGTTGCGGGGTTTATTATGCAAAGTACTGAAACACCACATGTAGTTATCTTAATAACTTTGTGTAATCTTGTTAGGCACGTGCCAGAATCATTAAAGCAAACTACAATACTACACACCACATGCACACGCTCACGCACACGCACGCACACACACATACCAGCAATATCTTATACAGTCAATGTGCCTACCTTGCAGCATATATTAGATCTGCTCAGTAGCGTAGACCCCCATCCATGCACAGCATACACAATCACTGTCCCCCCATACACACGTGCGCACACGCACGCACGCACGCATCACGCACACACACATCTATACATATGTTTCACCGAAGGTGTCTAACATATTAATACTTTTCACAGAAAACAAAGTATTTTTCATTCGTCACGACTGAATGAAGGAGGTTTTTCGGTGGTGTGCGTAACACAGGAATTCTTACACATTTAAGTTAATTAGAAACCTGTCGTGTTTCTTTCAACAACAAAAAACATGATTAAAGAAAATCAGAATACAATTTAGTTTCACATAGGCCTATTGTTGTTAATAGGTGACTGACATATAAATACCGGACCTACATGTAGACGCTTCTTAGCATAATATATTGCATACATATCATCTTGAAATAATCATTAAAAAACTGCAGTTCTGCCAATATTACGTAAACATCATCAAGTTGAGGACTATAACGTAGGCGCAGCGGAAACTAATAACGTATTGGATACATTAAAACAAATAAATAAAGTATAAATTAATTGTAATATTTGTTAAATTTTCGCTCTGTGACTGGAAGGCCCGAGAGGAGAGTCCTGTATGACTCTAGGTTAGAGGCCTAGACCACTTACATACTATGAACATGCCAATAACACTGAGGATCTTATGATAACGATCCAGGACCCATCTTGCTGATCTACTCTGTATCATTTCGATTATATATATATATATAACGTTGTGGATTTATTTGCCTGATTACATATTTGTGAACTCTTACGTTTTGAGTAGAATTCGTTGCGTTTTTTGAACGGTGGAGTATGAATTGTTTAACTTCCACTTCTAAGCTTGTTTTGTAAGATTTCCAGACTCTTGCACTGGCGCGTAGACATACTTTCAGTACGCAGGATCTGAGTTACTGATGAACAATACTGATTATTTAGTTTTAATTCACACAGAACTGTCTTACTTATATAATTGGTAGCTGTATCGGAATTAGCGCAGATTTTAATGTAGTGCATTTTTATGTGCGACATCGCTGCTGCGTAAGCGTATACAAACGTCTTCAAGATCAAATGGTGCTGACGTCACCATGTGACGTTCGTGCATTATTGTTTCCTGACAACCAGTTCTGAAGACGCACGACATCACGTTGCTCGGCGTGTTAGTTATCGCCCCGTTCATCAGACGCGACGACTTCGAGGTGTTGACAACATCGCGACCGACAGGAAACACTGTTCGGAAGCTTTTTCGACAGATACATACCACATAATATATGATTAACATGAGAGGGGTTCTTAATGACAAAAAACACTTAAAGTTCAGAGTTAGCCAGAGAATATGATAGTTTATCACCAATACAATATATGTTAATTTTTAGGAGGCTAAGACAAGTTGGGGGACTTATTCGTAACTCCGGAAATGGTAGCTAAGAAAAATTGGCAACGAAGGCTAATAAATCACTTGGAGTGGATGGGATTCCACCCAAAATACTGTTGGAAACAGTAGTGCTAATTGGCATAGCATTTACACATTTTTTAAATTTTTCATTAAAAGGAATGACATTAATGGAAAGACGCAAACATTATACTATTATTTGAACAGGACCCGAAAAATAAATCAGATCATTACAAAACAGTGAGTTTAGCATACAGCATGTGCAGATGAACACACTTACAAGGTGGAGTAGCCAAATTAGTCAAATGGTCTAAAAAATGGCAACATTTATTCAATTTTTGGTAGTGTAAATGCACACACGTAGGACATGGAAATGTATCAAACAAATTCAATACACAATGGAGGATACAGTATTAGGTAAAACTTTAAAAGAAAAGGAATTAGGAATAACAGTTAGTGCTGACATTAAAGTGTCAGAGCTATGTGAAATTGCTGCTTCAAAGGGTAACAAAACAAAACTAGGGCTAATTAGGATAAATGTCACATATAAGTAGAAACAGCTGATTGTACCACTGTACAAAGCATTAGTTAAGCCTCGTATGGAATATTGCATAAACGCATGGAGGCCATATTATAAGAAGGACTTAAATAAGCTTGAAAGAGTACAACGAAGAGCGACTAAGCTGATTCCTGAACTGAAATATCTTAGCTAGTTGTGAAAGCTGCCTATTAGAATGTGGGTTTTCAACACTAGACACTAGGAGACTAAGAGGAGACCGAATAGAAGTTTTGAAAATATTGAATGCGTATAAAGATATCGATAGAACTATTTTGTTAAAAATTAAAGACGACGGTAGAACCACGGGGCACAATGTTGAAATGGTCAAGGAACAGTGTTGGTTGGATATGAGAAAGTACTGATTCTCACAGAGTACAATGCATTACTGAAACAAATTATCTTATGATTGTGATAATGCTAGCAGTGTGAATATGTTCAAAAATAAAAGTTGACAGCTGTCTGATGATGAGGGTTATACAAAGGTGGAACACTGTTGGACTCTCGATAAGCCAAAGGCTCCTTGTCGGTATGCCATCTGGAGCTAGCAGTTGTGGACGGCAATCTTGTTAAATTTGGTTAAAAGTCGGATTTTCGATAAGACAAAGGCTTCCTTGTCCACTTGCCATCTAGAGTTAGTTTTCTTGGTTGCAATCTTGTTAAGTCATCGTCTTGTTCCACTTTATCAAGAGAGCTGGTGCACTACAGTGAAGCACTAAATAAATCAGAATGCTGCATCGGCCAACAGGTAAACAAACGACTTATCGTGTGTGCATGCCGATCCATCACTACACGTGCATGCATGTAGAGGAACATAATACAGGAAGCGGTTGGAAATCGAGCGTTTTGACAATAGTATGGGTGATGGCGTGATTACAGTTGAATAAACGGGCTATCAGTGCAAATAGTTCCAGAGCTGTCGCATTAGAGTCCGCTGGGAGCTTCAGCTTATATTTGTCTACAAATGTAGGTAGATCTTATGGCGAGTAGATTGGTACCTACTTTATATATATATATATAAATATATATATATATATCATCATCATCGTCGTCGTCGTCGTCACCATTGTGCAGCAGTAATTTCCCGTGGTTGGGCAAAGGCCTCAGCATGTCCTTTCCATGTTTGCCTGTCTTGCGCTATCCTCTGCCAGATGGTGCCCTGCCAGTACTCGTCTAGTTCGTCTCAGAGAATTAACTCTAGGTGGCAGGTGGACAAGGAAGCCTTTTGGCTTATTGAGAGTCCAACCCTTTTATCTATGTGTATCCCGTCCTTCTGAGGTATGTGTCGATTTTATTTTAAAACATATTCACGCTATTAGCACCCACACAATTAGCAGATAATCTGTTCCATTCATTTACAGTCCTTTGTAAAAATGAGAACTTTCTTATATCTAATATATACTGCTCCTTTGCTAATGTAACTTCATGTCCTCTAGTCCTTCTATCTTTCTTAACTGAGAAAAAAATATTTCTATCAATATTTTCATAACCATTCAATATTTTAAACATTTCTATATGATCTCCTCTCAATCTCCTGGTCTCTAGTGTTGTTAAACCACATTCTTTTACGCGAATTTCATAACTAAGATCCCTCAGTTTTTGTATAATTTTAGTCGCTCTCCTCTGTACTCTTTCTAGCATATCTATGTCCTTCTTGCGATAAGGCCTCCACGCTTGTATACAATATTCTAAATGAGGCCTCACTATTGTTTTGTACAGCGGTGTTATTAGTTCCTTTTCCTTATACGCTATATTTCGCCTAATTAATCCAAGGATTTGATTTCCCTTTGAAGCTGCAATTCCGCAGTGCTCTGAAACCTTCATATCAGCACTAATGGTTAACCCTAAGTTCTTTTCTTTTACAGTAGTACTTAGTACAGAACCTCCCACTGTATATTGTACATATTCGTTCCCATGTCCTGTGTGGAGGCATTTACATTTCCTATTTTTTTAACAGCATCTGACACTTTTCAGACCATTTGATCAACCTGTCAAGATCATCTTGTAAATGCTCTCCATCATGTTTAATTCTTCTAAACACTTTTGCATCATCCGCAAATTTCAACACCTTGCTTGCTATATCATCATCCAAATCGTTGATATATATTAAGAATAATAAATGTCCTAGTAATGATCCCTGTGGTACCCCACTCAATACCGATTTCCAGTTTGAAGCCTCCCATCAACTACTACACGTTGTCTTATGTCAATCAGCCATTTTTCTATCCAGTTTATTATACCATTTCCTATGCCATGGGCCTTTAGTTTAAGCAGTAATCTTTGATGTGATACTTTGTCGAAAGCTTTTTGAAAATCTAAGTAGATGATATCTACTGGTGATTCCTCATCTAAGTGATGTCTTCCAAAAAACATAACATATTTGTTAAGCATGAGCTAGCTTTAAAAAAAACCATGTTGAGATGGGTTTATCAAGTTATGTTTAACAAGAAAATCCACCATGTGATCTTTAATTAGTATTTCTAATAACTTGTAAATCACTGATGTTAAACTCACTGGCCTATTATTCTCTGACTTGTTTCTCGAACCTTTGTTAAATAACGGTATAATGTTTGCCTCTTTCAATTCTAAAGGAACCATTCCTCTTCTAATGACAAATTGAAAACTGTAGCAAGCGGTACGCTAATTTGTTCTACAATGTCTAATAGTAGTTTGGGCGGAATCCAATCTACTCCTTCATAGCCCTTATTTTCTTAGCTACCATTTCCGGGGTTACAATTAACTGTCCTAAACAGTCTGAATCTGCTCCTTGAACTTAGCCTCTGATACTGGCAGTGAACTAATATCTTCCCTGGTAAACACTGAACTAAAATACTCATTCAGATCTTCTGCCATTAAGAATCCCTCTGGTATTATATTTCCAGCACTATCTTCCAGAGGACCGACCTTATCCTGAAGTTTCTGTTTGCATCGAACATACGCATACAAACTCTTGCTGTCATGTTTTATATTATTAGCTAATTTTTGTTCATAGCTTCTCTTTGAATTTCTAATTTTAGCTGTAGCTTGGTTAAGTGCTTCTTTATAAATGTTGTAGTCTTCATCATTTCCAGTACATCTATATGACTTCCACATAATTTGTTTATACTTAATTTTTTTAATGGCTTCATTCGGTAAGTGTTTCTTTTTGGACCGTTTCCCTTGTTCTTTGAAGGGTACAAATGTATCGACTATGCACTTAATTTCACTTTTTAAGATATTCCAGCATTCTGTTGCTGTCTTATGCTTCAGAGTATTATTCCAGTATATCGCTGCTAAATATTACCTCATGTCCTTATACCTTCCGTTGTGGAAATTTCTCCTATACTGCTTTTTACTATTACACTTCTGTCTTCTGATTTGATGTATCATGTCTATGACCTTCGTCTTCTCTCTTACCCAAATGTTTGTTTTTCTCTCCCTATATGTGATGTTTAACATACTTCTTTCCATCTTTGTTTGTGCGGCTACTAGCTTGTTCTTTGCATGGATGGTGAGTGCCCATGTATCGATCCGCGCCGTATGTGATCGCTGGAATTATGCATGAGTGGTAGACTTGTCTCTTCAAGCAGATTCCAAATTACCGTTGAAGATGTCGTGGTGGTTGGCGAATGTTGTTCAGTCGGCGGTGCTTCATCTTTAAATAGCCTTGTCTTGGTTTTTGTCTCTGATATTGTATCACTGTGCCATGTAGACGTAGCTTTCAACGTTCTCTATCTGCGTGGTGTTGATATATATTGGTGTGTCATTTTGTACCATCATTTTTGTGTTCGAAATGTTCATCTTCAGACCTCGTAGTTTTTGTAGTTCTTGCGGTGTAGTAGCGCATACAAGTACGTCGACAGCGACGCGAAGATTACTGATGAGATATTCTCCGCCTATCCTCAAGCCACTGGTTTCCCAGGTCAGTCTTCGAAATATGCTTTCGAGTTTTGCCATAAACAGCTATATATATATATATATAAGGAGTATATTATGTCATTGCCGACTCACGGGTTCTTCCCGTAACCATCTCAAATGAACATGGTTAAAACCATATTCATATATATGTTTCTGTTTTTACGTTATACCACCCCAAGCATTACTCTGTAGCTATGTCTAACCATGCTGATATATCATAATCAATCAAAGATATAATAACAGTAAAAATTAATCTGAATATCATAATAAGAAGTGATATCTTCTGCAAGCTAAGCATATACGAACATATATACAAACATAATACCAAAGTACCGTGTTGATAAAGTATGTGTTGTTGTTTACAAGAATGTGCTAGAATAACATAATAGCAGTACATAATATCTGCATCTCATTTAGTAGGTATATTATAACAGCAAAGATGTAGTGCATGATCAATTGCATTTACATTTATAAGTAATCACAAATATGGCATTTAAACGGAAGTTATAGTACAATGTGGCGCGGAGAAAAGATGTTTAACACGATCTTTGTCAATGAAGATCTCACCCAGCGCCGTGCCTCACCGGCCATAACATGTAGACAACTAAAGAGATATAAGAAGATCCAAGACTGCTGGACATACAAAGGGAAAGTGCTGATTAAGACATTATCAAAACTCCATCAAGGAGGTATGCCCTCAGGCGGATATTGACGAACTTAATTTGTGGTTTTGAAAAGCCTGAACCGGGCATTGCTGAATTACGATTTATTTAAGTTGCCTATTCTCTTATACACAGTTTATTTTCTAATTATATCTTATCGATTAATATAAGTAATTATAAATAAGGCACTTCAAGTCATAGTACTATGTGACGCTGAGAACAAAATGCTATAATCAGCAGTCATACATAGAAATAAAGATGGCATAAACACCGTTTAAATACAATGTACATTATGTTCTCCCGAGATAAGGGCCATCTTGTATCAACGATGGTAACCTTTTTTTTCTTCATACAAAACCACAAGAAATTTACTTACGCACACACACACACACACACACACACACACACACACACACACACACACACACACACACACACACACACACACACACACACACACACACACACACACACAAACACACACACACACACACACACACACACACACACACACACACACAACCACACACCACACCATAGCATTAATACTAACAAACGACTATGTCAAAGATAAACCGAATCACAATCAATCACAATATCTTGAAATAGAGAATGAATCAACTCACACATATATTTCAAAGAAAACACTCAGATTAAATCATGACATTTGAAGAAATATTCCTCTCCTATTTAGGCGGTATTCATAACAATGATTTAATAAATGTTCTAAATATAAATGATTCTAAAAACAACGAACCTCAAATAATACGTCGCTCATCTTATTACGACTTTGATACGTTTACCAAATTCGTTCAGAATAACAATCACTGCTTTAGTATCTTATGCAAAAATATACAATCGATAAAGGCAAATTTTTTTTAATTAGAGGCTTTTGTAGAAGAACTAAGCAGCAGTAATTTTAAATTTAGTGTTATATGTTTACAAGAAACATGGAAGTTAGAAACAGATGACTATTCCCAATTTTCTTTACGTGGCTACACTTGCTTAGCGCAGGACAAATATTGTAGCAATGAAGGAGAGCTAATAATATATGTTGACAACACATATAGATCGGAAGTCAAATTATATATTTACATGTATGAAAACTGGGAAGGATTAGTAGTCCAAATAAATGGTGGCAGCCAATCTAAGAATATTACTATAGGAAACATATACAGACCTCCAAGATCAAATAATGACAACATAGATGCATTTATAACCGAATTCTCATCGACTATATCAGCATTATAAAATAATGGTAACACTAATCTTATTATCGCAGGGGATTTTGATACCTTAATATCATGCAGTCTTTACCCTCAAATTACTCTTCCTACCAGGTTCACTAGAACAAAAGACATTTTAATAGATAATTGTTTCTGTAAACTAAATAAATGTATATTAGATAGTACTGTGGGTATTCTAACCATCAACCGTATTTCATGATTATTGACATTTTACTAAACCCAGAACCTTCTCCTCGATACGTAAAAATAACCATATCAAATAAAGAAGTTATGTACAAGGTTAAACATGAAATAAATTTAGATGCGATTTACAATAAACTAAATAGAAATCTGAATGCCGATACAAATCGTAATTACGAGATAATATACGAAGAAATTCACGGGAAACAAAAAAGCATATGCCAACCAAATTAGTAAAATTTAATAAACATAAACAAATCAACATGGATTACTCAAGGAATACGGAAATAAATTGGTATCGAAACAAACGATATAAACAATTAAAAGTAACAAACCCAAATTCGCTAAATTACGAAACTATTAACATTAATCTCAAAACGTATAATACGATATTAAAGAAAAATATTCGTGAAGCAAAACAAATGTATTTTGAGCACAGTTTTAATCTATTCAGAAACGATATAAGAAACACTTGGAAACTATTAATGAATTTATTTCAAAAAACCTACACAGCATAAATTACCACTATTTTTAATGATAACGGTATCAAACTAACATATATAAAAAGATATTGCTAACAAATTTAATAAATATTTTACAACTATTGGTCACTCTATAGCAGAAGATATTAAATATGCAGGGAACAAAACCTTCAGTTCCTTTCTAAATAAACAAATAAATTCAACTTTTACTTTTGAAAATGTAGATGAAGATACTGTAAAGAAAGTTTATACGAAGTCTCCCTTCTAAAACAGCTATGGATTTGATGATATATCTTCAAAATTGTTAAACATAATTGAACTAGTTATTATCAAGTCATTGGCGATTCTAATAAACCAAGTATTTCATACTGGAACGTTCCCTGACAAACTCAAAATTGCTAGTTATTCCAATATTTAAAAAAGACGACCCATCATTATTTGATAATTATAGGCCTATCTCTCGTCTTCCTTCTATATCAAAAGTATTTGAGAAGATAATTTTTACACAATTATCATCATACTTTAACGACTTAAAACTTCTTTTTGATAATCAATATGGCTTTAGACCTAAACATTCTACTGAATATACTGCACTTGAGCTAATTTATAGAATAGTAACTCAAATGGATACAAATGACGTACCTATTAGTATATTTCTCGACTTGTCTAGGACATTTGACACCATTGATCATAATATTCTACTAAATAAATTAAAATACTAAAAGGTTCAACACTACAATTATTTTAAAGTTTCTAACATAATAGAAAACAATATATTGAAATAGAAGATGTAAAGTCAGAAATTTTATCAGTAACCATTGGCGTTCCTCAAAGCTCAATACTCGGATCAATATTGTTTGTTATATATATATATATAATATATATATATATATTAACGATTTATCACAAGCCAGTCATAAGTTCGATTTTATTATGTACGCAGATCACACTATTATTTAGTACTTTTAATCTTTTAGTGACAACCCCGAAAATAAAAATATACAATCCTCAATAAATAAAGAAATCTCTAAAGTTATTGAATGGCTTAACAGTAATAAATTATTGCTGAATAAAACAAATCAAACTAAACGATTTTCCATATAAACGCTGAACGACTGTTACACCTAAAACAGATGATATAAATATTGAAAAAGTAGACGAATTTAACTTCTTAGGATTTACTTTGGACTCAAACTTAAATTGGAAAAAGCAGACTGAAAAAGTATCAAATAAATGTTCAAATTGGCATATTGAATAGATTAAAATACGTACTATTTTCTCACATTAGTTATTGCATTATGGCGTGGAGTTATCAGGTAAACATAATAATGAAAATCCAAAAGAAAGCAATGCGAATAATAACACGAAGCAAATATAACTCATATACTGACCCACTTTAAAAAATGTACCTGTTAAAAGTACAAAACATCTTAAAGGTACAAGAGTTAAAATTTTGCTTCAGATATATTCACAAAAATCTACCGGATTATTTATTACAATGGCAAATTGTCCCAAAAGATAACATACACAACTACAACACTCGGAAAACACAAAATATATATACTTTCAGAACTAAGCATGACTTTGCAACGAAATGTTTGAAACACAACTTGCCACACGCTATAAATAACACTCCCGATTTAATTAAAGATAAGATATACACCCGCAGTATGGGAGATTTTTCAATATATGTGAAACACTATTTCTTACAAAAATTATAGGTGTACACTATCAAACGGTTATACATGTCAGCAAAACATATAATGAATGAAGTATTAATAATGTGTAATCGATTACAATGACACTAGCGTAAGAGTGTATATATGCGTACACGTACATGCAACACAAAAATAATACACTTGCATACACGAACGCACACACGCACACACACACACACACACACGCACAATTGATAAGTAAGGTAATAGCGATAATAATAAAAAAGCATCACGATATCCTAATGGCAAAGTGTAGTTTTCACATGCTACGCTTGTATCACATTGATGTACATTGGCGTTCCATTATGATTTAATGTATTTGAGTGATATTCATAATTACATGAATTTAATTATACTTCATATTCAATTAATGATAAATTAGAGAAATTATAAAAATAAAAATAATTTCCAGAATAGCTTAGTACCAGAAAATAGATTCTGCAATCTAAGCATATGTCCAGTTTTTATATATTGATATTTTAGATATTTTCCTCGAGGGACACAAATCAGCTGCATCTACTGAAAGTAACCACATTGTTCGTAAGACGATGCATCAAACAACATGATGTAACAAATAGAGAATGTAACCATAAAGAAAGTAAACTATATGGATGCACGCGGGCACGTGCAGTCTCGTAAGTGAGTGTGTCTGAATGTGTGGATCTATTCACCGGTATTTAACCTGGTGTGGAAGAGTGTGTGTATGTATGCGTGTGTATATATGAGTGTGTGTGTGTGTGCGCGCGTGCGTGTGTGGAGGGGATGTGTGTGTACGCGCGGTCCTGTGCACACGAGTGCATGCACACGCGCGTGCGGGTATGTGAGTGTCTATTGGAATTTCTGAAGATCTATCTGAGACCACACCTGTCGCACAGTGTCAGTCAAGTCCTTTACCAGAACGTTTCCATTTGCTCTCCAGCAATCTGTGATTTTGAGTTTTTGAGTGTTCGAGTTTCAAAACCAAGGGCCGGTCGTCGATTGGTGAGTTCGTCGTTAATGAAGATCTGGCGCTTCGTCTTTGCTTGTTTGTTGAACGACTTCATCTTTCCCGGTGTTTGAAGACTTTGTTTGGCACGTCTTCCCGATTGAATCGGATATTGATTGTCCTTGGTGTCTTGTTGGCATTCTGCTTGCCGAGCCGGTGTGCCCGTTCGATGTCGCTTCTGTTAGTAGGCGGGCTGCAAGCCATTGTTTCATTTATGACTGTTTCACTTTGTCGACAGTGTCTTCCCCTCCTTCAGTTTCTTTTATTCCGCTTATGCGTAAGTTGGTTCTGCGCCAACATTGTTCGACATTGTCAAGTTGCACTTCTAATTCAAAAGCTCTTCTTTCTAGGTGATCAATTCTGTCATCTTTTGCTTTTGGATTTTCTTCCATAGATTTGAGTTTCGAGTCTTTCATCTCGTTCTAACAGCTAGTTCTATTGGGAATAGTGCCGATCTTGTAGCACGCTTAGCACATACAAGTTAAAAGTTGCTTGTTCCTCTTCATCTGTTGTTATGTCTTTGCGGGCGCTCCCCTTCGTGTACTAGCTGCCATTGTCTCTATGATCGTCTCAATGACCGTCTGCGTCTGCGAGTCTTATCGCACCTTCTCGCTTTAGTGGATCTACCCTCGTGTAGCACCGTACGTGTATTATCGCCCGTAGTTGTTCGAATTCACTGTCAAGCTACGATACCCATAGTAGTGATTACAGACGAGTTGTGCCCACCGTTTGTGAGTATTTTCACTGCACGTGTGCAATTGTCATTCAGACACTGGAATTAGTTTGCCGCATGTAACTCAAGAGTCCTTCCCGTATTCAAAAATCACCGTGACCCATCCATCACATCCGGGTTAATCGAATCGGTTTACATGGTCGTTGCTTGATGTCTTCCCATTCTTCATATCTCTTAGCGCTGTTATCTCTGGTACCTCTTTTGGGTCGGTGTGAATTATGTCCCATTTGGCAATATCATTTAGGCAATGGGATTTAGTAGAGAGTATAGTAGGCAGGTACTAATTAGTGCAGATGATATTGTCGTAGCAGTAGATAGCACCATGCGCATCAACTGCTTCTAACTAAATGATGCATTGATAGGGCCTACCCTTAATTCACGCAACTACTTTATTTTAGTAGGATTTAATAGTTTCAGTATTTACGTTTTAATTTAAATTAACACAAGGGTTGAGAAGGCTGGCTTGTTGTGTAATAATGTATTTTATGATACACGAGGTTAGAGCATCAGCCCCAGAGTGCCAGAACTTGTTCTATGCATGAAAAAGCGCTACAAACTGAAGATAGTACAAGTATATGCACCCACAACATCATACTCAGAAGAAGACACAGACAACTTCTACAACGACATGGATGAGACCTTAGAAAAGCCAACCCACTATACGATAGTGATAGGAAACTTTAATGCGCAAGTAGGGAAACGAACAAACATTTCGGAAACGGCAACAGGCAAATTTGGCCTAGATGTAAGAAACGAAAGAGGCGACACCTTGGTAGAATAGCAGCATCAAGAAAGTACAAAATCATGAATACCATGTTTCAGAAAAAGCAGGGAGGAGATGGACGTGGAAAATCCCAAATGGAGAAACGAAGAACGACATTGACTACACCCTAACAAACAGGCCAGACATGGTCACTGGCGTAATTGACGTCAACCAAGTCAACATCGGAAGTGACCACAGAATAGTAACGAGCAATATCAAACTGGACATCAAGGCTGAAAGGAAGAAGTTGATAAACAAGAGACCACCAAGTGTACATACCACACAGATAGGAACAAAAAAGATCAAATTCCAACTCGAACAGCGAAATCGATTCGAAACACTACAAGAACTAGGCGACATCGACGCCGTGAGCGAAAACATCACTGGGATGATCCAACGAAGTACGACAAGTGTAGCCAAAGCAATCGACAGGCATGTAAAGATGAGAATATCGTCACCGACACGAGCACTGGTGAAGAAAGAAGAAGAAGACGCGAAATGTTGGAAAACGGCGACCGTAAAAACAAATGGAATACGCAGATATGCAAGAACATCAAAAAGAAAGCGAAGGACGACACCAGGAAGGCCGAGCTGATTACACTTCTAGACAAGCATGGTAGAGAAATGCAAGACCAAGATATGATCATGGAAAGAATAGAGGAATTCTACACCGAGGTATACGACAGTGAATAGAGTACCATAATTCACACCGACCCGAAAGAGGTACCAGAGACAACACCATGGGAGGTGGAAGTAGCGTTAAGAGATATGAAGAATGGGAAGCCATCAGGGAACGACCATGTAAACATTGAAACATTGTAATCACGAGAAGATACCATCTCGAAGACACTGGCTAAGCTGTATACTAAATGCTTATTAGAAAGACGAATACCCACCGCATGGAAGAACGCACATACGGTGATAATCTTCAAGAAGGGAAATAAGAAAGACTTAAATAACTTCAGACCGATATATCTGTTATCAAACATCTACACATTACTCACAAAGATACTAACGAATAGGCTAGAGAAGACACTCGACGAAAACCAACCACCCACGAGAGTAAGCAGGTTTCAGAAGCAGGTACTCAACGACAGACCACATACACGTCGTAAACCAACTGAAAGAGAAGTGCCGATAATATAATATATCGCCCTGCGTCGCTTTCGTCGACTACGAGAAGACTTTCGACTCGGTGCAAACTCAAGCAATACTGACCTCCCTTCAAGAACAGGGGATAGAAGACGTGTACATCGAACTCCTGAAAAACATACACACCAACAGCTTGATGACAGTCCACCTACACAAAAAGAGCAACAAGATCAATATCAAGAGAGGAGTACGACAGGGTGACACCATGTCGCCCAAGCTGTTTACGGCAACACTCGAAAGCATATTCCGAAGACTGAGCTAGGAAACCAGAGGCTTGAGGATAAACGGAACATGTCTCAGTAATCTTTGCTTCGCCGACGACATACTCATATGCGCTACTACACCGTAATAACTACAAAAGATATTGCAGCGGCTAGCTGTTGAAAGTGAAAAACATGGTCTGAAGATGAACATTTCGAAGACAAAAGTGATGCTAGAAAATTACACACCAATATATATTAACACCACGCAGATAGAGAACGTTGAAAGCTACGTCAATGTGGGACAGCGATACAGTGTCAGAGACAAAAAAACAAGACAAGGATATTCAAAGAAGAATCACCGCCGGCTGGACAGCATTCGCCAAACACCGCGACATCTTCAAGGGTATCTTTGGAACCTGCTCGAAGAGACAAGTCTAAAACTCATGCGTACTTCCAGTGATCACATACGGCGCGGAAAACATAGACACTCACCATTCAGGCAAAGAACAAGCTAGTAGCCGCACAAACAAAGATGGAAAAAAGTATGTTGAACATCACGTATCGAGAGAAAAAAAGAAACATTTGGGTAAGAGAGAAGACAAAGGTCAGAGATGTGATAGAACAAATCAGAAGACAGAAGTGGACCTGGCAGGGCACATCAGCAGATTACGAGATAACCTATGGACATCGCGTATCACAATCTGGAGACTTTACGGAGGGAAACAATCTAGAGGAAGACCGACGAGACGGTGGAGAGACGAACTAGACGAGTCCTGGAAAGGCACCATCTGGCAGAGACAGCAAGACAGGCAGATCTGGAAACGACATGCTGAGGCATTTGCCCAAACACGGGACACTCCGGCTGCACAATGATGATGATACACACACTATTTAATAGAACGATATTATATATATACATATATATATATATATACATATATATATATATATACATATATATATATATATATGTATGTATATATATATATATATATATATATACATATACATATATATCTGGATGTTATCACAAGGTAGTATTCTGTATTCCTGGATATTTATTTATATATATTGGCATTAGATTTTTCTGTCACCATGATATTGATTTTATATTATCAGTAAGTAACCCTATTTTTATTACACAAAAGTTGAACAATCAGTTCTCAAAACAATTATAGCTGTGGGCCGTTTCTCCTTGTTTCTACTTTTAGAAGCGGTAGTTTTAATCTATAATTAAATCATTGTTTTATCACACGGAAAGGCCGTATTCTGCCAAATACAGGGAATATCACGCACGTTAAGAATGACACAGAGTGGCTGATGAAGCAACAACTTGACACGCACGATGTGTAAGACAACATTTCATCGAGGTTACTGATATCAGAAAGACCAGCAGTTGACAAAGATACTGTTAGAATTGAAATTCGATGGCGCATAGCCTGTCAAATTTCAAAAGCATAACACATCACACCCATTAAGCAACCAATTGGAGTAAATGAATTTGGAATATCTGACATCCGATCCACATCATTGTCGGGACAACTTGATAACCGATCTACACAACGATGTCGCGATAAACATGACGCCTCATGGCTGATGTTAACAAGCTGTTTGTGGCAGTTGGCGTTATTTGTATGTCAAATTGTGGTCGACTAAGTGACGGACAACGGTAAATGTTATTCAACTGAGCCATGCGTGGGACAGCATTGGTCACTGGGGATATGGCTAGTTCATGCGCACAACTCAGGGTTGCTCAGAGTCTGGCAGTATTCCTGATCGCCGGCAGTGGGTGCCGCAAGTCGCATTTCCACCTAGATGATTGGTCATAATTAATGACACTGGACAACTATCCAACGTAGTCCACTCAACGACACAAGGTTCTAACGATTGCGTGAATCGACATGTTGGCCTAATTAATTACCAAGTAAATGATCTTGCTTCGAAGGAGCTTGACTATTTGGCTCGACAGATTATTAATTATAGCAACGCACGACAATGCTCACGAAGTCTCCCGCAGTGTGTTTTCTAGCCATCCCCAGTGGTGCATCCCTGTAAGACTGGCAATGTAAATCCGTAAGATCCACAAACGTTCTTTCTGACTATGTAAGTCTGATGGTTTACAGGACATGCTCAAAGGGAGTTCCTCATACAAACTACTCATTGGATCTAGCGAGGTTTCGTGCAGCTTCCTGTGTTGTGGTAACATATTGGCGATTGTATTGTTCGTGCGTGTTTTTAACTCTTATTCGCATGTCATTTGACAAAAGCGGATCGTATTCCGCAGCGACAGAAGTATTGTTTGAAACACACAAAAGCGTCCTTAGCGTCCCTTGCTACTACGCAAAAAGTATCCTAACCGTGTCCCCCATTGAAATAACTTTTGTTTAATTTCAAACATAAATGTTGGCAATTCACCCACTGTATGTCATATGTCCCAAATCTATAACCCCGATTTGTGCACGACGAGTAGGCTTTGCGTGAGACGATGTAATTGTGCATACCTGTACTTGGGCATCTAAATGGCAACGAGTTAAAACAAGCGCATTGACTGCAATGGCTTTGTACTTGAATCCAATTATCCAGTTGATTGGTCTTGCAGAGGTTTGTCAAGATTACTGTTCAATTCCCCCTGTGACTGTTAGTCGACCTAACTGCCATTACAGACTCCTTGTTCAAATGCGTGATGTTCTGATTGATGTTCCTCAAACGTGATGCGAATCTTGCGAGCCTGTTAACTAGTGTTCTGTCATGCATTTCAATTCGATCGAAGATGATTGATGGGATACTCAACAATAACATGAAAGTTATTGTAATTAACAGTGGGTTGTTTCTACAACGGTAAGTTATTATCATGCTAACATCTTGTTAATATATTGCAGGTTGTGTACAAGGGACGCTCGGACGTTCGAATCGGATCGGATCGCTGTATTAAACTGTGCAGGCCAGAACGTGGATTTCAAAGTTGCTTGAAGCAGACGTTCCTCACACTAGGTCTAGGAGTCCTTAGAACGAGCGTCCACTATTATTATTACGATTACAACATGTTGGTACTATAACAGCAGGTCGTTATATACTGTAACATCAAATGTTTGCCCTTATATCAGTTTGTTACTATAATAGCAGGTTGTTTCAATAATAATGAAACTAATAATAATAATAGGTTTCTTTATAACAACAACATATTGATATAACAACATGTTGTTAATAGAGCAACGTTTGGTACTATAATAGCACGTTGTTATTAAAGCAGCAGGTTGTTGTCATAACCATAGGTAGGCATTATAAAAACAGGTTGTTGCCGCAACACCAACATATTGCTACTAAGACAGCAAATTGCAAATACTGCAGCAGACTGTACGACATGTTTATGTGAATGCACTTTGTTAACATCCTGTCGTTTCTACAGCAACACGTTGTTGCGATCACAGCAAAATTTGTATCACGATAGCAGTTTGTAACTAGCTTGTAACTAACAGTTTGAATAGTTTAACAAGATTTAACAAGATTGCCACCCAGAGAATTAACTCTAGGTAGCAGGTGGACAAGGAAGCCCTTGGCTTATCGAGAGTCCGACCTTTTTATCTATGTGTATCCCGCCCGTCTGAGGTATGTGTCGATTTTATTTTTAAACATATTCACGCTACTAGCACCCACACAATCAGCAGGTAATCTGTTCCATTCATTTACAGTCCTTTGTGAAAATGAAAACTTTCTTATATCCAATCTACTCTGCTCCTTTGCTAATGCAAGATCATGTCCTCTAGTCCTTCTATCTTTCTTAACTGAGAAAAACATATTTCTATCAATATTTTCATAACCCTTCAATATTTTAAACACTTCTATCTGATCTCCTCTCAATCTCCTGGTCTCTACTGTTGTTAAACCGCATTTTTTAGGCGTATTTCATAACTAAGATCCCTCAGATTTGGTATCATTTTAGTTGCTCTCCTCTGCACTCTTTCTAGCATATCTATGTCCTTCCTGCGATATGGCCTCCACGCTTGAATACAATATTCTAAATGAGGCCTAACTATTGTTTTGTACAGCGGTATTATTAGCTCTTTTTCCTTATACGTTATGTTTCACCTAATTAATCCAAGGATTTGATTTCCCTTTGAAGCTGCAATTCCGCACTGCTCTGAAATCTTCATATCAGCACTAACGGTTAACCCTAAGTCCTTTTCTTTTATAGTAGTACTTAGTACAGTACCCCTCATTGTATATTCTACCTCTTCGTTCCCATGTCCTATGTGGAGGCATTTACATTTCCCAAAATTGAACATCATTTGCCACTTTTCAGACCATTTGATCAACCTGTCAAGATCATCTTGTAAATGCTGTCTATCTCCATCACTTTTAATCCTTCTAAACACTTTTGTATCATCCGCAAATTTCAACACCTTGCTTGTTATTTCTTCATCCAAATCGTTGATGTATATTAAGAATAATATAGGACCTAACACTGATCCCTGTGGTACCCCACTCAATACCGATTTCCAGTTTGAAGCCTCCCCATCAACTACTACACGTTGTCTTCTGTCAATCAGCCATTGTTCTATCCAGTTTATTATACCATTTCCTATGCCATGGGCCTTTAGTTTAAGCAGTAATCTTTGATGTGGTACTTTGTCAAAAGCTTTTTGAAAATCTAAGTAGACGATATCTACTGGTGATCCCTCATCTACCCACTTAGTGATGTCTTCCAAAAAACATAACATATTTGTTAAGCATGACCTCGCTTTAAAAAAACCATGTTGAGATGGGTTTATCAAGTTTTGTTTAACAAGAAAATCCACCATGTGATCTTTAATTAGTCTTTCTAATAATTTACAAATCACTGATGTTAAACTCACTGGTCTATAGTTCTCTGACTTGTTTCTCGAACCTTTTTTGAATAACGGTATAATGTTTGCTTCTTTCCATTCTAAAGGAACCACTCCCTCTTCTAATGACAAGTTGAAAACTGTTGCAAGTAGTATGCTAATTTGTTCTACAATTTCCAATGGTAGTTTGGGTGGAATACCATCCACTCCAGGTGATTTATTCTCCTTCATAGCCCTTATTTTCTTAGCTACCATTTCCGGGGTTACAATTAATTGTCCTAAATAGTCTGAATCTGCCCCCTTGAACTTAGCCTCTGGTATTGGCAGTGAACTAATATCTGCCCTGGTAAACACTGAACTAAAGTACTCATTCAGGTCTTCTGCCATTATTAATCCCTCTGATATTATATTTCCAGCACTATCTTCTAGAGGACCGACCTTATCTTGAACTTTCTGTTTGCTTCGAACATACGCATAAAAACTCTTGCTGTCATGGTTTATATTACTAGCTAATTGTTGTTCATAGCTTCTCTTTGAATTTCTAATTTCAGCTGTAGCTTGGTTAAGTGCTTCTTTATAATTGTTGTAGTCTTCATCATTTCCAGTACATCTATATGACTTCCACATCATTTGTTTATACTTAATTTTTCTAATGGCTTCTTTCGATAAGTGTTTCTTTTTGGACCGTTTTCCTTGTTTTTTGAAGGGTACAAATTTATCGATTATGCACTTAATTTCACTCTTTAATATATTCCAGCATTCTGTTGCCGTCTTATTTTTCAGTGTGTTATTCCAGTCTATCTTTGCTAAATATTTCCTCATGCCCTTATACCTTCCTTTGTGGAAATTTCTCCTATACTGCTTTTTGCTATTCCTTTCTGATTTTACTTTGATGGTAAAATGTATCTGGTTGTGATCGCTACTCCCCAGTGGCTCACATATCTTGACATTGTCAACTAATTCATTCTGTGAGGACAAAACTATGTCTAACACATTCTCACCCCTGGTTGGTTCTAGTAAAGGTTGAGAAAGGAATGTATCTTGAACTAAAACTAAAAACTTGTGGTCCTCTCTCCCCATACTCTGTAGAGATTTCCATTGTATATGCCCATGGTTAAAATCCCCCATAATAATACAGTCCCGTTTGTTTACTTCCCTTATAGCGTTTTGTATTTTTTCATTCTCTTCTATGCTTATGTTTGGACTTCGATAAACTAACCCAACTGTTAACGTTGAGTTTCCTGTAACTATGTTACACCAAACAGCTTCTTCGCAATCTGCTTCTCTTTCTAATTTTATTTCATAAGCCTGAATAGATTCTTTAATATATAAAATAACTCCACCTCCCTTTCTTCCTATTCTATCTTTTCTAAACATTACATATCCTGTCAGTCCCAATAGTTGCTTCGTTCTCTAAAATTACAGTATCAAGACAACACACGTTTTCGTAATGTTTTGCAAAAAGTCAAGCGTGTAATACAGAAACAGAAAAGAAGATGGTGCCTTCAAACGCAGATTGTCCGACTTTTTAATCGCATATGTAGTCATTCGAGCGTGTGAGACAATAAGCCAGAATCTATTACGGTCAGGTCTACACTTTAGACACAGTGGAGATGTGTATGTACATATTATGGTATACCTCACGCTAGAGTTTGATAGTATATTGTACATTTTCATGTTATGTCTAAATAGTTTAAACAAGATGGATTGTGTAATATGGCAGAGGTCTCAATGCTAGCATTTCGTCGTGTGACTTGTCGGATAGGTTACTGTCGGAAATTGGGCTTTGTACCTCTGAGAGAAACCCAATAACAAAGCCTTGTTTCACAGTATTGTCAGTATGTTTCTGTCAATCCATTGTTGAAGAGCGTTCAGTCTTAGGCATTCATTATTGCACTATTGAAATAATAACACCGACCAATATCCAACACATGTACCATTACGATTTTTTTTTAAACATAAACCATGAAGACACCTGGTATGTATGTTTCTCTTGCGTCCTGACATCATCTTGTTCTTCAACAAATAATACGTCTCGCCCTCTAGCGCATATTTCTTTCGAACTCCCCGCCGCGAACATTCGGCGCAGCGGAACCTGGACGGCTATAACCGTAAAGGCATAACCCAGCAATTCTAAATCAGCTTCTGTAACTTTGAGAGTACATCCGGTGTGTTTAAATCGAGGTCGAAGCGACACCCGAGACACGCGAGAGGACGAGACGGTTCTTTAATTGAGCCTGTTCGCTAGTCTTCCAATTGTCGTAATGTAGTGCCCTCGCCAATCCATCGCACAACACATGGGCCGTTCAGTAGAGATGCTGCACACGCTCCACTGACCTCAGTATCACGTCGAGCCAGCGATGTTTCTGCGTCGTATGGACTGCCGGACCTGTCGCCAAGGTAGCGGACGTTTCGTTGCCCGCTTGCCAATGCCGGTAAAGCGCATACCAGCGTCGAGCATCCGTTGAAACCTCGGCCGTTTGTTCGTGAAAATCCTGCCGAGATGAACAACACGCTTATCGTAGCCGGCGGTGTTCAGCCCTTTGTCCGACCCGACGCGGAATAGGCGGCCTTTGTTGCCGTACCGGTAATTCGCCTCGTCGTCAGCGCGGTTCGCCTCGTACGACAGGTGCGACCGTTTCCCGAGACCCACGAAGCTCATGCCAGCGTCGATTCCGCGTACGTGTCCCAAGTATCGTTTTCCTAAGCCAGCATAGCTCATAGCGTCGTCTAAGTTGTACGATCTTTTACCCAGTCCAGCGTAACTCATGCCGATATCTATTCTCGGAGCACGTTTCGTTCTCTTCCCCACATCAGCATAGCTCATAGCAGCATCTAACTTCGGGACCCTTTTCCCAAGACCCGCATAACTCATGGCAGCATCTAATTTCGGGGCCCTTTTTCCAAGACCAATGTAATTCATACCAAAATCTAATTTCGGGGCCCTTTTTCCTAAACCAATATAACTCATACCAGAATCTAATTTGGGAGCCCTTTTACCATGACCAGCATAGCTCATGGCTGCATCTAATTTCGGAGCCCTTTTTCCCAAACCAATGTAGCTCATACCGTAATCTATTCTCGGGGCTCTTTTCCCAAGACCAGCATAGCTCATAGCAGCATCTAATTTGGGGGCCCTTTTTCCCAGCCCAGCATAGCTCATAGCAGCATCTAATTTTGGGGCCCTTTTCTCCAGCCCAGCATAGCTCATAGCAGCATCTGACTTAGGGGCCCTTTTCCCAAGCCCAGCATAGCTCATAGCAGCATCTAACTTAGGGGCCCTTTTTCCAAGCCCAGCATAGCTCATGGCAGCGTCTAATTTGGGGGCCCTTTTTCCAAGCCCAGCATAGCTCATAGCAGCATCTAATTTTGGGGCCCTCTTTCCAAGGCCAATGTAGCTCATACCAGAATCCAATTTTGGGCCTCTTTTTCCTAGACCGGCATAGCTCATAGCTGCATCCAATTTAGGAGCTCTCTTTCCAAGTCCAATGTAGCTCATACCTGAGTCCATTTGCCTTTTCCCGAGACCAGCATAGCTCATAGCATCATCCAATCTGTGTGCCCTTTTCCCAAGCCCGATGAAACTCATACCGGCATCTATTTTAGGGGCCCTTTTCCCAAGACCGGCATAATTCATAGCAGCATCTAGCCGAGGTGCCCTTTTCTTAACCTCGGCATAACCTATGTCTCTGTCCGATACTGCTGACCATGACTCCCCGGTGTTCGCGTACGTCTCCAGTTCACCTTGGGTGTTTTCTGAAAATAGAAAAAAGAACATTGTCACACATCGGCCAACTGTGACAAGATCCTTGACACTGCGTTCGAATAAAAAAGTTAATTACAATTGTATCTGTTTCTGTTTTGTGTGTGCCTTTCTAGTGCAAAACATATTTTGTTGACTAGAATTGCAAACATATGCAAGCGCCGTTTGATTGAAATGCAATGCAATGCAATCACAAATACGTGTGTGTGTGTGTGCGTGTGTGCGTGTGTGCGTGTGCGTGTGCGTGTGCGTGTGCGCGTGCGCGTGTGCGTGTGCGTGTGTGACAGGGAGTGTGTGTATGCTCCGAAACTCAAAGTTCTGTTGACTTCATTGTACTTGCAGACGTAGCGTGCGTCGAGCGGACATCGATTACTAGTTATTAATTGCCTGCGTATTATCCGTTTATTTATTCATATGTAAACATCGTTAGACAACGAGGCGGCTGGAATTTGCCGCATTATCGAAATTCAGTGACAAGTAGAGTTAATTAGAGCAGGTGGGGAGTGTCGACAGAAATAAGGAGGCCTTCTGTGACCACAGCCGTCAATTCAACTGACAAACTGACGCTCACACTTGTGTGTAGCATTCCGGTATCTACTGATCGGTGCATATGGGTAGGACACCAGAGTCCAGTTGAGAAGGTGTGAAATCGGTTTCCCCGTTTATGCACCATTAAAGGTTCTACTCGTTTCATTTCATATTCGAATCGTGAAAAGGTGTGCCAGCTTTGCGTCCACTACCTTATATTATAACTCGTTTACACAAACTTGTTATTTAGGTTCGATGAAATCACTTGACATCGTGTTGACGGATCTGGGTAAACTTCGATGATAAAATGGCAAACGTCGTCCGGCTGTGTATGCTTTAGCATGGAAGATTTGATTCGTTGCCAATAGAATTCACACTTTCGCATGTTAAAGATCAAATAGAAGTGTTTAAAATATTGAATGGTTATGAGGATATTAAAAGAAATATTTTCTTCAAACTGAAAGAAGGCAGTATAACTAGAGGGCACAATGCAGCATTAGTCAAGGAACAGTGTAGGTTTCATATGAGAAAGTACTCATTCTCTCAGAGGACAATAAATGACTGGAACAAATTATCTGATGATTGTGTTAATGCTAGCAGTGTGAATATGGTCAAAAATTAAATTGACAGCTATCTGGCGAGGGCGGGTTATACGTAGGTGGAACATTTTTGGACTCTCAATAAGCCAAACGGCTTCCTTGTCCGCATGCCGTCTGAAGCTTATAGCTCTGGTCGGCAATCTTGTTAAATCTTGTTAAATTTTGTTAAATAACCCATTTGTTTCATGATGTTATAAAGTATATTGACCATATTACTAAAACCACTCAAATATTGCACATTTGAATATCAACGAATCTGATTAGCGAATTGACACAATCAATTGCGGAGTGTTAGCATTCACATCAAGGACAGACGTGTCTGTTATACAGGTCAAACTCTTATTACCCATCTAGCATGCAACTATATCGTGCATTGCATCTGCACGATAACCAACTTATGTGAATATATTTTTACACGCGGTTAATGAGTTCAGTTATCCAAAATTAGAATTTGATTAACAAACATAATTATGAGTTTGATAGGCTGAACGTACGCAAATGACAAATATAGTTAGTTTGTCTTAATAAGTTGATTGTTATGTGCGTCTTATGACGTTAATTATGAAGAAATCAATAGACAGTTTGTCTCGGCGAAATTACAATTCATACATAATGTCTGACAACTGTGCTGATCCGGTGCAAGTAACCCTTTATGCGAAACAAGGGCGTAAACAAGTAAGAGTTTTCATTTTGGATATTATATGCGAAAAGGGGTCCATGAAAGCAAGCCCTTATTTGTATAAGCCACAGCAAAAGCTATGGACATAATCAACATCAGCCCAGGACGTAACAGGTATCCTCTGGTATACATGGTTAAGCGTAAGTAATGACGAAATAGCATATTGAATGTGGAACTCTACAACACTTTTGCAGTGTAGAATCAAACTATGATATATTCATTGCGGCGTTGATTCACACTTTTATAAAAGCAAGACAAATCATATAAGGAAGAAATATATGACTGGGCGATGCAACACAACAATATCGACTTTCACGAGCAATATGTTATCGAAATACGCATTATATTGAAAGGTATCTACTAGGTAAACGAATCTGCTAAAGATACAAAATGGGCGATTTATAAAGGCTGACACAGAAGCCAGAAAAACATCTTGATCAATAGTGCGTAAAATAAAGGAGAACACTATATTTCAAGTAACACCGGAATAGAAAGATGCCAGAACGATAATCCACACAATATATCAGGACTGCCAACAAAATACAGTTAATTTGAACTAGAGAAGGTATGCAAGAAGGTGTAGAAGATAATCTGAACAGACACCACATGTAAAACAGCAAGCTTAGCCAGGATTAGAGGCTTGTTAATGATATCGCACAAAGGAAGACTTCGTAGAAAGAGCAGCTAAAAGGGAACACACAAAACGAACTACTAGAAAACGGAACCAGTCACTTCAAACATATTCTTGGAAACAAACTAGATATTACAGATGATGGTGAGATTTTTTTATTAAGAAATAGAAATATCAAGTATGGTCTGTTTGATCAGAAGTAGTATAAAAGACAAAGTCCCTTGTTGGGAGAACAGTTTTGGCGAGGAAGTCACCCCCGTCCAAACATCATTGGGGAAAGTGGGACTAAAGATTAGTTCTGGGAAAACGAAACACGTGACGTTTACTTGTAAAAAAAGCAAATCATAATTTATAATTACTAAGACCAAGAATGGTCTTAACTAAATAATTTTAGGTATATACGAGTCCTGATTGAAAGTTCAACCAGGAATTTGAAGTTGCTGCAATTAACAGTCGATTCTTATTAACAGTCGATTCTATGCTGTTGTATAACTGAAATGCATTGACATCTACATTAGAAAGGTAAATAGATATATGCTACACCATAATACTTAGGATGGCGTTAAAGTTAAACCAAACTGGAGAAAGCAACACATATCAAAATCAGTCAGGTCACTATTGTACGAGGGATTTTCTAATATTTCCGAAAAAAATCAGACAGCGAAGAACGCTATTCGCAGACCACAGTTAAATGAGCAAGAACGAACCAGTATCTTGACCAGAACACATATAACCACACATGGAGTGGAGAAACCAAGGAAAACATCAATCACATACATTGATACCATGACGCTTGACACAAGTCTGGACAGGAGGAAATAAAGACTGTTATACTTCAATCTTTAGGCTTATTGCTAATCCCACTAATAGCCAAACTGCTGCCTTGCTGTTGGTAAGCAGGTATCAATCAAATGTTTCGGTTTATATGTGACGACGCATTTTCGGCCAAATCTCATTTACCCACGCACATTATACGATTTAGTTCGTCGTTAGTCAAGTCTAAGCACTCGGATTGAAATCTCAAGTCGTTGGCAATCAAGTCCGAAGTAAGTCCCAAGACCACAATGCTCCAGGCTGAATCAGGTCTCAAGCCCAGTAGCAATACGATAACTTGAGTCCGTAAATTGGACAAAAGTAAATAATGGAGCTGGATTGATTTACAGGGGAGAACACGCCAGTTGGACGTAGAGTTGATGAGATGAAGTCTGAAACGCTGCGCGTTTGTTGAAAGATTGATAGGATATGATCCTATCATTAGGACAACATCTCTGTTAATTCAACTAGTCTGATCATCAGGTCGTAGTCCAGGGTCGACTGACCACGACAATTGTTTAAAACGGTCCTTTCCGCTCAACACAAATTAATTTTTTTGAATTTTTCAACACATGTATAATGTTCTAAGCCTCCTATGGATAATTTTGATAACCGATTTTTTATTTTAGACGAAGAAGAGCGCTACAATCCCTTACCAAAATCACTACTATAGCAACCACGATTGTTCAGATATCCTTAGTGTTGCCCTTTACAAATATAGGGAACACTGTTCTTCGCAGCAGGAGTTTCGAGTGAATAACATATAGACGGAGACAAATGGGATCATATCGTTACAGACGCATAGACGATGATACAAAGATCAAGATTACTGGAAACGTGCAATAAATTAGACAAGAGTAAATAATGGAGTTAAATTGATTGATAAGGCAGAGCACGCTATCTGGATGTGAGGTTGATGAGACGCCGTCTGAGACGGTGTGCATCCGCGCAAAGATTTATAGAATATCATCCCATCAGTACTACAATATCTCTGTTAATTCAACCATTCCAACTATTCGCAGCTGAGTCACAGTCTAGGGTGGTCGTTGATTGATCGCGACAACACTTTAAAGCAGCGGTTCTGAACACTTTTGGCTGCAACCGAAATTCCGGTCGCGCAATTTGCTTGGTTAAAAAGTTAATGATAAAATAAATAATAATAAAATAAAGAAACATAATGAAAATATATATTAAACGTGCTTGATGAACACGGAGCTACGAGTCACAAAATCTGCACTACTAACTGGTTTATCCAGATAAAAAGAGGACACGCTTAGCAACTCGAAAACAAAGATTGTGGACGGAGTCGCAGAGAGATAAGAAGCTGAAAGAGATAAAAACGGAAGATCTCCGACACTAGACATCGTCTATTTTTGTTATCCTAATTGCGACACAATGTGGTTTTGGACGAATTGTTTTAAAGCGTGTTGTGCGATTCAGTTATTTAAAGTTAATAATATTACAGAAATGCAATGGTTTCTCAATATATTAAGGGATGAAATCTTGTATATGCAACCACTTTTGAAATCGCCGTTCTGCCCTGCATTGTTCGGGAGATGGGAATAATAAATGAAATAGGAATAGCGAATAATAAGGAATCGCACCTTCTCTCAGTTCAAACTCCTCGATTTCACGACGTTTTTAATACGAAACCATAACATGTAAAAGTACGTGCTTTGATGAAACCTAGCTACTTTTATGATATCATTCAACACCACTATACCAGGGGGATCGATAAGAACCTGTTAAATAAAGTTTCCTTTAAAAAGAATGTGCTGGATGATATAGGTAATCGTTTTTTTTATAAAGATGAGTCTTTGCTTGCTGTTTTATGTACTCAGCGAACGTTGTTTTATTAATTTAATTTTACACATTAGCAAAGATCACTATTTTCCGGACGCAGATGACGATTTGCCGAAGTATTTCTACCTGTCGTTTGTTGTGACGTAAATTTGAGCTGTTACGTAAAAAGTCCCGAATTGATTGGTGGACTGTTTACGTGGGATAGAAAACTCACAAAAACCACGTGTATCGCTGTGCATAGTCGATTAACTCCCATCTAACGTTCGGAACGAACAATATAACCGATAAAACAAACTTAATCAAATAGAAAATTGTGTACTATACTTCTGAGGGGTTTGTTAATGAACCCCGGGACGTTTGGCGCCCAAGATGAAAAGTTTCTAGAAGGAAAATCTTATCAAATGTACACGCCCACATATATAATAATATTAATAAGATAACTACTATTGGAAACCAAGCTCTGAGGCGCATCAAAACAAAAGGATTGGTCAATCTCAAAATCCATAAGTAGTATTCCAGTTGTCAACAGATGGGTCAAGGCGCTACATGCATACATACACACACATACAGACATACATACATGCACGCATGCACGCATGCATGCATACACGCATACACGCATACACGCATACACGCATACACGCATACACGCATACACGCATACACGCATACACGCATACACGCATACACGCATACACGCATACACGCATACACATACATACATACATACATACATACATACATACATACATACATACATACATACATACATTCATACATACATACATACATACATACATACCTACGTACATACATAGATAGATATAGACACACTGGCTCGATTATAGTTAGATTGTCCTACGAATAAAATGTATTATTATTATTAAATAGTTGTTTTCTGTTTACGCATAACGTCACGCACCTCATTGTTTTACGCCGCGTCAGCTGGCGTTGGATGGGTAGCAGACATATCTTCTAGGCATTATATCAGAATATATGGGGAAATGTCCCACACATTCTACTATGTCTTCTGCGATCAGTGATAGATGCAAGGGCGAATTAGTCCTCTGTGAACTGGTTGTTTTGCAACGTGTTTACCCCAGTAACACCTCTAATAGTCCACGGGCAACGTATCTAAAAATCCACGATCATAGTGACAAGCCTTTGCATCATTGATTGCAACGGAAAATTGTAAATATTACATTAGTGACATTGCTACAAATTGATCACCACTTAGAGAGTCATTGTGACTGGGATAATCAAATATGATAACTATTTATTAATGCGCCATAACGTTTATTAAATATGCAACACTGCGACGCGCGCGAGAAAATACTATCTCGTCGTTCAAAATACTGTTTACGTGCGATTTTAGCGTCGGCATGTTCCAGTCATGCATGTGAGTGATCGACGCTGGGTCTCATATAACATATACGATTAGTATTTTATAACTGCTAATATTGTTACGCCGTGGCATTAATTAGATTGATGTTCTTCGATCGCGCATAGTTCCGTCTAATCATCAAGGTCAAGCAATGGACATTTAGTAGCCACCCAAGAGGTTCCAAATGGCGACAGTTTCAGCATAAAGCGCCACACGTTCTTTATAAATTGGTCTTCTTAGGGAAAAATAGCGTGAAGACGACGCGAGCATTTGACAAACTGATGGACGCCCAAATACGCCCAAATTGACGATATTACGTAAAAATAACTATTCAGAAAGATGTGATAGATTATTTTGTTGCGGGCCTTTGTATATGTTTGCTTTAACCATTTGAGGACAGTAACGATAATTAGTGAAATATAAAAACATACGTATTATTCTATTGGCATACATAAACTGTGTGTTTAATAACGTATGACTTTATATATTATTGATCACTTGGAGTTCGTTCTGAGCCACAAGTCGATAAACATTCTGTACACGGAACTCCGACGAACGACATCGGTTTGATTTTTGATTTAGACATGCTGCACAATCTTGTCTGTAGTTCACAGCGGCAATATTGTGTACATATGATGTCGTATCTTAGTCGTTGTAAGGCGCAAATATACAGCGCTTTAATAACTTCGCTCAGCGCCCTTCACACTTAATACAGACCTATCCATTCGAACACCATCTTGACGTCTGTAGGAAGCATTTAGCCTTGCTGAAAATACGGCGCAAAGACTATTCGCTAAGATGTACCCACCACTGTCTATATCCAGGAATTCATTTGTACAGCTGAGTGAACTTGAGGCAACGAAAAAAATTACCCAAGCTTTGGAACGACAGAAGACGATTCGAGCCACAGTCTCGTCGACTGAGAGTCCGCTATTCTATTGACTGTGCCATCGCGCCCCACTATAGTACAAGAAATATGACCTTGTTGTAAAAACGCTTAGTGCCAGTACTTCATTGACAATATATGGCAACATTTGTAATGCACGTTTTCCTTGCAAAACGTTCTTTTATCTGGTGGCGGACGTGATTAGCTGCAGGCGTGATGCTTGATCACGCGTGATACGGCAGTTTAATTAAAATGTCACGTAAGACGAAAGGCGCCTAACAGTTAGAAACCGTCGGCTAATTTGTCACGTAAAAATAACAAGAAGACGACCTAGGCGACATAGTTATTTCAGAGTAACCTGATATGCGGGCGGCCTCTCGCTCTTTTGTGAGGCGACGCTCTGTAGAGAAGACGTGGTGCAGATCAATGCGATCGCTATATAGGCGGTATTGCATTCCCGTTGGAACCAATGCTAAAAGTCATCCATATAATTCCCAAATGTGTAATTTTATTGTCGTTTTGTTAACGGTATCGACCTGCGGTAACGTTTTCGTCAAATACTACTTATAGTTTCGATAACATCAATGCGGAATTTGCTCCAAGTCATGTGTCTACCAAACGGGCCGAAATTTCGTGTTTATAATGTGAACCATTCCAACACTGGCGTGTGCAAAAATTGCCAACCAACAACTGAACATGTTTAAACATATGCATAGTACATATGTCTTAAACACACACACACACACACACACACACACACACACACACACACACACACACACACACACACACACACACACACACACACACACACACACACACACACACACACACACACACACACACACACACACACACACACACACACACACACACACACACACACACACACACACACACACACACACACACACTCACTCACTCACTCACACACACACACACACACATGCACACGTATTTGTGATTGCATTGCGTTGCATTTCAATCAATCTGTTTTGCACTAGAACGGCACACACAAAACAGAAACAGATGCAACTGTAATTATATTTGTCTAAAAGTTTAATTTACAATTTGACTCAATTTAAACTCGACGCCACGACTTTCTGTCATATCATACCTAGCTACATTTGTGATGTCATTAAAATATTATCAGGTGGGGCTTGGCGAGAAACTATTAAAACACAAAGTAAAATGTAAAGCGTTTTGAGCAGTCCCGAGGACTGGATACTGCGCTATATAAGAACTTACCTTTTTTACTTTTTACATGCCATTTATTATTTGTCTATTTAACATTTTAATTAGACGAGGATGTAGACATGCACATAGATAGACACATGTGTTTATTTTTCAATATTCTGTAACATGTACTGCAAAAAAGTAATGCATATAAAGTATGCATTATGCATAATTTATATAGTGTAGATGTATCACACAAATGTTATTGTAATACATTTTGATGTAATTTCTATTTTGATTTAACATTTTAATTTGACGTGGATGTATTATTTGAAATGTCTGATAGGTCAAATAAAAGAAATTCTTCTTCTTCGGGACGGGAAGGGAGTCTGGCGCTTGCAAACACTCTCTACTAGTTCGTACGTCTTGAACCGTAAGCAATAGACAGGCAGACAGACAGACAGACAGACAGGCAGACAGGCAGACAGGCAGACAGGCAGACAGGCAGACAGGCAGACAGGCAGACAGGCAGGCAGGCAGGCAGGCAGGCAGACAGGCAGACAGACAGGCAGACAGGCAGACAGGCAGACAGGCAGGCAGACAGGCAGGCAGGCAGACAGGCAGACAGACAGACAGACAGGCAGGCAGACAGACAGACAGACAGACAGACACCAATGTTATTGTGATACATTTTGATATAGTTTCTATCTTGATTTTTGCAATCACAGAGCGACACCACAAATACCAATATACTTGGTCTGTCTTATAGATTGCCGTGTATTTACGTGGTTATATCTTCAATGTGATTTTGTTTGAAAATAAAGGTTGTACAGTATATTATGTAAGAAACTCCTAATAAAACTAACAAATAGTCACTATCTTAGAGGTTTAAACATTGTCATACTTCTATAATTATATGTTTGTTTTACATTAAATCCTGTTTAGGTGTATGCATGTAAAAATACAGTTGATGACCCTGCAAGTCTCTGTATGTGTATTCACTTGTGCTTTTGTTAATGTTTGCCTATTCACACGAGTCATATATATAGTGGTGAGTGTTTGGGGGCAAGGATGCGTGGTTACGGTACTACGTGTAGCTGGGATGGGCATTTATTTGTGATTATGTGTGCATGCGTAGAAGTTTGTTAGTGGGCACGTGGGTTAGTAGCCTTGATACATACCATTTTGTAACATATTATTGTCAGTTGCGTGTGGTTATAGTGTGGTATATCTGTCAGGATATCTGACGTACTGCTTATTGTGTGCAATATTTAATATTTGATACATTGTTTTTTTGCAAATTCGCTTTGTATCCTGAATGTATATATTTCATTGTTCTTGCGTGTGGAACAGTTGTGTATATTTATATTATTCAGTATCGGCCAGTTTTTGTAATTATGCGGGTAATGTTTTATGTGTGTATTTGTAATAAAATTATAATTGTGCGTAATGTAATACCCAGAAAGTTAAACTGTTTAAGTCTTTCAATGTTGACACTGTCAATTGTTAAAATTGGTGCTTGGACCCTTTTATTTGATATTTGAAAATGATATATTTTGTTTTATTAAATGATAATTCAGTTTGAAATTACTAGTAAACATGATGTAGGTCTGTAGTTAGAAAATGATGTGGGGAAATTGTTCATATATATATATATTGATTATTGATTGATTATTTTGCATGTACGCTCGCACGAACGCACGGACACACAGCCACCACACACGCTATTGCACACACAGGAAGAGAGACACCCACCCCGCATTCTTTTGCTGATCTTGTAACTACCCTTATTTCCTTCCCCACTACATGGTACAATTTCATTATATAGCCAACGTATTCGAAAATTATTACATATTGCATCGCATCTGTATGACACAACTCTTCTGCTCATAATGTTGTGCTATTTCTTTGTTCGCTTGTTTTTCACCCATGTCTACAGATACATTGTCAAGTATGCATCTAGCTTCGCATCGGTGTATGTGCAACCATATAATTCAAGCTGTCTCGTTAGCTTTATTTTGATATAAGTGAGTGTCAGACGTACCTGGACTGTTGGTCATTGTTGCTTCTTGCAGCCAACAACTTAGCAGAAGGATGGTCACTGTCCGCAGAACACACATACTGTCTGATGTCCACATTGTTACATCAGATATCGGCAACAGAGTCCTACTTCGCTCGACAGCGGAATGACGTTAGATGACAAGGTTCATCGTTTAAATGTCAGGGTGCAAAAAAAACCAGACCAGCTATGTCCGTCGAACCCAGCAAGACGCGTGGCACTTGAACAACTCGCTCTTTTGATCTCCTTCACGAGCATATACCAAATATATCACTCCTGAGCGTGTCCGTTCGTCTAGCAGGCTGGGTTCGGGCAGAGCAAGCCGATGCCACTGCGCGCAGTTGCAAGGTGTCGTTGAGTAACGAGAACATCACCGTTGCTGTTGATTAAATAGCTCGTTGTGATACCAGCGTGCGAGGGCGGGCCGGCGGGTGCGCGCGCACGCACGCGCCAAGAACACGTGCGCACAACGGTATACCCTTTGAATTAAGGCGTCTCCGACTGATGTGTCGTTCAAATGCCAAACACAATTATTGATATCCGATCCCGTGTCGCCAAACCCGAAGACCATGTCATCGATGAGACGGTAATTAACTGAGTGAAACATTGCGAAGCTGCTGTGACTGAAGCTAAACGTATGAAATAAGGTCGAAACGCCGTCACTCGTTGCGCAGAAGCCAGCAGCAAGTTCTGTGTTTGCGTAATGTAAGCGGTGTGTAAAGTCATGATGTGTGTATAGGAACTATTATTGTAAACGCCTGTGCAATTAGCGGCATAAAGCTAATTAAATGTTCTTTACCATATGCATAACAGTGTGGTTTGATAAAGGTCATTCATGTTATACCTTATAATATTCATTACAAAAATATGGAGATGAGAACATTTAAATATACTATAAGCGGCTAGCCTTCTAAACTAAATGTTACAGTATTCATGAGGTATGTCATCAGCATGATTAGTGACAAAGAGCTATGTGGACTGCAGTTGTGCAGTGACAAAAGCAACGGACTTTCAATCGAGAGAACCCGGATCTGAATCGTGTGCTGCCGTGTCGAACCTTGGGCAAGTTCGTTAACTCTACGCTGTTCCAGTTCACTTAGCTGTGTGAATGAGTGAGTATCTGACTATAGACAGTGGTGGATACAGTTGTGTGCGAACTGTATTCGTTCATTAATTGCAGCGTGGCTGAATGCTTTCCAGAGAAGTCGGGTTGGTGTTCGATTGAACAGGTCTGTCAGGGAGTAAAGTGTAAAGCGCTTTGAGCAGTCCTAACGACTGGATACTGCGCTATACAAGAATGTCCCTATACTTTACGTTTATGTGATATAGTGGCTAGAGCTTCGCATTCTTATTCGACGGACCGTTTAGAATCGTCTGGCTGCCGTTTCGGAGATTGAACAATTTAATTCACACCACGTTGCCTCGGATCATTGAACTGTACAACTGACTACCTATTCATAGACAGTGGTGAGAATAAGTGAGCAGTAACTGTTGCGTAGCTGAATATTTCCGCGGGAAGTCGATTTAACGTTCGAATGAACAAGTGCCATGTTTTTAACGGTTCAATGAACTACAAATCGCGACCTGTAAGAGCCTACATTTTACCTTTAAAACCAAAATCGTTACGCATTTCGTTTGACATTTTCCTATAGCGATCACAAATGTTTACGTCAATTACAAGTTTGCGCTACAACAGCGACCGCTTATAATATGAATTATTAACACCATCAAGTTAAAACGGAAATGAGAAACCGTAGATACACTCCGTGGAAAGTTCACTGCACCAACGGTTTTAAGCAGACGTGATATATTGTGTTTTTCAGTACATTTTATTTATGCATGTTACAGTTCTCCAAGCGATCAGTTACCGGGTATATCTCATATTTGAACGGTAATTTTCACCACTGGCCCTTCTGTGTTTTCCATTATTTATCACGTGCAATATTTGTTTGTGGTTATCTACTGTGATTTTGTTAGAAGTGTTTTAGTCATAATGTCGAGGCTTACATGTACCCATTGCCTCAATGGTTGACCCTTGATATCATCTGATAAACATGTCCTGCCACTTATCAACAATACATTGGCAAATGTCACACATTACTAATACTAACCATGACAAACGAAGACTGTAAATCATAAGTTATCGCTTCTCGCGCCAAATATAAATTCTTTCATTCATAATGCATAGGTGTTTTTGCCTTTTCGCCAACACTTTACGCAGATTATCAATAGTGTTTTCTGCCAATTTCATTAGCTGCTTCAGTAATCTCCTGGGAGGCCATTGTATCTATTGCAACGAAATGTGTGATACGTACCTAGCGTAGGACTATATTCCGCACTAAGCGGCCTACTTGTACAAGTCTGTTCAGAGCCTAGTCGGTACACCTCTGTTCAGTTCCTCGTGATATTCTACAAGTCTGTTCAGTGCCTCGTCGGTCCATTTCTACAAGTCTGTTCAGTGCCTCGTCGGTCCTCTTCTACAAGTCTGTTCACTGCCTCGTCGGTCCACTTTTACAAGTGTGTTCAGTGGCTCGTCGGTCCACTTTTATAAGTCTGTTCAGTGGCTCGTCCATCCACTTCTACAAGTCCATTTAGTGCCTCGTCGGTCCACTTCTACAAGTCTGTTCAGTACCTCGTCGGTCCACTTCTACAAGACTGTTCACTGCCTGGTTGGTCCACTTTTGCAAGTCTGTTCAGTGCCTCATGGGAACACTTTTTAAAGTTTGTTCAGTACCTCGTCGGTCCGCTTCTACAAATTTTTTCAGTGTCTCGTTGGCCCATTTTTACAAGCCTGTTCAGTGCCTCATCGGTCCACGTTTACAAGGCTGTTCAGTGGCTCGTCCGTCCAATTCCACGAGTCTGTTCAGTGCGTCATAGGTCCACTTTTACTAGTCTATTTAGTGCCTCGTCGGTTCACTTCTAGAAGTTTGTTCAGTGCCTAATCGGTTCACCTTTACTAGTCCTTTCAGTGCCTCGTCGGTTCACTTCTAGATATCTGTTCAGGGCCTAGTCAGTCCATTTTTTCCAGTCTATTCAGTGCCCCGTCGGTCCACTTCTCCAAGTCTGTTCAGTGCCTCGTCGGTCAACTTTTACAAGTCTGTTCATTGGCTCGTCCGTCCAATTCTACGCGTCTGTTCAGAGCCTCGTAGGTCAACTTTTATAAGTCTATTCAGTGCCTCATCGGTGAACTTTTAAAACTACGTTCAGTGCCTCGTCGATCCATTTTTACAGGTCTGCCCAGATGCTATTCTGTCCACTTCTACAGGACTGTTCAACTTCCTCGTAGGTCCACTTTTAATAGTCTGTTCAATGCCTTGTCGTTCCACTTTTACACGTCTGTTCAGTGCCTAATTGGTCCACTTTAACAATACTGTTCAGTGCCTGGTCGGTCCATTTTTACTATTCTGTTCAGTGCCTCGTTGGTAAGCCTGTTCAGTCGGTTCACTTTTACAAGTCTGCTTAGTGCCTCGTCGGTCCACTTGTCCATTGCCTCGCCCGTCCACGTCTACAAGTCTGTTCAGTGCCTCGTCGGTACACTTCTACAAGTTTGTTCGGTGTCTGGTCGGTCCATTTTACTAGTCTGCTCAGTGCGTCGTCGGTCCACTTTTGCAAGTCTGTTCAGTGCCTCGTCGGTTCACTCTTACAAGTCTGTTCAGTGCCTCGTCGGTCCACTTTTACAGTATGTTTAATGCTTCGTCGGTCCACTTCTACAAATATATTCGTTGCCTCGTCGGTTCACGTTTACAAGTCTGTTCAGTGCCTAATCGGTCCACTTCACTCGTCGGGGCACTTCTAGAAGTCTGTTCAGTGCCTGGTCGGTCCATTTTTACTAGCCTGTTCAGTGCCTCGTCGGTCTATTTTTGCAAGTCTGTTCAGTGCCTCGTCGGTTCACTTTTACAAGTCTGTTCAGTGCCTCGTTGGTCCACTTTTATAGTATGTTCAATGCCATGTCGGCCCACTTCTACAAGTCTGTTCAGTGCCTCGTCGGTTCACGTTTGGAAGTCTGTTTAGTTCCTCGTCGGTCCACTTTTGCAATTATGTTTAATGCCTCGTCGGTCCACTTCTACAAGTATGTTCAGTGCCTCGTCTGTTCACTTCTAGAAGTATGTTCAGTGCCTAGTCTGTCTACTTTTACTAATATATTCAGTGCATCGTCGGTCCACTTCTAGAAGTCTTTTCAGTGCCTAGTCTGTCCACTTTTTCTAGTCTGTTCAGAGCCTCGTCGGGTCCACATCTAGATATGTGTTCAAGGCCTAGTCGATCCATTTTTTTTCCAGTCTATGCAGTGCCTCAGTGGTCCACTTTTACAAGTCTGTTCAGTGGCTCGCCAGTCCACGTCTACAAGTCCGTTCAGTGCCTGATCGGTACACTTCTACAACTTTGTTCAGTGCCTCGTCGGTCCATTTTTACTAGTCTGCTCAGTGCCTCGTCGGTCTATTTTTGCAAGTCTGTTCAGTGCCTCGTCGGTTCACTTTTACAAGTCTGTTCAGTGCCTCGTTGGTCCACTTTTATAGTATGTTCAATGCCATGTCGGCCCACTTCTACAAGTCTGTTCAGTGCCTCGTCGGTTCACGTTTGGAAGTCTGTTTAGTTCCTCGTCGGTCCACTTTTCCAAGGATGTTCAATGACTCGTCGGTCCATTTTTACAAATCTCCTCATTGCCTTGTCGGTCCACTTCTACAAGTCTGTTCAGTGCCTCGTCGGTTCACTTTACAACCTGTTCAGTGCCTCGTCAGTCCACTTTTAGAAGTCTGTTCAGTGCCTAGTCTGTCTACCTTTACTAGTATATTCAGTGGATCGTCGTAATAAATCCGTAGCAGCGTCAGTTAATACAATGTCGCGTCTTAACGTAAAATGCTGTAGCACTCCCCGACATAAACGGCATAAATAGTCAATAGACTATCGAGATCATATACAGTGCAGCATGCTTATAACGAACTACTTTGTGGGTAGCTAAGAAGTTCCTTTGAAGAAGTTTTCATTGACGTTTGTTTGCTGTTTGATAGGATACCAGACGTAAATCCTAATTAAGCGAGTGGCAGTGCGCTGCAGCGTCATCTGACTGCCTTTGGTGATTTCCCCCATTGATAGATGAGTCCTCCATTGAAGAAGTCCTCCATTGACGTGTGTTTGCTGTTGGCTAGGACACCAGACAAAAGGAAATCTTCAAGCGAGTCGCAGTGCGCTGCAGCGTCATCTGATTGCCTTTTGATGATTTCCCTTATTGACCTAATTACTTTGGCAGTGGCGCTCTGGGCGGCCACGGCATGGCTTTCACGTCACGGGCGGAAATATTTGCAAACAACCGGGCGATTTTGAGTTGAACAGAAGTTCGTTATACGGCAAAATGTGTTCGGAAAAAAGTGTTCGTACTAACCGTGAATTCGTTATACCTGTGTTCGTCATATAATGGACGCTTATAATGGAAAAGATACGGAAAAAATCCGTATGTAAGAAATTGTTTCGTTATATATCCGTCAATTCGTTGTATACGTGTTCGTTATAAGCGTGTTGCACTGTATACATAGTTCCAGCGGCGATTGTTGGAAGACACATTGCGCCATTGAATTTATTATCTCTAGTCACTATGGATTTCGTGAAAACATGTCCACGTCCTATGTCCTGACTGAGTTAATTAGTGAAATAACTACATCTCTAAATAGCAAAATGTATTACATTGGTCTATTCATTGACTTGAGAAAAGCTTTTGATACAGTAGATCATGAATTGTTTTTGAAAAAAATTATTTTTATGGTATCGGAGGTATGGCACTTAACTGGATAAGTAGTTATTAAATATATCCCAATTTGTATGCTATGATGGATTTAATTCCAACTTGTTAAATATATCATGTGGAATCCCACAGGCTAAATTTTAGGACATAAACTATTTATACTGTATGTGGATGATTTATGTAACATTTCCAGACTTGTAAAATATAATTATATTGTTTGCTGGTGACACTAATTTGCTCTGTGCAAGCAAATATATCAATCAACTTGTTACAACGGTATCCACTGTTCTTGACAAAATGTGTGATTGGTCTGCTGTAAACAAATTATCCCTAAATGTTTCGAAAACAAGTCACATGTTGTTTGTTAATGATACTTTGAATATACATCTTGACATAGCTATCAATGATACAAACATTGACAGAGTATGAGTGGCTAAATTTCTTGGGGTATTAAGAGATGAGAAATTAAATTGGAAAGATTATATAGCAAATGTTAAATCTAAACTCTAAAAGAGAACTGTCATATTATATAAGTGTAGTCAGCTGATAGACTCGCAGTCTGTGCATATCCTGTACTGCTCATTGTTTTTACCATACATTAATTACTGTTCTTAAATATGGGGAAACGCATATCCCAACAATATCAATTATATTGTTATGATCCAAAAGAGAGCTATGAGATTGTCATATGGTGCAGGTCGTCTTGACCACACAACCCCTCTATTTTACAGGTAGTAAACACTTAAATTGCTAGATCTTGTAAAATAAAAAACAACTATATTCATGTTCAAGTCATACCACTGCATGTTACCAGCTAATATACAAAACATTTTGTAAAAGAGATATTCCAGTAACAACACGACTCAAAAATCAACTGGTAAGATGTTGTGTTACCTTAAATGTTAGAGCCATGTCTCTTTGTGTATGTGGCATAAGTCTATGGAATTATCTGGATGTTAAACTTACTAACATTAAAACAGTGAGGTCATTCAGACACCGGTACAAGAAAACAAGAAAAAATGAATATGTATAGTTTGTATTTATTATTAAAACTGATTCTGAAATATCATAATCATATGTATTATTTTACATTTTTGATTTTGTACTAATCATATGTATGTGAATATGAACTACAGTATGGTATTTTTTCCTTATATGTGTAGGCTTTTTGAATGTGTGCAATATTCACGCATTCATCTGACAATTTCTCTAATGTGGTTTACTATAACACATAATTAGGGAATACATTAACTACAATTTGTTTTAAGTTCTTGTGTATTCCTTTCAAACAACATTATGTATAATACAATACATTTCACAAGAAAATCACGTTGAGGTGATTACAGCCTATACTGTCTGTTTGGATGTTTGTTTGAATAACATATATTGAAATTAATTTAATTATCGTGATCTTTAATCTACTGGTATTTGCGAAAAAAACATATTGTTGACGTTCAACATAAAATATGTGTGCAACGACCAGAGCGAACTCCAGTCATCATAAATTTGTAACTCAATTCGCACTGTCGTCAATAGTTGATATGGTTCGTGCGTGCAGGTTGATTTCAGCAGAGCTAGCATAGGGGAAAATATAAACTACATCCTGATTACAAAATCAATTACGATGGGATTTCATGGTAAGAATAATTAATTACATACTGAATGATCGCCAAGCTGAGTAATAGTGATGTAAGTTGCTTTTATAGGTCGATTAAGTACCGTCTTCTATACACGAAAGCTGAATCAATTGATTAAAGACGCCTCCTCAACACACTTTTTATTCATCTCACTTCAGACTCGTTGTTGCAATATTAATCGAACGTATCTAATATCCACTATAAAAGCAAACTCACTTGTTTAGATGTACTAATTATTTTAATAAAAATCGTCGGACAAACGAAGGATACGTAACAATTCGTCGAAAAAGGGCAACATTGTTTCGGCTCTATGCACCCGTTCCTTCCAAGGCTGTTCAAACTTGTTGCTATGCTACCAAGTTGTGCAATCACGGACAACCGCCGGTGGCGTTTCTCAATCAGCAATTGCACAACCTTCTAGTATTGTCTTTAGTCACGCACACATCGACACTATATTCGACCAAGTTCGTTAGTTAACGCACCGCTGTTGTATTTCGAAACGACAAAATAAAGTCACGGCCAGACCACGGGATTATTAATTTATAGCCGCCTCGAAAACACGAAATGCTATTCCCGGGTATGATTGATTAAGCAAGTGTCGTTAACGAGGAGGGCATCGTCTTCGCTGCAGATAAGTATCTTACTCCGTCTCCGCTGTCGGCCATATTGGTTCTGACGAACAGCTACCTGACATCCTCATAAATCATTTTACAACGTTTGTTCGTTATCGCCTTTGATACATCGCATGTCTTCTTAAGACACACGACGTCACCGACACGTTTCTAGAACATGGGCTACGGTGTTGTCTGGCATTCACGGTTCAATCACTGAGCAAACTAACTCGACAGGACAGCAAAGAATCCGTCATTTGATTCAATACGGTCGGCTGTGTTATTATTATAAGTATTCGTTCGGTACTAGTTTGTCTTGTACGTCGGGTTATCTGATTTGTCCCATGTAAAATATAACGTTGTTTATTCAGCTTTAAATTAGCTTGTGTCGTTTCCTGTTGTTGACATTGCATGCCATAATGGGATACCTCATTCACTAGCAAACATTACTTTGGGTCTACACGCTTATAACCCGAAACAAAGTGAACTAACTAATTATCATTCCAGTCAATAAAATAACAACACCTTTCTACGAACAATCGGATTGCAATTGTTCCCAGGTTTGCCTACATATCGTGGTAGGAATTTGAAAACACACCTCAATTTGAAAACACTCTAGAATGTTTTGAAATTAATTTGAAAACACTATACTCTTATGTTAGCCGCACGCCGCCCCGATTATGCACGATTGTCTACGCTGCGATAGTCAATATGCGTTGGATCGCAGACAATCGGGCGGTGTGCGCCGGGCTTTATGCTGAACTGGTACTTTCATTGTAAAATAACGTGTAAATACACATTTTAGGATCAGAGTATTATGAAATTGATAGGTGATTGTTTTCAACTTAACCGTAGTGTTTTGAACTTGGACAGGTGGGTGTTTTGAAAGAAATTTGAAAACAATCTAGTGTGTTTTTAAATTAATTAAAAATACTACCGTAGTTTTTTCCAGGATGTTTTGAAATTGCTACACACGTCCCCAATTGACAAATGGACGGTTTACCCGGCCCGAAACAATTGTAGCAAAACGCGTAGCATTTCGGACAACTGTTCCGGTTTAGGTAATCTTCTTCAAAAGAAACGTAAGATTAACCATAACTAGCAAACATGTCAGACACCTGACGGGATACCTTGGTAGTTGACAGTCATGATAGTATTATCTACAAAAAAAACACAGCACCGTTACATAAACACCATAACGCGCTCGCAGATACTCGTTGTTTGTTCAACATGGCGAAGGTAGGAGAGAATGTCAAATTTACGTCCATCGATAGACTTAAGTCGTGACAGTAGAGTGCGCGTGGTTAGTGCGATTATTAGGTTACGTTTTACATATTACGCGCACATTGCGTTTTTCATTTCGAATAACTGATTTATCCCTTAAAAGGTAATAATATTGACATATATGGGGTATTTTGAAAATATATAGGTCTTATTCTAGGGGTCGTTGAATAATCACTGAAAATTTGGCGCTCGAGGTTCAAGCCGTTTAAGAAGGAAAAGTTAACATACTCACATACCCAAGCTCGATTATAAATATATATTGTATAGATATAGATATGTTGTAGAAGGAGGATTATTAACAAGCCGGATGAGATGGGCAGACCACCTGGCAAGGATGGATGCCGAAAAAATAGCGAGTAGAGCAGAGGCGGAACAACATAAAAGATACAGAAAAAGGGGAAGGCCACAGCTGAGGAGGACTGCATAATGAGGGACACGAGAAGATCAGGGGAGGATAAAAGATGGGGAGAGGGGGCGATGGACAGACAACTATGGAAAAAAAAGAATAGCGAGTGGTTCAGCTATGCTGTACCTGACCCTCACCTCTGTACAGCAGGGAACAAGGAGAGCAAGACTGGTACCTTTGATAATTGCATACTGCCATAATCGGATGAGACGGTGGTGGAGTACCGTACAAAGTTGCAGACAGGGACCGATTGTTTGGGCTACTCCGCCGTACGATTACGATGGAATGCATTTCACAAAGGAATCCTTTTACACGTATGTCATACGTTTAATGGTTTTAGCATATTTAAATTGGTGGACTATGTTCTCTAAGATCGCAGACGGTTGCCATTCGGTTTTAGTGCAAATGAAATGTCCGTCTGCCATTGTATATGTATATATATACAAACAACAGTTTCGTCGTCATGCAATATTAAACAAAAAATTAACAAGATTACCACCCAGAGAATTATATTTAGACGGCAAGCGGACAATAAGCCGTTGGCTTATCGAGAGTCGAACTATGTTTATCTATGTGTATCCCGCCCTCGGAGGTATATGTCGATTTTAAATTCAGAAGTTTTATTTTGACATATACAAATTATATCGTTTGGATATATAAAAAATTGAACTAACAATAACTCGCCTGAAGAATCGTCAGTAATATGTCGTAGTTTTTTTCTAGTTTATCCATCATTATGCATTTTTTGGGCTATAGTTCGAGTCAGGTATTCAAATGCATTCAGAACAGTTCCAGCACTAACTTCTCAGTGCCTTGTTGTGTTAAATGCGAAGGAAAGGAAGTCTAATGTGGGCGAGTAATCCCATTTGAACTCTTGCTGAAAGTAATTGTTCAGATGTGTGTGATATTAAAGAGTTAAAAGGTTTTGATAAAACTTAATTTTTATGTAATTCTTGCGGAAGTGGTATTGTTATCTTGTTCTTTTGAATAACGCATCTTATCAATAAGGTTATCTTATGCAGCAAGTCACTGTTATTCATTGGTTAATGTTGTTTCAAGACACATTCTCAAGTCATATTGATTACATCGAGGAAAATGTATAGTCATGTCATCAAAATCCAGATACTTTTTTTTATATCTGATGTAACTGAAAACAGAACAAAAACAATTATGTTTCATATTTTGATCACATAATACAATTATTATAGCCATGTTATTATAGCCATGTTATTATAGATGTAGTATGTCCAGACGGACTGTATTTTGGTTCGTGAATGTGTAGTGTTATTTTATAATTGCATTTTAGAATAGACGAATGAGTTGAGATTATCGTGATACATTGATAATGCGTATTGAGTATGTAAGACGGAAACTATGTTACATTTAATGTGATGTCGACGACGAAACCAAATTGGCATTTTAAACGTAATTTGCAACGCAATGTCTCAGATTTCCTCAGAAATAAATATAATCACGATTTGATACTTGTTGTGTTTATTTGGACACCCTTTTCCCGATATTTTTTTATTTGGTGATCAAAGGGTATCATAATGAATCATTAAGATACAAATAAGTATTCCTAACAGCAATATTATGCCCGTTCTAATATATTGTTCTAACATATGGACAACAACTAAACAATGAATAGAACCTAGCACGCTTCCAGACGAAACGTGTGCGCAGACTTTGAAACATAAGATGGAATCATTATACACGCAACGAAGAGCGAATACAGAACCGAGCAAGTCGACACTATTGAACATGTAATACGTAGCTTGGGCGTTTAGTTGGGAAAGTGTCTGTAATTTGGAGGTTACATTTCAGCAGTCATCGAGGTTATGCGGAATGTTCTTGATTGTTATGACAACGTACTAACAAGGGTCCCACTGTTGACTCTCCTACGCAATATGCAAGATATCAGCCGCATACCACCTTTTCGATTTGTCACTTTCCAGACAAGCTGCCGACGAAGTAGACTTAAAAATTGTACTTGGGTACTTGAGACATATACTATCATTGACATTCGCTACTGACAAAGTGATGCTCTTCATTATCAAAAGGTCAACTCATTTATCACTGTCTCGCGCCTCCAGCATGCGACAACATTGTTACGTATAAATATATAATGTTGGATCCAGTCATTAGGCTTATTCCCTTTCAACAGTTGCTGTTGCTGTTGAGATTCGGAAGTGACGGACATAATGTGTAGAAGCCTCGTTGACCGCTTAAGAGAGTGACCATGCCGCCGGTTCTAATTAATATGGTCGATGATGTTCGCTATTAATATAGGCACTCGTTAATATCCTGTCTTGCATAGTAGCTTCGATGATCACGCGAAATGAACAATCTCACGAGAACGTAATACGCACGCATCGTACCGCGTCGAGGGATTGGGTACATTTCCATTTACAGAAGCTGGTTTTGATGGAATCAGCCATGTATGTGCCACGTATTAATTATGCATAAGCAAGTTTTGTTTTTGCTGCAGCATTCTGATATCGTTCCAAGCCAAACGTCTGTCGCACTTGTGTAGTCGAAACTAAATGAACGCAAGTGACAAGAAGCATTTTGCCCAGATATTCTACAACCACCGATTGCATAAAATGGAATTATAAATATTGTGTAAATGCTACGTTTCCAGGCCGCTGACTAACGTTGGCTAGTATTTTGTTGCGTAACTGCGTCAAAGTTATTAGAGTACAATGTACTGGGACAATAAAATCTAAATAAAACTAATGAAGAAGAAACATATTATATTCTCGTTACGATGTAAATTGTTATAATACACGTTACCCGCATGTACGCGTATTTTTATATGCATACATATGCGTGCGAGTGTGGGTGGGTGGATGGGTACTTTCTATAGCGAGTGGAAATGGGAGGAACAAAAAATTATTGTTCCGGACATAATAAGTAAAGTTATTATAAGAAAAGGATGGGCAGAAATACATTGACATAGGGGATTGCGAAAGATGGAGCATTTGTACATTGTGTGTACGTGTGCGTGTGCGTTTGTGTGTTTGTGTGTTTGTACGTGCGTGGGTGCGTGGGTGCGTGGGTGCGTGGGTGCGTGGGTGCGTGGGTGCGTGGGTGCGTGGGTGCGTGGATGCGTGAGAGCGTGCGTGCGTGCGTGCGTGCGTGTGTGTGTGCGTAATATCATTGTTTTCTTAGGTAGGTCCTACAGTGACGTTTCAAAATGGCCGTCCATCAATCAGAATTGTCGTTAACACGTCAATGCTACTACTAAATAATCCATGATCTCGGTACGAGTATTCTGCTAATAACAGGTTTGCCGAATGTGTTAGAGCTGCGACGCATAGGTGACGTTGCCTAAATGACGTACCTATATGTGTACAGATTTAGCAACGTAGGTGACGTTGCCTAAATGACGTACTTATATGTGTACAGATTTAGCAACGTGATCATCCAATTAAGTCATGCGTACTCTGCGTGGTTACGGTGTTCCGCCCGCGGTTTCCGGTATACAAAATAGTTTGACACATTTACGTCATGAGAAACAATTTAATGATCGGTGTCGCTGGTCATGTAGTTCACATGTTAGCATACTGACCTAGTTGTTAGACACGTCACAGTATTTGAACCAAACACCAGACATCTATTTGCTAAAACGGTCAGTAGGTCCCTATTTATGCAGTACAATATTCGCTGTGAAGCGCAAAATGACATTTCAGAATTGACACAAGAAATCAGAAATGCTAAATATACGTCTCTGTAGTACTGGTCCTTCTTGAGCTAAAAGTCAGCCAGCTTAGCACTGATCTGTTTTGCGGAATTCTATAAGACCTAATTTGCATTTATAAACATAATAGTAACATAATTTATTAGTAAGTATGTTTCTTGATCTAACAATCTTTGTTTGTGTTGGTAAACATAATTCTCAGTTTTTGTCATAGTGTACATATAATTTAATTCCATGGAAATCCACACTAATTG
>OZ023205.1:7802720-8006365 GCA_963995525.1 Escarpia spicata
CATGGGGCACATGTCCCCCTAGACCTATTGAATGTTCCTCCGCTACGTACCCGTTGTGAACGTCGACGCAACAAAATTTGAACTGCACCCCCCGTCTTCCGATGTCATCAGTCGAGCCGAGACAGCGACAGCGTTACGGCGGGATGGCGGCGAAACATTTTCAACAGCATCTACTCTCAACCACCCCCACCCCTCTTTCATTGTCATGATCCGACGGCACAGCGCGACAGCGGGGAGTCGTGCTGAAGCTTCGGCTCACTCTATCCAACCAATATGAAATTAGTTCGGCCGCCAGTGGATGTTTTTGGTAAGCCTCAAGGGGTGCAAATGGAGGATTTTTTGGCCCCTTCTAGGCTACCCTCTCTGGAACCGTCACTGGTATGTTTAGTATAGAAACGGACAACTGCCAATTTCCGCGCTTAGTCTAGACAGATCCGCTCAAAATATTAGAGTAGTTTATCCGATAGTTTCACAAAAACTAAATAGCACAATTAATTAGCGCAAATGAGCTACTATATTATAGTCGATACAGCTTCATAGACAATGATAGAGTACATCGTTTTGAACATTGATGGATATTTGTAACTTTTTATGTTACATATTTTCTAAGGCATTACAGTGTTTTATTAAGTCCTAACATTCCACCCGTTTATAACCGTGGTGTTTCAAACGTGATCTTTTCAAATAAAGGTCAGTATGTTTTCGACAAGAATTGTACTGATAACTTTGGTCGTGACATTTGGAACCACTCTAAATTCGGCCTTGTTTAACCTTACTAGATTGGTATGCACGTGGAGCGCAGTAACGAAGTTACGCAGTGGCGCCACTGTGGCGCAGTGGCGAAGTTACGCAGTGGCGCAGTGGCGCCACTGTGGCGCAGTGGCGCAGTGACTAAAGCATCGGATGCTCTATCGTGAGAACCCGGGTTCAAATCATGTGCTGCCGTTTCAAACCTTATATAGGTAAGTTCGTTCATTCTACGTTGCTCTAGTTCATTCATCTGTATGAATGAGTATCTGGCTATAAACAGTGGTAGATATTGGTATATGAATAGTCTTCGCGCATTAGTTGCAGCGTAGCTAAATTCTTCCCAGAACGACAGACTTGTTGGCAGATCGCAAGCTTTCGAGTCGAGTCGAGTCTCGAGTTAATTTGCATATTGAATCCGAGTCGTGTCTCGAGTCATCTCTAGGAATTTAGAGTCGAGTCTCGAGTCTCCTCTGAAAATGTCGAGTCGCAATTCGAGTCACGTCTCGGAATTTCAACTAAAATCCCTTCACTATTTTCAATGGCTCAATTATATTCCAATATATAGGATAATTATATAAGTTATAACCATTGCGATTATACAACGATGATTATGTGTACTTAGAGCAGATAAAATGTTTTGTATAAGAACCGTACACGTAGCATGATTATTGATATAACTTTTGGCAAAGCACTCATTTGGCATACACATGTATCCGTTTTCATATGGCATAAAATTTACTGTTTGTCTGTGGACCAACTACCATCTTTACATCACGTGTTCTACAGTCTGCGGTTGGCTTTTGGTTTGTCTGTTTTCGCGGTAAATTTTCGCGCGAGATCGTAGCGTCATCTGCGGTCACGTGTCTTCCATATTTATTTCGGTTGTACCAACCTCTTGATGCTGTATAGAACCCACTAGTTACTGTGATTTCATTGGTCTATGACAAGTCTTTCCAATAAATAGCAATCACGATATCAGACAGTAGGGAGCAGATTATGGCCGCAGATTATCGCCATTATATTCAAACCATGCACGCTTTACATGATTTTTATTCGAGCAAGTCACACATTGACATAGGGGTCATCGCTTCGAATCGAGTCCGAGTCATTTCGCAGTCGAGTGCGAGTCGAGTCGCAAGTCATTGCAAGAATAACATAAATATAGCTATACCCAAAATGTGGAATCATCTCACCGTTACTTTAAAACCTCCTGGTACTATAGCCACTTTCGTAAAAAACTCACGACTTGTTTATTTGAAATCGCATTCCCACCCTATTCTCCGGCAGTCCCTTGCTCTTATGATGACCTCTGCTTGTTCCTATTAAATATTTTGCCCAATGATTCTTGCCTGATGTTTATTAATGTAATTATTATTATGGAAACAATGTAGCAATTTCTTGGTTTCCTAGAATTACGTCATCGAAGCAACGGGTCGCGTGGATGGTTGGCAAGAGTATCGGATGCCAAACATCAGGGATGTGCGTAGGTGAAAGGTATCTCTTTACAACTGGGACAACTTTTACGAGAGCTATTGCCATGAGGCCAGTAACAATACAGTTTAGGATATCGTGTTGGATATGTGACAACGGCTGACATGTCGACAACGTAGACAATGAAAAAGAATGGCATGTCGTTAAAATGTGTAATACAATTCCAGTATCGATATTTGGCTGTCCTACATGTTAGATTTAAGTAGTCAAGGTTATATTTACATCTTATTTATTTATATCTCCAAATGATTGCGACAACTTCGACAACGTAAGGCGTTGCGGTAAACGAACATACAACGAAGCAGCGATGTCGGCAAATCGACCCCTGAAGGCGGTCTGTAGGCTATCCATCACGCCGACAAATACCATGTTGGCATATTAGATACGCGCATCGTCTTCGCAGCAAAATTATCTAGTAAACATGACTTGTAGAAAGTTGTTGTTCTCGGCATGAATGTTTATGAGAGATGATTTAACCTACTCGGGTTCGTATACGTTGCAAAACAACTTTTGTCTTCCGCGAAACAGCATATTCAACGTGTTCAAATGTCTGTAAATGAGTATCAGAAAGCAAGACTGACATCGAAACTCGGTATCTTCCAGCTGAGCGAACTGCCCGCAAATTTCATGCATACATCTTACAAAAGTATCACCTAAATCGTTAGAACTGATTCATGGCTCAGCCAACGAACACATTTGTATGGCAGAACACGACCAGTTTCTGTTGTTTTTAACAATTTCCAATTCTTAATGCAGGTCTCGCGAGCAAGCTAAAACCAGTCCGCGGTCCAAAATTGACCCGCGGCCATGTTTTGGGGAACGCTGCCTTAATCCATTGCATCGCATGGCCATATCACGATAGTTATTTCTTCCCTTTTTGTTGTTTACTTGTCTCCATCTCGTTCGATCTTCTGTCGTTTCCTCACAAAGCACGCGCACCAATTACATGCACTTCTCTCGCGCCATCACACGCTTTGGCCCGATACATGCACTCATTCTAATGCGATGTAGTTCCACGTCCTGCGTTTGACGATTAGTTAGTTTAACAATCAAGTCTTGTTGAAATAGAGTAAGAAAACATGTAAGCTTTCTTCACAGTATTTATGAAATTGTGACTGCATTATAATACAAATAGATGCAAACGAAGTTGCGACGTGTAACCAGATATAATATCCATAACACTAGAACGCTACAAGTATTGCTTGTATTACACAATAACAGATACATTTGCAGTCCATGGTAAATTTGTTGTATTTGGATATTGAAAATACCAAGGCAATACACTTCGTTTGTAATGCAATTTATGATGTTTCAGCACAACAATAGCATAATTGTATGGTAAAACTTGTCTTACGTATTATTCTGGGGGTAAATAATAGCACCTTTGTGCAACTGATCACCACCATTTAGAAAAAGGTAACACTTAATATCTCGCTAGCTAAGCACTTTATAACAGGGATGGAAATATGATTTATAACACTAATAATCAAACATGTTTAAACACTGCCACATTAGCATTGACAGCTGTTGCTTCAACTTATGTTATTATCCGATCTGGGTCGGAGTGGACATTTATTGTTTAGACATCAAAAACTACTACTATGCCGTTCAATAAGAAGCTAAATCTAATATTATTATTTTATGGCATAACAAACACAATGTTCTATTGAACAATGATGCTTTGTGTTTTGGATGAAGTGCGTGTATGCATAGTTAATGTAATGAGCCAGTGCACGAAACATAGGTTCCTGTTTTAAAAACCTTTGCTTAAATATATTTGTGTTAATAATATCATAATAATGTATCAAAAGTAGTTTATTGTTGTTCCAATAGTTGCATAAAATAGACATCGTATGTGTGTCTGTGTGGACAGGAGGTTGGACATTTGCAACTGGATACAAGATATATCAATAAGGTACTTGTCAGGTATAACTATAATATACTAAAGGCTACCAATAGGGTTTGTTCCCTAAATAGTAAATCTAAGCACTCACATGTAATAGAAGACTCATGCTTCAAACAGTCGAAGACATATGTAGATAGGTAGAGTATATTTTTGGAATCATATAAATCATACATACAAACGTAATCAAACAAGGAGAACAGTCGGTGATATAATATTTTTGTGAAATGGATTTTGTATGTTGATCCCCACGAGATGATTCCGTATGTCAAGTAGGGGTAAACTAAAATATAATAAATTGTTTTAGGACAGAAACAGGAAGATGGCGGTTAACTTTATTAATTGCGTTTAAGCACTAGTTAGTTAATTTTTGCATACATTTATGTGTCCCTGCCAATCAAGTCTTTTATCAATATAAAGGCCTAGAAATTGTATACATTTTATATGCTGAGTTATTTTATTAGACATTGTTAGGAATAATTCTTCACTCTGAGGAGGACGGGATCTACTGAATAACATACATTTTGTCTTGGAAACATTTAGGAATAATTTATTCACACGAAACCAGTCAGCTAATACGGTAAGTTCGTTATTCATATCTTCATATATATATTATTTATTTGTTTTCCAATCTTGTATATTATATAGTAGTGTCATCAGCAAATAATATAATTTTGCACTTTTTTTTACACAAAAAGCAAGGTCATTTATGTACAACAGCGGACCGATGTTAGACCCCTGCGGGACACCGTATGTGATATCTTGCTGAAGCGAATCACTATTATTGAATTTAACATTATTGTTTCCGGTTTGAGAGATAACTCTTAAACCATTTGAGTGGAGTACCCCTTATTCCATAATATTCAAGTTTATGTAATAAGATTGGGTGATCAATTGTATCGAATGCTTTACTCGGATCCAGGAAAACACTAAGGACCGAGTCTTTTTTCTAGAGCTTTTATGACATCACTAATAAGATCGGTTACAGCGTTTATCGTTGACTATTTTTCACGAAAACCATATTGGTTATTGTTCAGTATTCTGTTTTTTTATAATAAAATCACAAGTCTTTCTATGTACAATTTTCCCCAGTATTAAAAAAAATTGAGGTAACATAGATATGGGTCTAAAATAATAAATTTCATCTTTACCATTTGACTTATAGACAGGTATCATTTTCGCTATTTTCAGTTCATCTGGTACTATTCCCTCAACTATTGATTTGTTTATTAAAATATTTATTGTTAGAGCTAGTTGCTCACTGAATAGTTTTAGAACAAACGGAATCAGATTGTCATAACCAAATTCAAAGGTTGAAGAGACATTATAATTTATTTGCCTGATCTCATTTTCATCAGTTGGACTCATAAAAAACTACTTCGATTTTGTTTAGGGTAATTCTGAAGTTAATTGCTTTTTACATTGAGGTATCGCATTTGCGTGGTTTGAACCAACATTTTATTTTTTTTAAAGTGACAAAATGTATTTAAAATTTGTTCAGGTTAATTAATTATATCGTTATTATAATTGAAATCTGAAGGAATGCCTGATTTATCGTTATTTTTCCAATTATAATTTTAAGTAAGTTCCATTCTGTTTTAGAGTCATTCTTGAATGCGTTTAACTGATTAGCATAATTAAACATATGTACTGTTATTAAATCTATTATTGTCTGCAAAGTAGCAAGAACCTTACGTAACCTTATTAATATAACGACACATATATACCCATTACAAATATTAAGTCACAAACATGTCCACAGTGTTCCACAAATCACAAACATGATTTAGCGGGAACAAATACCATCTGTCGGGGCGGACATGACATTGGACATTTCAACTTAGCGACACAACCAATTACAGTACATTGGGTTTTTATCAAAAAAGAAAGTTAACATTAAAAAACTAATTAAGATCATGCGCCGGAGTGGACATTCCGTGGACACTCTATTTGTCCCAGATTCAAGTTGAATATGTAGTAAATTGTAATGCATACATGACTGTCATTACAAATAACTCATAATCTTTTGTTTTCTGTTGCTGCATTTTGTAAGAGAACAGAAAGATTGTCTGTGTCGGAGTGAACATGTTTCAACGGAGCAGTCTTTGGCATCCTACGTACAAGCTTTAGTAAAAATTACTCATGATATTTACTGTTTTTTTCTTAGGCACTCATATTATTTTGATTATGGAAAAATCAAGCAGTGGTTTGTATTATGTAGTATTATATACAGGTCAATGTGTCGGAGTGGACATTTTGAACGGAAAAAAATGTCCAACGATTGTTGATGAGTGTACATCGATATATCTGATGTACACCTATATAGGATATCATATGCTTTATGGTAAACACAAGCCTTCTCAGCAAAAGTAATTATATTGGTAAGGTGCTTAAGAGTAATGACACTTTATCTAAGTGAAATTACAGAATGAGAGAATGAGACAAAATTTCATAGGGTAGCGAGAAAAGGTTGTCAAGACAGAAAGTTTAAACATTGCATATATGTTGCCCTGATACATCCATGCATTAAAATGGTATTAACCAGCAACTAACTTGCATTTCTGGAAGAGTACATTCACGTCAAAGCAATAATAACTGCCGGCCTAGGTTACTGTGAAATTGCCCATATTGTATTCCACGTAACTATCGTAACACATTTATAATTCACCCTATGCTGTTGCTGGGTATCACAGTTGCTCAATGTATTACTGTGATAATAAACTGTTTTACCAAGTATACGGCCGCCGCCTTGATCTATGATTATTGCATATTTCCAGGTAAACCATATTGACAGTTTATAAACAAACATTCGACGAACGACCTATCAAGACGGAACGCAATAACCAGTCACTCACACGCGTGCAAGTAAAGGTTACGGCTGCGATTGCAATGCGAATAATTCGCAATCAGGTACATTTGAGAAGTGTTACAAAATCTTGAAATGTAGATAAAATCAGTTAGCTATGAAATGGCCAAATAACACGAACAAAATAAAACGAAACTAATATAAAAGTCGTACATCAGTAATGAATAACGTGTACCGATTCCTAGCAATAATAAATTATGTCTTTCTGAGAAGAAAACGCATTCGTCATTGGCAGGTGTTGCTCGTCGGGACATTTGTATACACTGCGACCTCGTAATGAACACACCATTCCGTCGGGTAATCAAATCATATATCTAGACAACGATATTTACATAATGACACAAGTGAAACCACGAGAGATGATACCTGTTATGCAGTAACACTCAACCTTTATTACAGATAAATCTCCCAGGCGACGGCAAAAGGTCGGATGATTCCAATTGGCCAAACTACGGGGAATTCGTCGTAATACTTATGGTTCCTATTAATCATGCCCACGTTGCCCAGTTCCATTGAAATCAACAATTTGCTGCCGAGGCCGTTTGCAAAGCGAAATCTCAATTCGTGTGCAAAAGAGCAAATGTTATTTCACAGTGGGGCTTGAAATCTTGCCAGTTTTAATCGTAATGTATACCAGAGTTAACTATGACACTTTACCATAAACAGCAGTAGCAGCAGCAGCAGCAGCAGCAGCAGCAACAGCAACAGCAACAGCAACAGCAGTAACAGCAGCAACAGCAGCAGCAGCAGCAGCAGCAGCAACAACAACAGCAGTAACAGCAGCAGCAGCAGCAGCAGCAGCAGCAACAACAACAGCAACAGTAGCAGTAAAGTTAGTAGTATTTAATGCCCAATATGTTAAAAGTAGTAGGGTGTTTTAGTATCAATGAACGCGTCTACCAGATAAAGCATATTGATACTACAGAACAGCCTCGTGTAGCACGTTAACCCAGCCGCACATATAGCACAGAGGTTGGCAACTGACAGTCCTCGAGTCGTCTTCTGTCATTCATCAATCTTCGTCACACATATGATGGATATATGAAGTGGGTTTTCGAACCACATGGGATGCAAGATGCTCGACGTAGTGAACTGTGTATATATGAATGTTTAGTCTCGAACTTGAATCTAGATCTAAGACATGTTACGCGGCCACTACTCTACCAAGATCATACATTTCGGTTGACATCTTAAAATGTACGCAAAACCGGTCACATTCGTTGTTCTTGGTTCTAAATAACATGTCATCAACTAAAATAATGTGGCTACTTGTGTGGTCTGTTACATTAATTGGAACCGTTATATACACTGTGCACTATTAGGGATAGCATAGTGGATACGTGAAATGGGATCCTATTTTTCGCACAAAAATCGATTACCTCTTGCAATTCCACAAGTCTTGCGCACTAAGAATTTACCATTTCACATGTCGCGTTGCTAATATAAAAGCAATTATGTGCGTCTACAGGCTGCCCTATGAAGCTATTCCATGTGTAGGCAGGAGAACGTAACTTTGCAGTAACAAGACAATAGCATTTGCTAATTAAAAGCCGCGAACCTTAATGGCCAATCGGCACGAACAGGTCTATGGGTGTGTTGAGTTGGTACGATGCTGGAATGCATTCTAATTACGGGGAAATGTGCGCGTGCGCAGGTGGAGCCATTGGCGAAGTCGTCGTCAGGCGGTCAGTGGAGATTTATGGGGCCGAAGGCAGGTGCGCAACAACGATTTTAACTCCCGGTTGGTGCGCATTTATTGTTGTGCACCTTGTCCGTTAGGAGGCGGATATGTCAATTTCCGTGCCTTGCATGACGGGTAAAGGTCGCCGTGCAGCGTTTATTGAACGATTAATAAATATAATCGTACTGGTGAATGTGAATGTTACTTTGAGCCGCTCAACGTAACGTTTCAGTGGAATGTGAGTTATCAGGGGACTGTATACTGTATTACACTTTATGGGGCTTAAGAAGACCAATGACAATCTAGGTCAAATTAATACAACATAAAAATCGTTTAAAGGTGTAGTTTTGGGAACAGTTGACAATGTGGACATTGGTGAAAATTATTTTCAATAGGTGAGTAACTAACTATATATTATTGCAAATGTATCAATATATATATAAAACATAGACATGAGAGACGCGTTTGGTGACCAGGCGCGCACGTCATAAACCCAGAAAGACGAAATGACGAACTGTACAAGGTGACAAAAAAGGAGCCAAATTCCGAAAATGACTATCTGTAGGGACAATCAAACAGTCAGAATAATTGTTCTTAAGGAGATTCATAGTTGTCTATAAAACACTAACCGGAAAAATGCTACCGTCGACAGAATTGAAATAATTAGCTACGCCGGGTGCAACTGCGTATCTCTCTATAAAATAGCCTCGGTTGACATGCAACATGTTTATCTTCAACTGATCGACATTCGTCCGAGGGAAATGGGAGCATTTCTCACGTGCCCTGTAAATACAGAGTAAATGAACAGATCTTTACAAGGGAACGAACGATTGTTCAAAATGAACAAGTTCAGGAAATGATATAACAATTTATTATGGGTAGCGTGGCTTAAATGCTGCGTGAGTGCGCGCGCCTATGTCGGTGTTTATGGATGTCCGCGTGTAAACAAGCAAGCACGCACGCACGCACGCACACACACACACACACACTCACTCACACACTCACACACACACACACACACACACACACACACATACACACACAATATTATAGGCGTTTAACCGACACTAAAATGCAATACCCAAACAGCTAGTACTTCGAGATCTCCACAAACCTATTTACCCAACAAACAAGCAGACCTGACGCCCCAAGGATTCCATGTTCACCGCCGCCGTGTAATTCTGCCTCTCTGGGGAGATAAAATACAATTACCGGGTAATACGATATCGTGTTAGCGCAGGGATTATCTGGGTAACCCGAACGTTTCTATGAATGCAAAACAGCGGCGCAGGTTTCAGAGGTGATCGTTCTGTCGTTTCATGACAAAATATTAATTTGGCAGTCTATCGTTCAGTTACCTAACTCGTGCGAATAGGACGCAAATAATATGTGCTTTCGGAGGTGATATAACAACGTCAAGGTACACAGTACGGCTATGTGCAATTTAGTTATTTTTATTAAAATTGTAACTATTCTAACAAATAAATAGAACCACGATTTCATGGAACGCACGTAATTATTATCGAATGAAGTCTCTTGAATTATCAGCCTTAGCACGCACGCATACCTGTGTATTTACTTTATTCAGAGTTTAATGACATGTTCATATGGCAGCATCATCAATCTAAACATACCATAATTTTTAAAGTTTCTTATTTAAAATATATTCATAATATCTTAATATCTTAAAATTACACATTCTGATCAGACTGCTTGCCTACGTGATTATGATTGTAAAGTAACTTTTTACGTACGTATGTTCAATGTCATAATCTATTTGGCTTAGGTTGCGAGAATCAACGTTGCACACTCTTTCATTCGTTCCATGTCTATTGAAAAGTCAAGAAACGGGTATGGTAGGAGTACGTCATTCATCATTGAAATGCCCAGAATGTTTAAAGATGACCAGTTTTGGCCGGTGTTATTGTCAATACTACTGTCATTGGCATCAATTATTTTTTGGAATAGTAGTGTGTTATGTTCACGAGAACGTAAAACATTACTGGAAACTATTCGTACTATTGTTTAGAAAGGGAATTATTATTCGATACCCAGAGAGTGGGCGACTCCACAAATAAAAACGGTTCATTATCATAATGAATGTTCCATTGACCGTTTTGTTCGGGCTGATAGTTAGATGTTTTATTGGATATATACGTTGTAAAGACAATGCGCTGTTCATCATGTTGCTGCCATCAAAGCGGTCAAAGATGGGACTGTTGCCAGAGAGGCTGCCAATAACTATCGTGTGCCACAGTTAACGTTATACAGTAGCGTTGAAAATTAAATGGCGCAATCAGATAAAGAAACTGGTGACATCTGCTTTGAAGTCAAGGCCAATGTTTTCAAAACAAAAGGAATTATTCATGGTTTGTTTAATAGTTCAGCTTGAAAGGAGATAATTGCCTCTTACAGCGACGTTTGTCAGATCCTAGGCTTTTGAATTAGCAGCTGCAACGAAAACCAAGATCCGCATATACCTCGTTTAAAATAGTACAATCCGGTTTAGATTAAAAGAACACGTGCGTCATTTATTCTTATAGGGGCCCGTCTGACCCCACCCTACTTTATCCTATTTGGGCGTCAAACAGTTAGATATGATGTTTTATTATTGCATACACGTGTAAGCACATGGTGTTTAATATGTTGTGACATTTTCAGAGACACCTAAGAAATTGCAAGGTATATGTTCAGATGGAGCCGTGTGTGAAGCTATTAAGTTACTACAGGGTGTCTGCTGGCGCGTCGACCGCCACTCCTTTCCTGTCGATTGTCCAACAATCGAACCGAGCGTTTGGCGCAGTCGGTGTCTAGAAGGGAGTCGATATCGGGGCTTGCAAACACAATTTATTTAAGAGTGGATCAAGAGATGGTAGTCTGGGGGGGGGGGCACAAAAACCTCCACTGGCGGCCGAACCAAAATTAATGGTGTAGAAATATATTTCGCTGCCGTGCCGCCGTAACGTCACCGTCTCCGCTGTCTCGGCTCGATTGTGACATCGGAAGGCGGGGGAGGGGGTGCTGTTGGACATGACATCGGAAGATGGGGGAGGGGGTGCTGTTGGACATGACATCGGAAGACGGGGGAGGGGGTGCTGTTGGACATGACATCGGAAGACGGGGGAGGGGGTGCTGTTGGACATGACATCGGAAGATGGGGGAGGGGGTGCTGTTGGACATGACATCGGAAGACGGGGGAGGGGGTGCTGTTGGACAACCCCTCGGAGGACAGGGGGGTGCTGTTGGACATGACATCGGAGGACGGGGGAGGGGGTGCTGTTGGACAACTCCTCGGAGGACGGGGGGGGGGTGCTGTTGGACATGACATCGGAGGACGGGGGAGGGGGTGCTGTTGGACATGACCTCGGAGGACGGGGGAGGGGGTGCTGTTGGACATGACCTCGGAGGACGGGGGAGGGGTTGCTGTTGGACATGACATCGGAGGACGGGGGAGGGGGTGCTGTTGGACATGAGCTCGGAGGACGGGGGAGGGGGTGCTATTGGACATGACATCGGAGAACGGGGAGGGGGTGCTGTTGGACATGACTTCGGAGGACGGGGGAGGGGGTGCTGTTGGACATGACCTCGGAGGACGGGGGAGGGGGTGCTGTTGGACATGAGCTCGGAGGACGGGGGAGGGGGTGCTGTTGGACATGACATCGGAGGACGGGGGAGGGGGTGCTGTTGGACATGACATCGGAGGACGGGGGAGGGGGTGCTGTTGGACATGACATCGGAGGACGGGGGAGGGGGTGCTGTTGGACATGACATCGGAGGACGGAGGAGGGGGTGCTGTTGGACATGACATCGGAGGACGGGGGAGGGGGAGCTGTTGGACATGACCTCGGAGGACGGGGGAGGGGGTGCTGTTGGACATGACATCGGAGGAGAGGGGAGGGGGTGCGGTTGGACATGACATCGGAGGACGGGGGACGGGGTGCTGTTGGACATGACATCGGAGGACGGGGGACGGGGTGCTGTTGGACATGACATCGGAGGACGGGGGAGGGGGTGCTGTTGGACATGAGCTCGGAGGACGAGGGAGGGGGTGCTGTTGGACATGACATCGGAGGACGAGGGAGGGGGTGCTGTTGGACATGAGCTCGGAGGACGGGGGAGGGAGTGCTGTTTGACATGACATCGGAGGACGGGGGAGGGTGCTGTTGGACATGACATCGGAGGACGGGGGACGGGGTGCTGTTGGACATGACATCGGAGGACGGGGGACGGGGTGCTGTTGGACATGACATCGGAGGACGGGGGAGGGGGTGCTGTTGGACATGACATCGGAGGACGAGGGAGGGGGTGCTGTTGGACATGAGCTCGGAGGACGGGGGAGGGAGTGCTGTTTGACATGACATCGGAGGACGGGGGAGGGGGTGCTGTTGGACATGACATCGGAGGACGGGGGAGGGGGTGCTGTTGGACATGACATCGGAGGACGGGGGAGGGGGAGCTGTTGGACATGACCTCGGAGGACGGGGGAGGGGGTGCTGTTGGACATGACATCGGAGGAGAGGGGAGGGGTGCGGTTGGACATGACATCGGAGGACGGGGGACGGGGTGCTGTTGGACATGACATCGGAGGACGGGGGACGGGGTGCTGTTGGACATGACATCGGAGGACGGGGGAGGGGGTGCTGTTGGACATGACATCGGAGGACGAGGGAGGGGGTGCTGTTGGACATGAGCTCGGAGGACGGGGGAGGGAGTGCTGTTTGACATGACATCGGAGGACGGGGGAGGGTGCTGTTGGACATGACATCGGAGGACGGGGGAGGGGTTGCTGTTGGACATAACCTCGGAGGACGGGGGAGGGGGTGCTGTTGGACATGACATCGGAGGACGGGGGAGGGGTGCTGTTGGACATGACATCGGAGGACGGGGGAGGGGTGCTGTTGGACATGACATCGGAGGACGGGGGAGGGGTGCTGTTGGACATGACATCGGAGGACGGTGGAGGGGGTGCTGTTGGGCATGACATCGGAGGACGGGGGAGGGGGTGCTGTTGGACATGATCTCGGAGGACGAGGAAGTGGGGTGCTGTTGGACATGACATCGGAAGACGGGGAGGGGGTGCTGTTGAAATGTGTTGCCACCGCATCGGCATAACTTCAGCTTATTGTAACCTAAACGGGGGCATATTTCAAAGGGTCTACGGGCACGCCACATTTCAAAGGTCATGGGGGGGCATGTGCCACCAAAGCTCCACTGGATCCACCTATATTTATTCTCTATTGTCGTACGCTACCGCCGTGGTGGAGTGCCAGAATAGTGTGCGCTACTTATATAGGACTCTACGTTTTGTTTTCCTCTGCTAACACATGTTACATTTTGCACAACCAGCGCATTTGCTGTGTTGGTCTTTGCTGCTGATGCGAAGCGACACGCCCCTGTGCAGCTAACATCTTTCTCAACTTGTGGTTATTTAAAGGTGTGACCAGCTGCGCTCGCCACCCGAAAGATATGCCACGCGTCAACTCATTTATGTAACAATTACTTAAGTTATCTGCATAGAATGCCGTAAAGCTGCCCATTATGACATGCAACCGGCTGGAATGGGCGCTCCTAATACGCTGTTAATCTAACTATACGACCGAGGCAGTGGCAACGGCGAACAAGAATCTGTTGATGCGGGCCTAATTCGAAGTTGCCAGAGAATGGCCATTATTAACAGCCACGAAGGAGGGACAACGTAGATTGATGGAGGTCATCGCATGGAGGACGCGAGAAAATGGATTAGGTATGAGCTGACAGGTGATCTGTCGATACGATGAATTCAAGGAAGACAAGAATATCGCATTAAAGGTCCCTCCTCGGTGTGGCTTTTTCGCTCGTCTCATTCCAGGCTAATTTCGCGAAAGATCGAATCCGTCTTGACTCGACTATAGCCTTCAACATGCCAGCTTGTTTGCACAAATATGTTTTTATTTGATGAAATCAATTATTGTTAACCGGGTCCTGTTACACATCGAAACAAAAATGCAAATACTGCCGCTCCTTTTTATATTGCAATATAGCGTAGGCTGCTCACAGTTTCGCGATTTATCCGATTTAACGATCAAAGTAAATTATTTTGATGCATCTGTTTACGAAACCGGCTGTACGTATTATTTGACATTTCACGCTGCGCATTTCAACACGAAGGACCTTGATTAATAATAATAATAATAATAATAGCTTTATTTAGACACTCATTTCCAAAGTACAACTATGTTCAATGGTGTTGACAATGTTTCTAAAAATAAATGCTTATGTAATGATTAATAGAGGTATTAAAATGTGAGTAATAACATAAAACGTCTATAAAGTTGCTAAAATAAAACTGTGCTAAACAATCATGATCTAAATCTATAATTAAAAACACGTTACAACAATTACGGTATGATATTGTGGATAATAAATTTAAATATAAAAAAGTATATTATAATAATAATAATAAAAAAAATATATATATATACAATACAATATTAATAAATAATATTAGATCTGCTTTCGATACATTCGATCACACATCGGATGGCGCATAGTGCACTGGCTCGTGAAGCCAAGAATAGACCACGGCAACGCGGTACTTCACGGTATCAGTGACCGCCCGATGCATCGCCCGGAGACGGTCCAGCGCTCAGCGGTCAGAGTAGATCCACAGATCCAGCGCAGCGACCGACTTCAAAGACTTAAATATCCTCATTGGCTACTGGTGAAGCGGCGCACAGAGTATAAAATAGTGATCCTTGCCTTCAACGTCCCTCACGACCAGACACCCGCGTGCCCCGCGTCACTGAATACTCGCTACGTGATTGTAGAGCGCCGTGGCGCAGTGTTGAGAGCATCGTACTCTCAATCGAGAATTCTGTGTTGCCGTATCGAACCTTTGACACGTTCGTCCACTCCACATTTCTCCTGTTCACTCGCTTCTGTATGAACCTGGCTATTGACAGTGGTGGCCATGTGTGTACATAGTCGTCACGCATTAGTTACACACGTGGCTGAATGTTTCCCAGAGATGGTATTCGATTAAACAGGTCTGCCAGGGAGTAACGTGAAAAGCGCATTGAGCTGTCCTAAGGACTGGGTATTGATTGCGCTAAATCAACGGACTAAATCATTTAAGGAGGGAGATTTGTACGAGGAATGGTAGACCAATGTCTGGCGAAGAACAAGACACATTCACAATAGTGCATGCATTTTAGCATGAGGAGCGCGTGTTTAATAAAGCAATGCACCATTTAAGTTTAATGTTTCGTGACAACTGTGATGTAGGTTTCTACTTATAGACGGGTCTATAATTTCATTTCCGGGGAACCAGTTTTTTACACGTTTATGTTGATTACTCTACCACGACACAATTACTCGATTGCAATTGTGAATAGCATTAAATAATCGTAAATAAACCAGTATTTGATTATAAATTATGTCCGCTTCAAGATTGCGTGCTTGATTAAGCAGTTTGATGTGTTTGTAACGCGTTATGAATAGCTTTGCTTAACTGGGAAGACAGATGTTTCATTAAGCAGGTGTCGCTTATAGATCAAGCGCTATCGCGCTTTTCTAGAGCAGCAAAGCTTCAGCACGAGTTAGCTTGTGTTGCAGAACGAGGCACTAATACTGCACGTAATGAACTATCCACGTTTGTTCTTGGCGAAGTAAAAAGGGCGACCTATAGCCTGTTGCTTATCATCGAACGCTCAAACGAGTTTGCAACACCGTGTAATCAGGGATAACACCTGCGTTCGTAGGTTAATTAAACAGCAAAGACTGCGCCGCCCAACAAACTAAGCTATCTTCGCGTGTCGTTACGCGTATGCCATCATACTCAAATATCGATGTAATATGATTTTTTGGCTTTCATGAAATACTTACTGCCAGGTTCACGTTTGACACCTGGATTCGTTATGGGCTATTTATTAGTTTATATCATGCGGAGTGATAAAACGTGACAAAATAGAATGTTTGATGTAGCACACAGTAAAAATTAAAAGCCTGCAAATTGGTTTGTATCTGAGCATGCTCTAAACATATCGTAATGAAATAAATGTCGTAATGAAGGAAAACTGGTCGCGTAGATGGATTCGTGTACTTTAATTATGAGTCGCGGGGTTATTGGTTTACAGAGGTGCAAATTTAACGCGACATCGTCATTGTGTCATACTAGGAAGGCATACGAAAAAGCAAAACTTATGCTGGTTATTGGAAAGATATCACTATTTTATCGTTTTTTTTATAATAGATTAATAAACTCTTCATGTTTTATATGTGATACACTCTAATTGACTGGGTTTTTTTCCACGCGCGCACCAGTGGCGCGCACGCGCACGTGTGTGTGTATGGCGGGTTCGCGTGTGCGCGGATTCCCGGGTGCGTGTGTTAGTGTCTGTGACATACATGTCTACAGGTAGACCAGACAAAACAGAGACAGAGGCAGAAAGTTAGATGAATTTGATTATGTAGTCTTGTTTATTCATGACTTTATATTCACAATTCGTTTCCTATGGACTTAAAGAGTATATATATCTTTACTTACTTACATTTTTGAAGTAGTGAATGGTTACAATTATTATTATTATTAGCAGCAGACAAATCTATCCAGATGCCCGTCTTACAGATGAAGACGGTTTCTCGAAGTTTTTGTATTGACGATTGTTATGACATAAATTCGAGGTTTTGAAAACGAAACAATCGCTGAAAACACACGGAATGTTGTGAACAATCGATTATCATCCGTCTAACGTCCGGTACGAATTCTAGAATCAGTAAAAACCGAAACAATTAAGGCATTACTTGTCTTCCGATGGGTCGTAACTGAAAACGAAAGTTTGGCGCTCGAGACGCAAACTGCCTACGAGGAAAACGTTAACGTTCCCACTTACGCATGCGCAAACGCGTACACGCACGCTCACGGACACACACACACACACACACACACACACACACACACACACACACACACACACACACACACACACACACACACACACACACACACACACACACACACACACACACACACACACACACACACACACACACACACACACACACACACACACACACACACACACACACACACACACACACACACACACACACACACAATATAAAATAAAATAAAACTCTGCTAAACAATCATGATCTAAATCTTTAATTCAAAAAACATTACATACAACAATTACGTTATGACATTGTGGATAATAACTTTAAAAAAAAAAAAACACACACACACCTATGCCCGCGCACGCACACACGAGCGCGGCAGCTCGATTATTGATAGATTAAATTTTACACTTTTAGGCCTTCAATGTTAATCGTACAGTACCAACAAACGTCCTATCTTAGGCATTATTGTGGGACTTAAAGTTATATGTATTTCATTAACAAAAAATTATAATGTTGTCTTACTAGCACTAATCTTCAAAACCGGCTAGTGTAATATGCAGGATGTTGACAGGAACTCATAAGATAGGCGTACGTCACGAAAGTATCGACAGAATTCGACACTGCTGGCTCCGCTTGCCAATTAACAGTTTATCGTGGCGCCATCCAACGGATTGGTTTATCGTTCTTAGTGAGGCGGGACGTGTTGTTGCGCGCCCTTTTGGAAAACTAATTTCGTGCGTTATTCTATTAATCTTCTGTAATTCACTATTTACGGAGAATGCTATTAGTTATCGAGTTTATCAATGATTTCCCGCATATATTTGGATACTGAACACTGCCGAATGAGGTATGTAGATAACCGTGATGACTTTAAATATCATTGTGACATTCAGCACGAAGATGATCATTAACGGGACTTCGTCGCGTGCTGCTTTGTCACAGCATGACGTAGTTTCGCACTCGGTGACACCCGTGACATATCTCATTTCCGACCACCATTAGTTGCAATCTTACTTGTCGTGTGCTAGTCTCCACTTTCTTGATAAGAAAATTGTTTGTCACAAGATGAAAGACACCACGTCTGTGACTGCGTCATCATTCTCATTCGTCTGCAATACTCTATGTCCGGCCAAGACCATCAACAATGTACCCTATAACTATAAAATGTGTTCTTGTCTGGAAGCGGAGAAATAATTGCACCAAGAAAGATGAAATTATAAAGACTGCCAGATATGCATTCTGTCCGGATACTTGTCACGTCAATGCGGTAATCCAAACGCGTGTGTCCAAAATACAACAATCTCTTTGTTGACGCAAGTCACTTCTTTGGTTCCAGGCACTCTGGGGCCTTATAGGATGATTAAAACAGAAGAAGGACCCTTCGTGGTCGAAAGAGAAACAAAATTGGACGTTATTCAGCTTGAATGTGTTTGTTGAATGTATAAGCACAAACGTAATTAGTGGGTGTTAGAAATAATAACTCCTGTTCGCATTTCTTTTTTCACTTTTTTTTCTCAGTAAATTTTACCATTCTCGTGAAACAATTCGTTCGATATCAGCGAACGTCTTCAGACGACTGCCGACAGACGAGACGACACGGTTGTCCTTCTTCGCACTGCTGCTGCTGGTGCTCCCACCAAAGCGTGGAGGCATATCGATTCATGTTTTCTGCGGTTTTCTTTATCTATATCGCCACATGTGTGCCTCTTGTTCTCCAGTTCGAGTCCCTGTCTACAAACCTGTCATCTCCCTCTGGATTGTGTGCTTCTTTTGAATTAAGTGATCTGTGATAGCTGATTTATGTTTCTCCTTTTCCGATGTTGTTCTGTTGCTTCTTGTGTGGGGGTCTGTTTGTCAATGCTTTCTTTGCGTCTTCGTTGTGTTCTTTGATGCGAGTTACGAATGTACATTTCATTTCTCCGATGTATGTGGCATTGCACTGCTTGCAAGTTATGTGGTTCCACGTTGTGTTTCGATTTTACTAGTGACCTCCTAATGGAACTGGCCGTGTCGTCATCTAGCGACGCCACAGTCGTCTGAAGAAAGTCGCTGACAGCGTACGTTACAAGAACGAGGTAAATTCACTGAGGCATATGTTTTTTTAAGAATAACGATTTGAGCAATCCAGTCAGATGAATCTCTTCACACATAACGCTTGCTGATTCTCGACTTAAAACAGTACGTGGGACTAGCTATCCGTTCGTTTAACCTTTATTTCATGCAACGATCTCCTTGCGGTGGCATTTGTTATGCATACATCTCCACGGCGCGTCGGTAAGCAGAAATGCCAGAGAACCGAGATCGATGCCATCAGTAATCGCCACCTTCAAATACTCACGTTTCACCTCCTGCACGGCTAGCCAATTACCTGAGATATCTTATTAAAGCATGGCATGTGTTAGTCACCAGTGAAACATGTTACCTAGGCATATATGTACAGGTTTCTAGTCGCCGACAGCTCGGAGGCCAACAAATAGTCCTTGGGTCATATGCATTCGCATTGCTCGGTGATACGATTGCAACAATTAAAGGGGAATGAAACGCTCGAACAAACATAGCCCAAACATAAGAACATACCATGTACAGTACATATCACCCTGATTTGATGAGCACACCGCCGCGGTACATTTTAAAATATTTTTTTAACTTAGCCATTCGGCACAGGGCGCCGCCATTACGCTCCAGCGACGAGTGGTTTGAGTCACGAAAAAAACGACGAATCACATACAAAAACATAAAAATAAAATATCGAATGCACTGAATGGCTACGGGATATACTATGAGTGTTAGTAAGCAACTTTTCACAAACTTAGACGGAAGGATTTCTACAGAAAAAGCAGGTTGAGGCTAGAATAGCGGCGTGTCCGCTGTCTCCGCTGAACTGATGACATCCGAAGACGGGGGGAGGGGGGGGGGGGGGCAGAAAACCATATGTCTGCCATCCAATTATACACACCTTTCACAGTCAACAAAAATACACATTAATCGTCTCATAAAATTTACATTTCCACCCACCATTGAAACTAGCCACAAAAACAAACATTCACGCTCACCTCTAGGGGGGGGGGCAGAACCATATGCTTACCCCCCAGAGAAATTCCAGGGTGGCAGCTGCCCACCTCGCCCCTTTGTTCACGAGCCTATTGGTCTAGTTATTATCTGATATTGACTGACATATTGCTGACATTCTAGTCAAAACGAACTTACCGGCTGTCAGGTCAATGGTTACAGCAATAAGTCATGTGTGTTTTGTTACCCAAAGAGTCAGTACCAGATCAATGTACTTACTTATTATTAACCGAATCTGTAAATATATGCTTTCACCCACATGATACAATAATATGCAAAAATATTCTAAGTACTGTCAATTGCTTTTAATATTTATTTTTGAATCATAGAACACTATATTTTTTTCTGATACTTTTAAATAAAATTGTATGAAAAATAAGATTTACAGTTTGGTAAAATAATAACAATGTAACACAAGAGTTATACAGAAGAAACACCAAAATAAGTAACAACTTACTTGCCACCATGACACAGCGTAACTTTGAATTACAAAACTATTATTATATTGATTACATGATTTAGCTGGCCGGCACACGTAGCATATAATAGTAGACAATAAAATTTTCAAATGATACGTCTGTACAGGCGTGGGTGATGTTGTTTTTAAAAGGGTGGCCACGAGCATGTTGGTAGAAAACATTGAACTCATGAAACAAAGTGCCCCATTTTAACAGGAAAACACACTTTAAAATAACATGACCATGCATGGAAGTAAAGAATTTAACATACAAACATGACTTAGAAAAACGCTTAACTCTTAATTATAATATGTAATATTTTATTTTGGTACGAAAATGCCCACCCACATAATGACTGCTTCGTCGACGATGGAGCGCGTGCGAATTTACGCGTCACTACTTCATTAATATTAATGAGGAACGGAAAGTGTGGTGTTTAAAATGCTTTCATTGGTTATAAATAGTTGTAGTTTAATTTCACTTTTATATTTCGAACACGCATACAAATGATTTATTGACATATATAACGCCTACCAATAAGGCTCCATGTTTTTGTTTTCGCGCAGAAATGTATATTAATGAAGTCAATCAAAACGAACCAAAAGTGTAGATTGATTAGATTAGAGCGACTCAAACCAACTTGCATAGAACAAAGATGGCGATACGCAGTGCTCTATCTTGCCGATTTAGGCATCGAACAATACCGTTTTTTCAGGTTGTCTTATAAATGAGTAGGTTTATATCACCATTAATGTATACTTAGACAGTAAATATTGAAATATATAGCATACAGCAGATGTGTTTCAGTTCCCCTTTAAGGTGTCTGACATATGGACTATTCGTCGGCCGTCAACTGTCGGCGAATACTTGACGGAGGTACTACATGTATGCCGGACTAAAGCTCACCTTCCACGAAGACCATGCTAATTTTTTGGTTACATAATGTGACGTCTAGTGATTCACTGGCTTAACTCCATTTACGGTAACGTATTGTAACGGTGGGGGGCACTCAAGGCATCGCTAGTGTAATGCTGCGTTCCAATCACCTCGTGTTTACCGTGAACATGACTTGCTGAACTCGAAAGATCAGAAGCAGCCCAATTTCACCACTGGTTATACAAATGGGTCAAGAAGGCGTCACAAAGTCGTATACACGATAAACACGAGCCCACTGGAACGCCGCATAAGTCTTTCAGAAGGAGTTAACTGAGCTCCAACTTCGGCCGAAAAGGTACATAAACGAATATTATATATATATATATACATATATACAGTGATATATATATATATATATATATATATATAATATATATATATATATATATATAATATTGAAGATCAGGAAAGCCGACACAAAGTCGAAAGAAGAAAGAACAGTGGTGGTGGAACCAGGAAGTTGAACAAGCAATACGAAAAAAAGGAGGTACTGAAGTGTTTGGAAGAAGCGGGTGATGAAGAAAAGACAAGGTTGAAGCAGAAATAACGAGAGAAGAAGAAGGCAGCAAATAAGGCAGTTGCTAAAGCAAGATATGAAAAACAGCAGGAATTATGTGATAGGATTGAAGAAGATGGAGGGAAAAAACTGGTCTTCAAACTTGCCAGGGATATAGACAGAAACAGTGATGATACTATCCGAACACCAGCAATGAAGAGAAGCAACGGGACACTGGTCACTGGAGCAAAACAAGTGCTGGATGTTTGGGAGGAGTACTTCAAGAAAGTACTAAATCCGGAGGAAGAGTATGAGATAGAGATACCTCATACTGTAAGGGGAGAGCTAGAGGTGAGGACAATAACAGAAGAAGAGGTGGAGGAAGCAGTAAAGAAGGTGAAAACAGGAAAGGCGGTAGGAGTGGATGAACTCTCAGTGGAAATGGTGAAAGCAAACAGACTAGTTGGAATCAAGTGGCTGACGAGGCTGTTTAATGTGTGCTTCACAGCAGGAGAGATACCAGCAGAGTGGCGAAGAGGAGTGATTGTGCCGATATGGAAGAGGAAAATGGACATCCATGACCCAGGGATACTGGATGCTACGGTGAGGCTTACAGTGGAGTACGAAATCGGAGAGAATCAGCTGGGATTTAGGAAAGGGAGAGGAACAGATGATGGATTGTTTGCCATCAGACAAATTATCGAGAAGAAGAGATAATTTAAAAAAGATGTAGCATTCAGTTTTGTAGATCTGGAAAAGGCATTTGATACCGTGCCGAGAGAACTCGCATTTACAGTCATGAGATGGATGGAGGTTGGAGAAGCAGAAGCCAGAATGGTGGAGGAAATGCACAAAGAGACAACAGCGGTAGTGAGAGTCGAAGGAGAAACATCGGAACAATTTGGAGTGGAAGTAGGACTCAGACAGGCAAGTGTCTTGAGTCCCCTGCTTTTCATTATGGTGATGAACCTGATCAGTGGAAAGATATCGGAACAGGAAGAACTTAAGAAGATACTGTATGCAGACGACCTAGCAGTGGTGGCTGATAACAAAGAGGAACTACAGAAAGCATTGCAAGAATGGAGTGATACCTTCAGAAAACACGGCCTCCGAATGAATCTGAATAGATAGGTGAACAGGAGGTAGATCTACATGTTGTTGTTGACGGAAAGACCATTAAACAAGTGAACAGCTTTGTATACCTGGGCGATACAGTGTGTGAGGATGGAAGGAGTATTACAGAAATACAGAGGAGGGTGCAAGCAGGAGCAGCAACATGGAAGAGGGTAGAAGGCATTATGTTGTATATATGGATTGGGAAAACTGCCACTGACAGAGAGATAGGAGGAGAAACTACAGGTAGCAGAAAACAACTGGGTCAGAAGAATATGTAGAGTAACGAGAGAGGATAGAAGGAAGATGAAGGAATTGAGAGGGGAGATTGGAATGAAAAAACAACTAAAGAGGAAAGTAACCGGTAACAGAATGAGATGGGCGGGACATGTACATAGAATGGGTGAAGACAGACTGGCGAAAAGAGCATGGAAAGTAGAAGAGGGTGGCAGACGAAGGAGAGGAAGACAAAGGCTGAGATGGAACGACAGCATAAAAAGAGACCAGGGGAGGGCTGGCGTGAACAGAGAGAGAGAGAGAGAGAGAGAGAGAGAGAGAGAGAGAGAGAGAGAGAGAGAGAGAGAGAGAGAGAGAGAGAGAGAGAGAGAGAGAGAGAGAGAGAGAGAGAGAGGGGGGTGGAAAGAACTGATAAGAAAAGTAGAAGAAGCTGCCAAATGACGTGTACCGTACCCGCAAGGGGAAGAAGAAGAAGATATATATATATATATATATTATATGTTCATACTGAAAACAAAATCGATTTTTATCACCAAGTTGTCGCTTCTTTTAAATGACATGGCATAATAATGATTATACACTCACTGATATATGGGTCTATATCTTTCAATTTAATGACACAATCGAGTTAAAGGTGAACAAAGAAAACATATTTTAGAACAAAGGTATTGCTTAACATAAATCAACGTCAGCACAATGTGATAAACTTCAGTAATTTGTAATACACAAATCTAAGAAAGAACTTCCCATGTATCGCGTCGTATGTACGATAACTAAAACCGACGTTGTTGTTGACGTAATTATATTCCGAGAAGCATCCCATAATACACCGCGCTGATGTAAGGCGTCCGTGCGCGTGCGGCGACCGTCTCGTGCGTTGCTCATGAACCGGGTTTGCCGCTGAAGCTCGCGTCACCATCTGAACCTGGCAAAGGGCCAATACAGTACACGAGATGGCGCCACAGACATCTCAACCGCCCGTGGTATTGGTGACCGGCGCGACTGGCTACATCGCTATGCATATCGTGCAACAACTGTTGAAGATTCGGCGTTTTCGCGTCCGAGGCACGGTGCGAGACTTGAACAACGCAAGCAAAGTGGACGCGCTGAAGGCGCTAGACGCGATGAACAAGAACCCGCGGTTAGAACTGGTTCAGGCGGAGCTGCTCGACGGCCAGTCGTGGATTTCTGCGGCATCCGGCTGTACCTATGTCATCCACACGGCTTGTCCGTTCCCGGACCAGGACGAGCACGAAGACAAGGCGATCAAGCTGGCGGTGGAGGGCACGCTGAACGTTCTCAAGGCGTGTAGGGTCGTCACGTCAATACGACGGGTCGTCCTCACGAGCTCCATAGCCGCTGTAAGCGCGCTGCTCGAGTCAGACCAGACCAAGGCGGTGACCGAGAGCGACTGGGCGACGGCGAATCACCTGACGTCGTACGCCAAGAGCAAGCTACAGGCGGAGGTGAAGGCTTGGCAGTACGTCGAGAATCTCACGCCGAAGCAACGCTTCGAGCTGACGGTGATCAACCCGAGCTTCGTGATGGGACCGGTCCTGTCGAAAGACGTCTCCTCGACCAGTATGCTGGTCCCGAAGCGGCTGCTAGAGAGGCAGATGCCGATGGTACCGCACATCAACGTGCCTATCGTCGATGTCCGAGACGTTGCTGCCGCACACATAAAGGCGATGACTGCACGCAAGGCGGCCGGACAGCGGCACCTGGTACACGGCGCCAACATCTGGATGGAGGAAATCTCGGACATCCTTGCGGCGGAGTTTGGCCGATACGGTTACAAAGTACCCACCAAGAACGCGCCGTACCCGATCATGTGGCTGGTTAGTATCTTCGACAAGTCGCTTCGTCCCATTCTGCCGATGTATGGTAAGGAAACAATCGTCGACAACTCGCGAATGAAGAACGTGCTTGGTATACAACCTCGAGACATCAGAACAACAATGATTGACATGGCGTACAGCATGATCGACATGGGCATCATCACCAAGACACCAAAATACACCAGTCGACAAGTGTACGAATGAATTAGGATGCTTGCAACTACACTGCCTTACACTTTGTTTGCTCATTTTGTCGGATTTCACAATATAACTTTTCGAAAGGTTGAGCTGACCATTGACGCTCGTCGAGGTCTGGCCAAAACGTATCAGCAATGCAGAAACCGAACACCGTACCAGCCATCCTGCTCGTTTCTGCAACATTTATTATTCTATCAAAACATAATATTATACTTGTTGGTGTAGTTCAATAAAGCATCAGAGATGGATTAAGTGTGTGAAATCTACAACCATAATGCACTACATTTACTGCGCCGTTACCTGTAGCATGATTGGGTTATTTACAAACTATCGTCGATCATATGGCCTTGCAAAGACCAGTTTGTTTTAATTTTTCCAAAATAAGTTGATAATGATTAAGTAAACTAGTCGCCGTCATCCCAAAAATAACTACTATTAACAATGATTTCACGTGTAGTGTGTTGGTTACGTTGCTATAATTAATAGAACATATATGTGTGTGTGTGTGTGTGTGTGTGTGTGTGTGTGTGTGTGTGTGTGTGTGTGTGTGTGTGTGTGTGTGTGTGTGTGTGTGTGTGTGTGTGTGTGTGTGTGTGTGTGTGTGTGTGTGTAAGCCATAACTGGCCTGCCATCCCAACACAACACAGTGAAGTAATTGGCTTGCTACTCTGACATTCTTTCTATGAGCAGTTTTATCTGAAGCCATGAATTTATAATCGTATGTTTCACCAATGGCTCAGTCATTGTATGCACAGTACCTCGGCCTGGAGCTAGGACCACTAAACCAGCAGTTCAACAGGGCAAATTGATGTTTTATTATAAATTCTTCAGACCTAAGAAATGCAGCTCATTTTAATTCCAACAATTGTTATGATGTGTCTATAAATAATAACAAAACCTGATTAGCAATAATCAGTTCTAAATTCAAAGAAGGTCACATACTTGGTAGAAACATGATTTGCATATTCTTTAAAGTAATCATGATTGTAATCATGATTAAATGCTAAAGTAATTGTAATCCTAATCAGTCTTTCTGAGTAATTGTACTCGTAATTGTACTCATAATCGTACTCGTACATCTTCATAGTAATCGTAATCGATTACATTTTTATTGTAATCACCCCATCTCTGATGTCAACATAACAAGACACGCCAAGTTTTACACTTTTATTATAGCTTCTTAATGTTTGTAATTGTTACCTTGACAACACCGCCCACACTGGACACGGATGACCGTCCACTGTCCTGGGCCTCGCTGAGGTCAACACTATCACTAGTGCGACGCGAAGATGACCCGCCGGACGACTTTGGCCGCCCGCCAGATGAGGTCGGTCGACTGCTGCAGTAGGATAGTGCAGGAGAGTAAATATCTTTGACAGGCACCAATAGTGTGCAATCATAGGCATCAGAAACCCACAAATAGGTCACCACACCCATTATCGCTACAGTGAGAAAACAGACCTCTCAATAGTTTCTACAAAGTCAAAACACCATTATGCGTTTTGTGTAAGTTCAACCTCCTCACCATGTGTGTGTGTGTGTGTGTGTGTGTGTGTGTGTGTGTGTGTGTGTGTGTGTGTGTGTGTGTGTGTGTGTGTGTGTGTGTGTGTGTGTGTGTGTGTGTGTGTGTGTGTGTGTGTGTGTGTGTGTGTGTGTGTGTGTGTGTGTCATAACAGTAATATTAGATGATAAATGTTCACATAAGTAGTCTTGCGAAAAAAACATGGTGGTTATGTTAAGCTTCAGCAATGGTATAACACCTAAATAGAATAACATTATATCAAACACATATGTCAGACGTTTCGGGGTGGAATGAAATTAAACTAGAACACCATACTCCCTTACAACATTTGCCTTTAATGAGAATATAAAACTATTTATTGGGTTTATTTTGTGTAACAGTTGGAATTGTATTCCAGATCATCGGACCTTTACATAACAAACTGTTCGAAGATCTTTGAGTAGAACTGATATTACAGGTTTGTCTTGCTTTGTAAGTGAATGTCATAGGTAAATGTAAAAATATCAATAATATGAATGTGGCAGACTCCCGTGTACATAATTATACATACATTTTCCAACTTCTTCAACAACATTTTCCAAATATCATGCAATTTTATTAAATTTAACCATGTAAAGAGGGGATGTGAATGTTCCCAATAGTTTGTTTTAAGAAAGGAACGAACTATTTTGTTTGCATAATGAATAATTTTTGGATATGAGTTTTGTATGTGGATCTCCACAAAATGATTCCGTATGTCAAGTAGGGGTAAACTAAAGTGTAATAAATTGTTTTAAGTGCAGCTACTGGAAGGTAGCGGTTAACTTTATTAATTATGTATAAAGCAATAGTTAGTTTGTTTTCGCATGCATTTATATGTTCATGCCAATCAAGTCTGTCGTCTATATGAAGGCCTAGAAATGTTATACATTTTGTTCGGTGAATTATGTTATTAGCTATCGCTAATAATAATTCTTCGTTCTGAGCAGGACGAGATCTAGAAAATATTGTTTGTCTTAGAAACGTTTAAAGATATTTTATTGGCACGAAACCAGTCAGCTAATATTTCAAATTCGTTATTCATATTTTTATATATTGCATTAATTTGTTTTCCAGTTTTATATATAGCAGTGTCATCAGCAAAGAATATTGTTTTATACATATTTGCACAGAATGGAAGGTCATTAATATATATAATATAAACAAAAGCGGACCGAGGATAGACCACTGTGGGACACCGTGTGTGACATCCTGCTGAAGTGAGTCACTAGAACTGTACTTAACATACTGTTTCCTGTTTGAAAGGTAACTCTTAAACCAGTTTAGTGTAGTACCCCTTATACTGTAATATTCAAGTTTGTGTAATTGGATTTGGTGGTTGATAGTATCGAATGCTTTACTTAGATCCAGAAAAACAGCAAGGACCGTGTCCTTTTTAGTGCATTAATAACGTCACTAGTAAAAGTGGTAATAGCATTGGTTGTTGAATGTTTCTCACGAAAACCATATTTGTTATTGATCAATATATTGTTTTTCTGTATAAAATCCTAAGTCCTTCTATGTACAACTTTTTTCGGTATTTTAGAAATTGAAGATAACAAAGATATTGGTCTATAATTAGAAAAGTCATCAGTAGCTTTAGATTTATAGACAAGTATAATGTTTGCTAAATGTATCAATACATAAAACGTTTGGTATCGGAGTGGCGATTCCTGTATAATACAAATAGCAATACAAAATGTATATTATCGTTGTACGATGGTTGGAACAGAAAGTCATTGTCACAGCTTCGGTGATAAGCAGACACAAACTAAGAAAGAAATGTCTGGACGATGTGACAGAAGTTGTGAGGAACGGGTGTGAACAAGATCTGACATCAATTATCATCTGAATAGCTAGCATAGACACAAATTTAAAGGGCAACAAATGGCATACCTTTGTGCATATAACAGAGATAATATAAACTAAACATTAACAACTACAATTAAAAATATTATGCCAGCAATATACTAGAATACCCTTGTTGAAGACACATAATTTTAATTGTACAGACAGCGCCATTGCGATAAAACATCTGACATCACCAATGCTTACTCTTCCCAATTCTCCAGTCGCCAAACTGAAAATATTACTCTGGTTTGCGTCGCCGATTTTGTTTTGGCGGACTAACTTCTAAAATTATTTACCTCTGCATGGTGCACTGTATGGCATTATAGCTACATGTGTAGCTGTAAATCGTAGTGAATATGAGACACCAACATATTAACTGGTATAAAAACATTCGAGGGAACTTGGCATTCGCCGCGTCACCACGGTGTCAAGGTCAAAGAAGCTTTAGGCGCTTATTGGTCAAGCATCGTGGGCGTGCTTCAATACGTCCGTCGCCGGGAACTGTAAGATTTAACTAGAATCTATATCACTTCAAAAAACAATTCTAAGTAAACCACAGGCGTGATATTGTTTATTGTAGTTGCAAATGGTTAGATTAGACTTTTAGCTGTATATGCACATACAATTGCCTTGTATTCTCCTTTAAAATTCATCTACAAACAAGACGCCTATATACGTTCCTGTTTGTTCCAGCATATACTTATGGCATGAAATGGGACTCAACAATGAAAATGTTAGCATATGGGAAATAAGACTCACACCCACTTCTTCTTCGGCGATCACTCGTACTGTGACCCCGGTTGCTCCTTTGAAGGTCACTGTGCGCCGCTGGTCGTCCAGTAGGTCAAAGACCAATATTTGAACTTTAACTGGCACCATCCAGTACATCGGAAACTAGATGTTATTGAGACATTACTGGACAGATCCAATAACATCATATCAGAACCAAAGGACATGGAGAAAGACGGAACACATCTACAAGGCACAGTAACTACTTGGATACACAAACCGGAGCATAGAAGTTTGAAGAACATCAACATGAGAAGGAAATCCGGCTTAATATGAAACCTAGAGTCTAAATAAATCCAATGATCGCTATCCTTTATGTCACAGGAGTAGCAAACAACGTGTAGTGTATACAAAATCATTATATATATATATATATATATCGTTTCAGTGTGCCAAACCACGTCTAAATCTCAGGGAATGCTGGTGCATTCAGTGGGTAAGGTTGAGGGCAGAAGAAAAACGGAGAAGGGCGGTATTGACTCGGCCACCTGTGAGATGGGTTTCCCAGTACTGTGTCGTTAGCAGAAAAAGAATAAAGTCCCATTGTTCAGTCCCCGAAGAAGGAAACCATTGATTCAAGAGAGGTTACACATATACGGCGGAAAAAAATGTCGGGCATTCAGTTCCAAGTAATAACATACCAACAGGCCAGGACAACTATGGTTGAGCGTAAGTGACGTGACGAATGTGTGACAACACGTCCATACGACATACCACCAATGCAGACTGTGTTTCTCCCCGTTGAACAAAGATGCTAACCGCGAACATAAACGTTACCTCAAATGGTACCAAAGTCGTCAACACTGCACACTAACGACGTTCATCCCAAACATTTTCATGTTAAAAAATGCACGTTTCTAACACCAAACGTAGGTAAATGCACGGGAAAGCATCACCCGCCAACTAAAATGTGGAGGCAGATCAAGATCTTCCCTTCTGCGGTGTTGAACCTTGAGCAAGTTCGTTTACTCCACATTGCTTCAGTTCACTCAGCTGTGTGAATGAGTGCCTGGCTATAAACAGTGGTGGATATTTGTGTACGAATAGTCTTCGCGCATTCATTGCAGGGTGGCTAAATGCTTCCCAGAGAAATCGAGATGGTGTTCGATTGAACAGTTCTGCCAGGGAGTAAAGTTTAAAGTGTTCTGAGCAGTTCTGAGGGCTGGACCGGTCATGTTATTCGCATGGACGATGCAATAATTCCAAGGCAACTGTTTTACGGTGAGCTGGCATAGTAGCATGGTAACTGCATGACTAGCTGTATGCCCTAAGAAGAGGTACCAGGATAACCAGAAGGCGAATCTTGAATGGTCACATCTTATCTTCAGCCTCGACAACTGGAGAAATAACTACTGACAGGACTAACTGGCGCGCACTGTCAATGAAAGCAATAGCACGCGTGGGAATGACCGTCGCAACGCCTCGCAGGCCGAGGCAGCACGTGAGAAGCGTCAGAGTAAGAGTCGGTCTGGGGTAAGACCACATTTAAATTTTACATAAGCGGCCGTTATAACGTTTCCTTCATTTCCTGCTAAATTTGACGAACAATTTTCTTGAAAATTTCACAGCATATTTAACCTCCATTGACACAAGTGCTGTGGAAAACTCGTAAAATTCTCATACCTCAGTTTTCAGAAAAATTCACCCAAACCTGACACCCCTCAATTTCGCCCCAATCTGGTGACGGATTTTGAAATATTGGTGCGTTCTGCAAAATAGCCATTGTTCGAATACGCGAGCGACTAGCGTATGTTTATTGCTACCTCTAGCGTAATGGCGGAAGAATCCTTAATGTGGTCTTACCCCAAATAGATCTCCTGAATCTTGCAAATCTTCACGAAAGTTTGATTTATATCAAGCCATACATATAACTAGATTAACCACAAAGGGAAATTTGCACTGCCTCAATAACCATTAAAATATGCGTCATCAAATTGTGCACACCTCCAAGCTAAACAGCGCCTTGAGTTGGTTTAAACATGCTTATTCGGTACTTTATATTACATACGACGTTTGCCTGGTATGAATGGTACTGAGCACAGCATACAGGCCAACACAGTATCTTACCGATATGGGAATAAAATATATAGAATATTAACGAAATATATTTTTTGGTAATTTTTCATAAAATTTATTCTTTTGCAAAAAATACACAAAATAATTATTTTAAGCAGCATTTTATTGGACATGCACGTTGCAAATCTTCACGAATTTTGGTATAACGTAATGCCCACCAACTATGCTAAATAATCTGAGGCAATCATGAACTATACGTCACTCGTGTACGACACCAGTAGGTGTCAAAAGCACAAGCCAGGCATTTCAACAATATTCACAATATTGAAAGGCACAGAGGCGTCTTTTGATGGTAACTACAATTATATTGTAGATAACGGGCTAAAATGCTGGGTGTAAATTGAGGTATATACATAGTACATTATGAAAACAAAACTGGGATGCCCAGTGGAACGTGTATCTTGCGTCACACAAATTGTTGTCCTAACCCCCCTTAAAATAACCATACTTTTACACAGGCGCAGATCTCTGCTTGATACAGAGTGTCCAAACATCGCCACACGTCAATTACTTGGCTACTGTGTATTTCGCTGATGTATACACATTATTGGAAACAAGAGATGCTACTGGCAAAATAGTTAATTTCAGAAAGAAGCAAACGTTTGACAAGGACATCCAAGACACGTGATAAAGGTTGTTGACAGTTGTGGCACCCAGTATCTCTCCAAATACATCAACGAATCCATTGTCCTAATCATATTTTATTCAAACATCGCCAAATTCTTACAAGGGTACTAACAAACATTTCTGATGTTAAATATACGGATATAACGTAAACATACAAGTGGTAAAAACAGCTTCTTGTCAGAGTAGTTGACGTCAGCCTACAGTTAGTTTAAGCTGCCTTGCCTTGTGCAAACTTCGGTATAATTCGGTTATATTACAGCTGAAAAGCACACGATCGTTGAAAATGATAGCATGCCAGTCCATGTACACAACTTCAACATATGACCCTTCTCTTAGGTGACCAGTTTTAATTTGTATGGCTAAAAATGAACTAATTCGGATCATTGCGGTCGCTGCACATTTGGAGAGTCACACACTGTTATGATATTCTCTGTTACATTCGTGGTATATTTATGTAGATTCTCAATTGTTCTTCTTTTCTCAGTTAGTGTACGGATGTTGCTATAAAAAATAGGTGCTAGATGTGTGGACAACTTGCTTCCTATGGTGGCCAACATTTCACTAAAATTAGGGCCGGGTTGGGGGGGGGGGGGGGGTGGAATCAAAATGTTGCCTGCTTGCCTATTATTGCTTATTGTGCGATCCAAGTATCATATATATAAGTGCCATATAATTAGGAAGGACAAGTTGGAACAGCAGAAACACCCACATTAGTATTGGGGTTATGAAACACGCATTTATAGATGTCGCTTACAAAAATATAAATGATATAACTAAGGCGAAATTCATCCTACTGGAAATATGTCAATATTGTTGCACATGATGTAGATTTAAAAGAAACACCACGCCCTGACACATATACACTTTTTACACAAGCTTTCGTGGTACTCAGTATCATAGAACATGCTTGGAATGTACTTTTTAACTTTCACGCCACCAAAATTATCACTTTATTTTCCATGCATATCACATAATAACTGGCTTATTAATTACTTTTAAAACTTATTTTAGATGTAATACTAGCAGTATGCAATAGCTGCACGATATTCTGGCCTACACCAGCTTCCAAATACAGCCGAAAAACCATCACCCGTCGCTCAAATCACATTTTGGCAGTTTTTGTGATAAGACGGGCGTATTTCAAATTTGGGGTAAGACCACATTTAAATTTTACATAGGCGGCCATTATAACGTTTCCTTCATTTCCTGCTAAATTTGACGAACAATTTTCTTGAAAATTTCACAGCATATTTAACCTCCATTGACACAAGTGCTGTGGAAAACTCGTAAAATTCTCATACCTCAGTTTTCAGAAAAATCCACCCAAACCTGACACCCCTCAATTTCGCCCCAATCTGGTGACGGATTTTGAAATATTGGTGCGTTCTGCAAAATAGCCATTGTGCGAATACGCGAGCGACTAGCGTATGTTTATTGCTACCTCGTGAAAGATCTAATGTAGTCGTACATTTAGTATTCACTGGACTGACATGTGCCATGCCAAAGTGCTCGAACAAAATTCACACATGACACCAAAACGGTATTTTCAAGGGCACTCTTTCGACGAATCCTTAATGTGGTCTTACCCCAGTCTACTTAACTGGCATTCTGGCAACCGTCTTTGTGCATCGGCCTTTGGTTTCCTGAGCCACATGCGGATCTACAGACGAATGCACAGCGCATTGTCTTTCTCGGCCGACGGGAGACTACCAATAATAATAATAAATATGAGAGAGAGAGAGAGGGGAGGAGAGAGAGAGAGGGAGGGAGAGGGAGAGGGAGAGGGAGAGGGAGAGAGAGAGTGGCTGGCGTAGCCACTTTCTCTCTCTCCCTCTTGCCGCGGTAAATTGCCAGGCAGCAACGGTCAAGATTTAGTCGAAAGGTTTCCTGCAGATGGCGATACTGTAATAACAAAATGTTTTCATAAACTATCCGCTAGAGTGTGATGTTTCGTTGGGGTGTAAAACGCGGGTTTTTCAAATTTGTGATTCGATGTATTGTTAATCTATCAACTGGGACTGACATAACATATTCTAAAGGTAGACTGTAGTTACCAGGATGCATTGATGATTTTTTTAGAATCCAACATGACTGGCGATTTTGAAATTCAGTTGACTATTTTGAATAATCCGTTTGAATGTAGTGAGTGATAATAGAGTGAACTTTAGTTTTGACAGATATCGTCGGCGTCGCTAAAAATAACATAGCCTAGGCCAATCATTTAATTGTAACTAAACAGCTAATTAATTATATATTAAATAAGAAATTCAATACGTGTAATAATGGTTACAAGAATAGTCATGAAATTATTATTACTAACTAATTTCAGACATTTAAATTTTAGTAGTCATTTACAATTTGTAATGTACTTGCCGCTAGGGGCAGCGCTGTAAATCTGTTAATGAAATCTAGCATCTAAATCTGTGACGTGTGTGCGTAGAGCTCGAGCTCTCCTTTTTAGTGGAGCTCGGTGCCGGTGGTGTCACTACAGAGATCCCGGGGTCAAATCCTCCTGCTATTGCTTTGAACCTTGGCCTGGGCAAGTTAATATACTTCACATTGCTCCAGTTCACTCAGCTGTATGAATGAGTACCTGGCTATAGACAGTGGTCGATATGGTATACTTGTATATGAATAGTCTTCTCGCAGTAATTGCAGCATGACTGAATGCTTCATTTCCCAGAGAAGTTGAGATGGCATTTGATTCAAGAAATTACCTTTTTATGAAATAACCTTTTTCATTGTGAACAAATTAATAGGAATGTAGTTTAAGATTTTCTATGTACGGGAAATGGAAAAGTCTGCCATTTGCATTCCCATTATTAATAAATTGCAGTTGTCATTCTAAGATACTCATATGATAACCTCTTAATCATTATCTTGCATACATTACAGCACTAGAAACATGAATATTTATGGAGTCTTTTCTATCTTTGGAAACACAAATATAATGTTAAATTTAAAATACCAGAATTGTAATGTGTTTTTTCCACCTGTGATGCAGTACGATGGAAGGTGGTGATGAGAGTAGCAATCTGGCTGTGCGTATCAAGCAGCTTGACGCACTGCTACAGCAAAAGGAAGATGACCTCCACCTAGCAGCAGAAATTGGCAAACAATTGCTGACGAGTAACAGTCGACTCACTGCCGAGATTGACGAGGCAAATGCAAGTGCAACATCGAAAGTTGAGGTATTGTTTACTTTTAAATTACTAATCTTTGGAAATGTGCTTACCTGGTACATTTATGTCTAATAACAGTGTACGTTCTAATAAATAAACCTCCATTAAAATTGGTGTGAGCCATTCAGAATAAATCTGTTAAGTTGGCATAATAATAATAAACCAAAGCATTGTTAACACTACTTATGGATTTGCTTAGAACTGCTGATAGAGGCCACACAAAACAACCTATGTTGCATCAGATGCTAATAGATACCGCAACAATTACTCTCAAGAGAGCAGTCACTGTGAGTCAGATTTTATTAAATTATCTATGTAATTTTGATTATTTCCGTGTGATGAACAGGAACTTGAACAAGAAAAGTTCACACTCAGCAGAAAGCTGGATGCAAAAGAACACATGGAACGAACCTATTTGGATGAGATTGAAATGCTCAAATCCACATTGAGTAAGCAGACGGAAAGTCTGCGGTTGAAAATTGAGATGCAGCATGACGTTGAGGTGCAACCGTTGAAGTCCCGGGTAGGTGGCGCCACAGTCAACTCATCACTGTGATCACATGATATGTGGCAAGCTGAGCATGTGCAGTTGCGAAAATGTAGATCCATACTGCCAAATATTTAAAATGTAGATACACACTGCCAAATATTACTGAGATTAAAAGATCTAGCTCTCTATTCATCTAAATACAGTAAATGACAGTCCAAGCATATTTTCCCTCAAAGGCATCTAGGTACAGGTATGTACATTTACAGCTAAACAAATGAAACACTAACTTCTGTCGTGCACAATTGATAGCACTTGATACATATATTAACCTGTTTTTATTTTGTTTTTATTTGCTTGGTCATATTCTAAATATGTATTAATTAACCATTTTTATTTGAAACCAAGATGACCCATCTTTCAAGAGCACCTTAGTTTGTAATTTTCTGATTCAAGTGTTTTAATTTAGCGCAGCTGTTGATTAAATTCCCCTCGAAGTATTATTTTTGGACCAGTTGTCATGGAGAATGTTTGATAGTTTCACTTCCATTCAGTCATCAATGCTGGAATATTTTATGTAAAATATAACATACTGTACTGTTATGACATCATGTAATAAAGTAAACTAATTAAACCAGAATATTTATAGCTGATGAAGTTACTGTTTGTCTGCCAATTAGTATATATATATATAATATCACACATATATATATATAAATAATACATTAATTCACATGTAACTGATACATTTACTATTCAGTTGTACAAATATTAGAAATATTTATTTGCCATCATAGATAGCAACGCTGCAGTCAGAGCTGGAACAGTGCCAACTGGTGGAAAGCCAACTACGTGAGACGGTGAAGCGGACAGAGGTCATGTTGTCTGACACCCAGGAACAGCTTCAGCTGAGGTCAAGGTCACTCAACGAGACATGCAGTGCAGAGCTCGCAGAACTCAATGAGGAAATCAGCAATCTGCAGACTGCCAAGGTCAGTCTTGTCTTCATTAGGGTCTTTACATCACCTCATTGGTCAAGATTAAAGATATTCTACTGAATAATATCTAATGGGCATACAATGAGTGACACTTGTGCACATTCGTTGTGCTATTGACATTAATATATATGACACGTATATCATATTCATTATTACATTTTAAATAAAAAAATGTGTTCCAATTCACCTTAAATTGCAGACACATGGAAAATATACGTATAAAATCTTTCGATTTTGTCAATTAAATTAACCTCTTCCAGAAAAGTTCATTACCCAAAGTAATTAAATTAATTTGCACATTTTGAGAAAGTTAATTAAGTTAATTGAGTTAATTTAATTAACAAATTAACAATTAAAATTTACCCATGCCTGGCATACAGCATATAATAGGAAGGAAACTAAGTAATATATTACATTGCAATGTAATTGACCCCAGGCCTGCTTCTGGGTGGTCTTCATGGACTGTTTAGGCAGTAGATGTAAATATTTGAATATACAATACTGCTCAGCGGCTGGTGAGAATGGTTGAATGGGTAATTATTTTGGGATTCCTGGAACTGTCGCCTGTTCTCACAGGTGGTACGGCGAAAGTCAGTTTTGATTTAGCTAACTTCCATACAATGCCTAGGAGATCTGCCAGGGGTAGACCTGGGGCCGAATACATTTTCATGAGTACGAGTACTTTGACAATGGATGAATATGAGTACATTTGTAAAAGCTGAATACGAGTACAAGCACGAGTACATTCTCACGAGTATGAGTAAAAGTACATTAAACAAAATTAAATAATAACATATTTTAAAATTATTAATTTATATATCTCAGCACAAGTGAATATGCAATGGCAGTTGATCAATTTTTTATGAGGAAAACTGAAAAATCTCTTTATTTAATCAACAGTGAAATTCACTTCATTGGCATTCATTTCAGTGGCATCCTATGATCTTACCATCTACTTACCATTGCACCGAATGAACATGAGTCGTTCACAGGTTGAGTCTTTTAGGCTGCACCGTTCAGGATGGAATACTTTCCCAGCTATGCTAAATACGCTTTCAACTGTGGCTGATGAGGCTTGAATGCTGAGATGGTGAGGGACCAACTGAGTTAGAGTTGGAAAATTTTTGTGTTGACCCTTCCAGTACTGCAGTGGGTCACTGTGATGATATGTATATGGCTGACTGAGTTGTTCATTCATTCTACAATCAGCAATATGCTGATATTAGAAGTTAGCGATTTATATTTTCTAATCGTAGACTACTGGTTTTTGAGAGGGTTAGCACATGTCCATATAACAGGCTCAAAATCCCCTTTGGACTTTTTAGCCAGGCTGTTGATTATAAGTTTCATTTTATAACTACAAATACATTTATTTTCCCCAGTATATATTGAGAAAGTACTCAGATGTACTCGTAATGTACTCGTAAAATCTTAGTACAATGAGTATGAATACGAGTATGACCCATAAGTTTTACGAGTATGAGTGCGAATACGACTACTTTAAAAATGTACTCGAGTACCGAGTACTTCTGCCCCAGGTCTGGCCAGGGGTGGTGTACGACGTCTCACCCCTGGCTTGCAAGGATGATTATACCCCAACTTTTTGTTTCCTTGTTTAACTTATTTATTGGTTCTTTTTTGGGCATTTACGATGCTTTTTTCTGTTTGGCCTCTGAAGGCATTGTTCTATTCTTAGACAGAATCAACAATAACTATTCCAGAAGAGGCTCTCAAAAAGTATGCTTTGTAGATTTTCTATCATAACGAATGTTACTGGGCGTTTGGATTGTTTAATGCATTTTTACTTTTTTCCACCCAGTTGACACTGACAAGGGATCTGAGTGAGCGCGAGAACCGTGTAGCACAACTCACCCTCCAGGTTGAATCTCTGTCGGAACAACTATCGATGAAACAAGAAGAGGTCGAAGAAATACAATGTCATGCGACCGCCAATTACAATGCTCTACTGGTGAGGAGTCCATCATTTAACAGAATCCATTTTAAAATTTAAGTAAATTTTTTAACTGGAAAAAACCACCATATCATTGAGGAAATAATTACCGTGCGTGACACACTGGTGAAAATATCATGATGCGTCGAGCTCATAAGAATGTTAGTCAAACAATCTCCTGACCTTAGTCTGTTCACACTTCAACCGTATGTGCCAGTCTTGAGTGGTGCACTCTGTAAAGGTCATAACAAAAATCCACAAGACACTCAAGTGAATCCATATGATTATTTACATCTGTTGGTTTGCTTGCTCAGAAGGCTTATTTTACAGACATGACACATTAATTGATTGTTATGCTAAACAGTATTAAACACTGATATGGTCGATCCTCTATGATTTCTCAAACAGAATCAAGTAGAACAATGTGGTTAGGCTCTCTGGATCTCTCCAGACTACTGTGAATACATTATAGATTTATTATTCATATTATTGTAATAGAGTGAAAGCTCATTAATAAGGTGTTTGTCACACCTGTTGTCTTGTGCTTGATTGTGTTGTTTTATTCTTCAGGAATCACGAGAAGAAAACCAGGAACTAAAAGTTGAGTTTGACATAATCAAGTTGGAAGCAAACAATATCAAAAAGAAAGGCAACTCTCTTTTTGGTGAGGTGAGTTATGAATGCCACATTAAAAACATCGAAAATAATTTGCTGTGCCGCAGCATACGAATGGTTATGTGAAAGTGAGAGATAAATTTATTTAAATCAACCATGACCTTACTAGTGCAGTTACAATACATGATAATTAACAGTAAATGTTAATTGAGCCAGCAATCTTTCAGATCTTGCAGTAAGTGTAAGTCTCCATAGACTTACACTTGCAGTAAGATCTAAAAGATTGCTGGTATACAGGCCACCTTGACAGTTGACATTGTCTCCAGGAGACGCACCCCGTTTTACAGAAGTGAAACCATGCATGAACAAAGATTTTCAATAGTGATATTTTCTAGAAAACAATTAATTGGACTTTTAGCCATAAGCTGTCTGTCTCGACTTGTGTGTTCCTCTCATGTACCATCTTCGATCGATCGAGCACCAGACATTTTGATAGATTTACTGAATCTGTCTGCTACATGTTGCTTATGTTACAGTTGCATGTGCCTGACATGTAGGTAATGTCTATGTGCAACCACCCCCTATGCTACTTTCCTGGTATGTCTTCTGAGAAATTAATAAACGCTTACCCAAACCCTTGCACTTGTGCACTGTACGTCTTTTGCAAACAATATAGTATAACACAGGGCTGGGTCCAATTACACAATATCGAATTAATTGTTATTACAATTTGCCATTTCAATTACAATTACACATCTGCAATTTTCAGATCAATTACAATTTCAATTACATATGCATTAATGGGACCTAGCAAAAAGTTTATAAATTAAATGACGTACACAGGTATGTAGGGTTGAATGTGTCAATCATGAAGTAGAATTAATTGAAAAACAAATGGTTTCAGTATGAATGAAATTGATAAAAATCACAAAAACAAATTAAATTGGAATTGAAGTCAATAAGTGAGGTGCAAAGATAAATTTATATAACAAAATATAGATTTTTTTCATGTTGATGACATTGAAGCCACAAAGGCTTCGCTTCAAGGGACATACTTTCTCAGTCATAAATCTCTGGTTAAGAACCACAATTGCAAGTAATTAAACAAGCCAGAAAACTCATCATAAAATGCCTTTGTTGCTCTCATAAGAGACTGCTAACTGCTAAGAATCTTCTTCTGAGGAAGTTTAGCCAGCTTGCAGAAGCACCTTGCAGACTGACTAAAGAACAAAGGGGCTATTGAGCTGTGGACAGTGACAGGTGCTAATCCACCCTCTGAGCAAACAGTAGTCTTGGACACTGCCAGCTACATGGCATCTCCATTAATTAGCAATTGTAGTAAGTAAGTAACTTTATTTACAACGTAACAACATAACATACAGTTAACATATACATGTCATACAAATGGAAATGTGTTACATTGCATGGATGTCACTTGGCTAAAAGCCGTCTTCCAGTGACACCATTTGATTATCATTACTCTATGATTACAATCATAACAATCATCAAAATCATGTTAAACAACTCACTCAAATTCATCACCAACCCACCTCCGTACTATATGATATTAAACCGGAGTATTATTTAACATATAGTATGTGCTGTTGTTGGTGATATATGACAACGAACTGAGAAGTATGATCAATTGAAGTATATGTAAGTGAATAGAAAGGCGATCCAAACATTTGTGTTTGGTAACAACGTAGTGTAAGAATGGTAATAGACTTACAAACAAAGGTAGAGTTTCATTTAATCAGTTTCATTACATTCTGAACATCTAGGATTTATACAATTCACTTGACGAAGATATGCGTTTAAGTAGAAGTCACACAACACGCGTCTAAATTTTAACCTGTGTTTAGTGTTTCTTATTTTTTCGTTTATATTGTTCCAGATTCTTGTGAAATTATGTTTTCGTAGCTTAGATGAAAAGTGTGTTCTAGGTGTCTCTTTAACAAGAAGGTTGCATTGTTGGGTTATTCTTATACTTTTGTCTAAAGTCTTTTTGATCGCAAAATTTGTAAATGACTTGGGTAATAAATCATGTTTAAAGTCGTACATAAATAGTGAGATCTGTAGTTTATATACATCAGACATTTTTAGTATTTTGTCAGACTTAAATAAAGGATCAGTATGACTCCTATATCCTTTTTTACTAATTATTCTTAAAGCACGTTTTTGTAAAATTTCTATTTTCTTTGTATTTCCATTGCCCCATGCTAGTATACCATATGTTATATGACTGTGAATTAAAACGTAATATAATGATTTTAATGACTTATATGGTAAGAAATATTTCACTCTATTTATTGCAAAAATAGCTCTAGATATTTTGGAACTAATTATGTTGATGTGTTCTTTCCATGTTAAGTGCTTATCTATATACAATCCCAGGAATTTTACAGATTCGTAATTTTTATACTTGCCAACTTGGTTGATGACTTCATTATTTATTTTAATGCTATTGTTTACCTCGTAGTTTGAGTTTACAGGACTAAAAACACAGAAATGTGTCTTTTTGACATTCAAGCACAATTTGTTAGCACACAACCAATTGTATAATTGTTTTAGTTCTTGATTCACTTTTATGACTAAATGTTCAATATCATATCCTGAATAGTAAACAGTGGTATCATCTGCAAAGGATAGCAAGTTTAGAGAACTAGAATTCACTATGTCATTAATATAAATAAAAAAAGCACAGGTCCTAGTATGGATCCTTGTGGTACTCCATGTGTCATATTGATCAGTGGAGATTTGCAATTATTTATTTCAATATATTGTTTACGATTAGAAAGGTAACTGGCAAACCATCTATTACTTATTCCTCTGATTCCATAATGATTTAACTTATACAACAAAATGTCATGGTTAATTGTATAAAACGCCTTAGATAAGTCGAGAAACACAGCCAATGTAATATCTTTGGTAGTTTTGTCATTTGCATCTGCTATGTCTTTAAGTAAGTGCAATATAGGGTGTATAGTGGAATGTTTCGAGCGAAATCCATATTGATGTTTATACAGTATATTATATTTCTCTAAATATATTACTAATCTGTTACATACTATTTTTTCCATTATTTTAGAAAGTGTTGGTAAAATACTTATTGGTCTGTAGTTATTAAAGACATTAATATTTCCTGATTTATAAATTGGAATTATTTTAGCGATTTTTAAATTATCAGGTACAACACCTGTAACAAAGGAATTATTTATGATGTGCACAAGTGGGATTGTTATTTCCTCTATAGTCTGTTGTACAAGTTTGGTAGATAAACTATCGAAGCCTTCAGTGCATTTAGTTTTTGCACTATTCTTTTGATTTCGTTTACATCAGTAGGTTGCATGAACAAGTTTACAGGTTAGTTATCTTTTAGGTGTGCATGAAACGAGGTTGTGGGAGGAGGTATTAAATCACTCATTGATTTACCTATATCAGCAAAGAAACAGTTAAACTCTTCAGCAATAAAAGCCGAATTTGATACTTTTTCTCCTTTTACAATGAAAGTTTGAGGTAATTGGAAACTCTTTTTTTGATTAAATATTACCTTCCTCAGTATGGTCCATGTTTCTTTGATGCTATGTTTACGTTCTTCTAGTATTTCAGTATAATACTTCATTTTTGCTGCTCTTTTGATCTTATCAATGTGTCATCATACAGGACTGGGTTGCCACGAAATTAGACAATGCATGGAATTTAGGCACACTGCACTATACAGCTGTATACCCTTACTAGGTGATGATGTCTACCATGCAACAGTGTCTTGTCCACAGGTGGAAGACAGGAGAGTGGTGGCGGAGAGAGAGCTTCTCTCGATGAAAGTGCAGCATTCCGCACTGAAGAAACAGCACGAGTTGCTACGGCAGCAGCAGCACAAACTCAAGGTGACCTTTGCTCCAGGCATAGCCAGTTGAAGTAGTCGCCGTTTTCAGTAATGTGACGAATGTCTAAACCAAACACACAGGAATGTAGTAGATAGTAGTCTAATAAAGTACTAGTGATATGACCACTTTTATGTCGGCATGTGAATTCGTAAGATAGTTTAACTCTTTTATAACAAGTTTTGCCCTTTGTCTCTCAGATGGAGGTCGCTGGGTTGCTCCAGATGGCTGGTCACCGTGGCAACGAGCAGATGACGGAGCGCCTCTTACAACAGCTCTCGCAGGCTCAAAGTGAGGCTCAGTCACTGCAGAAGAAACTTCATGAGTATGAAGAGAGAGAGGTCAGTGGTGAGGTTAATGCACATGCTCAGATGACCCTGACACTAATTCGACTGGTTTCACCAAGAACACTTGGTTTGAATCTGGGCAGTTAATTTTTTTACAATACTTGCATTTAGTCTAATGTGCCCCTTTATAACTACAACTCGTAATCAATGGAAAAGGACTGTAACAAAATAGTTTGTTGTTGTATACATCAAGCTTAGGTTGTAAGAACATCCTGAGGCCCGCCAGCATAGATCTTTAAAAATTCAAACCTGTTGTTACTAATTATGTTCTGAATCAACTATACGTGTATTGTGTTGTTGTTGTTGCAATAAACATGTTTAGATAACTTTGCAATATAGGTTTAACTGACTATTGATATTATACTTTCTGTCAAACTATGTTGTATAATAATAATTATGTGTGTGCGTGCGTGCTCTGCACAGGCCGTGTTTGTTTGCGATCTACCAACTTAGCACATTTCATATGCCATTTAGGTTTAAACAACCTTGATAGTGTTAGCATTATGTTTCTGGTTTTCCAGAGGTTGGAACCAAGGTTGCCAGAACATCTGGTTGGAAGCAGCAATCAGACATCAGATGATGGCTCAGTGGACTACATGAAGGGAATACTCTCAAAAACACAGTTAGTCTACTTAATTTACATATATTATAAATACCCGGTACGGTACCTTGGGATTGATGACAATAAGTGTATCTCCTGACAGGTGCTGAAGTTCACTCGCCACGTTCGCAGTCCATTTGCTTCCTTGAAATATTGGCCTCTGATCTACCAATTGGCAATGCATTTAAGAAAACACGACAATATTTATTTAGAGTTATTGACTTACATATTTTACATAGCCTTTTCTATAGTGTATTTATCCTACCTGGAGAATTGATTGGTGATCAGTTCTTCATATGGAACCAATATAAACAGGTGGTTTGTTGCTCCTTGGGTGGGTATAAGTCAGTATTTAATCAATTCACCCCAGCTGTATTTGCGGGGTGAATACACAGTACATATTTTTAATTTGTGAAATTTATATGTGTGATTTATAATTGCACCCAACCATAATGTTAAGTGTGCTACTGTTGTCCTCAATTACTAAAATACTTGTTCTCATTCAAATAATAGATGTACTTCTGTATATAGAATTGTGCCCAATGAAAATGTCTGGTGTTGATTAATTTATAGAAATTATCTTCTTACTCTAATTCTTACTATACAAAACTGTTTTCTTAAAAAAACCTGATCGAAGTGAAAATCATGTAACTAACCATTCATGTATAAAATTGTAATAAGTCCCGCATTGCTTTTGTAGGAGTGAGAAGGAGACCTTGAAGCAGGAGCTGCATACAAAGACCCTCGTGGCCCTTGCAGAGAGCGATAAAGTGATGGAGTGTGAGAAGAGGATCTACCATCTCGACCACGAATTAAAACAGTTGAAGGCCCATGACTTCCGACTGCGACTTCAACTTGAAGAGTTACGAATGAAATATGAGCCCGGTAAGTGTCGTCACGTGGGATAGCGACTTCAAATTTATTGCTGTTGCTTCTAGGGTGGGTGACATGTCGTAAAAAGTCTTTTGTCTTGTATTGTTAAAATCTATTCCGTCCATCATTACATTTTAAAGCCATAGAAAATTTCTTTAAAATTTCTTTTTTTCAAGAAAGATCTTATATTTTCCAGATTGGCACCAACTGTAGTTTGCATTGTGTGTTGCTTGCATTAAAATGAGAATATCTCAACAACCGATGGATGAAATGATAGAAAATTAATTACACTGTACACTCAAAACTAGCAAAAGTCAAAAAGCATTTATTCAAACAAATCAAGCAAAGTAGATGTATAAATGAAACATACAAAGCAAACTGGTGAAAGGTTTGAATAGAGAAACATTGAAGTAAAATATTTATAAAGTAATGAAAATACCTATAAACTATTAAGCCAAGATAAGCTCTTTCACAAATATATGCATGGTGTTTTATGCACATACTTACAAAATACAGTTTGAACATAATGTCTTTGTTATTTTATATTTAAATTGTCATGGAAAATATTTGTAAATATTCAAAGTGTGTGTCTTAAGATGTCTTTTATAAAACTGTTTGCGATTTAATTGGCTTGAAACCGTCTACCTCTGGTCTCATTGGAACTGCCCAGCTACCTTACTTTCTATGACTTTTAACAGGTTCACTGAAAGCAGAGAAACAACTATGGAGGAAGAGAAATGTTGAACAGATTCCGCTGCAGCAGAAACCAGCACCTGGGACAACAGAGTCAGAGCAGACTGCTGCAGAAGACACTGTGTCAGAAAGTGATAGACACAAAGACATTTCACGTGATGACACCCCCACAACAGTTGACATTTCAAAGAAAAGGTCTGAGACTAGTGTCAAGAAGCGGCGGTCACGCCCTCTGGCGATGAAGTGCACAGCGGATATGAATGTGGCGCCATCTGGTGGCGATACTAACGTACCAGAGCCTGTCAGAGCAAAGAAGCGGCTGACGGTGGTGTCTGATGTGGAAGTTACTGATAGACGTACTTTGGGTGGGGTTAGTGGAGATGGGTGCAAACGGCAGAGTGAGGCGCAAATGGAAAGAGGAGATAAGGGTATACAGGCGGATAGCAAAAATGTTCCCGTGGACTGTAAGGTGCAGTAGAGTCGTCACCTTTGCACTAGTACTGAGGCCTAGTTTATTTTACATTGTGTATAGCTACATCATTGTTTTATATACCTTGGTAATTAGATAGATAACAATGTCACAATTGGTAATAGTTATCTAATATGTTTCAGTTATCTAATAATCATTATTTTTAGTATTAGTCAATATTCTCGGAATACTGGATTGCAAGAAATGTACATGTTGCTTGGAATATTGCTAAATGAATTTGCAGAAACATTTCCATATCTCTTTGCCAGTGTAATCCGGTGTGTGATAAACAAAATGTCAGTCATGCTGAAGTGTTAATTGTTATTACAGTTCTGCACTAATACCTTGTGATAATCTTGTTAGGTACACACACACACACACATGTATACACCACACACATCACGCACACACACACACACACACAACACACACACATACATGTATACAACACGCACATTCATACATACACCTGCACACACATACAACATGCACAATGACAGACATACAAATCCACACATAGACACATCTTTATACTTGTATTATTAGGGAGAGAGTTATTGGTAACGATCACTTTTCATAAGGTTGAGAATATCGGTAATCAAATTACAACATTGTATTTTAGTAATGAAAATTTGGTATTATACCAGTATTTATCAACTCATGTAGGCTATAATCAGTAGATGGCGACACTACTAAAAGTGGCTTTAAATGTTTGTGTACTCGACAGATGGCGACTCTTAGCAATACTTTTCATTACTGGAGGTTGGAAGGTTACCGTAAATGTACCCATACTGCAATACGCAAGCCAGTTTCAGTAACTTCCGGTGAGATGACAACAAAACATTTTTGTGATGTTTGTTCGTCGAAACCATGCTCTAAAGACATCTGCTATTCAGTAATATTACACGCTGATAATGTATGTGAAATATTTAATGATTTGGACTAACCTCAAATATAAACGGCCGGATGTGATGTTATAATTGTAGTTCATAAACTATTAATTTTATGTTTTATTAATGATTATGATGGAAACGTAAATTTGTAAAAGAAAGCCCGGAGTCGATTGATTGCTAACCTGTACTCACCTGATCGCTAATTTCGCCTGATCTGTACAAGTAAGAAGTGTTGTTTTTATTTTAACAAAACATTCCAACTAGATACGGTGAGTGGGATGACCATGTAACAATTCTGATAGAAAACCCTGCATTAAAACATCCATATGTTGGTAGGAAAGTTCGATATAGTAATAGTTATAGACTAATAGTAATAGAGCCTTCACCGTAATTTCGTAAAGACGTGAAGTGGTTGTACTTTTATTATCACGGGGGAGGGGCATATAAATTTGGTGCTGACAACTAGTGATTGGCTGCCAATTACCATTCAACAACAGAACATCTGGTATATGCTATCCCTGTTAGTGTTAACATAATAATTATGTTTAAAAGAACAGTTTTGATGTAGTGCACAGACACGCGATCAGACTGATAGTTTGCAAGAAGTTATTATAACAAAAAACGCCATCAGTGCCACTCAGAGTTGTGTTTCACAAATAGGTTTTTACTCTTAAATTATTATTTATATATGTCATGTTGCCGATCTTTTACTTTCTGACCTAACCATGAAAACGACCAGCTACAGCTGCCAAACTTCTCACATATCTTACATACATATATACACACTACATTACAAACAAAATTATATGACATTCCTACAACGATCAAATTTCGCAAAACAAACTCAAGTAAAACTCGACTTCTATGGTAGCGACTATCCATTGCTCCGCGGTTAACGTAAAATCGATATTGTGTCAAGTGTCATAGAAATTCCATACAGTGGCGTTATCATTACTGTATGCATGTTCGCGTGCGATATATAAATATAATATATACGGGTGCGTGAGTGTGTGTGTGTGTTATAATATAGGCATTGTTTCTGTTAAAAAGTAGCTCGGTTAATTAACACATAATTATTATCATCAGTATGGTTTGCAGGTAACGAAAGGTGTCTACTTAATGTAAAAAACAAAATAAGCATCAAGTCTTAAGAATAGTTAATAATTGTGTTCGTATGTATGTGTGTCTGTGCACTATTAAGTTCTTTTGATAAGAAAATTGATACAAATTATTATTCTATTAATGAAATATAATGCTACCATCAGATATGTTTTAATAATCTTAATACATTTTTGGACATTCATTACTTATTAAGGTAATGAATAAATGATAATGAAATATGGTGGTAGAAAAATACAAAGTTTTTAACGGTTTGGTCGCATTCTAAAATAATATTAATATCTTACTGCTTTTTTGTTGTTTTTTATTGTGTGAACAATGGCTTAAACAATAAAATTCATCTTCGAATTAAACTTGTCGTAATTTCACAGCAGTTACGTCGAATTGTTCTTACTGCCAATCGACGTATCACAAGTAGCTTCCTTTTACAGGTAAATACAGAGTGGCAGCAAATTGTGTATAATTTTTTCCAAACCTGCACTTTGAATGGCAACATAAAAAACTTCCTAGAAATGAGGAATGCGTCTTCTTGAGTTTGTTACATTAACTAATTACGGAAATGACTTTCCCAGCTTAGCAAAATGCACAATTTAACAAAATGTTCACGTAAACGAATATATTTGATTCATTCTAAGTCTGAATGCCCCCCAAAATGGTGTCATTCGTTGGAGCACCGACTCGTTCGTTGGTCATCAACTGAAAAAGAATTGATCCACAGGAACACAATTATTGACTATTCATAAGACTTATTTTGTTTTTTACATTAAGTAGAAACCTTTCATTACCTGCAAGCCATACTGATGATAATAATTGTCTTAATTAATCGAGCTACTTTTAACAGAAACCTATGCCAATATTATAACTAACATACACTCACTCACGCACCCGTATATATTAATGATATAATAAATATTATATTTATATCACACGCGAACATGCTTAAAGTAATGATAGCGTCACTGTACGGAATTTCTGTGAAGCTCGACACAATGTCGATTTTACGGTAACCGCAGAGCAACAGATAGTTGCTGCCATTGAAGTCGAGTTTTATTTGAGTTTGTTTTGCGAAATTTGATCGTTGTAGGAATGTAAAATATTTGTTGTAATGTATTGTGTGTATATGTATGTAAGATTTGTGAGGAGAAGTTTAGCGGCTGTAGACGGTCGTTTTCATGGTTAGGTCAGAAAGTAAAAGATCGCCGTCATGTTTAACTTCAAATCAAAGATTACAGTTGTAAGTACCCAGCATGCAAATTTTACTCCAATGAAAACGGTGTACTATTGAGCAACCCAACACATTCTCATATACTGGCATGGGCAATAATCATGGGTCCAATTATGTTTTGTCATTTTTACTAAAACCTGATCAAACTTTTCTGTAAGATATTTATGTGCTAAATCTCTAACACATATTCCTTCCAATTTCTGCAAACAAACTGTTACAAAAGTTGTTTTGAGTCAAGTACTTATAAAAAAAAAACGGTGAAATCCAAATTTCTTCGAAGATGCCTGCGTCAAAAATCATGGGTCCTATCTATGCTGTATAAATTGTTTACACATCACGTGAATCAGTGCGAGACCACGCAGTGTATTAAAATAGGCCAAGAGCATTAGAACACAAGATTTCAGTGCCACAAATTTTGATCTGCCCTGAATTTGTAGCTGTTGCTTCCCATTTGGTAAGAAGTTGCATCATGCCATTATTTTTTTACACATGCAGTGAGTAACATCGTTACGTGTAGAACCCATTGAACACTATTTGTCGTTCTATCCCATTTCATGGTGATTCCATGAAAATTGGCTTGAATATGTTGTCATATTATTTTGTGTTTATAGGCTGTAAGCATAGCCTCCAATTTGGGAACACATGCCCTGCAAACATGACTCTGTGCCATACATGTAAATTATGCAATAGTTATGGCGGACGTAATAATTTATTAAATGCGAATGTTATTTGACACAGTCAGTATATATGGAGCAGCCTTAGGGCAGATCAAGGACAAGGCGGACTGGGATCTAGCTTTTCAGTTATTGATTTCTGAGTATTCCAACTGTGCATGTATATGTTATCTCAATGGTTCATATTGTTAAATATGTTGTTGTGAATGTAGCTACAAGGCTCCATTGAGTGTGATACTGCGAAGAGTGTGAGCTAACTGAGACACTTCACCCTACAAAGGAAAATGATGGAAATAGAGACATGAATCTATTGTTCAGCTCGAGGCAAACACAACTTTTTTTAATGCATGACCTTAAATGCGTCGCTCATCTAAGCACACTTGACTCGCGCACACACATACATGCATGCACACACACACGAATGAACACACACACATAAACACACTCATACACTCACACACACACACACCACACACTTGGTGTGATGGTGTCCCAGTTTACTGCTCAAACATGTATATGGAAAATTGGGACATCTACCATTTGGACTGCCAATAGTATTAATGCTTTCAAATTTTACATGTCTATCGCCGTAAAAGTATAATAATAAATATAACACGTTAGAATATATAATTGTATTGTTTATGTTATTATGCTTCTAGTATGTAGCACAATTTCGTGACACAAATCACAAAGTATGAGACATTGTACCTTTAAATTACAGTGTTTTGACAGGTGATTAAGTCCAGTTGGTGATCAAGCACATGAGGCTGGACACAGGCCTACACACAGCAGACAATCGTGATGATGTCCACTGGAGACCCAGACAGCTTGTATGCCAGGATCAAAGTGATTGGACGAGGCAGCTATGGTGAGGTTTGGTTGGTCAAGCACAAGAAGGACAAGAAACAGGTTGGTGTCAACTTGTGATAGTTATAAGTACACTTATATTTTATAGCTTCATATAATTATGGGGAAGCCCTTTCATAGGTGCTCCAAGTTACATCGCTGATTGGTTTCTCACCACTGCTGGGCAAAGTGACATGTTGGCTTCATCAGAGGAGGTAACTAAATTGAGTCTCAGTATCTGTGACATTAATTTTTGATTGGCAGCACAGTATTGGATGTTGCCTTCTGCAAAAATACAGCGTATGATGTAGGTATGTAAATAAAGTTAATTAAATAAAATGTGTAATAATATACTATGTAAAATAAAATAAAACATCTGCTAAAACACAGAGTACTGTGTATATAAATCAGTTGATAAGTTAAATATATAATGATACATTAATTCAAATATGGTTCATATATATACATTGTAAACAGAGACCAGTTTACAAAATGGCCCATTGTGAGTGACACAACACAACATTCATTAGTTCTGCTAACAGAACACAAAATCTGAACATTGTTTGATGTCAGTTTTTTAGTTGTTCTCTTTATGTTTCAATAGCTTTTTGTATATATTTTTCACCAGATATATTTTCGCAACCATGCAATGTTACCACTATGTTCAGGCCACTTTCTTTATACAGCATTAGCCACCTTTAGCACTTTTCATATTGCATGATGCACTGTTTCTCGTATGCGTTAGTACCAGTACATTGATCATTTCATAATAAAATGTAAATATATTTCTCCAAATTCCTTTTGCAAAATTCCAAGCAACATACACTGTGCATTGTTGCAGAGTACCCAGGCACAGAGTAATACTCAGCATGTGTCACATGAAATGTTCTCCGGGTTTCAGTATGTGCTCAAGAAGATGGACATTCACAATGCATCAAAGCGAGAACGCAAGGCCGCGGAGCAGGAAGCAAAGCTTCTCTCAAAACTGCGCCATCCGAACATTGTCAGCTACAAAGACTCTTTCCAGGCAAACGACGGCTTCCTTTACATTGCCATGGGCTTTTGTGAGGGTGGCGACCTCTATGCTCGGTTGAAGCAACAAAAGGGGACGTCACTTGAGGAACGCCAACTGGTCGAATGGTTTGTGCAAATCGCCATGGCATTACAGGTTTGTGTTATTGTGTTAGATGTTACATTGCCACTACTTGAAATGTAAACTTGTTGTCTGCACCAAATGATTGGAGCTAAATAGTTAACGGTCTACTTATATATTTTAAAATGCATTTCATTAAGATACAAAGCAAGGTTGGGTTGGGTGACAACCGATACACTGGGAAGACATGTTTATGATCCTGCAACATTTCTTTCATGTAACATCTGTTTCATATCAATGCAAATCTGTAATTATGGTCATGTTAATGTAATTTTTGTAATGTCCTGTTACATTACTGTTGCTTCTGTGTGTCATATTAATGTCATGTTGATTTCTGTTGTAAATTTTAGTATTTACATGAGAGGAACATTCTGCATCGGGACCTGAAGACACAGAATATCTTCCTGACGAAGAGCAAGATCATTAAAGTGGGAGACTTGGGAATTGCCAGGTGAATTTTGTTCACTGTTGATGTACGTGCACACCATGAACACAATGATGTTGTCAACAACTTCTTTATTCACAACATAAATGTTCAAATATGTAGTTGTGCATTCATATGTACACATTTTTGAATAGCTGTTTAAACTAAGATACCAAAAGAAGTCTGTGCGTTAGCTGCAATAAAGGTCTAGATGTGTTCTAGCAATATTTGTGTGACATCTTGGCATGACCCGAATTACGTCATATCACAGATTGTTCTTGTTCTAGGTATATATTTTTGAAGTGCCGTGTATTTTGGTTAAACATTTTGTGATGCAGAATGCCACATTGAAACATAGAAACTTTATAAATCTTTGGAAGTAATAAACATAACTTCAATCAAAGCAAGTCAAGGCAACAGTATTTTAAATAAAAGCATTCATTTGTTCATTTATATGCAACTTCATTTGTAGAGTACTAGACAGCGCCAGTGACATGGCCACAACACTAATTGGAACGCCCTACTACATGAGCCCGGAATTATTTTCCAATAAGCCATACAATCACAAGGTAAGTTGTTTGACTTTACTGGCATTACTTCTGTCTGCTTTAACATGTCGTCCAGTCTCTGCTGTATGTGTAATGTGCTGCCTTTGTGTGTCGTCCAGTCTCTGCTGTATGTGTAATGTGCTGCCTTTGTGTGTCGTCCAGTCTTTGCTGTATGTGTTAGGTGCTGCCTTCGTGTGTCGTCCAGTCTCTGCTGTATGTTTAATGTGCTGCCTTCGTGTGTGGTCCAGTCTCTGCTGTATGTGTTAGATGCCGCCTTTGTGTGTGGGTCAGTCTCTGCTGTATGTGTAATGTGCTGCCTTTGTGTGTCGTCCAGTCTCTGCTGTATGTGTTAGGTGCCGCCTTCATGTGTCATCCAGTCTCTGCTGTATGTGAAATGTGCTGCCTTTGTGTGTGGGTCAGTCTCTGCTGTATGTGTAATGTGCTGCCTTTATGTGTGGTCCAGTCTCTGCCGTATGTGTAATGTGCTGCCTTCGTGTGTGGTCCAGTCTCTGCTAGTTAACAAATCATTCTGCCGTATGCTCAGATGTTAATCAATATCGTTAGTCTAGACTCTAATGTATTTAAAATGTCTGTGGCTAAAAATGTTGTACATGTCGTGTGTGGATGTTATGGCTATACATGATAAAGTGATCATGTGCATTCTGTTTCAGTCGGATGTGTGGGCGCTCGGCTGTTGTGTCTATGAAATGGCCACGTTGAAGCATGCGTTCAATGCAAAGGATATGAATGCACTTGTGTACAAAATTCTCAGGGGAAAGGTATGTTGTTATTAATTATAATTGTTATTATCACATTCAAATGTGAAGGTCACCCATATGTACAGTCTTTCCCTGTCTTGTCACAATGGCTTCATCTGTACCGGTCGTGCTCTGGAATAGTAATGTTGATATATAATTGTATATATAATGCATGTTATCACATGCACAGTGGGTAAAAGTAAACATGTATTAGTTAGAAAGATCTTGCACAGATGCCAGCCATGCCAAAGCAGTACAGTCCTGAGCTGACGATGATGATCAAAGCCATGCTGAGTCACAACCCGGACAAACGGCCGAGTGTCAACAGAATACTGCGGGACCCTTACATCAAGAGGAACATCGCCATCTTCCTGGAGGGGACAAAGAAAAGGTACATCACACTGTGTCTGTCATGTGTCTGTCATGTGTCTGTCATGTGCCTGTCGTGTGTGTCATGGGTCTGGCACACCAGTGATAGCGTATGGTGGCCTAGTGATTGGAACACTCGATTCTCAGTCGAGGGAATTCAGGTTTGAATCCCCATCCTGCTGTTTTGAAGGTTTGGCTGTTTAACTCACTGCACATTGCTTAAGTTTGTGCAGATTATTAGATGATTATCTGGCCACTGACAATGGTGGATGTGTGTGTGTGAAGTGAACGAGTAGTCTTTGTGCAGTAACTGCAGTGTAACAGAGCCAGAAAGCTTCCTGGAGAAGTTGAGATGGTGTTTGAATGAACCGGTCTGCCAAAGGGTGAAGTGTAAAGCCCTTTGAGCAGAACCGGACACTGAAATATATTACTACAGTGGCACCATCTAGCAAGTGAAACATGTTTATTAAAACTGATGCTAATAGCAATTTTGGATCATGAAAATCGCAATTCACACACATGGTGAGGAGGTTGAACTTACACAAAACGCATAATGGTGTTTTGACTTTGTAGAAACTATTGAGAGGTCTGTTTTCTCACTGTAGCGATAATGGGTGTGGTGACCTATTTGTGGGTTTCTGATGCCTATGATTGCACACTATTGGTGCCTGTCAAAGATATTTACTCTCCTGCACTATCCTACTGCAGCAGTCGACTGACCTCATCTGGCGGGCGGCCAAAGTCGTCCGGCGGGTCATCTTCGCGTCGCACTAGTGATAGTGTTGACCTCAGCGAGGCCCAGGACAGTGGACGGTCATCCGTGTCCAGTGTGGGCGGTGTTGTCAAGGTAACAATTACAAACATTAAGAAGCTATAATAAAAGTGTAAAACTTGGCGTGTCTTGTTATGTTGACATCAGAGATGGGGTGATTACAATAAAAATGTAATCGATTACGATTACTATGAAGATGTACGAGTACGATTATGAGTACAATTACGAGTACGATTACTCAGAAAGACTGATTAGGATTACAATTACTTTAGCATTTAATCATGATTACAATCATGATTACTTTAAAGAATATGCAAATCATGTTTCTACCATGTATGTGACCTTCTTTGAATTTAGAACTGATTATTGCTAATCAGGTTTTGTTATTATTTATAGACACATCATAACAATTGTTGGAATTAAAATGAGCTGCATTTCTTAGGTCTGGAAGAATTTATAATAAAACATCAATTTACCCTGTTGAACTGCTGGTTTAGTGGTCCTAGCTCCAGGCTGAGGTACTGTGCATACAATGACTGAGCCATTGGTGAAACATACGATTATAAATTCATGGCTTCAGATAAAACTGCTCATAGAAAGAATGTCAGAGTAGCAAGCCAATTACTTCACTGTGTTGTGTTGGGATGGCAGGCCAGTTATGGCTTACACACATACACACACACACACACACACACACACACACACACACACACACACACACACACACACACACACATCAAATACATTACACTAATAACATTTCAAATACCGAGGGTCAGATTCAAATATGCTATATATCAGATAGGTCAAACACAGAATACAATAGTGAACTTAGACAGGTTTACCCTTAGATATATTAGACAGGAATTTAGCAGCTAACCAACCAGTCAGGAGGTAATAACCATGACCAGTCATTCACACCGTACTAACAGTGCAAACAGTACAGATGGCATGGCGTGGCTTCTAAAATTATAAAGCAACCTGGTAGGGGAGGCTTATTTACTTTGTACTATTACAATAAGCAAGAGATGTGGCTTCTCTGGGGAGAGAAGGTATTAACTAGTGAAATGTAACGGAATTTTTATGCATCTGAAATGCTCAATTGTAATAGAAAATTAATACCCCAATTACATTTATTAGAACACTTCTGATATAGCCATTTCTATATATATAATCTATCTGCTTGCATTGTAAGTATGAACATAAATTGTAATCATGATAAGTAATCATGATTACGATTACTTTGACAATGTAATCGAGTACGACTATGATTACTTGGCTTTTTTGATCAATGTAATCAAGTACGAGTATGATTACTCAAAAAAGTTGCCCACGATTACAATGAGTACGATTACAGAGTACGATTACCCCATCTCTGGTTGACATCCTTATTCGTGAGGGTCATTAGTGGAAGTGTGATTGACATGACTATGTTTATTTAATGTTTCTATTGTTGTGTGATCAGTTTGTATTGTTGATGATGATTTTATGTTGTTTACTTTGCTGTCACACATCTTATCAACACGTGGCTGTCTACACTTGTGCACATATTCACAAAGATGTTAGATTAGATGTGTAGTTTATACCATAAGTAACAAAATGTTACTGTAAAATGTTACTATCTGACTTTGTACTTTTTCTTTAAAATTTAGTAATAAAAACATGTATGGTTAATGCACTGCAGATAAATTAATAACTTTGATATCCTTGAATACTGATGTTTCCACGTATTCTTACATTTACAAATGATGACAGCCGCAGCATTTACACTTTGCATGTTTATTTCTTTTTTTGCGTGATCTTATCATTTGCTTTCTCCTTTGTTGTGCAATTTCTCCCAGTCATACGAGACTGTAAAATCGACTCCATCAGTCGATGTACAGCTAGAGCCACTTAATGTCGGGCTGGAACTAGACACAATAAAGGAGGAAAGTCTGGAAGGATCGGGTTATTCCCGTCGTTCTTCAGGGTCCTCTCAAAAAAACACATCATCAAAAGATCGTCCGTCAAGCGGAAAATCGTCTGAGCGTGTGGAAAATTCTGCACCTCGGGTCAACAGGAATTGGTCAAAAGATCCACCATTGAGTGGCAAATCATCTGAACGTGTGGAAGATTCCATGCCTCAGGAAAACAGGAATAAGTCCCCTGAATCATCGACGGATCATGATGCGTGTCATTGCGTAGTCGATTTAGACGGCCAATCAGAGGTGCCATCACAACAGTCAGCAGAGAATGATGAGAAGTCGGTAAGTGGTGACATTTTGAGAAATAATCTCAGGTTGACAGTACAAAGAGTGGAATAACCATTATAATTATCATGGAAATTCCAAAACTGTTTTCCGAATGCAAGAACAGGAGTGGTTGTACTGGCTGCTCCCCCAGGGACTGGGCAGGTGTGTCAGGTAATGTGTGCCTGTGTCAGTTTAAGTATGTGACATCCTTGTGTATGCACTTCAGTAAATTTCACAATCTTCTGTTGTATATATCTTCCTGCTGGAATTTTGACGTTAGTTCAGTAGAACATTTGGGATGTTTAGTGGGAAAAAAGGTGATCACAAGTAGTTATGTCAGATTTCTAACTACAAGATGTCAGATGCACTGATGCAGGTTAATTATACTATACCTCATTATTTGGTTTGTTAAAAATATATTTTTATTACGCAGTAATAGTACAGTGAAGTAATGTAATACTTAGTTGACTTTGCTCCTTTACAAAAGGAACTTTGACAAAAGAACAAATCTTATGCATGAGTAATTTTTCATTTGTTGTATTTCGTAAGCAGTGAATTTAAATTATCCAGTACAAAAAACTAACAAGGGACTTGATCAAACTTAGAAATGCTTGAATATGAACTACTCTATAAGAAACACAATTCTTTCTATTGTTACATGGCAAAGTGTAGTGTGAGGAAGTATGAATGATGGTGTTTGTGTCATAAGAGTTAGTATTTCAAGTCAGCTATGTTGAGTAGGGTAATGAATCTGTTTAAATCACCTAATTGTTATCATTGTACATACCCGGGCACATTTTGAACGAGTCTTAAGTTTTAGTAAAACTACAGTTCGTGTTGGTGGCATTGGAATGTTGAATTGTTGGTGTGGAAATAGATACAAGACATAATTCTGAAAAGCAGACCATTTTTCAATTGATTGCACCTAATCACACGCACATGTCGTGTTTTCACCTTGCACAGGGGTTGCACTGACCCTTCAATCCATTATATATGGATTTTCTTAAATTTTTTGCCTTGCGATTTGTAAAAAAAATGGCAGATGTCTTTTGGAATCCAGAAATATGAACCTCAGTACATGGGCAAATGATTAAATTGAGCAGCGTAAATGGTTGCTGTCCGAATTGAGGTGACATCTGGTGTACAAACCTGTTTGCAAGGGGGAGGACCACACGACGAGTTTCTTTGTGTTTTTTTAATGTTTTGTTTGTCGTTGTTTTCTTTCATGTTTTCATCTACGTTGCTGCTTTCTGTGTTGGCACTGCACGCTTGTCCAGTCTCGAGCAAAATCCGCTCGTTCGCTATCGGACACAAGGCCCACACAGAACAACTCCGCCCGTCGAAAACGCAAACGCCACCGATTGTTTGGAGGAGCTAATGCCGTCATTGTTAATGTTGAATCACAGCGTATTGAAATGGCATCGGCGGCTTTGCCTCCAAAGGGCATTGTGCTACAGTCTCGTTCTAATCCAAAATCCATACCAAAACATGTAAGCAACGATTCAGGCTTTATTAGTTTCAGGGTAGACCAACATATTGACTTTCTGAGTAAGTCCATAAATTAATACTATTTTACATTTGATATTCATTTGCATACATTTTATTAATATATGTGATTTTATGTTTTAACTTTACTTTATTAGTGACTTATTATATGGCTTATTCTAACTGTAACATGTGTAATATAATATTGTGTATAATAATGTTCACTATGTGCACCTATATATTTATATTATGCATCATCTTAAAAGCATGTTAAAATGCACATCGTAATAAAACTTAATGTGGGAGTAAAGTTTACAGCACGGGTAGATATATGGCAGTTATATGATGTATTTGATGATTGAATTATTACAGTTATATATGATAGTTGATTTATGACAACTTAAATAGTTTGTCATGATAGGTTTATGACACATTTATCATGTGCATGATTGTTGATTTATGACAGTTATATATTAAAAGTTGATTTATGACAGTTATGTAATTTGTTAATAATTTATTTATTTATGAAAATTATAATCATGAACTGCGTAATTGTTGATTTATATATATATAAATCACAGCTTGTGTGATGGTTTTATATATTTATAAAAAGTATATATCTGCATAATGATGGAGTTACAAGAAATCAAACATGATAACTTTTCCTTGACCACATGAAAGAATAACACAATCTAGACGTTAGTCATGCATCAGTAGTCATCTTCATAAATATATCCACCCCATCCCTGGTCATTGTGCTTCAGCCCAAGCTGACTGAGACACCACGCCCCCTCCCCCCAGGTCCTGGCACCCCTGTGGCCAGTTCAACTGACCCATACAAGAGCCGGTCAAACAAATATTCTCAGGCAAATGAGTCCGGGTATTCGTCCGCGGTATCGATGTCATCAGTTGCGGTGTCACATGATGATGGTGACAGGCAGGAAGACACGCCTCGGGTAAGTTGCCGTGGCAAAATGATGTAACGGTTCTGAAATAATTGTGCCTGAGTATGATTGAATACGTGGTTTGTTCTGCACTTTCACTTATAAGGATTTAAAATGTGCAAAGGTTTGATCTTTTCAATAAGTATTGGGTCTAGCAGATAATGTATATTTGTAATATAAAATAAATATACTGGTTGGGAGAATTGTAAATAAGTACTATACATTTATCGCCTCCCCCAACACACAGTTGTTTTACTATTAATGAATTACATTTTTGTTGGAATTAAATGATTTATTTATTTTTATATGTTGTGTGTCTGGCTTCACTTTAGGGTGCGAACCTGTCGGCTCGGGCAAGAAGACGTGCAAAAAAGGACGTAGAAACTCCGAGGACCAGCAGAAGTGTAGGTGCGTAGTAGAACCCACTGTATGGAGAAATCTCCAAATGTCAGGTTTTCCATTAAATAAAAAAGGTTAGTTCTAACATAGAGCAATATCCAGTCCTTATGACTGCTCAAAGCACTTTACTCCCTAGCAGGCCTAATCAATCAATCACCATCTTGACTTATATGGGAAGCATTCAGCCATGCTGCAATTAATGCACAAAGACTATTCGTACACAAATATCCACCACTGTCTACAGCCAGGTACTCATTCATAGAGCTGCGTGAACTAAAGCAATGTAGAGTGAATGAAAATTCCGTGTTGACTAGTTGTACTTTTATTATATAATATTCAGTAATTAGTCATAGTAACTATACAAATAATAATTGACTAATAAACGTGAATCCCGGACACGTCACGGCTGCACTAATTATGTCATGATAATATAAAAGATGCCAAAGGCAAAGCACGAGCGCACAATCGAAATGAGTGCAGCATAAACGCGTGGCATTCCTAGTACCTAAAAGTTGTCATAACACAGCAACCCACTGAGGTCTCGCACTGAATGGCTAAATTAGATAACATAAGATTACAGAGGTGCTAAGGAGGGTAAACAGTGTTAAGAAGATGATAATAACAAATGTGTTTGCATGCACACACACACAAACATGCACACACAAACACACTGTCCATTATGAGTATAATCTGCTGCTTGCAGCCAATAATGTCAGCATTGGTCACTTGTAGACGTTGACCGCGTCCACCGCCTGATGGCTGCACCAGACGGCCAGTCAGTGGGCAGTCGGTCAGTTGACTGTGTCAACCTCATGTCACGGCAGGATGACCGACAGGATAACCAGCACGTTGACATTGACAAGGTAATGGTGATGGTTGATGACCTTTATGGTCACCTCACTACTTTTTTGTACATTTTTTAGGATCCAGATTTAAAAAGTAGGAGCCAAGTAATTGTGTGTGCGTATGTGTGTAGTTGTGTTTTCGGTACAAATGTAATCCAAATTAACCACAGACGTACATTTGAAATATAAATAAATTTAAAACATGTATGAATATGTTGCCAGATATTTACTTTATGCTTTATAACATCGTACACTGTCAAATTAATAACAGTCATTTGTGGAATCCCTGCAATTACCAATAATTACAGTATGTACAGGGACACTGATTTTCCGTTTCAAAAAAGGCAAATTCCATTTCAATTCTGTTTCAAAATTCTGTTTCAGAAAAAGGCAAATTCCATTTCAAATGACGTATTTTCTGTTCCAGAAAAAGGCAAATTCTGTGTCAAATGATGGATTTTCCATGTCAAATGATGCATTTCCTGTTAAAAGTGAAAAAGAAGCTCATTTCTGTTCAGAAAAGTAATATTCTATTTCAAAGTTAACTTAGAGAAATAATACATTCTGTCAAATAATTAAAATATCACAATGTTATGATCTAGGCATCTATATAATGCTGTTTTATTGTGTGGTTAACTTTTCTAACAACATTTATTTGTGCAATATTTGTAACACAATAACAGTAACATAATTAATTTAGATAATAAAATAATTCCTCTCACACAATAACATAAATGTTTGTTTCTAATGCAGCAGTGCTTAATATATAAGTTAACTAATGTAAATTACACAAGCAGTCATATTAACAGTTATGAATGTTTAAATCCCTGATGCTGTTTCACTGACAATTTGTTCAACTATTATGACGTCATCCAATGGAATTTGTGAGAACTACAAAATGCGGACTATATCACTTTGAGCCAGCATAACCTAGGCTGTTGTTATTCCTTCGAGTTTTAAATTAGAAACCGGAATATGCACACAAATGTGTGTTCTAATGATGTGACAACTACATTTAATTAGCAACATGTCTTCAATGCGCTTAGCGGACAGCCAGACAATGATCGCCTTCCGCTCGCGTCCCCATTTACGTTGGTTGACAAGAGGTACCACGGGCACCATGACACTTCGTTGCTATTTGCCTTTCGTGTTTCAAAAATCCTGTGTCATAAATCCAACAAAATAAATTAATACTGTTGCAGAGTAATCATGTTTGTTTCAAAATATCACCAGTAAAGTCAGTATCAGTGTTTCCGAGAAATTACAACACATTGTTTATGAAAGGGCAAATGAAAACGCATGATCTGTTATTACAGATTCGTCACGGTTGCCAGTGGGCGACCGCACATAATGTCTCAGTCACCAAACAGAAAAAACAGTCGACCAATTCAGTCGCAACTTAGAGGGATGCTGACAGGCACCTTGGTATTAAGGTCACCTTAGTATAATTCCAAATTTCCGTAACTGTACCATATAGGAAATTAGTCTGCTAATGTGGTCACCTTGTTATTCAGGTCACTTGTCCTGATGGTGATCTCAACAGTGAGGTTGCACTCTGTAGTTGTCCTGAAATATTTAAATGAAACAGATAACAGTCAAACTATATTTAAACATTGTAGTTCAAAACATTTGGATGATCAAGATGTTGAAATATAGATTATACCAAATAACATGATTTAACAATGCAAATGATTTGATGATGTCTGTGTTTGTAGCCTGATTCTTCTGTCGAGAAGCCAACAGTTGCTCCAGTAACAAAGAAACCACCAATTAGACAGCGGCAGCCTTCCATGCCTGAAGAGGAGAGTAGTTCGGAAGAAGATGAATTTGAGATTGGATCAGCAGAAGGGAAAAAAGAAAAGGAGAGGAAAAGGTATGATAGACTACAGTACAGAGTGCAAACACGGTGAGACATTTGGAGAAGGTGTGTATTGAATGTAAGCAGCTCACAACTGTTGCATTTCTGCGAGTACTCTGGTTCAGACAGTGTCATATCAGTTTGAAGCTGTGGTTCTGTCATCATTTTGTATGCTACTTGTTCAGTGTAGTCCAGAACGAACCACTTGCCTGTGGTGGTTACTCATGACGATCCTAGTCCAACAATGTGCTAGCTAGTGTTGTCATAACTAATCAGTATCACAATGCACAGCCCGAGGTAGGATATATTGACATGCAACACGGAGTATCCATACATTGCCAGAATATTCACAAATGACGTTCTGGTTCACTTTGGGCGAATAAACAAAATTTGTTGTGTATAAGATTTTATTTTCAATTTGACAGTACAAAACTGTTACACACTAACATACATTTTAAAAATGTATTTCTCATATCATGAAGGTTAAAGTTGAAACTCTTCAAAATACAACACAATGAATAATTTTGGTAATATCCCAGACCCTCCAGTTGCACTGTCAGTATAACTGCTATAAAACCAATGCCACTTTAGTAAGTATCATGATACACATCATATTGATACCCATGTCCTGTATCATTGCAACCCTAATGCTAGCATCGGGACACAAAAATTAGTTGATCTGGGAACTATTCCATTGACATTCTTATGAGCTCATAAGCCAGATTTTGCTGTATAAAATAGATTTTCGCCATAACAATGATCTTCTGTACTGAAAACTGTCAATACCAGCAAGCGCCGCCAAAACATTTTGCCAGTCTGTCACGGAAATAGTATCCTCTGTCACCGACGGTTCGTTGTTTTAAAAAAACTTCTTAAATTTATCAGCAGTTTTTATTGCGGTCGTGTTTTGTGTTGTAGGAAAGACCAGGAGATGAATAACTTCATCTGCTTGCTTGACACTACGCTGAAACTGAACAAAGAGACCGACAAGTCAGACGAGGAGAAGACAGCAGAGGAGGAAATAGAGGAGGAGGAGGCAACCCTCACTCCAGCCAAACTCATGCCCTGCAACAACCGCACGTACATCGTAGAGAAGCTCGTGGTCGATGACCTCGACACGCCTGACATTGGTGACATGCCTGAAGAAGAGTCGACGCCCATTGTCAGTGTCGGTGCAACGCCCATCAATATCCTTGACCCGAATGTGCCGATGCCAGCTCGCACGTGTAAGAATGCTTAGGTTTACATGACTTAATGATATATAATAATATCGCTCCCTTTATAAAGGGTCTAGCCAAGTTACCCAGTGTTCCCCGGGAGAAAGGCAGTCACCTGCACTAAAACTGTTTTTAAATTGTTAACCCCCACCCCCCAAGTTCCCCAGACAAAAAATCTAGATCTACGAAACACCCGTCTTCCTCCCGTTGGCAACCTTGTTCCTCCACCCATCTTCCTCCCGTTGGTAACCTTGTTCCTCCACCCGTCTTCCTCCCGTTTACAACCTTGTTCCTCCACCCGTCTTCCGCCCGTTGGTAACCTTGTTCCTCCACCTGTCTTCCTCCCGTTGGCAACCTTGTTCCTCCACCCATCTTCCTCCTGTTGGTAACCTTGTTCCTCCACCCGTCTTCCTCCCATTGGTACCCTTGTTCCTCCACCTGTCATCCATCCGTTGGTAACCTCGTTCCTCCACCTGTCTTCCTCCCGTTGGTAACCTTGTTCCTCCACCCGTCTTCCGCCCGTTGACAACCTTGTTCCTCCACCCGTCTTCCTCTCATTGGTAACCTTGTTCCTCCACCTGTCTTCCTCCCGTTGGCAACCTTGTTCCTCCACCCATCTTCCTCCCATTGGTAACCTTGTTCTTCCACCCGTCTTCCTCCCGTTGGTAACCTTGTTCCTCCACCTGTCTTCCTCCCGTTGGTAACCTTTTTCCTCCACCTGTCTTCCTCCCGTTGGCAGCCTTGTTCCTCCACCCATCTTCCTCCCGTTGGCAACCTTGTTCCTCCACCCATCTTCCGCCCGTTGGTAACCTTGTTCCTCCACCGGTCTTCCTCCCGTTGGTAACCGTGTTCCTCCACCCACCCGTCTTCCACCCGTTGGTAACCTTGTTCCTCCACCCGTCTTCCTCCCGTTGGTAACCTTGTTCCTCCACCCGTCTTCCTCCCGTTGGCAACCTTGTTCCTCCACCCATCTTCCTCCCGTTGGCAACCTTGTTCCTCCACCCATCTTCCTCCCGTTGGCAGCCTTGTTCCTCCACCTGTCTTCCTCCTGTTGGCAACCTTGTTCCTCCACCTGTCTTCCTCCTTGTCTTTGTTGCATCCCCCTTACCTGTCTTCCCATTCCTTGTGGCTTCACCAGGAAATAATAGGAAGTTTCATGTGGTTACAATCGTAAGATTGCTCTGTTGCAGTGGGTCATGCTGTTTCACTTACGACCACTGGACGACTGTGGGAAAGAATCACAATGTTGAGGAAGTAAGTGAACATGTGAATAAAGTCAATGTGATTATTCCTGTGGATTCAGTTGTGTGACATTACACAAGGTATCATAAAATATCCTGGGCACTTGCTGACCAATTATCTGGAACTTGCCCATTTAAAACATTGTCTTTGATATGACCATGAATTTATCCTCTAAGTCATCAAGGCTAACAGTCCAATGACTGGTGCAGTGATCTTCTCCACAGTACATAATGTATATTTTCTCCTTTAGTGTTATTTCATATTCAGCAAGGGACATCCTCGTTATCAAATTTAGAATGGGACGTCCTTCTTGTCACATTTAGAATGGGAAGTTCATATTAAATTCAGAGTGAGACATCTTTCTAGTAAAACTTAGAATGGGACATCGTTCTTGTCAAATTCAGAATGGGACGTCCTTCTTATTTTGACTTCTAAATTTTAATTAGTTACAATAACAAAGCAATATTTTACAGGGACTGCATACATGGTTTGGGCGTAGCAAAACTGAAGGAGGCATATGATATACTTGATGAGTTTGAAGCAGATGAACTTGAGGTAAGACTCGCATCTTCATAGTATTGTTTCATTTCTACATTCATGGTTTTTGTAATGTCCTTTGATGTGTTGGACTTATTGTTGATTAACTATCTGTGTATACCGCGATTAATCAAATATTTATTAAATGGGAAGATAAAGGTAGTTAAAGACTTAATGCAGTAGTGCATAACAAAATTGTATATGTTGTAGAATGTGACAAATTGTTCTCGAGCAATTACAGGCCTCTAATTTGGCAGACTTGAGGCAAGGCTATAATATTATGGTTTTGACTGTTGTAGATTTTTCGGGTACTGTTATGAGGCATAGAAACTTTGGCCATGAACTTTGGCCACGAACATTAATTGCTAACATATATTGGCCAGTTGCCAAGCCAGTGCAAAATTCAAGGCCTGTAAATATGACTAGGTGTTGAACTTATTTGTTAAAATTTCAGCCACGTCTCATAGCTCTACTTGGTGAACGGGCATTTGACATCTATGCTGGCAAAATCTGGCAACTCAAGTTTTGTGAAGAAGCTGCCTTTGGTCTCGTTTAGATGGAATTGAAGATTTTACTGTCAAGAACATGGCAATGGTTCTATATGAAATCAAAACTCGGCACATGTATTCTATTTATTCTTAACTGGAAGTTTGATTAAAGTGTGACATGCAATGTGATTAGGCTAAATGCTATCTAGGCATTATTTACGTGAAACCAATTTACTGCTACCATTGCAACTTATAAAAGTATTTATCCTTATTTCTGAAAGTGCAGTAAAATCTGTGATTGGTGAATTTAGAGTGAGATTTTGTAAATCTAATTAAGCATTTAATTAGTGTGAACTTACCAAATATGTCCTTTGTAGTCTATCATAGGCATGTATTCATAGGTTTTCTGTATAGTTACAAGTCAGTTTGTTTGATATTAACATAGTGTAGTTTAACTGTATAAATTCAGTCAACCTGTTTTCATTCTGTCATAAAACTCAGGTTACTGGTCAGTAATAATGTGATTAGTTTAGGTTATGAAAGAATAGGTATTATATTTTGTTTCTATATATTTGTATAGTTTTATCTATTCTGCATGTCTTCAGTTATTGTCTTATGCACGTTTTTTAACTGGTCTAAACAAGTCATTCAAGCATAAGATTTGGTTGGTGAAATTTGAACATTGGATTTATGGCAACTCGGCATCAATTAATTATAAATACCTGGGTATGTTAATAGCGCCTGCTGTATACTAACACTTCACAGAAGTATAATGAGTTACTTGTATAATTGCAATGAACCACGTTTTCAGTTGAGTTAAGTTTGAGTATATTTATTTACAGTGTAATATGTTTACCGATATATCATATATTATGTAGTAATGTTTCTTTCTCTGTTCAGTCCTACGGGAATCTCATTTATCAGATGTCTGCCTATATAGGGTCCGCTATAACTTGCCAACTCGTTTGTACAAATCTGCAGGTTATTTTAGCTGAATTCATCAGTTGTCTAGCTTTTTAAAATTTATAGCAAAATACTATTTACACTTGTGCAAATTACATGATCTGATGATCAAAAGTAAAGATTTAAACACTCTTATTAAAATGACTGCACACATTATGTATATCAGTTGACAATATCTTACTTAAATAATGTCGTAGGAAGAAGCACAATATATTGGGTTGATAATGTTTTCATTTTGTCAACAATTTCAGAACTCATTCCAAGATCATTGTACATATATTCTGTACGGTATACTCTGGTCCTAACTGGGAAATAGGTAGTATGTCCTGCAGTATCTTAGTATCTTGGCTACAGTGTGAAGGCACCACTAATCTACACAACGTATTGTTATTATCCCTGGATTATTGTTTACATGTACGCTGACATTTGATCAACTATACTGTGATTTACCAGGATCATAAAACAAAGTGATCCCGGAGCAACTGTTAATAATAATCAAACACAGAGAGTAGATATGTCAAATATGAGTAATTTCTTTCTATATCACAATTTGTTTCTCCATTGTGTGTGCGTGCTTACGTAATTGACTCGTGGAACATGTTTACTCTCCGACACTGATTGAATATATATAATTTTCAATACTCCACTACCATGTACCACGGTGTGACGTTAGTGTGACTGTATTTTATGTAGTAGAAACGACACTTGCTGCACCAACTGCAATTTTTTATTAATGACACTAGTTTCACTTGTTACAATTAAATGAAAAATTAGCGCCGGTGTTCTTCGCATAAGCGAGTTGTTAGTGAAAGCTGTGTCGTTTTGTGCAACATCAGAGGTTAACAAATGACGCATCCTAGCATGTTTACGGCCATGGGTTCAGCATCAAATAGATCGTAGTTTGCAAAATATCAGCTTATAATGCAGTCAATTACTACTGTGTCTTTGGCAGTGATGTTGTATGCTCCTGGCTGGAGATAATTAGTGTGTATTAATGCTTCCTCACGTAACGTCGTAGTTTCCTACGTTTCCATGGCCACATTGAAACGAGATAAAGAATGTATATGTGTACAAAGAGTCCCAGTTTCCTATTTTACGTTGTGTTGTTTTGTTATTATATAGAAAGCGGGGTAAAGTTATTAAAACTTCCTTGTTGACTGACATTAATAGAACTGATCGATGGTCATAGATGTGTCAATAAAGTTGTTACAAAATTAATTGTCTTTTGCTGTTGCAAGTGTTCGTATGGTATAGTGGAGCCCCGATAATCTAGAAACCTCCACATCAGCACATAATATACCTTGCTATATGCATGATTAATTTCTTTCGAAATCAGAACAAATACATTAGTGATTAACGTCCATATTGTATGAAGCATGGCAGTTACAACTGCACAGCCAAGAAATCAAGTACATTGCCCAAAAAAACAATTTGGCAATACATTTTCAAAAGTTTTGCAAATAACTACACTTAAAACTTCCAAACTACTGCATCACAACAGTACATATTTCTCCGAGTACCGCACCTACCATTGGCAAACACCCTAGACAAAAAACATGTATCAGCAGGATAATTAAATTAACCTCCCGTAATACAAGGGAACAATTGTAGTTGTCGAACATTACAATGTTATCGCCTGCTGACGTCTTTTTGTAGAAATCATGCAGGTTGGCCCTTTGACGTTGGGATGAACCCAGCTAACAACGACACGTGATTTCACATGTTCTGAAGGTGAATTCACGTGTTCAACTAGTTCAATTCACGTTTTTTCCGTACGTGAATTCACAAGATTCTGTGAACGAATTTTAAGGTGAAAACACATGTCGAAACATGTTTATTTTCAAATTATTTTATTTGGTTCACCGCACGTGAAATCACGAGTTTCCGCACGTGAATTCATGAGATTCTGTGAACAACTTTCCCGGTGAAAAAATGTGTTTCGACACGTGTTTATCGATCTGGTTCACCGTACGTGTAATCACGCGTTTCCGTACGTGAATACACGAGATTCTGTGAATAACTTTTCCGGTGAAAACAAAACACGTGTTTATCTGGTTCACCACAGGTGAAATTACGAGTTTCCGTATGTGTAATCACGTGTTTCCATACGTGAATTCATGAGATTCTTTGAACTACTTTACCCGATAAAACCCTGTCTTATGCACGTTTTGTAACTGGCTCATTACTCGTGAAATCACGTGTTGGCGTACTTGAGGTCACGAGAATCTGTAAGCATGTTTTCCCGTGAAAACACGTGTCCAAGACACGCATTTTAGTTGGTTCATAACACGTGAAATTACCTGCCCTGACAAATGTTTAGGAACTATTGAAGATACATCAAATCAGTTCGGATCCGTAGACGTCGATTGATACCTATTGCAAATTAAGACAAATCAATAAGTAGAACACAACTATTTTATTGTAAGGCATCGAGTAGTTACTACCCGCTTTATTTTAGACAGCCAGGACTCCATATGTATTTTATTTTCAACGCGAATCACTGTGTGAGCACAGCTAAAATTGTACATTGAAATTTAACGGTTTTACTTTGTCTTCAGCCCGATCTTTGTACCATATGTGAATAATGGGGTATAAATATATATAGGGTTGAAAAGCGCCCTCCTAGGAGAGAGCTAATTAAGACACTCATTGATGTCAGAGGATTGGCAAAGCCAATAAACATACCTCTGCAATCAGATATAGGACCAGAGCAAGTCTGGAAACAATAAAGAAGGAAGAAGTCATTTCACCAACTTGGCCTGGGTAATTCCGACCGTACATCACTAAATTATTTAATTTGTGTTGTGTATTTCGCTGGCTATAGCTTTGAAATGTCCTGATTAACATTGCATAGTTAGGAAAATATAAACACATTTTTATTACAATAACGACAAGTGTTTTTTGAACACGCTTAGTTTCCAGGCGCTCTATCAGTTCTACCTTCTGGGTATCACTTACATGACCATCCTAATGTGGCGCGCATGCGCAGTATTCTATCAGCGGCCATGTTTATGTTTGCGTTGTTTACAACCGAAGTCTGAACGAGTTAACTTTGACAGAACCCAAATGGTATCAGGCGAAACCGGTAGCATAATTAGGCCTATATTAAAATTTGGACGTCATCATAAGACCTATATTTTTCATGTTGCATATCTACCTTAGTTCTGTGTATATGGGGTTATACAAATACATTGCATACTGATTTTTACGCGAGGCAATCAAGTGAACACTAAGTCATGCTAGGTAAACAGACACTGCGAACCAAAGACAATCAATACAAGACGGTGCAGCGCGCGCTATCTACATTGTTCGAGGAAAGGGCGTAAGCAATCCGTCCGCCATTCTGGAGTTGCGCCAAGCCAGACCATACGCGTGCAGAAAATGCAGTGCTCAAAATTGTCAACGATAACCTCAATATTTTAATTATATAAGAAGTGGTACCGTCTGGTGATTATTCTGATGAAACACGACGAAGTTCAGTTGGCTCAATAAATAATTGCAACGTTTCACTTACACTTACAGGTTAATGGGCTGATTTTAGCCATTGGCCTTTGTTGGTGCCCATATCCTAGGCTATTCCAGTGCTTGTCGAGTCTGGCCTTAAACTGTGTGACGGTTTTGGCATCTACCACATGTTGTGGGAGCCTGTTCCACTGATGCACGGCTCTAACTGAGAAGTAATTCTGTCTGACCAGCAGTCTTGTTCTTTGCTTGAAAAGCTTTCTCGTGTGTCCTCGTGTTGCTGTACTGTCCCTCTCCTGGAAGAAGTGACGAGCTTCAACTTTGTCGATTCCATTAAGTATTTTGTACGTTTCAATAAGGTCGCCTCTCTGACGTCGGTAATACAACGAGTATAGTTTCAGTTGTTGTAATCGTTGTTCGTATGTGAGCTTTGCTATGCTGGTAACCAGCTTGGTTGCTCTTCGCTGTACCTTTTCGAGGATGTCAATGTCCTTTGCCAGATATGGGCACCATGCTTGTACAAAAAATTCGAGGTGTGGACGGATATATGCCCGGTAGAGTGTCACAAATGATTTCTTGGTCATGTGCTTAAAACTTCTCTTTACCATGCCAAGAGCTTGCATGGCTTTCTTTGCTGCTTTCTGGCATTGCACAGTCGGTTTTAGGTTGGTTGTCACCCACACCCCAAGGTCCTTTTCTTCGTTTGTTATCTCGAGGTTCACTGTGGCTCCAGTCTTGTGTGTCATAGTGTACGTTTTGTGTGGCGATTTCCCCACTTTCATTAACTTGCATTTCTCGGGGTTGAATTGTAGCAACCATTCTTTACTCCAATCTTCAAGGGTGTCAATGTCAGTTTGCAGTTGGTCTTGGTCTTCCTGGTTACGGATTGTTGCGTATAGCTTGGTGTCATCGTCAAACATCTTAATGCTGCAGTGAACCAGGTCTGGGATGTCATTCACGTAGAGGATAAAAAGAAGCGGTCCTATGACAGATCCCTAGGGAAATCCACTGATGATGGGGGCCCACTCTGACTTAGATCCGTTGATTACTACTTGCTGAGTTCTATTAGTCAGGAAAGTTATCAGCCATCGAACCACTTTGCCTCGGATGCCGTAAGCTTCTAGCTGCTTTACCAGTCTGCAGTGAGGAACTGTGTCGAACGCTTTCTTGTAGGTATATGACGTCCAGACCGTATCCTTCGTCCAGTGTTCGTGTCCATTCCTCAAAGGTTTCTAGTAAGTTGGTCAAACAGGACTTGCCTTCCAGAAACCCATGCTGGTTATCGTTGATGATGCTGTGTTCGTTGAGAAATTTGATCATACTCTCTCTGACTAGTGCTTCCAGAATCTTGCAGGGTATGGATGTTAGGCTGATTGGACGGTAGTTTCCTGCCTTCTCTTTAGACCCCTTCTTGAAAATTGGTGTGACTAGGGCTTGCTTCCAGTCTGTAGGGATTAGACCAGTATCTAATGATTTGCGAAATATCCAGTACATCGGCTTAGCAAGGGTTTTGCTGCACTCTTTCAGTACCCACGGGTGCAACCCGTCTGGACCTGGCGCCTTGTTGGGATGGATACTTTGTAGTTTCTTGCGTACAGCCTCTTCTGTAAATATGATGTCGGCTACACACTCGTTTGTTCTTTGATGAAATTCTGGGATGGCAGACTTATCCTCATTTACAAACACTGACTTGAAAAAGTCACCCAGTACATTTGCTTTTTCCTGGTCATTTTCTGTTGTTCTGCCGTCTTCTTTCTCCAGCTGGCTTACTGTTACCTTTACCTTCTGTTTTGATCTCAGGTAACCGTAGAATTTCTTTGGTTCCTTCTTGAAATTGTTGATTAGTTTCTCCTCGTAGTCTTTCTGTGCCTGTCTAATTTTGTAGTTTTTCTCGTTTCTCTGTTTGACATATGCAGTATAGTCTCTGTCCAGCCCCGAACTTTTGTAGCGTTTGTATAAGTCATACTTTCTCTTCACTGTTCTTAACATTTGTTTACTCCACCATGGAGGTTTGTTAGCCATCTTGCGTTTTGGTTTCCTGAGAGGAACATTTTCTCTCACTGCCTTTGAGATCTCCTTCTTGAATTTAGCCCAATTCGTGTTTACACTGTTTCCCTGAAACTTGCTCTCCCAGTCAGTCTTGCTCAGGGATTCATTGATTGCTTCATAGTTGCCTTTGGGGTAGTTTCTCGATCCGCTTAGTTTGTTGTTGGCTGGTGCTTCTGCATAGCATATGTAGGTCCACAGTAAGGACTCACGGTCGCTACACCCCAGTGCTGGTAGATGAGTGACATTGTCAACCATATATTGTTCATTCGAAAACACCAGATCAAGTGTAGAAGGTTGTTGGCCCGGTCTCTGTCTGGTCGGTTTGATAATGTGTTGAGTCAGGTAGGCGTCATGCGTTGCATCAAAAAACTTGGCTGCTGTGGAGTATTCACTCCCACTCACCATGTGGTCTTCCCATTTAATCTCTGGAAAATTGAAGTCTCCCATCAAAAGAATGTATGAGTATTCATGCATTTCTTGCAAATGTTTTATTGCGTCTATTATTCTGGTGTTGTTCTCGTCAGTTGACTTCTGTGTCCTGTACACAATTCCTGCTAACAGCTGGTCTTTGTCGTTTAGCTTAACTGACACCCACATTGAGTCTTCTATTTCCAGGTCGTTCATTTCTTGGCAGGGCATAGCTGGTAGGTCTTTGTATTGTGTATATACATTAGTACTCCGCCACCAATAGATTCTCTTCTGTCATTTCTGAACATATTGTAGGCGTCCAGGTTTATCTCACAGTCACCTATATCTGGATTGCACCATGTTTCCGTGATTCCTATGATTTTCGGTTCACAACTCTGAATTTGTGCTTGGAACTCGTGAAACTTGTTTTTTTTATACTTTGTGCATTTGCTTGATAACACTTAAACATGAAACATTGTGCTTGTGCTTGATTATTTACACTGTTCGTTGTCAGGTTTGGGTGGCTTACTGGCTTGGAGGGGTTTCTTGAGTGCGTACCCTCCTCTGCACTATTTTCCCGTTTTTTATCATATACCTGTTTTCCCCAGATTCAGTGTTTTTTTCAGTTAGTTCTGCCCGAGAGCCTTATCTTTTTCTCTCTCCTTTGGGGTCATGTCAGGTGTGATGAACGCTTTCCTGATGTTGTTGGGGTTGTTTTCACTCCGGAGTTTAGTACAGTTTTTCATGATGGCCGGATGCTTTTTCCTGGTCGTTTCCTGCCTGCACCATCAGCAGCCTTGGTCGTGTTCCTTTCTTGCCCAGCCTAACTGCACGCTTGATATCCACCGTCACCCCCAGGTACTGTTCGAAGATAGACTTCACGTGATCCATGTCGTGTTGTTTCCGTTCTTGTCCTTCGTCCGATGTTGGTTCTGGTATGTTGTTAACTATCACATTGAGACGCCTTTTTGCTTTGTCGTTTTCTTCTCCCATGTAGTTTTCTACTGCTGCCTCAATACTGCTTTGGGTCAACTCACTCAGTGGTTTGATTTTGTCCTCAACACTGGATGCAAGTTCAGAAAGCTTTTCATCTACTCTCGCCTCTAGTGCACAGCAGGTGACGTCCATCTTGGCTTCCACATTTTCTTCTACCACTTCCAGCTTGTGTTCTACTACTTTCAGCCTCGTCTCGAATTTGTTCTGCTTTTCCCGCACATCATTAAAGAATCTCAAAGTCATGTTCACTTTAGGTTGGCATTTGGTAGAAAAAAACATTATTTTGGGTGACGATCCGGATAATATATTGTATACAGTTGCGTTTAGCCCTGCGCATACACTGTGCTCCCACCGGCTGCACCACTGACACTCGGCTCCGTTGTCCACCTGTGTAACAACTTTCCCGCAAGTTACACAATTGTCATCTGTGTCTGTGACATGTTCATTAGTATTGATCGTGCTATTGGTACCCACGACTATATCATCATCTTGCCTTACCGGAGATTTTACGTCTTCGTTATTTCTTCCAGGTTTGCTTTCGGATCTCCCGCGGTTGCGGCCATGTTTGTTGTGATCCGGTGCCATCGATCGGGACTAATTTTTGTGTTGCTTGCTCTTTGCACTAGCAATGTTTTTTCTTTGTTTTTCCATGTAGCATAATGCGGGACAGGGCAACCAACAAAAGGCCTGGCTAAAACAACTACCATGCAACCTGCGATCCGCTTCTTTAATCTTTTTTCTCAGCTTCGAAAAACAGCGTGTAACGACAAAGAAATCGTAGTCAAAGACAGGAGTCTAGGGTTAGACCGTCCCAGCAAAGACAAACAATTGCAAACGCACGCAAAACTGAACTTCATCAAACTTCTAAGTTCTGAGAAGTAACTTTCTTTCTGCGTGATTTGTTTTGCAAATTAAATTATTTTTAATTGTGACAGGCAAACAACTTCAAGGATTACTTTAATATCTTTCATTTTATATGACGCATCACAGCTTGGTGATTATTCTGATGAAATAAAGTGACAGAACAAATACACTAACATCGCGCGCTGCCGGTCCCGCATGCGCTTGCCTCCCGAATGGCGGACAAAACCCTTCAGTGTAGACTGCCATTTTCTTGTTCAGTGACGCCTCCTGTCCAAATAGAGCACCACTATCTGATTTCATCGTACAAGCTCCACCCACTTTCAAACGGCTGCTAAAATGATACACGAAGTAGGCGTGACATCATAATCACGTATATCAACCAACCAACGCAACGAATTTTTCCCCGTTGCCGTTTGTTGGCGTTCGTTATTGTGACGTCACGCCGACGTAGATATGGATCGGCTTTGCTGCGATCAAAGCACATCAGTTCCTATGCGGCTTAAAAGTGGGCGGAGCGTATAACATGAAATAAAAATCAAAGCAAATCTACACCAAGCATAGTCACTGTACGCAGTAACAATGGGGCGGCCATTGATTATTACGTACGTTGCGCCGTCTGGTGTCGTTGAGCTAACCGCGTTGTGGCGCCCATGTAAACAGATAGGAAAACGGTTAATACGTATCGTATTTGAGGCAACAGTCACCACTGAGATGCATGTTTCACTATCCCAATGAATCGGAGAGGTGAATGGAGTTTAATAGCAACAACGATCAATAGAATTATCAACAACGCCGAAAAAGTGTCAGGTGCCGGGACACTGCCAAGGCAATGAAGCAAATTAGATGCTTGTTGTTGTCATGTTGATACTGTCAGTCTATGTTGTTCTTCTGGTGAGCACATGGTAAGTACGCATATTATATTTTAAGTACGTGTATATATACAATAATAGCTTAGGGTCACGTAACTGTTTATTTTATTAATATATCTTTAATAGATCAAAAGTTATTGTGATTTTAAGACGACAAAACAGCATATTTTTTGTGTATCTCTTACAATGGCAATATGGACTCATTTTTGTGTTTTCTGTGGATAAATATTTGCTTTAAAATGTCAACGTTTTTATTTATATATATATATATGTGTGTTGTTGTGTTGCGTGGATGTACTGGTAATAGCTATTGCATGACCGTTTACTATAAGACACGTTAGAAGGAATGAATGTTTAATCAAAGCCTTAACACGTGAACATCTTAACTCTGACCTCTAGTATAATGAGGTTCTATTAAAGCGCGTAATACTACAACAATATATATATATATATTTAAAAACTGTTTTCAGGGTTTTCAAACACATCGATTGACTAAAGTAATAAATTTACAACATTTAATATTTTAGTATTAATTATAACCAAATTAATGCAATTAATTAGTTAATTTTAGTAATGTAGCAAGCAAACTCAACAGACCAACACGTTCCAATTAAAGGCTATAATGCCCATGAATATGAAGATATTTATACATATTATGCAATGTGTATAAACACATTAATAATGGTAATAAATATACATTAACAAATCAAACAATATGGGGCGACAGAATGACCGATTTGGTATAGAAAACGAGGTAAAATCGTTGCATCGATGCAGATTGGAATTGACGGTTGCGCAAACGGCTGTCTAACTATTTCGTAATATTGTTAACAGTATTTTACTCTGTGGATGAAATAGTTATAAAAACAACACACAGCAATCCTTGGCAACATCCTACCGTTTGTCTCGATCGTGGTATGAATGGCAGAAATTTCTTCATTCTAATGATTCTGTCCGCAATCTATCGACTTCGTCTGGCTTTCTTCATTTGGAAGTTTGAACGTTGCGCGCCGTAATGACTCACGGGTAATAATATTATGGGATGCAGTAGCGGCGCGGATTCAAAAGTGGTTACAAGTTTTCACAGAAACTAAAAAACTATAGAAAATTCTATAGAATATTCTATAGGATATTATATAGCTTCCTATACATTTCTGCAGAAAACTATAGATTATCTAAAAACTATATAATTCTATAGAATATTCTATAGAAATGTCTGTAGTTATCTATATAATTTTCTATAGAATCCTATTGAAAACTATAGATTCTCTCAAAACTATAGAATTCTATAGAATATACTATGGTTTTCTATAGAATCATACATTAAACTTATGTTCTCTAAAAATTTAGAATTCTATAGAATTATACAGAATATTCTATAGAATTATGTTGGAAATTAAAATGTCCATAATCAATTTATAGTTTTCTATAGAAAACTATATAAATATATAGGAAACTATAGAATACTATAGAAAACTATAGAATATTATAAGAAATTTATAGTTTTCTGTATAATTTTTGGCTAAGGGTGGCGAGATGAAGGCCACAACAGTGGCACTGATAAAGTGGTTCCGTCATTCGTTTAGCCAAGGGCATCGTTTTAGCACTGACCAGCCACACACCAAAAACTCAAGTTATCGCGGCGAAATCGAGGTGGGTCCGGGTTCACAACTACCTATATATATATATATACGAGTAATATTGTGGCCTATAAACAAATAGTTGGCCAAAATAAAGTGTACGGGTTTACTGAGCATCGAAAACTAGGTATGTAGAAACGAAGCCATCTCGTCGTATTCAGCTTTATACTCCCTATTTCTTTTGTTTTCGATCTGTTGTCTTTTTCTATGGTGGTGAATCTGCCATCTCAATGTTCTGGGACAGATAACCCGGTTGATCCAATGTTGTCTTCCTATTCTAATTTAGTCACACATTTGGATGATAAGTAATAGTGTAAACTACTAATACATGTTCACAAGAATGATGTGCAACTAAATATTACATAACAACTATTATAACAATCGGCAAGATACACAGAGACCCTTAATAAACTAGGTAACGTAAACAAAACTATATTATCCAGTGTAATATAGGGGTAAATCGACCTGTTACCAACCCCTGTTTACCACAAAGGGGCATCACACGTTTCCATCTGGTCAGTTAATCACCTTAGTTGAACTCCATTAGTAGACCCATTAGCTACTTGGCCAATGGGTCCCCACGGTGCCTCCTGGGACAGCAGTGGTGTTATGGCTACACTGACGGGGTCAGCCTACTGTTGGTTTTCACATAGGCGACCATGTTAACGTTTTGTCTGATTATAAGAAAACGTGACCTATAAAATGTCTTAAACTTCTCATCTGCTGTTATCATCATCTCATTGACATGCCGATAGATTTTAACAAAAATTGCCTACTTCCAGCTCTCGTAAAATGCCTGTATATGTGACACCCGTCAATATTTATAAATGCCGGCAAGAATTACTCCGCAAACAGGTCACACGGACAAATTGCTGCCAAATATCCTTCCGTTTATTCAAATCATCTAGAAATCCACCATTTTATAGTCAACACCTTCTATAATCACACATGAAAATCTCCCTACTCAAATGCACTTATGTCACAGCATGTGAATTTTGTTTAAAAAATCATTTCTCAAAAATACACTGCACTTTTCTTCGTGCAACGGACAGGAAGTCTAACTAGAACATGACCCCTAGGCAAGGCAAGTTTGGAGAAAAATTTTGATGCTAACACATTTGATAGACTCTCCTATCTCATACGCTGTGTGGTATTTTTTTTATAATTCATCCACGTGTTTGTTTTTTGTACACATTTCAAAAGAGCCACCCTACTTAACAGGGCACCGTGTGAATAAGCATTTCATTGTCGGACAATTTATAATCTAGCACAACATTCTCAGGTGGCACGTATGAACTCCTATAACAGTTTTCCAGAAAGTCCAATATGTGTTTTATAAGAATATTCAATACAGCGAGTTGTTATATGTTACATTCAAATTTATATTGATTTTATGACTTTGCGCCCTGACAGTGCAGCAGCCATTAGTTTCACTGTCATCTACACTCGCCTTTTAAATTTGTTCCCTGCCGTTCTCTTGTCCCCATTACACTAATCGTAATGTCAACTACAGGATTGACATTACGACGTCCTGACAGCAGCACTTAGAATAAAGACATAACTCCATAGACTTTTGAATAGATTAAATGTTGAATAGGTTAAACTAGTTAATAATCACTAACTAATAAGTAGGTAGGTCCCATTAATGCATTTGTAATTGTAATTGCAATGACAAATGGAAAGTAACTGTAACTGATTTTGTGTAATTGGACCCAGCCCTGCGGACAAAACTGAACAAAAGGGGACAGCGTGTTTTCAATAGTTTAAAAAAACTGTAATTGATATAACTAAACTCAATTACACAGACAAATATATTACAATTGAAATGTTATGTTCAAAAACATAATCAATTACAGCATTTTTCTGTAATCAATTACAAATACAATCACATAATTGGACCCAACCCTGGGTAAAATAAAAGTTTTCATAAAGTCACCGGGTAGAGGATCATGTCCATGTGTGATAAAGTTGCCAGGGTATTTTGAGGCCTGGGAAAAAGTGGTCCAGCCACCAAAAAAGTTGCCTTTTGTTTCCCTTCAAGATATCTTAGTCTGAAATGTGTTACCTCATTTAGTTTTTCTCGTTGATTTCAGAAGCGTGTACACGCATTCACAAAATTTCAAAAGTTGATGAAATTGAAGAAGTGATCGCGGAAACGTTGAAGTTTGCACCTCACAGAGGAGAGAGAAAGGCCAACAAGGTATTTGACCTTGACTCGTTCTTGGTAATTTCTTTCCTAAATGAAATGCCCCCGGCCTTGATGGCATAAGGTATAGTTTCTATTGAATTTGTTATCCTGTCGTAGACCATAGATATAAATTTGTGGATTCCTATGAAATCAAGTTTGACTCATTCCTAGTGGTTATAATCAATACGATAAATGTTGCTGGAGAAAGCCATATTAATCCACTATGTTCTTTTTCTTATGTAAAATAACACCTGTCACTGATGCAAAATAATAATTAGATTCATGTTATTGCAACAAATACATACAAATAAATTATTGCAACAAATACATACATATACATTGTGCATTGTTTGTGCAAGAAATCTATATTGTAAAACAATATAGTTCTCTGTGTCTGTCTGTCTGCATGTCTGTCTGTCTGGCTGTCTGTTTATGACATGTATCTGTCTGTGACATGTCTGTCTGTAGACCGTTATCACCGTTTGCATGTATGGGGCAGAATATAAATATTTAGAATATGATATTTTTATATTCAACAGATGCCGGCAATCACCATGTCTACCAGGTTGAAGATGATGACGAGGAAGATTGAGTTTTGTAACTACCATGTAACTGCCATGTGTAAATAAAAATAATGAAGATCCATTTATTATAGTTTTATCGTTTATCGTTAACATTAGGCAAAAACGTTCTGCTAACGTTACGCAATAACATTATCTGTAACGTTCTCGGAACGTTAAGAAAACTTTCCAAAAAAACGTTCTGCTAACGTTACGCAAAAACGTTATCTGTAACGTTCTCGGAACTCCAAAAAAACGTTCTCCGAACGTTATCACTGACGTTACTGTAACGTAAAACTAACGTTCTGGGAACCTGTTTTTGTTAGCTGGGCTAAGACCTGACTGTCATGCGCTATAGTGGTTTTGTCCCGAATCGCATCGAAAGTCGGCGAATTCCTTTCACCTGGTCAGAGTGGATTCCGTCGAGGTCGAAGTTCGGCTTTCGGCAGCGGGATGTTTCGCTTTGCTGAGTTTGTTAACATGTCGCAGTATGCTTTATAAGCATCGTCTGTATTATTGCAGTCCGGTGGTGGCAGGGACTTGGTGCCCAAGTCTGTGTCTGCTGCAAATGTCTTCCATTGTGCCTTCCGAAAGTTCCATCTCTTAGCAGGTTAGCTTTCTGTTGGATATGTTGTGTGACATATTACTTGTGACACTCACATTCAGTTAGATGTCATATTCAATCAGATGTTACCGTGTAGATATGACGTCTTCTGAATGTATTTCAAAACATTAAGCCATTTTCAAGTTTGTATGGTCTACATGTAATGCTTTCTTAATTATGTCATCTATGCCAACCGTCTTGTTGATATCAGAGCTGTAACAGCTGTCACTGTAATGTCACCACTATCGGTGTCACCAATGTCGGTCTCAACCTGTCACCACTGTCGGTGTCACTCTGTCACATCATCAGGGTCTACCTACCTGTCACTACTATCGTTGCAACCATGTCACCATCATCAGTATCACTCTATCACCACTATTGAAGTCACCCTGTCACCACCACCAGTGTCGCCCTGTCACTACTATCGTTATCATCCTGTCACCACTATTGGTGTCACCCTGTCACCACTGTCTTGGTCACCCTGTCACCACCGTCAGTATTACCCTGTCACCACCGTCGGTGTCAACCTGTTATCAATACCGGTATCACTCTGTCACCACAGCCGGTGTCACCCAGTCACAATAATAAATTATTATCGATGTTACCCTATCACCACCGCCGGTGTTACACTGAGACCACAGCACGTGACACCACTGCCGGTGTCACCCTGTCACCGTAGTCAGTGTCACCATTGTCGGAGTCACTGTGTCACCACATCACGTGAGCAGTCTGATACCAGAGCTGACCATGCAGGCGTCACCAGTGGTGATGAGATCAATGATGGCCTGAAGTAGAACGCCCTCTTTGTCCTGGGGCTGCCAATAACTCTCTCTCTTTCGGGTGGGTCACTTTGTAGGCCAAGAGCCAGTCAAGGTCTATCCGCAACTTCTGCGGTTAGCTATTATGTGTATAAGGGGTCAGCACACTGTCAGGTTTCCCATTGGCGACCATGTTAATGTTTTGTGTGATTATAAGAAAACGTGACGTATAAAGTTTCTTAAACTTCTCACCTGCTGTTATTATCATCTCATTGACATGCTGGTCGAGTTTAGTCAAAATCTCATATCTCTAGCTCTTGCAAAATGCCTGTATGTATGACACCCGTCAATATTTACAACTGGATGCAGGCAGTAATCCAGCTAAAGTGTCAACTAGCCAAATTGCTGCCAGATACCCTTCCGCTTAGTAAAATCAGCTAAAAAGACACCATTTTACTGTCAACAGCTTCAACAATCACATCTAGAAATCTGACTACTCAAGTGCACTTATGTCAGAGCAAGTGAATATTATAAAAAGTCATTTTTCAAAAATATACTGCACTTTGTTTCGTCTGTAATCAAGCAGGAAGTCCAACAGTGTGCTGACCCCAATTTGTTAAATAGGTATGGCAATTTTGGAGAAAATGTTGAAAACAACACACTTTATAAGCACCAATGTTACAAGCACTCTGCAATTTTATTTTTTGTAATCCCTCCAGGTGTTTGTGTTTTATGCACATTTCAAAGGTGCCACCAAACTTGGCAAGGCACCATAAAAATCAGCACTTCGCCGTTGGACAATTTGTAATCCAGCACAATGTTCTCAGGCGGCACTATGAACTCCTAATAAAGTTTTCCAGAAAGTCAAATATGTGTTTTATAAGAAAATTCAATACAGCCAGTTGTTACGTTACATTCAATTTTTTTTATTTTTTGACCTTGTGCCCTATTTACAAAGGTAAACATCAACACAAAGTCACCTTAGGGTGTGAATTCCTCAAAGGCCTGACGTCTTAAGCATTTCAATTACATAATATTACACAGCCTAATTAGCAGACATTCAGAAAACAATGCCACTTGCTTGATTGGCCAGAAGGTCCAGTCAGTAGACAGATCTGATAACAGGCTCCGGCTATGGCTGACTCCAGCTAATCACTGTCCTCAGACTTCATTAGGGTCAATTACAACATCTTCACGTGTGTTTAGTCAGCTGAAGTAAACAAAAAACGATTGATGAATCACCCTGCTGCAATGTTATTGGTTCATTTTCATACGTATTCTCAAATTGAGGCTTAACTACTGGCATACGCACCCCACCCCCCTTATAAGACATGTGTTCCGTCGCTGTGATTTGGACTTGCAGACTGGTGAGAAGTCTGTAATATCCAAAAACGGTTTGTTCCATTCAACTGCAGTTTTGCCATACACGTATTTTCAGTAATTGTTTCAAGATATTTGAAGTAAAATGCGTCCTCCGTGATTGTGCAATGACTATAGCGTGTTTCCCTTGCTAGGGACTTTAATTGGGGTCAGCACACTGTCAGGTTTCCCATTGGCGACCATGTTAATGTTTTGTGTGATTATAAGAAAACGTGACGTATAAAGTTTCTTAAACTTCTCACCTGCTGTTATTATCATCTCATTGACATGCTGGTCGAGTTTAGTCAAAATCTCATATCTCTAGCTCTTGCAAAATGCCTGTATGTATGACACCCGTCAATATTTACAACTGGATGCAGGCAGTAATCCAGCTAAAGTGTCAACTAGCCAAATTGCTGCCAGATACCCTTCCGCTTAGTAAAATCAGCTAAAAAGACACCATTTTACTGTCAACAGCTTCAACAATCACATCTAGAAATCTGACTACTCAAGTGCACTTATGTCAGAGCAAGTGAATATTATAAAAAGTCATTTTTCAAAAATATACTGCACTTTGTTTCGTCTGTAATCAAGCAGGAAGTCCAACAGTGTGCTGACCCCAATTTTTTAAATAGGTATGGCAATTTTGGAGAAAATGTTGAAAACAACACACTTTATAAGCACCAATGTTACAAGCACTCTGCAATTTTATTTTTTGTAATCCCTCCAGGTGTTTGTGTTTTATGCACATTTCAAAGGTGCCACCAAACTTGGCAAGGCACCATAAAAATCAGCACTTCGCCGTTGGACAATTTGTAATCCAGCACAATGTTCTCAGGCGGCACTATGAACTCCTAATAAAGTTTTCCAGAAAGTCAAATATGTGTTTTATAAGAAAATTCAATACAGCCAGTTGTTACGTTACATTCAATTTTTTTTATTTTTTGACCTTGTGCCCTATTTACAAAGGTAAACATCAACACAAAGTCACCTTAGGGTGTGAATTCCTCAAAGGCCTGACGTCTTAAGCATTTCAATTACATAATATTACACAGCCTAATTAGCAGACATTCAGAAAACAATGCCACTTGCTTGATTGGCCAGAAGGTCCAGTCAGTAGACAGATCTGATAACAGGCTCCGGCTATGGCTGACTCCAGCTAATCACTGTCCTCAGACTTCATTAGGGTCAATTACAACATCTTCACGTGTGTTTAGTCAGCTGAAGTAAACAAAAAACGATTGATGAATCACCCTGCTGCAATGTTATTGGTTCATTTTCATACGTATTCTCAAATTGAGGCTTAACTACTGGCATACGCACCCCACCCCCCTTATAAGACATGTGTTCCGTCGCTGTGATTTGGACTTGCAGACTGGTGAGAAGTCTGTAATATCCAAAAACGGTTTGTTCCATTCAACTGCAGTTTTGCCATACACGTATTTTCAGTAATTGTTTCAAGATATTTGAAGTAAAATGCGTCCTCCGTGATTGTGCAATGACTATAGCGTGTTTCCCTTGCTAGGGACTTTAATTGGGGTCAGCACACTGTCAGGTTTCCCATTGGCGACCATGTTAATGTTTTGTGTGATTATAAGAAAACGTGACCTATAAAGTTTCTGAAACTTCTCACCTGCTGTTATTATCATCTCATTGACATGCTGGTCGAGTTTAGTCAAAATCTCATATCTCTAGCTCTTGCAAAATGCCTGTATGTATGACACCCGTCAATATTTACAACTGGATGCAGGCAGTAATCCAGCTAAAGTGTCAACTAGCCAAATTGCTGCCAGATACCCTTCCGCTTAGTAAAATCAGCTAAAAAGACACCATTTTACTGTCAACAGCTTCAACAATCACATCTAGAAATCTGACTACTCAAGTGCACTTATGTCAGAGCAAGTGAATATTATAAAAAGTCATTTTTCAAAAATATACTGCACTTTGTTTCGTCTGTAATCAAGCAGGAAGTCCAACAGTGTGCTGACCCCAATTTTTTAAATAGGTATGGCAATTTTGGAGAAAATGTTGAAAACAACACACTTTATAAGCACCAATGTTACAAGCACTCTGCAATTTTATTTTTTGTAATCCCTCCAGGTGTTTGTGTTTTATGCACATTTCAAAGGTGCCACCAAACTTGGCAAGGCACCATAAAAATCAGCACTTCGCCGTTGGACAATTTGTAATCCAGCACAATGTTCTCAGGCGGCACTATGAACTCCTAATAAAGTTTTCCAGAAAGTCAAATATGTGTTTTATAAGAAAATTCAATACAGCCAGTTGTTACGTTACATTCAATTTTTTTTATTTTTTGACCTTGTGCCCTATTTACAAAGGTAAACATCAACACAAAGTCACCTTAGGGTGTGAATTCCTCAAAGGCCTGACGTCTTAAGCATTTCAATTACATAATATTACACAGCCTAATTAGCAGACATTCAGAAAACAATGCCACTTGCTTGATTGGCCAGAAGGTCCAGTCAGTAGACAGATCTGATAACAGGCTCCGGCTATGGCTGACTCCAGCTAATCACTGTCCTCAGACTTCATTAGGGTCAATTACAACATCTTCACGTGTGTTTAGTCAGCTGAAGTAAACAAAAAACGATTGATGAATCACCCTGCTGCAATGTTATTGGTTCATTTTCATACGTATTCTCAAATTGAGGCTTAACTACTGGCATACGCACCCCACCCCCCTTATAAGACATGTGTTCCGTCGCTGTGATTTGGACTTGCAGACTGGTGAGAAGTCTGTAATATCCAAAAACGGTTTGTTCCATTCAACTGCAGTTTTGCCATACACGTATTTTCAGTAATTGTTTCAAGATATTTGAAGTAAAATGCGTCCTCCGTGATTGTGCAATGACTATAGCGTGTTTCCCTTGCTAGGGACTTTAATTGGGGTCAGCACACTGTCAGGTTTCCCATTGGCGACCATGTTAATGTTTTGTGTGATTATAAGAAAACGTGACCTATAAAGTTTCTGAAACTTCTCACCTGCTGTTATTATCATCTCATTGACATGCTGGTCGAGTTTAGTCAAAATCTCATATCTCTAGCTCTTGCAAAATGCCTGTATGTATGACACCCGTCAATATTTACAACTGGATGCAGGCAGTAATCCAGCTAAAGTGTCAACTAGCCAAATTGCTGCCAGATACCCTTCCGCTTAGTAAAATCAGCTAAAAAGACACCATTTTACTGTCAACAGCTTCAACAATCACATCTAGAAATCTGACTACTCAAGTGCACTTATGTCAGAGCAAGTGAATATTATAAAAAGTCATTTTTCAAAAATATACTGCACTTTGTTTCGTCTGTAATCAAGCAGGAAGTCCAACAGTGTGCTGACCCCAATTTTTTAAATAGGTATGGCAATTTTGGAGAAAATGTTGAAAACAACACACTTTATAAGCACCAATGTTACAAGCACTCTGCAATTTTATTTTTTGTAATCCCTCCAGGTGTTTGTGTTTTATGCACATTTCAAAGGTGCCACCAAACTTGGCAAGGCACCATAAAAATCAGCACTTCGCCGTTGGACAATTTGTAATCCAGCACAATGTTCTCAGGCGGCACTATGAACTCCTAATAAAGTTTTCCAGAAAGTCAAATATGTGTTTTATAAGAAAATTCAATACAGCCAGTTGTTACGTTACATTCAATTTTTTTTATTTTTTGACCTTGTGCCCTATTTACAAAGGTAAACATCAACACAAAGTCACCTTAGGGTGTGAATTCCTCAAAGGCCTGACGTCTTAAGCATTTCAATTACATAATATTACACAGCCTAATTAGCAGACATTCAGAAAACAATGCCACTTGCTTGATTGGCCAGAAGGTCCAGTCAGTAGACAGATCTGATAACAGGCTCCGGCTATGGCTGACTCCAGCTAATCACTGTCCTCAGACTTCATTAGGGTCAATTACAACATCTTCACGTGTGTTTAGTCAGCTGAAGTAAACAAAAAACGATTGATGAATCACCCTGCTGCAATGTTATTGGTTCATTTTCATACGTATTCTCAAATTGAGGCTTAACTACTGGCATACGCACCCCACCCCCCTTATAAGACATGTGTTCCGTCGCTGTGATTTGGACTTGCAGACTGGTGAGAAGTCTGTAATATCCAAAAACGGTTTGTTCCATTCAACTGCAGTTTTGCCATACACGTATTTTCAGTAATTGTTTCAAGATATTTGAAGTAAAATGCGTCCTCCGTGATTGTGCAATGACTATAGCGTGTTTCCCTTGCTAGGGACTTTAATTGGGGTCAGCACACTGTCAGGTTTCCCATTGGCGACCATGTTAATGTTTTGTGTGATTATAAGAAAACGTGACCTATAAAGTTTCTGAAACTTCTCACCTGCTGTTATTATCATCTCATTGACATGCTGGTCGAGTTTAGTCAAAATCTCATATCTCTAGCTCTTGCAAAATGCCTGTATGTATGACACCCGTCAATATTTACAACTGGATGCAGGCAGTAATCCAGCTAAAGTGTCAACTAGCCAAATTGCTGCCAGATACCCTTCCGCTTAGTAAAATCAGCTAAAAAGACACCATTTTACTGTCAACAGCTTCAACAATCACATCTAGAAATCTGACTACTCAAGTGCACTTATGTCAGAGCAAGTGAATATTATAAAAAGTCATTTTTCAAAAATATACTGCACTTTGTTTCGTCTGTAATCAAGCAGGAAGTCCAACAGTGTGCTGACCCCAATTTTTTAAATAGGTATGGCAATTTTGGAGAAAATGTTGAAAACAACACACTTTATAAGCACCAATGTTACAAGCACTCTGCAATTTTATTTTTTGTAATCCCTCCAGGTGTTTGTGTTTTATGCACATTTCAAAGGTGCCACCAAACTTGGCAAGGCACCATAAAAATCAGCACTTCGCCGTTGGACAATTTGTAATCCAGCACAATGTTCTCAGGCGGCACTATGAACTCCTAATAAAGTTTTCCAGAAAGTCAAATATGTGTTTTATAAGAAAATTCAATACAGCCAGTTGTTACGTTACATTCAATTTTTTTTTTTTTTGACCTTGTGCCCTATTTACAAAGGTAAACATCAACACAAAGTCACCTTAGGGTGTGAATTCCTCAAAGGCCTGACGTCTTAAGCATTTCAATTACATAATATTACACAGCCTAATTAGCAGACATTCAGAAAACAATGCCACTTGCTTGATTGGCCAGAAGGTCCAGTCAGTAGACAGATCTGATAACAGGCTCCGGCTATGGCTGACTCCAGCTAATCACTGTCCTCAGACTTCATTAGGGTCAATTACAACATCTTCACGTGTGTTTAGTCAGCTGAAGTAAACAAAAAACGATTGATGAATCACCCTGCTGCAATGTTATTGGTTCATTTTCATACGTATTCTCAAATTGAGGCTTAACTACTGGCATACGCACCCCACCCCCCTTATAAGACATGTGTTCCGTCGCTGTGATTTGGACTTGCAGACTGGTGAGAAGTCTGTAATATCCAAAAACGGTTTGTTCCATTCAACTGCAGTTTTGCCATACACGTATTTTCAGTAATTGTTTCAAGATATTTGAAGTAAAATGCGTCCTCCGTGATTGTGCAATGACTATAGCGTGTTTCCCTTGCTAGGGACTTTAATTGGGGTCAGCACACTGTCAGGTTTCCCATTGGCGACCATGTTAATGTTTTGTGTGATTATAAGAAAACGTGACCTATAAAGTTTCTGAAACTTCTCACCTGCTGTTATTATCATCTCATTGACATGCTGGTCGAGTTTAGTCAAAATCTCATATCTCTAGCTCTTGCAAAATGCCTGTATGTATGACACCCGTCAATATTTACAACTGGATGCAGGCAGTAATCCAGCTAAAGTGTCAACTAGCCAAATTGCTGCCAGATACCCTTCCGCTTAGTAAAATCAGCTAAAAAGACACCATTTTACTGTCAACAGCTTCAACAATCACATCTAGAAATCTGACTACTCAAGTGCACTTATGTCAGAGCAAGTGAATATTATAAAAAGTCATTTTTCAAAAATATACTGCACTTTGTTTCGTCTGTAATCAAGCAGGAAGTCCAACAGTGTGCTGACCCCAATTTTTTAAATAGGTATGGCAATTTTGGAGAAAATGTTGAAAACAACACACTTTATAAGCACCAATGTTACAAGCACTCTGCAATTTTATTTTTTGTAATCCCTCCAGGTGTTTGTGTTTTATGCACATTTCAAAGGTGCCACCAAACTTGGCAAGGCACCATAAAAATCAGCACTTCGCCGTTGGACAATTTGTAATCCAGCACAATGTTCTCAGGCGGCACTATGAACTCCTAATAAAGTTTTCCAGAAAGTCAAATATGTGTTTTATAAGAAAATTCAATACAGCCAGTTGTTACGTTACATTCAATTTTTTTTATTTTTTGACCTTGTGCCCTATTTACAAAGGTAAACATCAACACAAAGTCACCTTAGGGTGTGAATTCCTCAAAGGCCTGACGTCTTAAGCATTTCAATTACATAATATTACACAGCCTAATTAGCAGACATTCAGAAAACAATGCCACTTGCTTGATTGGCCAGAAGGTCCAGTCAGTAGACAGATCTGATAACAGGCTCCGGCTATGGCTGACTCCAGCTAATCACTGTCCTCAGACTTCATTAGGGTCAATTACAACATCTTCACGTGTGTTTAGTCAGCTGAAGTAAACAAAAAACGATTGATGAATCACCCTGCTGCAATGTTATTGGTTCATTTTCATACGTATTCTCAAATTGAGGCTTAACTACTGGCATACGCACCCCACCCCCCTTATAAGACATGTGTTCCGTCGCTGTGATTTGGACTTGCAGACTGGTGAGAAGTCTGTAATATCCAAAAACGGTTTGTTCCATTCAACTGCAGTTTTGCCATACACGTATTTTCAGTAATTGTTTCAAGATATTTGAAGTAAAATGCGTCCTCCGTGATTGTGCAATGACTATAGCGTGTTTCCCTTGCTAGGGACTTTAATTGGGGTCAGCACACTGTCAGGTTTCCCATTGGCGACCATGTTAATGTTTTGTGTGATTATAAGAAAACGTGACCTATAAAGTTTCTGAAACTTCTCACCTGCTGTTATTATCATCTCATTGACATGCTGGTCGAGTTTAGTCAAAATCTCATATCTCTAGCTCTTGCAAAATGCCTGTATGTATGACACCCGTCAATATTTACAACTGGATGCAGGCAGTAATCCAGCTAAAGTGTCAACTAGCCAAATTGCTGCCAGATACCCTTCCGCTTAGTAAAATCAGCTAAAAAGACACCATTTTACTGTCAACAGCTTCAACAATCACATCTAGAAATCTGACTACTCAAGTGCACTTATGTCAGAGCAAGTGAATATTATAAAAAGTCATTTTTCAAAAATATACTGCACTTTGTTTCGTCTGTAATCAAGCAGGAAGTCCAACAGTGTGCTGACCCCAATTTTTTAAATAGGTATGGCAATTTTGGAGAAAATGTTGAAAACAACACACTTTATAAGCACCAATGTTACAAGCACTCTGCAATTTTATTTTTTGTAATCCCTCCAGGTGTTTGTGTTTTATGCACATTTCAAAGGTGCCACCAAACTTGGCAAGGCACCATAAAAATCAGCACTTCGCCGTTGGACAATTTGTAATCCAGCACAATGTTCTCAGGCGGCACTATGAACTCCTAATAAAGTTTTCCAGAAAGTCAAATATGTGTTTTATAAGAAAATTCAATACAGCCAGTTGTTACGTTACATTCAATTTTTTTTATTTTTTGACCTTGTGCCCTATTTACAAAGGTAAACATCAACACAAAGTCACCTTAGGGTGTGAATTCCTCAAAGGCCTGACGTCTTAAGCATTTCAATTACATAATATTACACAGCCTAATTAGCAGACATTCAGAAAACAATGCCACTTGCTTGATTGGCCAGAAGGTCCAGTCAGTAGACAGATCTGATAACAGGCTCCGGCTATGGCTGACTCCAGCTAATCACTGTCCTCAGACTTCATTAGGGTCAATTACAACATCTTCACGTGTGTTTAGTCAGCTGAAGTAAACAAAAAACGATTGATGAATCACCCTGCTGCAATGTTATTGGTTCATTTTCATACGTATTCTCAAATTGAGGCTTAACTACTGGCATACGCACCCCACCCCCCTTATAAGACATGTGTTCCGTCGCTGTGATTTGGACTTGCAGACTGGTGAGAAGTCTGTAATATCCAAAAACGGTTTGTTCCATTCAACTGCAGTTTTGCCATACACGTATTTTCAGTAATTGTTTCAAGATATTTGAAGTAAAATGCGTCCTCCGTGATTGTGCAATGACTATAGCGTGTTTCCCTTGCTAGGGACTTTAATTGGGGTCAGCACACTGTCAGGTTTCCCATTGGCGACCATGTTAATGTTTTGTGTGATTATAAGAAAACGTGACCTATAAAGTTTCTGAAACTTCTCACCTGCTGTTATTATCATCTCATTGACATGCTGGTCGAGTTTAGTCAAAATCTCATATCTCTAGCTCTTGCAAAATGCCTGTATGTATGACACCCGTCAATATTTACAACTGGATGCAGGCAGTAATCCAGCTAAAGTGTCAACTAGCCAAATTGCTGCCAGATACCCTTCCGCTTAGTAAAATCAGCTAAAAAGACACCATTTTACTGTCAACAGCTTCAACAATCACATCTAGAAATCTGACTACTCAAGTGCACTTATGTCAGAGCAAGTGAATATTATAAAAAGTCATTTTTCAAAAATATACTGCACTTTGTTTCGTCTGTAATCAAGCAGGAAGTCCAACAGTGTGCTGACCCCAATTTTTTAAATAGGTATGGCAATTTTGGAGAAAATGTTGAAAACAACACACTTTATAAGCACCAATGTTACAAGCACTCTGCAATTTTATTTTTTGTAATCCCTCCAGGTGTTTGTGTTTTATGCACATTTCAAAGGTGCCACCAAACTTGGCAAGGCACCATAAAAATCAGCACTTCGCCGTTGGACAATTTGTAATCCAGCACAATGTTCTCAGGCGGCACTATGAACTCCTAATAAAGTTTTCCAGAAAGTCAAATATGTGTTTTATAAGAAAATTCAATACAGCCAGTTGTTACGTTACATTCAATTTTTTTTTTTTTTGACCTTGTGCCCTATTTACAAAGGTAAACATCAACACAAAGTCACCTTAGGGTGTGAATTCCTCAAAGGCCTGACGTCTTAAGCATTTCAATTACATAATATTACACAGCCTAATTAGCAGACATTCAGAAAACAATGCCACTTGCTTGATTGGCCAGAAGGTCCAGTCAGTAGACAGATCTGATAACAGGCTCCGGCTATGGCTGACTCCAGCTAATCACTGTCCTCAGACTTCATTAGGGTCAATTACAACATCTTCACGTGTGTTTAGTCAGCTGAAGTAAACAAAAAACGATTGATGAATCACCCTGCTGCAATGTTATTGGTTCATTTTCATACGTATTCTCAAATTGAGGCTTAACTACTGGCATACGCACCCCACCCCCCTTATAAGACATGTGTTCCGTCGCTGTGATTTGGACTTGCAGACTGGTGAGAAGTCTGTAATATCCAAAAACGGTTTGTTCCATTCAACTGCAGTTTTGCCATACACGTATTTTCAGTAATTGTTTCAAGATATTTGAAGTAAAATGCGTCCTCCGTGATTGTGCAATGACTATAGCGTGTTTCCCTTGCTAGGGACTTTAATTGGGGTCAGCACACTGTCAGGTTTCCCATTGGCGACCATGTTAATGTTTTGTGTGATTATAAGAAAACGTGACCTATAAAGTTTCTGAAACTTCTCACCTGCTGTTATTATCATCTCATTGACATGCTGGTCGAGTTTAGTCAAAATCTCATATCTCTAGCTCTTGCAAAATGCCTGTATGTATGACACCCGTCAATATTTACAACTGGATGCAGGCAGTAATCCAGCTAAAGTGTCAACTAGCCAAATTGCTGCCAGATACCCTTCCGCTTAGTAAAATCAGCTAAAAAGACACCATTTTACTGTCAACAGCTTCAACAATCACATCTAGAAATCTGACTACTCAAGTGCACTTATGTCAGAGCAAGTGAATATTATAAAAAGTCATTTTTCAAAAATATACTGCACTTTGTTTCGTCTGTAATCAAGCAGGAAGTCCAACAGTGTGCTGACCCCAATTTTTTAAATAGGTATGGCAATTTTGGAGAAAATGTTGAAAACAACACACTTTATAAGCACCAATGTTACAAGCACTCTGCAATTTTATTTTTTGTAATCCCTCCAGGTGTTTGTGTTTTATGCACATTTCAAAGGTGCCACCAAACTTGGCAAGGCACCATAAAAATCAGCACTTCGCCGTTGGACAATTTGTAATCCAGCACAATGTTCTCAGGCGGCACTATGAACTCCTAATAAAGTTTTCCAGAAAGTCAAATATGTGTTTTATAAGAAAATTCAATACAGCCAGTTGTTACGTTACATTCAATTTTTTTTATTTTTTGACCTTGTGCCCTATTTACAAAGGTAAACATCAACACAAAGTCACCTTAGGGTGTGAATTCCTCAAAGGCCTGACGTCTTAAGCATTTCAATTACATAATATTACACAGCCTAATTAGCAGACATTCAGAAAACAATGCCACTTGCTTGATTGGCCAGAAGGTCCAGTCAGTAGACAGATCTGATAACAGGCTCCGGCTATGGCTGACTCCAGCTAATCACTGTCCTCAGACTTCATTAGGGTCAATTACAACATCTTCACGTGTGTTTAGTCAGCTGAAGTAAACAAAAAACGATTGATGAATCACCCTGCTGCAATGTTATTGGTTCATTTTCATACGTATTCTCAAATTGAGGCTTAACTACTGGCATACGCACCCCACCCCCCTTATAAGACATGTGTTCCGTCGCTGTGATTTGGACTTGCAGACTGGTGAGAAGTCTGTAATATCCAAAAACGGTTTGTTCCATTCAACTGCAGTTTTGCCATACACGTATTTTCAGTAATTGTTTCAAGATATTTGAAGTAAAATGCGTCCTCCGTGATTGTGCAATGACTATAGCGTGTTTCCCTTGCTAGGGACTTTAATTGGGGTCAGCACACTGTCAGGTTTCCCATTGGCGACCATGTTAATGTTTTGTGTGATTATAAGAAAACGTGACCTATAAAGTTTCTGAAACTTCTCACCTGCTGTTATTATCATCTCATTGACATGCTGGTCGAGTTTAGTCAAAATCTCATATCTCTAGCTCTTGCAAAATGCCTGTATGTATGACACCCGTCAATATTTACAACTGGATGCAGGCAGTAATCCAGCTAAAGTGTCAACTAGCCAAATTGCTGCCAGATACCCTTCCGCTTAGTAAAATCAGCTAAAAAGACACCATTTTACTGTCAACAGCTTCAACAATCACATCTAGAAATCTGACTACTCAAGTGCACTTATGTCAGAGCAAGTGAATATTATAAAAAGTCATTTTTCAAAAATATACTGCACTTTGTTTCGTCTGTAATCAAGCAGGAAGTCCAACAGTGTGCTGACCCCAATTTTTTAAATAGGTATGGCAATTTTGGAGAAAATGTTGAAAACAACACACTTTATAAGCACCAATGTTACAAGCACTCTGCAATTTTATTTTTTGTAATCCCTCCAGGTGTTTGTGTTTTATGCACATTTCAAAGGTGCCACCAAACTTGGCAAGGCACCATAAAAATCAGCACTTCGCCGTTGGACAATTTGTAATCCAGCACAATGTTCTCAGGCGGCACTATGAACTCCTAATAAAGTTTTCCAGAAAGTCAAATATGTGTTTTATAAGAAAATTCAATACAGCCAGTTGTTACGTTACATTCAATTTTTTTTTTTTTTGACCTTGTGCCCTATTTACAAAGGTAAACATCAACACAAAGTCACCTTAGGGTGTGAATTCCTCAAAGGCCTGACGTCTTAAGCATTTCAATTACATAATATTACACAGCCTAATTAGCAGACATTCAGAAAACAATGCCACTTGCTTGATTGGCCAGAAGGTCCAGTCAGTAGACAGATCTGATAACAGGCTCCGGCTATGGCTGACTCCAGCTAATCACTGTCCTCAGACTTCATTAGGGTCAATTACAACATCTTCACGTGTGTTTAGTCAGCTGAAGTAAACAAAAAACGATTGATGAATCACCCTGCTGCAATGTTATTGGTTCATTTTCATACGTATTCTCAAATTGAGGCTTAACTACTGGCATACGCACCCCACCCCCCTTATAAGACATGTGTTCCGTCGCTGTGATTTGGACTTGCAGACTGGTGAGAAGTCTGTAATATCCAAAAACGGTTTGTTCCATTCAACTGCAGTTTTGCCATACACGTATTTTCAGTAATTGTTTCAAGATATTTGAAGTAAAATGCGTCCTCCGTGATTGTGCAATGACTATAGCGTGTTTCCCTTGCTAGGGACTTTAATTGGGGTCAGCACACTGTCAGGTTTCCCATTGGCGACCATGTTAATGTTTTGTGTGATTATAAGAAAACGTGACCTATAAAGTTTCTGAAACTTCTCACCTGCTGTTATTATCATCTCATTGACATGCTGGTCGAGTTTAGTCAAAATCTCATATCTCTAGCTCTTGCAAAATGCCTGTATGTATGACACCCGTCAATATTTACAACTGGATGCAGGCAGTAATCCAGCTAAAGTGTCAACTAGCCAAATTGCTGCCAGATACCCTTCCGCTTAGTAAAATCAGCTAAAAAGACACCATTTTACTGTCAACAGCTTCAACAATCACATCTAGAAATCTGACTACTCAAGTGCACTTATGTCAGAGCAAGTGAATATTATAAAAAGTCATTTTTCAAAAATATACTGCACTTTGTTTCGTCTGTAATCAAGCAGGAAGTCCAACAGTGTGCTGACCCCAATTTTTTAAATAGGTATGGCAATTTTGGAGAAAATGTTGAAAACAACACACTTTATAAGCACCAATGTTACAAGCACTCTGCAATTTTATTTTTTGTAATCCCTCCAGGTGTTTGTGTTTTATGCACATTTCAAAGGTGCCACCAAACTTGGCAAGGCACCATAAAAATCAGCACTTCGCCGTTGGACAATTTGTAATCCAGCACAATGTTCTCAGGCGGCACTATGAACTCCTAATAAAGTTTTCCAGAAAGTCAAATATGTGTTTTATAAGAAAATTCAATACAGCCAGTTGTTACGTTACATTCAATTTTTTTTTTTTTTGACCTTGTGCCCTATTTACAAAGGTAAACATCAACACAAAGTCACCTTAGGGTGTGAATTCCTCAAAGGCCTGACGTCTTAAGCATTTCAATTACATAATATTACACAGCCTAATTAGCAGACATTCAGAAAACAATGCCACTTGCTTGATTGGCCAGAAGGTCCAGTCAGTAGACAGATCTGATAACAGGCTCCGGCTATGGCTGACTCCAGCTAATCACTGTCCTCAGACTTCATTAGGGTCAATTACAACATCTTCACGTGTGTTTAGTCAGCTGAAGTAAACAAAAAACGATTGATGAATCACCCTGCTGCAATGTTATTGGTTCATTTTCATACGTATTCTCAAATTGAGGCTTAACTACTGGCATACGCACCCCACCCCCCTTATAAGACATGTGTTCCGTCGCTGTGATTTGGACTTGCAGACTGGTGAGAAGTCTGTAATATCCAAAAACGGTTTGTTCCATTCAACTGCAGTTTTGCCATACACGTATTTTCAGTAATTGTTTCAAGATATTTGAAGTAAAATGCGTCCTCCGTGATTGTGCAATGACTATAGCGTGTTTCCCTTGCTAGGGACTTTAATTGGGGTCAGCACACTGTCAGGTTTCCCATTGGCGACCATGTTAATGTTTTGTGTGATTATAAGAAAACGTGACCTATAAAGTTTCTGAAACTTCTCACCTGCTGTTATTATCATCTCATTGACATGCTGGTCGAGTTTAGTCAAAATCTCATATCTCTAGCTCTTGCAAAATGCCTGTATGTATGACACCCGTCAATATTTACAACTGGATGCAGGCAGTAATCCAGCTAAAGTGTCAACTAGCCAAATTGCTGCCAGATACCCTTCCGCTTAGTAAAATCAGCTAAAAAGACACCATTTTACTGTCAACAGCTTCAACAATCACATCTAGAAATCTGACTACTCAAGTGCACTTATGTCAGAGCAAGTGAATATTATAAAAAGTCATTTTTCAAAAATATACTGCACTTTGTTTCGTCTGTAATCAAGCAGGAAGTCCAACAGTGTGCTGACCCCAATTTTTTAAATAGGTATGGCAATTTTGGAGAAAATGTTGAAAACAACACACTTTATAAGCACCAATGTTACAAGCACTCTGCAATTTTATTTTTTGTAATCCCTCCAGGTGTTTGTGTTTTATGCACATTTCAAAGGTGCCACCAAACTTGGCAAGGCACCATAAAAATCAGCACTTCGCCGTTGGACAATTTGTAATCCAGCACAATGTTCTCAGGCGGCACTATGAACTCCTAATAAAGTTTTCCAGAAAGTCAAATATGTGTTTTATAAGAAAATTCAATACAGCCAGTTGTTACGTTACATTCAATTTTTTTTATTTTTTGACCTTGTGCCCTATTTACAAAGGTAAACATCAACACAAAGTCACCTTAGGGTGTGAATTCCTCAAAGGCCTGACGTCTTAAGCATTTCAATTACATAATATTACACAGCCTAATTAGCAGACATTCAGAAAACAATGCCACTTGCTTGATTGGCCAGAAGGTCCAGTCAGTAGACAGATCTGATAACAGGCTCCGGCTATGGCTGACTCCAGCTAATCACTGTCCTCAGACTTCATTAGGGTCAATTACAACATCTTCACGTGTGTTTAGTCAGCTGAAGTAAACAAAAAACGATTGATGAATCACCCTGCTGCAATGTTATTGGTTCATTTTCATACGTATTCTCAAATTGAGGCTTAACTACTGGCATACGCACCCCACCCCCCTTATAAGACATGTGTTCCGTCGCTGTGATTTGGACTTGCAGACTGGTGAGAAGTCTGTAATATCCAAAAACGGTTTGTTCCATTCAACTGCAGTTTTGCCATACACGTATTTTCAGTAATTGTTTCAAGATATTTGAAGTAAAATGCGTCCTCCGTGATTGTGCAATGACTATAGCGTGTTTCCCTTGCTAGGGACTTTAATTGGGGTCAGCACACTGTCAGGTTTCCCATTGGCGACCATGTTAATGTTTTGTGTGATTATAAGAAAACGTGACCTATAAAGTTTCTGAAACTTCTCACCTGCTGTTATTATCATCTCATTGACATGCTGGTCGAGTTTAGTCAAAATCTCATATCTCTAGCTCTTGCAAAATGCCTGTATGTATGACACCCGTCAATATTTACAACTGGATGCAGGCAGTAATCCAGCTAAAGTGTCAACTAGCCAAATTGCTGCCAGATACCCTTCCGCTTAGTAAAATCAGCTAAAAAGACACCATTTTACTGTCAACAGCTTCAACAATCACATCTAGAAATCTGACTACTCAAGTGCACTTATGTCAGAGCAAGTGAATATTATAAAAAGTCATTTTTCAAAAATATACTGCACTTTGTTTCGTCTGTAATCAAGCAGGAAGTCCAACAGTGTGCTGACCCCAATTTTTTAAATAGGTATGGCAATTTTGGAGAAAATGTTGAAAACAACACACTTTATAAGCACCAATGTTACAAGCACTCTGCAATTTTATTTTTTGTAATCCCTCCAGGTGTTTGTGTTTTATGCACATTTCAAAGGTGCCACCAAACTTGGCAAGGCACCATAAAAATCAGCACTTCGCCGTTGGACAATTTGTAATCCAGCACAATGTTCTCAGGCGGCACTATGAACTCCTAATAAAGTTTTCCAGAAAGTCAAATATGTGTTTTATAAGAAAATTCAATACAGCCAGTTGTTACGTTACATTCAATTTTTTTTTTTTTTGACCTTGTGCCCTATTTACAAAGGTAAACATCAACACAAAGTCACCTTAGGGTGTGAATTCCTCAAAGGCCTGACGTCTTAAGCATTTCAATTACATAATATTACACAGCCTAATTAGCAGACATTCAGAAAACAATGCCACTTGCTTGATTGGCCAGAAGGTCCAGTCAGTAGACAGATCTGATAACAGGCTCCGGCTATGGCTGACTCCAGCTAATCACTGTCCTCAGACTTCATTAGGGTCAATTACAACATCTTCACGTGTGTTTAGTCAGCTGAAGTAAACAAAAAACGATTGATGAATCACCCTGCTGCAATGTTATTGGTTCATTTTCATACGTATTCTCAAATTGAGGCTTAACTACTGGCATACGCACCCCACCCCCCTTATAAGACATGTGTTCCGTCGCTGTGATTTGGACTTGCAGACTGGTGAGAAGTCTGTAATATCCAAAAACGGTTTGTTCCATTCAACTGCAGTTTTGCCATACACGTATTTTCAGTAATTGTTTCAAGATATTTGAAGTAAAATGCGTCCTCCGTGATTGTGCAATGACTATAGCGTGTTTCCCTTGCTAGGGACTTTAATTGGGGTCAGCACACTGTCAGGTTTCCCATTGGCGACCATGTTAATGTTTTGTGTGATTATAAGAAAACGTGACCTATAAAGTTTCTGAAACTTCTCACCTGCTGTTATTATCATCTCATTGACATGCTGGTCGAGTTTAGTCAAAATCTCATATCTCTAGCTCTTGCAAAATGCCTGTATGTATGACACCCGTCAATATTTACAACTGGATGCAGGCAGTAATCCAGCTAAAGTGTCAACTAGCCAAATTGCTGCCAGATACCCTTCCGCTTAGTAAAATCAGCTAAAAAGACACCATTTTACTGTCAACAGCTTCAACAATCACATCTAGAAATCTGACTACTCAAGTGCACTTATGTCAGAGCAAGTGAATATTATAAAAAGTCATTTTTCAAAAATATACTGCACTTTGTTTCGTCTGTAATCAAGCAGGAAGTCCAACAGTGTGCTGACCCCAATTTTTTAAATAGGTATGGCAATTTTGGAGAAAATGTTGAAAACAACACACTTTATAAGCACCAATGTTACAAGCACTCTGCAATTTTATTTTTTGTAATCCCTCCAGGTGTTTGTGTTTTATGCACATTTCAAAGGTGCCACCAAACTTGGCAAGGCACCATAAAAATCAGCACTTCGCCGTTGGACAATTTGTAATCCAGCACAATGTTCTCAGGCGGCACTATGAACTCCTAATAAAGTTTTCCAGAAAGTCAAATATGTGTTTTATAAGAAAATTCAATACAGCCAGTTGTTACGTTACATTCAATTTTTTTTTTTTTTGACCTTGTGCCCTATTTACAAAGGTAAACATCAACACAAAGTCACCTTAGGGTGTGAATTCCTCAAAGGCCTGACGTCTTAAGCATTTCAATTACATAATATTACACAGCCTAATTAGCAGACATTCAGAAAACAATGCCACTTGCTTGATTGGCCAGAAGGTCCAGTCAGTAGACAGATCTGATAACAGGCTCCGGCTATGGCTGACTCCAGCTAATCACTGTCCTCAGACTTCATTAGGGTCAATTACAACATCTTCACGTGTGTTTAGTCAGCTGAAGTAAACAAAAAACGATTGATGAATCACCCTGCTGCAATGTTATTGGTTCATTTTCATACGTATTCTCAAATTGAGGCTTAACTACTGGCATACGCACCCCACCCCCCTTATAAGACATGTGTTCCGTCGCTGTGATTTGGACTTGCAGACTGGTGAGAAGTCTGTAATATCCAAAAACGGTTTGTTCCATTCAACTGCAGTTTTGCCATACACGTATTTTCAGTAATTGTTTCAAGATATTTGAAGTAAAATGCGTCCTCCGTGATTGTGCAATGACTATAGCGTGTTTCCCTTGCTAGGGACTTTAATTGGGGTCAGCACACTGTCAGGTTTCCCATTGGCGACCATGTTAATGTTTTGTGTGATTATAAGAAAACGTGACCTATAAAGTTTCTGAAACTTCTCACCTGCTGTTATTATCATCTCATTGACATGCTGGTCGAGTTTAGTCAAAATCTCATATCTCTAGCTCTTGCAAAATGCCTGTATGTATGACACCCGTCAATATTTACAACTGGATGCAGGCAGTAATCCAGCTAAAGTGTCAACTAGCCAAATTGCTGCCAGATACCCTTCCGCTTAGTAAAATCAGCTAAAAAGACACCATTTTACTGTCAACAGCTTCAACAATCACATCTAGAAATCTGACTACTCAAGTGCACTTATGTCAGAGCAAGTGAATATTATAAAAAGTCATTTTTCAAAAATATACTGCACTTTGTTTCGTCTGTAATCAAGCAGGAAGTCCAACAGTGTGCTGACCCCAATTTTTTAAATAGGTATGGCAATTTTGGAGAAAATGTTGAAAACAACACACTTTATAAGCACCAATGTTACAAGCACTCTGCAATTTTATTTTTTGTAATCCCTCCAGGTGTTTGTGTTTTATGCACATTTCAAAGGTGCCACCAAACTTGGCAAGGCACCATAAAAATCAGCACTTCGCCGTTGGACAATTTGTAATCCAGCACAATGTTCTCAGGCGGCACTATGAACTCCTAATAAAGTTTTCCAGAAAGTCAAATATGTGTTTTATAAGAAAATTCAATACAGCCAGTTGTTACGTTACATTCAATTTTTTTTTTTTTTGACCTTGTGCCCTATTTACAAAGGTAAACATCAACACAAAGTCACCTTAGGGTGTGAATTCCTCAAAGGCCTGACGTCTTAAGCATTTCAATTACATAATATTACACAGCCTAATTAGCAGACATTCAGAAAACAATGCCACTTGCTTGATTGGCCAGAAGGTCCAGTCAGTAGACAGATCTGATAACAGGCTCCGGCTATGGCTGACTCCAGCTAATCACTGTCCTCAGACTTCATTAGGGTCAATTACAACATCTTCACGTGTGTTTAGTCAGCTGAAGTAAACAAAAAACGATTGATGAATCACCCTGCTGCAATGTTATTGGTTCATTTTCATACGTATTCTCAAATTGAGGCTTAACTACTGGCATACGCACCCCACCCCCCTTATAAGACATGTGTTCCGTCGCTGTGATTTGGACTTGCAGACTGGTGAGAAGTCTGTAATATCCAAAAACGGTTTGTTCCATTCAACTGCAGTTTTGCCATACACGTATTTTCAGTAATTGTTTCAAGATATTTGAAGTAAAATGCGTCCTCCGTGATTGTGCAATGACTATAGCGTGTTTCCCTTGCTAGGGACTTTAATTGGGGTCAGCACACTGTCAGGTTTCCCATTGGCGACCATGTTAATGTTTTGTGTGATTATAAGAAAACGTGACCTATAAAGTTTCTGAAACTTCTCACCTGCTGTTATTATCATCTCATTGACATGCTGGTCGAGTTTAGTCAAAATCTCATATCTCTAGCTCTTGCAAAATGCCTGTATGTATGACACCCGTCAATATTTACAACTGGATGCAGGCAGTAATCCAGCTAAAGTGTCAACTAGCCAAATTGCTGCCAGATACCCTTCCGCTTAGTAAAATCAGCTAAAAAGACACCATTTTACTGTCAACAGCTTCAACAATCACATCTAGAAATCTGACTACTCAAGTGCACTTATGTCAGAGCAAGTGAATATTATAAAAAGTCATTTTTCAAAAATATACTGCACTTTGTTTCGTCTGTAATCAAGCAGGAAGTCCAACAGTGTGCTGACCCCAATTTTTTAAATAGGTATGGCAATTTTGGAGAAAATGTTGAAAACAACACACTTTATAAGCACCAATGTTACAAGCACTCTGCAATTTTATTTTTTGTAATCCCTCCAGGTGTTTGTGTTTTATGCACATTTCAAAGGTGCCACCAAACTTGGCAAGGCACCATAAAAATCAGCACTTCGCCGTTGGACAATTTGTAATCCAGCACAATGTTCTCAGGCGGCACTATGAACTCCTAATAAAGTTTTCCAGAAAGTCAAATATGTGTTTTATAAGAAAATTCAATACAGCCAGTTGTTACGTTACATTCAATTTTTTTTTTTTTTGACCTTGTGCCCTATTTACAAAGGTAAACATCAACACAAAGTCACCTTAGGGTGTGAATTCCTCAAAGGCCTGACGTCTTAAGCATTTCAATTACATAATATTACACAGCCTAATTAGCAGACATTCAGAAAACAATGCCACTTGCTTGATTGGCCAGAAGGTCCAGTCAGTAGACAGATCTGATAACAGGCTCCGGCTATGGCTGACTCCAGCTAATCACTGTCCTCAGACTTCATTAGGGTCAATTACAACATCTTCACGTGTGTTTAGTCAGCTGAAGTAAACAAAAAACGATTGATGAATCACCCTGCTGCAATGTTATTGGTTCATTTTCATACGTATTCTCAAATTGAGGCTTAACTACTGGCATACGCACCCCACCCCCCTTATAAGACATGTGTTCCGTCGCTGTGATTTGGACTTGCAGACTGGTGAGAAGTCTGTAATATCCAAAAACGGTTTGTTCCATTCAACTGCAGTTTTGCCATACACGTATTTTCAGTAATTGTTTCAAGATATTTGAAGTAAAATGCGTCCTCCGTGATTGTGCAATGACTATAGCGTGTTTCCCTTGCTAGGGACTTTAATTGGGGTCAGCACACTGTCAGGTTTCCCATTGGCGACCATGTTAATGTTTTGTGTGATTATAAGAAAACGTGACCTATAAAGTTTCTGAAACTTCTCACCTGCTGTTATTATCATCTCATTGACATGCTGGTCGAGTTTAGTCAAAATCTCATATCTCTAGCTCTTGCAAAATGCCTGTATGTATGACACCCGTCAATATTTACAACTGGATGCAGGCAGTAATCCAGCTAAAGTGTCAACTAGCCAAATTGCTGCCAGATACCCTTCCGCTTAGTAAAATCAGCTAAAAAGACACCATTTTACTGTCAACAGCTTCAACAATCACATCTAGAAATCTGACTACTCAAGTGCACTTATGTCAGAGCAAGTGAATATTATAAAAAGTCATTTTTCAAAAATATACTGCACTTTGTTTCGTCTGTAATCAAGCAGGAAGTCCAACAGTGTGCTGACCCCAATTTTTTAAATAGGTATGGCAATTTTGGAGAAAATGTTGAAAACAACACACTTTATAAGCACCAATGTTACAAGCACTCTGCAATTTTATTTTTTGTAATCCCTCCAGGTGTTTGTGTTTTATGCACATTTCAAAGGTGCCACCAAACTTGGCAAGGCACCATAAAAATCAGCACTTCGCCGTTGGACAATTTGTAATCCAGCACAATGTTCTCAGGCGGCACTATGAACTCCTAATAAAGTTTTCCAGAAAGTCAAATATGTGTTTTATAAGAAAATTCAATACAGCCAGTTGTTACGTTACATTCAATTTTTTTTATTTTTTGACCTTGTGCCCTATTTACAAAGGTAAACATCAACACAAAGTCACCTTAGGGTGTGAATTCCTCAAAGGCCTGACGTCTTAAGCATTTCAATTACATAATATTACACAGCCTAATTAGCAGACATTCAGAAAACAATGCCACTTGCTTGATTGGCCAGAAGGTCCAGTCAGTAGACAGATCTGATAACAGGCTCCGGCTATGGCTGACTCCAGCTAATCACTGTCCTCAGACTTCATTAGGGTCAATTACAACATCTTCACGTGTGTTTAGTCAGCTGAAGTAAACAAAAAACGATTGATGAATCACCCTGCTGCAATGTTATTGGTTCATTTTCATACGTATTCTCAAATTGAGGCTTAACTACTGGCATACGCACCCCACCCCCCTTATAAGACATGTGTTCCGTCGCTGTGATTTGGACTTGCAGACTGGTGAGAAGTCTGTAATATCCAAAAACGGTTTGTTCCATTCAACTGCAGTTTTGCCATACACGTATTTTCAGTAATTGTTTCAAGATATTTGAAGTAAAATGCGTCCTCCGTGATTGTGCAATGACTATAGCGTGTTTCCCTTGCTAGGGACTTTAATTGGGGTCAGCACACTGTCAGGTTTCCCATTGGCGACCATGTTAATGTTTTGTGTGATTATAAGAAAACGTGACCTATAAAGTTTCTGAAACTTCTCACCTGCTGTTATTATCATCTCATTGACATGCTGGTCGAGTTTAGTCAAAATCTCATATCTCTAGCTCTTGCAAAATGCCTGTATGTATGACACCCGTCAATATTTACAACTGGATGCAGGCAGTAATCCAGCTAAAGTGTCAACTAGCCAAATTGCTGCCAGATACCCTTCCGCTTAGTAAAATCAGCTAAAAAGACACCATTTTACTGTCAACAGCTTCAACAATCACATCTAGAAATCTGACTACTCAAGTGCACTTATGTCAGAGCAAGTGAATATTATAAAAAGTCATTTTTCAAAAATATACTGCACTTTGTTTCGTCTGTAATCAAGCAGGAAGTCCAACAGTGTGCTGACCCCAATTTTTTAAATAGGTATGGCAATTTTGGAGAAAATGTTGAAAACAACACACTTTATAAGCACCAATGTTACAAGCACTCTGCAATTTTATTTTTTGTAATCCCTCCAGGTGTTTGTGTTTTATGCACATTTCAAAGGTGCCACCAAACTTGGCAAGGCACCATAAAAATCAGCACTTCGCCGTTGGACAATTTGTAATCCAGCACAATGTTCTCAGGCGGCACTATGAACTCCTAATAAAGTTTTCCAGAAAGTCAAATATGTGTTTTATAAGAAAATTCAATACAGCCAGTTGTTACGTTACATTCAATTTTTTTTATTTTTTGACCTTGTGCCCTATTTACAAAGGTAAACATCAACACAAAGTCACCTTAGGGTGTGAATTCCTCAAAGGCCTGACGTCTTAAGCATTTCAATTACATAATATTACACAGCCTAATTAGCAGACATTCAGAAAACAATGCCACTTGCTTGATTGGCCAGAAGGTCCAGTCAGTAGACAGATCTGATAACAGGCTCCGGCTATGGCTGACTCCAGCTAATCACTGTCCTCAGACTTCATTAGGGTCAATTACAACATCTTCACGTGTGTTTAGTCAGCTGAAGTAAACAAAAAACGATTGATGAATCACCCTGCTGCAATGTTATTGGTTCATTTTCATACGTATTCTCAAATTGAGGCTTAACTACTGGCATACGCACCCCACCCCCCTTATAAGACATGTGTTCCGTCGCTGTGATTTGGACTTGCAGACTGGTGAGAAGTCTGTAATATCCAAAAACGGTTTGTTCCATTCAACTGCAGTTTTGCCATACACGTATTTTCAGTAATTGTTTCAAGATATTTGAAGTAAAATGCGTCCTCCGTGATTGTGCAATGACTATAGCGTGTTTCCCTTGCTAGGGACTTTAATTGGGGTCAGCACACTGTCAGGTTTCCCATTGGCGACCATGTTAATGTTTTGTGTGATTATAAGAAAACGTGACCTATAAAGTTTCTGAAACTTCTCACCTGCTGTTATTATCATCTCATTGACATGCTGGTCGAGTTTAGTCAAAATCTCATATCTCTAGCTCTTGCAAAATGCCTGTATGTATGACACCCGTCAATATTTACAACTGGATGCAGGCAGTAATCCAGCTAAAGTGTCAACTAGCCAAATTGCTGCCAGATACCCTTCCGCTTAGTAAAATCAGCTAAAAAGACACCATTTTACTGTCAACAGCTTCAACAATCACATCTAGAAATCTGACTACTCAAGTGCACTTATGTCAGAGCAAGTGAATATTATAAAAAGTCATTTTTCAAAAATATACTGCACTTTGTTTCGTCTGTAATCAAGCAGGAAGTCCAACAGTGTGCTGACCCCAATTTTTTAAATAGGTATGGCAATTTTGGAGAAAATGTTGAAAACAACACACTTTATAAGCACCAATGTTACAAGCACTCTGCAATTTTATTTTTTGTAATCCCTCCAGGTGTTTGTGTTTTATGCACATTTCAAAGGTGCCACCAAACTTGGCAAGGCACCATAAAAATCAGCACTTCGCCGTTGGACAATTTGTAATCCAGCACAATGTTCTCAGGCGGCACTATGAACTCCTAATAAAGTTTTCCAGAAAGTCAAATATGTGTTTTATAAGAAAATTCAATACAGCCAGTTGTTACGTTACATTCAATTTTTTTTTTTTTTGACCTTGTGCCCTATTTACAAAGGTAAACATCAACACAAAGTCACCTTAGGGTGTGAATTCCTCAAAGGCCTGACGTCTTAAGCATTTCAATTACATAATATTACACAGCCTAATTAGCAGACATTCAGAAAACAATGCCACTTGCTTGATTGGCCAGAAGGTCCAGTCAGTAGACAGATCTGATAACAGGCTCCGGCTATGGCTGACTCCAGCTAATCACTGTCCTCAGACTTCATTAGGGTCAATTACAACATCTTCACGTGTGTTTAGTCAGCTGAAGTAAACAAAAAACGATTGATGAATCACCCTGCTGCAATGTTATTGGTTCATTTTCATACGTATTCTCAAATTGAGGCTTAACTACTGGCATACGCACCCCACCCCCCTTATAAGACATGTGTTCCGTCGCTGTGATTTGGACTTGCAGACTGGTGAGAAGTCTGTAATATCCAAAAACGGTTTGTTCCATTCAACTGCAGTTTTGCCATACACGTATTTTCAGTAATTGTTTCAAGATATTTGAAGTAAAATGCGTCCTCCGTGATTGTGCAATGACTATAGCGTGTTTCCCTTGCTAGGGACTTTAATTGGGGTCAGCACACTGTCAGGTTTCCCATTGGCGACCATGTTAATGTTTTGTGTGATTATAAGAAAACGTGACCTATAAAGTTTCTGAAACTTCTCACCTGCTGTTATTATCATCTCATTGACATGCTGGTCGAGTTTAGTCAAAATCTCATATCTCTAGCTCTTGCAAAATGCCTGTATGTATGACACCCGTCAATATTTACAACTGGATGCAGGCAGTAATCCAGCTAAAGTGTCAACTAGCCAAATTGCTGCCAGATACCCTTCCGCTTAGTAAAATCAGCTAAAAAGACACCATTTTACTGTCAACAGCTTCAACAATCACATCTAGAAATCTGACTACTCAAGTGCACTTATGTCAGAGCAAGTGAATATTATAAAAAGTCATTTTTCAAAAATATACTGCACTTTGTTTCGTCTGTAATCAAGCAGGAAGTCCAACAGTGTGCTGACCCCAATTTTTTAAATAGGTATGGCAATTTTGGAGAAAATGTTGAAAACAACACACTTTATAAGCACCAATGTTACAAGCACTCTGCAATTTTATTTTTTGTAATCCCTCCAGGTGTTTGTGTTTTATGCACATTTCAAAGGTGCCACCAAACTTGGCAAGGCACCATAAAAATCAGCACTTCGCCGTTGGACAATTTGTAATCCAGCACAATGTTCTCAGGCGGCACTATGAACTCCTAATAAAGTTTTCCAGAAAGTCAAATATGTGTTTTATAAGAAAATTCAATACAGCCAGTTGTTACGTTACATTCAATTTTTTTTTTTTTTGACCTTGTGCCCTATTTACAAAGGTAAACATCAACACAAAGTCACCTTAGGGTGTGAATTCCTCAAAGGCCTGACGTCTTAAGCATTTCAATTACATAATATTACACAGCCTAATTAGCAGACATTCAGAAAACAATGCCACTTGCTTGATTGGCCAGAAGGTCCAGTCAGTAGACAGATCTGATAACAGGCTCCGGCTATGGCTGACTCCAGCTAATCACTGTCCTCAGACTTCATTAGGGTCAATTACAACATCTTCACGTGTGTTTAGTCAGCTGAAGTAAACAAAAAACGATTGATGAATCACCCTGCTGCAATGTTATTGGTTCATTTTCATACGTATTCTCAAATTGAGGCTTAACTACTGGCATACGCACCCCACCCCCCTTATAAGACATGTGTTCCGTCGCTGTGATTTGGACTTGCAGACTGGTGAGAAGTCTGTAATATCCAAAAACGGTTTGTTCCATTCAACTGCAGTTTTGCCATACACGTATTTTCAGTAATTGTTTCAAGATATTTGAAGTAAAATGCGTCCTCCGTGATTGTGCAATGACTATAGCGTGTTTCCCTTGCTAGGGACTTTAATTGGGGTCAGCACACTGTCAGGTTTCCCATTGGCGACCATGTTAATGTTTTGTGTGATTATAAGAAAACGTGACCTATAAAGTTTCTGAAACTTCTCACCTGCTGTTATTATCATCTCATTGACATGCTGGTCGAGTTTAGTCAAAATCTCATATCTCTAGCTCTTGCAAAATGCCTGTATGTATGACACCCGTCAATATTTACAACTGGATGCAGGCAGTAATCCAGCTAAAGTGTCAACTAGCCAAATTGCTGCCAGATACCCTTCCGCTTAGTAAAATCAGCTAAAAAGACACCATTTTACTGTCAACAGCTTCAACAATCACATCTAGAAATCTGACTACTCAAGTGCACTTATGTCAGAGCAAGTGAATATTATAAAAAGTCATTTTTCAAAAATATACTGCACTTTGTTTCGTCTGTAATCAAGCAGGAAGTCCAACAGTGTGCTGACCCCAATTTTTTAAATAGGTATGGCAATTTTGGAGAAAATGTTGAAAACAACACACTTTATAAGCACCAATGTTACAAGCACTCTGCAATTTTATTTTTTGTAATCCCTCCAGGTGTTTGTGTTTTATGCACATTTCAAAGGTGCCACCAAACTTGGCAAGGCACCATAAAAATCAGCACTTCGCCGTTGGACAATTTGTAATCCAGCACAATGTTCTCAGGCGGCACTATGAACTCCTAATAAAGTTTTCCAGAAAGTCAAATATGTGTTTTATAAGAAAATTCAATACAGCCAGTTGTTACGTTACATTCAATTTTTTTTTTTTTTTGACCTTGTGCCCTATTTACAAAGGTAAACATCAACACAAAGTCACCTTAGGGTGTGAATTCCTCAAAGGCCTGACGTCTTAAGCATTTCAATTACATAATATTACACAGCCTAATTAGCAGACATTCAGAAAACAATGCCACTTGCTTGATTGGCCAGAAGGTCCAGTCAGTAGACAGATCTGATAACAGGCTCCGGCTATGGCTGACTCCAGCTAATCACTGTCCTCAGACTTCATTAGGGTCAATTACAACATCTTCACGTGTGTTTAGTCAGCTGAAGTAAACAAAAAACGATTGATGAATCACCCTGCTGCAATGTTATTGGTTCATTTTCATACGTATTCTCAAATTGAGGCTTAACTACTGGCATACGCACCCCACCCCCCTTATAAGACATGTGTTCCGTCGCTGTGATTTGGACTTGCAGACTGGTGAGAAGTCTGTAATATCCAAAAACGGTTTGTTCCATTCAACTGCAGTTTTGCCATACACGTATTTTCAGTAATTGTTTCAAGATATTTGAAGTAAAATGCGTCCTCCGTGATTGTGCAATGACTATAGCGTGTTTCCCTTGCTAGGGACTTTAATTGGGGTCAGCACACTGTCAGGTTTCCCATTGGCGACCATGTTAATGTTTTGTGTGATTATAAGAAAACGTGACCTATAAAGTTTCTTAAACTTCTCACCTGCTGTTATTATCATCTCATTGACATGCTGGTCGAGTTTAGTCAAAATCTCATATCTCTAGCTCTTGCAAAATGCCTGTATGTATGACACCCGTCAATATTTACAACTGGATGCAGGCAGTAATCCAGCTAAAGTGTCAACTAGCCAAATTGCTGCCAGATACCCTTCCGCTTAGTAAAATCAGCTAAAAAGACACCATTTTACTGTCAACAGCTTCAACAATCACATCTAGAAATCTGACTACTCAAGTGCACTTATGTCAGAGCAAGTGAATATTATAAAAAGTCATTTTTCAAAAATATACTGCACTTTGTTTCGTCTGTAATCAAGCAGGAAGTCCAACAGTGTGCTGACCCCAATTTTTTAAATAGGTATGGCAATTTTGGAGAAAATGTTGAAAACAACACACTTTATAAGCACCAATGTTACAAGCACTCTGCAATTTTATTTTTTGTAATCCCTCCAGGTGTTTGTGTTTTATGCACATTTCAAAGGTGCCACCAAACTTGGCAAGGCACCATAAAAATCAGCACTTCGCCGTTGGACAATTTGTAATCCAGCACAATGTTCTCAGGCGGCACTATGAACTCCTAATAAAGTTTTCCAGAAAGTCAAATATGTGTTTTATAAGAAAATTCAATACAGCCAGTTGTTACGTTACATTCAAATTTTTTTATTTTTTGACCTTGTGCCCTATTTACAAAGGTAAACATCAACACAAAGTCACCTTAGGGTGTGAATTCCTCAAAGGCCTGACGTCTTAAGCATTTCAATTACATAATATTACACAGCCTAATTAGCAGACATTCAGAAAACAATGCCACTTGCTTGATTGGCCAGAAGGTCCAGTCAGTAGACAGATCTGATAACAGGCTCCGGCTATGGCTGACTCCAGCTAATCACTGTCCTCAGACTTCATTAGGGTCAATTACAACATCTTCACGTGTGTTTAGTCAGCTGAAGTAAACAAAATACGATTGATGAATCACCCTGCTGCAATGTTATTGGTTCATTTTCATACGTATTCTCAAATTGAGGCTTAACTACTGGCATACGCACCCCACCCCCCTTATAAGACATGTGTTCCGTCGCTGTGATTTGGACTTGCAGACTGGTGAGAAGTCTGTAATATCCAAAAACGGTTTGTTCCATTCAACTGCAGTTTTGCCATACACGTATTTTCAGTAATTGTTTCAAGATATTTGAAGTAAAATGCGTCCTCCGTGATTGTGCAATGACTATAGCGTGTTTCCCTTGCTAGGGACTTTAATTGGGGTCAGCACACTGTCAGGTTTCCCATTGGCGACCATGTTAATGTTTTGTGTGATTATAAGAAAACGTGACCTATAAAGTTTCTTAAACTTCTCACCTGCTGTTATTATCATCTCATTGACATGCTGGTCGAGTTTAGTCAAAATCTCATATCTCTAGCTCTTGCAAAATGCCTGTATGTATGACACCCGTCAATATTTACAACTGGATGCAGGCAGTAATCCAGCTAAAGTGTCAACTAGCCAAATTGCTGCCAGATACCCTTCCGCTTAGTAAAATCAGCTAAAAAGACACCATTTTACTGTCAACAGCTTCAACAATCACATCTAGAAATCTGACTACTCAAGTGCACTTATGTCAGAGCAAGTGAATATTATAAAAAGTCATTTTTCAAAAATATACTGCACTTTGTTTCGTCTGTAATCAAGCAGGAAGTCCAACAGTGTGCTGACCCCAATTTTTTAAATAGGTATGGCAATTTTGGAGAAAATGTTGAAAACAACACACTTTATAAGCACCAATGTTACAAGCACTCTGCAATTTTATTTTTTGTAATCCCTCCAGGTGTTTGTGTTTTATGCACATTTCAAAGGTGCCACCAAACTTGGCAAGGCACCATAAAAATCAGCACTTCGCCGTTGGACAATTTGTAATCCAGCACAATGTTCTCAGGCGGCACTATGAACTCCTAATAAAGTTTTCCAGAAAGTCAAATATGTGTTTTATAAGAAAATTCAATACAGCCAGTTGTTACGTTACATTCAAATTTTTTTATTTTTTGACCTTGTGCCCTATTTACAAAGGTAAACATCAACACAAAGTCACCTTAGGGTGTGAATTCCTCAAAGGCCTGACGTCTTAAGCATTTCAATTACATAATATTACACAGCCTAATTAGCAGACATTCAGAAAACAATGCCACTTGCTTGATTGGCCAGAAGGTCCAGTCAGTAGACAGATCTGATAACAGGCTCCGGCTATGGCTGACTCCAGCTAATCACTGTCCTCAGACTTCATTAGGGTCAATTACAACATCTTCACGTGTGTTTAGTCAGCTGAAGTAAACAAAAAACGATTGATGAATCACCCTGCTGCAATGTTATTGGTTCATTTTCATACGTATTCTCAAATTGAGGCTTAACTACTGGCATACGCACCCCACCCCCCTTATAAGACATGTGTTCCGTCGCTGTGATTTGGACTTGCAGACTGGTGAGAAGTCTGTAATATCCAAAAACGGTTTGTTCCATTCAACTGCAGTTTTGCCATACACGTATTTTCAGTAATTGTTTCAAGATATTTGAAGTAAAATGCGTCCTCCGTGATTGTGCAATGACTATAGCGTGTTTCCCTTGCTAGGGACTTTAATTGGGGTCAGCACACTGTCAGGTTTCCCATTGGCGACCATGTTAATGTTTTGTGTGATTATAAGAAAACGTGACCTATAAAGTTTCTTAAACTTCTCACCTGCTGTTATTATCATCTCATTGACATGCTGGTCGAGTTTAGTCAAAATCTCATATCTCTAGCTCTTGCAAAATGCCTGTATGTATGACACCCGTCAATATTTACAACTGGATGCAGGCAGTAATCCAGCTAAAGTGTCAACTAGCCAAATTGCTGCCAGATACCCTTCCGCTTAGTAAAATCAGCTAAAAAGACACCATTTTACTGTCAACAGCTTCAACAATCACATCTAGAAATCTGACTACTCAAGTGCACTTATGTCAGAGCAAGTGAATATTATAAAAAGTCATTTTTCAAAAATATACTGCACTTTGTTTCGTCTGTAATCAAGCAGGAAGTCCAACAGTGTGCTGACCCCAATTTTTTAAATAGGTATGGCAATTTTGGAGAAAATTTTGAAAACAACACACTTTATAAGCACCAATGTTACAAGCACTCTTAAATTTTATTTTTTGTAATCCCTCCAGGTGTTTGTGTTTTATGCACATTTCAAAGGTGCCACCAAACTTGGCAAGGCACCATAAAAATCAGCACTTCGCCGTTGGACAATTTGTAATCCAGCACAATGTTCTCAGGCGGCACTATGAACTCCTAATAAAGTTTTCCAGAAAGTCAAATATGTGTTTTATAAGAAAATTCAATACAGCCAGTTGTTACGTTACATTCAATATTTTGTTGTTGTTGACCTTGTGCCCTATTTACAAAGGTAAACATCAACACAAAGTCACCTTAGGGTGTGAATTCCTCAAAGGCCTGACGTCTTAAGCATTTCAATTACATAATATTACACAGCCTAATTAGCAGACATTCAGAAAACAATGCCACTTGCTTGATTGGCCAGAAGGTCCAGTCAGTAGACAGATCTGATAACAGGCTCCGGCTATGGCTGACTCCAGCTAATCACTGTCCTCAGACTTCATTAGGGTCAATTACAACATCTTCACGTGTGTTTAGTCAGCTGAAGTAAACAAAAAACGATTGATGAATCACCCTGCTGCAATGTTATTGGTTCATTTTCATACGTATTCTCAAATTGAGGCTTAACTACTGGCATACGCACCCCACCCCCCTTATAAGACATGTGTTCCGTCGCTGTGATTTGGACTTGCAGACTGGTGAGAAGTCTGTAATATCCAAAAACGGTTTGTTCCATTCAACTGCAGTTTTGCCATACACGTATTTTCAGTAATTGTTTCAAGATATTTGAAGTAAAATGCGTCCTCCGTGATTGTGCAATGACTATAGCGTGTTTCCCTTGCTAGGGACTTTAATTGGGGTCAGCACACTGTCAGGTTTCCCATTGGCGACCATGTTAATGTTTTGTGTGATTATAAGAAAACGTGACCTATAAAGTTTCTTAAACTTCTCACCTGCTGTTATTATCATCTCATTGACATGCTGGTCGAGTTTAGTCAAAATCTCATATCTCTAGCTCTTGCAAAATGCCTGTATGTATGACACCCGTCAATATTTACAACTGGATGCAGGCAGTAATCCAGCTAAAGTGTCAACTAGCCAAATTGCTGCCAGATACCCTTCCGCTTAGTAAAATCAGCTAAAAAGACACCATTTTACTGTCAACAGCTTCAACAATCACATCTAGAAATCTGACTACTCAAGTGCACTTATGTCAGAGCAAGTGAATATTATAAAAAGTCATTTTTCAAAAATATACTGCACTTTGTTTCGTCTGTAATCAAGCAGGAAGTCCAACAGTGTGCTGACCCCAATTTTTTAAATAGGTATGGCAATTTTGGAGAAAATGTTGAAAACAACACACTTTATAAGCACCAATGTTACAAGCACTCTGCAATTTTATTTTTTGTAATCCCTCCAGGTGTTTGTGTTTTATGCACATTTCAAAGGTGCCACCAAACTTGGCAAGGCACCATAAAAATCAGCACTTCGCCGTTGGACAATTTGTAATCCAGCACAATGTTCTCAGGCGGCACTATGAACTCCTAATAAAGTTTTCCAGAAAGTCAAATATGTGTTTTATAAGAAAATTCAATACAGCCAGTTGTTACGTTACATTCAATTTTTTTTTTTTTTGACCTTGTGCCCTATTTACAAAGGTAAACATCAACACAAAGTCACCTTAGGGTGTGAATTCCTCAAAGGCCTGACGTCTTAAGCATTTCAATTACATAATATTACACAGCCTAATTAGCAGACATTCAGAAAACAATGCCACTTGCTTGATTGGCCAGAAGGTCCAGTCAGTAGACAGATCTGATAACAGGCTCCGGCTATGGCTGACTCCAGCTAATCACTGTCCTCAGACTTCATTAGGGTCAATTACAACATCTTCACGTGTGTTTAGTCAGCTGAAGTAAACAAACAACGATTGATGAATCACCCTGCTGCAATGTTATTGGTTCATTTTCATACGTATTCTCAAATTGAGGCTTAACTACTGGCATACGCACCCCACCCCCCTTATAAGACATGTGTTCCGTCGCTGTGATTTGGACTTGCAGACTGGTGAGAAGTCTGTAATATCCAAAAACGGTTTGTTCCATTCAACTGCAGTTTTGCCATACACGTATTTTCAGTAATTGTTTCAAGATATTTGAAGTAAAATGCGTCCTCCGTGATTGTGCAATGACTATAGCGTGTTTCCCTTGCTAGGGACTTTAATTGGGGTCAGCACACTGTCAGGTTTCCCATTGGCGACCATGTTAATGTTTTGTGTGATTATAAGAAAACGTGACCTATAAAGTTTCTGAAACTTCTCACCTGCTGTTATTATCATCTCATTGACATGCTGGTCGAGTTTAGTCAAAATCTCATATCTCTAGCTCTTGCAAAATGCCTGTATGTATGACACCCGTCAATATTTACAACTGGATGCAGGCAGTAATCCAGCTAAAGTGTCAACTAGCCAAATTGCTGCCAGATACCCTTCCGCTTAGTAAAATCAGCTAAAAAGACACCATTTTACTGTCAACAGCTTCAACAATCACATCTAGAAATCTGACTACTCAAGTGCACTTATGTCAGAGCAAGTGAATATTATAAAAAGTCATTTTTCAAAAATATACTGCACTTTGTTTCGTCTGTAATCAAGCAGGAAGTCCAACAGTGTGCTGACCCCAATTTTTTAAATAGGTATGGCAATTTTGGAGAAAATGTTGAAAACAACACACTTTATAAGCACCAATGTTACAAGCACTCTGCAATTTTATTTTTTGTAATCCCTCCAGGTGTTTGTGTTTTATGCACATTTCAAAGGTGCCACCAAACTTGGCAAGGCACCATAAAAATCAGCACTTCGCCGTTGGACAATTTGTAATCCAGCACAATGTTCTCAGGCGGCACTATGAACTCCTAATAAAGTTTTCCAGAAAGTCAAATATGTGTTTTATAAGAAAATTCAATACAGCCAGTTGTTACGTTACATTAAATATTTTTTTTTTTTTGACCTTGTGCCCTATTTACAAAGGTAAACATCAACACAAAGTCACCTTAGGGTGTGAATTCCTCAAAGGCCTGACGTCTTAAGCATTTCAATTACATAATATTACACAGCCTAATTAGCAGACATTCAGAAAACAATGCCACTTGCTTGATTGGCCAGAAGGTCCAGTCAGTAGACAGATCTGATAACAGGCTCCGGCTATGGCTGACTCCAGCTAATCACTGTCCTCAGACTTCATTAGGGTCAATTACAACATCTTCACGTGTGTTTAGTCAGCTGAAGTAAACAAAAAACGATTGATGAATCACCCTGCTGCAATGTTATTGGTTCATTTTCATACGTATTCTCAAATTGAGGCTTAACTACTGGCATACGCACCCCACCCCCCTTATAAGACATGTGTTCCGTCGCTGTGATTTGGACTTGCAGACTGGTGAGAAGTCTGTAATATCCAAAAACGGTTTGTTCCATTCAACTGCAGTTTTGCCATACACGTATTTTCAGTAATTGTTTCAAGATATTTGAAGTAAAATGCGTCCTCCGTGATTGTGCAATGACTATAGCGTGTTTCCCTTGCTAGGGACTTTAATTGGGGTCAGCACACTGTCAGGTTTCCCATTGGCGACCATGTTAATGTTTTGTGTGATTATAAGAAAACGTGACCTATAAAGTTTCTTAAACTTCTCACCTGCTGTTATTATCATCTCATTGACATGCTGGTCGAGTTTAGTCAAAATCTCATATCTCTAGCTCTTGCAAAATGCCTGTATGTATGACACCCGTCAATATTTACAACTGGATGCAGGCAGTAATCCAGCTAAAGTGTCAACTAGCCAAATTGCTGCCAGATACCCTTCCGCTTAGTAAAATCAGCTAAAAAGACACCATTTTACTGTCAACAGCTTCAACAATCACATCTAGAAATCTGACTACTCAAGTGCACTTATGTCAGAGCAAGTGAATATTATAAAAAGTCATTTTTCAAAAATATACTGCACTTTGTTTCGTCTGTAATCAAGCAGGAAGTCCAACAGTGTGCTGACCCCAATTTTTTAAATAGGTATGGCAATTTTGGAGAAAATGTTGAAAACAACACACTTTATAAGCACCAATGTTACAAGCACTCTGCAATTTTATTTTTTGTAATCCCTCCAGGTGTTTGTGTTTTATGCACATTTCAAAGGTGCCACCAAACTTGGCAAGGCACCATAAAAATCAGCACTTCGCCGTTGGACAATTTGTAATCCAGCACAATGTTCTCAGGCGGCACTATGAACTCCTAATAAAGTTTTCCAGAAAGTCAAATATGTGTTTTATAAGAAAATTCAATACAGCCAGTTGTTACGTTACATTCAAATTTTTTTATTTTTTGACCTTGTGCCCTATTTACAAAGGTAAACATCAACACAAAGTCACCTTAGGGTGTGAATTCCTCAAAGGCCTGACGTCTTAAGCATTTCAATTACATAATATTACACAGCCTAATTAGCAGACATTCAGAAAACAATGCCACTTGCTTGATTGGCCAGAAGGTCCAGTCAGTAGACAGATCTGATAACAGGCTCCGGCTATGGCTGACTCCAGCTAATCACTGTCCTCAGACTTCATTAGGGTCAATTACAACATCTTCACGTGTGTTTAGTCAGCTGAAGTAAACAAAAAACGATTGATGAATCACCCTGCTGCAATGTTATTGGTTCATTTTCATACGTATTCTCAAATTGAGGCTTAACTACTGGCATACGCACCCCACCCCCCTTATAAGACATGTGTTCCGTCGCTGTGATTTGGACTTGCAGACTGGTGAGAAGTCTGTAATATCCAAAAACGGTTTGTTCCATTCAACTGCAGTTTTGCCATACACGTATTTTCAGTAATTGTTTCAAGATATTTGAAGTAAAATGCGTCCTCCGTGATTGTGCAATGACTATAGCGTGTTTCCCTTGCTAGGGACTTTAATTGGGGTCAGCACACTGTCAGGTTTCCCATTGGCGACCATGTTAATGTTTTGTGTGATTATAAGAAAACGTGACCTATAAAGTTTCTGAAACTTCTCACCTGCTGTTATTATCATCTCATTGACATGCTGGTCGAGTTTAGTCAAAATCTCATATCTCTAGCTCTTGCAAAATGCCTGTATGTATGACACCCGTCAATATTTACAACTGGATGCAGGCAGTAATCCAGCTAAAGTGTCAACTAGCCAAATTGCTGCCAGATACCCTTCCGCTTAGTAAAATCAGCTAAAAAGACACCATTTTACTGTCAACAGCTTCAACAATCACATCTAGAAATCTGACTACTCAAGTGCACTTATGTCAGAGCAAGTGAATATTATAAAAAGTCATTTTTCAAAAATATACTGCACTTTGTTTCGTCTGTAATCAAGCAGGAAGTCCAACAGTGTGCTGACCCCAATTTTTTAAATAGGTATGGCAATTTTGGAGAAAATGTTGAAAACAACACACTTTATAAGCACCAATGTTACAAGCACTCTGCAATTTTATTTTTTGTAATCCCTCCAGGTGTTTGTGTTTTATGCACATTTCAAAGGTGCCACCAAACTTGGCAAGGCACCATAAAAATCAGCACTTCGCCGTTGGACAATTTGTAATCCAGCACAATGTTCTCAGGCGGCACTATGAACTCCTAATAAAGTTTTCCAGAAAGTCAAATATGTGTTTTATAAGAAAATTCAATACAGCCAGTTGTTACGTTACATTCAAATTTTTTTATTTTTTGACCTTGTGCCCTATTTACAAAGGTAAACATCAACACAAAGTCACCTTAGGGTGTGAATTCCTCAAAGGCCTGACGTCTTAAGCATTTCAATTACATAATATTACACAGCCTAATTAGCAGACATTCAGAAAACAATGCCACTTGCTTGATTGGCCAGAAGGTCCAGTCAGTAGACAGATCTGATAACAGGCTCCGGCTATGGCTGACTCCAGCTAATCACTGTCCTCAGACTTCATTAGGGTCAATTACAACATCTTCACGTGTGTTTAGTCAGCTGAAGTAAACAAAAAACGATTGATGAATCACCCTGCTGCAATGTTATTGGTTCATTTTCATACGTATTCTCAAATTGAGGCTTAACTACTGGCATACGCACCCCACCCCCCTTATAAGACATGTGTTCCGTCGCTGTGATTTGGACTTGCAGACTGGTGAGAAGTCTGTAATATCCAAAAACGGTTTGTTCCATTCAACTGCAGTTTTGCCATACACGTATTTTCAGTAATTGTTTCAAGATATTTGAAGTAAAATGCGTCCTCCGTGATTGTGCAATGACTATAGCGTGTTTCCCTTGCTAGGGACTTTAATTGGGGTCAGCACACTGTCAGGTTTCCCATTGGCGACCATGTTAATGTTTTGTGTGATTATAAGAAAACGTGACCTATAAAGTTTCTGAAACTTCTCACCTGCTGTTATTATCATCTCATTGACATGCTGGTCGAGTTTAGTCAAAATCTCATATCTCTAGCTCTTGCAAAATGCCTGTATGTATGACACCCGTAAATATTTACAACTGGATGCAGGCAGTAATCCAGCTAAAGTGTCAACTAGCCAAATTGCTGCCAGATACCCTTCCGCTTAGTAAAATCAGCTAAAAAGACACCATTTTACTGTCAACAGCTTCAACAATCACATCTAGAAATCTGACTACTCAAGTGCACTTATGTCAGAGCAAGTGAATATTATAAAAAGTCATTTTTCAAAAATATACTGCACTTTGTTTCGTCTGTAATCAAGCAGGAAGTCCAACAGTGTGCTGACCCCAATTTTTTAAATAGGTATGGCAATTTTGGAGAAAATGTTGAAAACAACACACTTTATAAGCACCAATGTTACAAGCACTCTGCAATTTTATTTTTTGTAATCCCTCCAGGTGTTTGTGTTTTATGCACATTTCAAAGGTGCCACCAAACTTGGCAAGGCACCATAAAAATCAGCACTTCGCCGTTGGACAATTTGTAATCCAGCACAATGTTCTCAGGCGGCACTATGAACTCCTAATAAAGTTTTCCAGAAAGTCAAATATGTGTTTTATAAGAAAATTCAATACAGCCAGTTGTTACGTTACATTCAATTTTTTTTTTTTTTTGACCTTGTGCCCTATTTACAAAGGTAAACATCAACACAAAGTCACCTTAGGGTGTGAATTCCTCAAAGGCCTGACGTCTTAAGCATTTCAATTACATAATATTACACAGCCTAATTAGCAGACATTCAGAAAACAATGCCACTTGCTTGATTGGCCAGAAGGTCCAGTCAGTAGACAGATCTGATAACAGGCTCCGGCTATGGCTGACTCCAGCTAATCACTGTCCTCAGACTTCATTAGGGTCAATTACAACATCTTCACGTGTGTTTAGTCAGCTGAAGTAAACAAAAAACGATTGATGAATCACCCTGCTGCAATGTTATTGGTTCATTTTCATACGTATTCTCAAATTGAGGCTTAACTACTGGCATACGCACCCCACCCCCCTTATAAGACATGTGTTCCGTCGCTGTGATTTGGACTTGCAGACTGGTGAGAAGTCTGTAATATCCAAAAACGGTTTGTTCCATTCAACTGCAGTTTTGCCATACACGTATTTTCAGTAATTGTTTCAAGATATTTGAAGTAAAATGCGTCCTCCGTGATTGTGCAATGACTATAGCGTGTTTCCCTTGCTAGGGACTTTAATTGGGGTCAGCACACTGTCAGGTTTCCCATTGGCGACCATGTTAATGTTTTGTGTGATTATAAGAAAACGTGACCTATAAAGTTTCTGAAACTTCTCACCTGCTGTTATTATCATCTCATTGACATGCTGGTCGAGTTTAGTCAAAATCTCATATCTCTAGCTCTTGCAAAATGCCTGTATGTATGACACCCGTCAATATTTACAACTGGATGCAGGCAGTAATCCAGCTAAAGTGTCAACTAGCCAAATTGCTGCCAGATACCCTTCCGCTTAGTAAAATCAGCTAAAAAGACACCATTTTACTGTCAACAGCTTCAACAATCACATCTAGAAATCTGACTACTCAAGTGCACTTATGTCAGAGCAAGTGAATATTATAAAAAGTCATTTTTCAAAAATATACTGCACTTTGTTTCGTCTGTAATCAAGCAGGAAGTCCAACAGTGTGCTGACCCCAATTTTTTAAATAGGTATGGCAATTTTGGAGAAAATGTTGAAAACAACACACTTTATAAGCACCAATGTTACAAGCACTCTGCAATTTTATTTTTTGTAATCCCTCCAGGTGTTTGTGTTTTATGCACATTTCAAAGGTGCCACCAAACTTGGCAAGGCACCATAAAAATCAGCACTTCGCCGTTGGACAATTTGTAATCCAGCACAATGTTCTCAGGCGGCACTATGAACTCCTAATAAAGTTTTCCAGAAAGTCAAATATGTGTTTTATAAGAAAATTCAATACAGCCAGTTGTTACGTTACATTCAATTTTTTTTTTTTTTGACCTTGTGCCCTATTTACAAAGGTAAACATCAACACAAAGTCACCTTAGGGTGTGAATTCCTCAAAGGCCTGACGTCTTAAGCATTTCAATTACATAATATTACACAGCCTAATTAGCAGACATTCAGAAAACAATGCCACTTGCTTGATTGGCCAGAAGGTCCAGTCAGTAGACAGATCTGATAACAGGCTCCGGCTATGGCTGACTCCAGCTAATCACTGTCCTCAGACTTCATTAGGGTCAATTACAACATCTTCACGTGTGTTTAGTCAGCTGAAGTAAACAAAAAACGATTGATGAATCACCCTGCTGCAATGTTATTGGTTCATTTTCATACGTATTCTCAAATTGAGGCTTAACTACTGGCATACGCACCCCACCCCCCTTATAAGACATGTGTTCCGTCGCTGTGATTTGGACTTGCAGACTGGTGAGAAGTCTGTAATATCCAAAAACGGTTTGTTCCATTCAACTGCAGTTTTGCCATACACGTATTTTCAGTAATTGTTTCAAGATATTTGAAGTAAAATGCGTCCTCCGTGATTGTGCAATGACTATAGCGTGTTTCCCTTGCTAGGGACTTTAATTGGGGTCAGCACACTGTCAGGTTTCCCATTGGCGACCATGTTAATGTTTTGTGTGATTATAAGAAAACGTGACCTATAAAGTTTCTGAAACTTCTCACCTGCTGTTATTATCATCTCATTGACATGCTGGTCGAGTTTAGTCAAAATCTCATATCTCTAGCTCTTGCAAAATGCCTGTATGTATGACACCCGTCAATATTTACAACTGGATGCAGGCAGTAATCCAGCTAAAGTGTCAACTAGCCAAATTGCTGCCAGATACCCTTCCGCTTAGTAAAATCAGCTAAAAAGACACCATTTTACTGTCAACAGCTTCAACAATCACATCTAGAAATCTGACTACTCAAGTGCACTTATGTCAGAGCAAGTGAATATTATAAAAAGTCATTTTTCAAAAATATACTGCACTTTGTTTCGTCTGTAATCAAGCAGGAAGTCCAACAGTGTGCTGACCCCAATTTTTTAAATAGGTATGGCAATTTTGGAGAAAATGTTGAAAACAACACACTTTATAAGCACCAATGTTACAAGCACTCTGCAATTTTATTTTTTGTAATCCCTCCAGGTGTTTGTGTTTTATGCACATTTCAAAGGTGCCACCAAACTTGGCAAGGCACCATAAAAATCAGCACTTCGCCGTTGGACAATTTGTAATCCAGCACAATGTTCTCAGGCGGCACTATGAACTCCTAATAAAGTTTTCCAGAAAGTCAAATATGTGTTTTATAAGAAAATTCAATACAGCCAGTTGTTACGTTACATTCAATTTTTTTTTTTTGTTGACCTTGTGCCCTATTTACAAAGGTAAACATCAACACAAAGTCACCTTAGGGTGTGAATTCCTCAAAGGCCTGACGTCTTAAGCATTTCAATTACATAATATTACACAGCCTAATTAGCAGACATTCAGAAAACAATGCCACTTGCTTGATTGGCCAGAAGGTCCAGTCAGTAGACAGATCTGATAACAGGCTCCGGCTATGGCTGACTCCAGCTAATCACTGTCCTCAGACTTCATTAGGGTCAATTACAACATCTTCACGTGTGTTTAGTCAGCTGAAGTAAACAAAAAACGATTGATGAATCACCCTGCTGCAATGTTATTGGTTCATTTTCATACGTATTCTCAAATTGAGGCTTAACTACTGGCATACGCACCCCACCCCCCTTATAAGACATGTGTTCCGTCGCTGTGATTTGGACTTGCAGACTGGTGAGAAGTCTGTAATATCCAAAAACGGTTTGTTCCATTCAACTGCAGTTTTGCCATACACGTATTTTCAGTAATTGTTTCAAGATATTTGAAGTAAAATGCGTCCTCCGTGATTGTGCAATGACTATAGCGTGTTTCCCTTGCTAGGGACTTTAATTGGGGTCAGCACACTGTCAGGTTTCCCATTGGCGACCATGTTAATGTTTTGTGTGATTATAAGAAAACGTGACCTATAAAGTTTCTGAAACTTCTCACCTGCTGTTATTATCATCTCATTGACATGCTGGTCGAGTTTAGTCAAAATCTCATATCTCTAGCTCTTGCAAAATGCCTGTATGTATGACACCCGTCAATATTTACAACTGGATGCAGGCAGTAATCCAGCTAAAGTGTCAACTAGCCAAATTGCTGCCAGATACCCTTCCGCTTAGTAAAATCAGCTAAAAAGACACCATTTTACTGTCAACAGCTTCAACAATCACATCTAGAAATCTGACTACTCAAGTGCACTTATGTCAGAGCAAGTGAATATTATAAAAAGTCATTTTTCAAAAATATACTGCACTTTGTTTCGTCTGTAATCAAGCAGGAAGTCCAACAGTGTGCTGACCCCAATTTTTTAAATAGGTATGGCAATTTTGGAGAAAATGTTGAAAACAACACACTTTATAAGCACCAATGTTACAAGCACTCTGCAATTTTATTTTTTGTAATCCCTCCAGGTGTTTGTGTTTTATGCACATTTCAAAGGTGCCACCAAACTTGGCAAGGCACCATAAAAATCAGCACTTCGCCGTTGGACAATTTGTAATCCAGCACAATGTTCTCAGGCGGCACTATGAACTCCTAATAAAGTTTTCCAGAAAGTCAAATATGTGTTTTATAAGAAAATTCAATACAGCCAGTTGTTACGTTACATTCAATTTTTTTTATTTTTTGACCTTGTGCCCTATTTACAAAGGTAAACATCAACACAAAGTCACCTTAGGGTGTGAATTCCTCAAAGGCCTGACGTCTTAAGCATTTCAATTACATAATATTACACAGCCTAATTAGCAGACATTCAGAAAACAATGCCACTTGCTTGATTGGCCAGAAGGTCCAGTCAGTAGACAGATCTGATAACAGGCTCCGGCTATGGCTGACTCCAGCTAATCACTGTCCTCAGACTTCATTAGGGTCAATTACAACATCTTCACGTGTGTTTAGTCAGCTGAAGTAAACAAACAACGATTGATGAATCACCCTGCTGCAATGTTATTGGTTCATTTTCATACGTATTCTCAAATTGAGGCTTAACTACTGGCATACGCACCCCACCCCCCTTATAAGACATGTGTTCCGTCGCTGTGATTTGGACTTGCAGACTGGTGAGAAGTCTGTAATATCCAAAAACGGTTTGTTCCATTCAACTGCAGTTTTGCCATACACGTATTTTCAGTAATTGTTTCAAGATATTTGAAGTAAAATGCGTCCTCCGTGATTGTGCAATGACTATAGCGTGTTTCCCTTGCTAGGGACTTTAATTGGGGTCAGCACACTGTCAGGTTTCCCATTGGCGACCATGTTAATGTTTTGTGTGATTATAAGAAAACGTGACCTATAAAGTTTCTTAAACTTCTCACCTGCTGTTATTATCATCTCATTGACATGCTGGTCGAGTTTAGTCAAAATCTCATATCTCTAGCTCTTGCAAAATGCCTGTATGTATGACACCCGTCAATATTTACAACTGGATGCAGGCAGTAATCCAGCTAAAGTGTCAACTAGCCAAATTGCTGCCAGATACCCTTCCGCTTAGTAAAATCAGCTAAAAAGACACCATTTTACTGTCAACAGCTTCAACAATCACATCTAGAAATCTGACTACTCAAGTGCACTTATGTCAGAGCAAGTGAATATTATAAAAAGTCATTTTTCAAAAATATACTGCACTTTGTTTCGTCTGTAATCAAGCAGGAAGTCCAACAGTGTGCTGACCCCAATTTTTTAAATAGGTATGGCAATTTTGGAGAAAATGTTGAAAACAACACACTTTATAAGCACCAATGTTACAAGCACTCTGCAATTTTATTTTTTGTAATCCCTCCAGGTGTTTGTGTTTTATGCACATTTCAAAGGTGCCACCAAACTTGGCAAGGCACCATAAAAATCAGCACTTCGCCGTTGGACAATTTGTAATCCAGCACAATGTTCTCAGGCGGCACTATGAACTCCTAATAAAGTTTTCCAGAAAGTCAAATATGTGTTTTATAAGAAAATTCAATACAGCCAGTTGTTACGTTACATTCAATATTTTTTTTTTTTTGACCTTGTGCCCTATTTACAAAGGTAAACATCAACACAAAGTCACCTTAGGGTGTGAATTCCTCAAAGGCCTGACGTCTTAAGCATTTCAATTACATAATATTACACAGCCTAATTAGCAGACATTCAGAAAACAATGCCACTTGCTTGATTGGCCAGAAGGTCCAGTCAGTAGACAGATCTGATAACAGGCTCCGGCTATGGCTGACTCCAGCTAATCACTGTCCTCAGACTTCATTAGGGTCAATTACAACATCTTCACGTGTGTTTAGTCAGCTGAAGTAAACAAAAAACGATTGATGAATCACCCTGCTGCAATGTTATTGGTTCATTTTCATACGTATTCTCAAATTGAGGCTTAACTACTGGCATACGCACCCCACCCCCCTTATAAGACATGTGTTCCGTCGCTGTGATTTGGACTTGCAGACTGGTGAGAAGTCTGTAATATCCAAAAACGGTTTGTTCCATTCAACTGCAGTTTTGCCATACACGTATTTTCAGTAATTGTTTCAAGATATTTGAAGTAAAATGCGTCCTCCGTGATTGTGCAATGACTATAGCGTGTTTCCCTTGCTAGGGACTTTAATTGGGGTCAGCACACTGTCAGGTTTCCCATTGGCGACCATGTTAATGTTTTGTGTGATTATAAGAAAACGTGACCTATAAAGTTTCTTAAACTTCTCACCTGCTGTTATTATCATCTCATTGACATGCTGGTCGAGTTTAGTCAAAATCTCATATCTCTAGCTCTTGCAAAATGCCTGTATGTATGACACCCGTCAATATTTACAACTGGATGCAGGCAGTAATCCAGCTAAAGTGTCAACTAGCCAAATTGCTGCCAGATACCCTTCCGCTTAGTAAAATCAGCTAAAAAGACACCATTTTACTGTCAACAGCTTCAACAATCACATCTAGAAATCTGACTACTCAAGTGCACTTATGTCAGAGCAAGTGAATATTATAAAAAGTCATTTTTCAAAAATATACTGCACTTTGTTTCGTCTGTAATCAAGCAGGAAGTCCAACAGTGTGCTGACCCCAATTTTTTAAATAGGTATGGCAATTTTGGAGAAAATGTTGAAAACAACACACTTTATAAGCACCAATGTTACAAGCACTCTGCAATTTTATTTTTTGTAATCCCTCCAGGTGTTTGTGTTTTATGCACATTTCAAAGGTGCCACCAAACTTGGCAAGGCACCATAAAAATCAGCACTTCGCCGTTGGACAATTTGTAATCCAGCACAATGTTCTCAGGCGGCACTATGAACTCCTAATAAAGTTTTCCAGAAAGTCAAATATGTGTTTTATAAGAAAATTCAATACAGCCAGTTGTTACGTTACATTCAAATTTTTTTATTTTTTGACCTTGTGCCCTATTTACAAAGGTAAACATCAACACAAAGTCACCTTAGGGTGTGAATTCCTCAAAGGCCTGACGTCTTAAGCATTTCAATTACATAATATTACACAGCCTAATTAGCAGACATTCAGAAAACAATGCCACTTGCTTGATTGGCCAGAAGGTCCAGTCAGTAGACAGATCTGATAACAGGCTCCGGCTATGGCTGACTCCAGCTAATCACTGTCCTCAGACTTCATTAGGGTCAATTACAACATCTTCACGTGTGTTTAGTCAGCTGAAGTAAACAAAAAACGATTGATGAATCACCCTGCTGCAATGTTATTGGTTCATTTTCATACGTATTCTCAAATTGAGGCTTAACTACTGGCATACGCACCCCACCCCCCTTATAAGACATGTGTTCCGTCGCTGTGATTTGGACTTGCAGACTGGTGAGAAGTCTGTAATATCCAAAAACGGTTTGTTCCATTCAACTGCAGTTTTGCCATACACGTATTTTCAGTAATTGTTTCAAGATATTTGAAGTAAAATGCGTCCTCCGTGATTGTGCAATGACTATAGCGTGTTTCCCTTGCTAGGGACTTTAATTGGGGTCAGCACACTGTCAGGTTTCCCATTGGCGACCATGTTAATGTTTTGTGTGATTATAAGAAAACGTGACCTATAAAGTTTCTGAAACTTCTCACCTGCTGTTATTATCATCTCATTGACATGCTGGTCGAGTTTAGTCAAAATCTCATATCTCTAGCTCTTGCAAAATGCCTGTATGTATGACACCCGTCAATATTTACAACTGGATGCAGGCAGTAATCCAGCTAAAGTGTCAACTAGCCAAATTGCTGCCAGATACCCTTCCGCTTAGTAAAATCAGCTAAAAAGACACCATTTTACTGTCAACAGCTTCAACAATCACATCTAGAAATCTGACTACTCAAGTGCACTTATGTCAGAGCAAGTGAATATTATAAAAAGTCATTTTTCAAAAATATACTGCACTTTGTTTCGTCTGTAATCAAGCAGGAAGTCCAACAGTGTGCTGACCCCAATTTTTTAAATAGGTATGGCAATTTTGGAGAAAATGTTGAAAACAACACACTTTATAAGCACCAATGTTACAAGCACTCTGCAATTTTATTTTTTGTAATCCCTCCAGGTGTTTGTGTTTTATGCACATTTCAAAGGTGCCACCAAACTTGGCAAGGCACCATAAAAATCAGCACTTCGCCGTTGGACAATTTGTAATCCAGCACAATGTTCTCAGGCGGCACTATGAACTCCTAATAAAGTTTTCCAGAAAGTCAAATATGTGTTTTATAAGAAAATTCAATACAGCCAGTTGTTACGTTACATTCAAATTTTTTTATTTTTTGACCTTGTGCCCTATTTACAAAGGTAAACATCAACACAAAGTCACCTTAGGGTGTGAATTCCTCAAAGGCCTGACGTCTTAAGCATTTCAATTACATAATATTACACAGCCTAATTAGCAGACATTCAGAAAACAATGCCACTTGCTTGATTGGCCAGAAGGTCCAGTCAGTAGACAGATCTGATAACAGGCTCCGGCTATGGCTGACTCCAGCTAATCACTGTCCTCAGACTTCATTAGGGTCAATTACAACATCTTCACGTGTGTTTAGTCAGCTGAAGTAAACAAAAAACGATTGATGAATCACCCTGCTGCAATGTTATTGGTTCATTTTCATACGTATTCTCAAATTGAGGCTTAACTACTGGCATACGCACCCCACCCCCCTTATAAGACATGTGTTCCGTCGCTGTGATTTGGACTTGCAGACTGGTGAGAAGTCTGTAATATCCAAAAACGGTTTGTTCCATTCAACTGCAGTTTTGCCATACACGTATTTTCAGTAATTGTTTCAAGATATTTGAAGTAAAATGCGTCCTCCGTGATTGTGCAATGACTATAGCGTGTTTCCCTTGCTAGGGACTTTAATTGGGGTCAGCACACTGTCAGGTTTCCCATTGGCGACCATGTTAATGTTTTGTGTGATTATAAGAAAACGTGACCTATAAAGTTTCTGAAACTTCTCACCTGCTGTTATTATCATCTCATTGACATGCTGGTCGAGTTTAGTCAAAATCTCATATCTCTAGCTCTTGCAAAATGCCTGTATGTATGACACCCGTCAATATTTACAACTGGATGCAGGCAGTAATCCAGCTAAAGTGTCAACTAGCCAAATTGCTGCCAGATACCCTTCCGCTTAGTAAAATCAGCTAAAAAGACACCATTTTACTGTCAACAGCTTCAACAATCACATCTAGAAATCTGACTACTCAAGTGCACTTATGTCAGAGCAAGTGAATATTATAAAAAGTCATTTTTCAAAAATATACTGCACTTTGTTTCGTCTGTAATCAAGCAGGAAGTCCAACAGTGTGCTGACCCCAATTTTTTAAATAGGTATGGCAATTTTGGAGAAAATGTTGAAAACAACACACTTTATAAGCACCAATGTTACAAGCACTCTGCAATTTTATTTTTTGTAATCCCTCCAGGTGTTTGTGTTTTATGCACATTTCAAAGGTGCCACCAAACTTGGCAAGGCACCATAAAAATCAGCACTTCGCCGTTGGACAATTTGTAATCCAGCACAATGTTCTCAGGCGGCACTATGAACTCCTAATAAAGTTTTCCAGAAAGTCAAATATGTGTTTTATAAGAAAATTCAATACAGCCAGTTGTTACGTTACATTCAATTTTTTTTATTTTTTGACCTTGTGCCCTATTTACAAAGGTAAACATCAACACAAAGTCACCTTAGGGTGTGAATTCCTCAAAGGCCTGACGTCTTAAGCATTTCAATTACATAATATTACACAGCCTAATTAGCAGACATTCAGAAAACAATGCCACTTGCTTGATTGGCCAGAAGGTCCAGTCAGTAGACAGATCTGATAACAGGCTCCGGCTATGGCTGACTCCAGCTAATCACTGTCCTCAGACTTCATTAGGGTCAATTACAACATCTTCACGTGTGTTTAGTCAGCTGAAGTAAACAAAAAACGATTGATGAATCACCCTGCTGCAATGTTATTGGTTCATTTTCATACGTATTCTCAAATTGAGGCTTAACTACTGGCATACGCACCCCACCCCCCTTATAAGACATGTGTTCCGTCGCTGTGATTTGGACTTGCAGACTGGTGAGAAGTCTGTAATATCCAAAAACGGTTTGTTCCATTCAACTGCAGTTTTGCCATACACGTATTTTCAGTAATTGTTTCAAGATATTTGAAGTAAAATGCGTCCTCCGTGATTGTGCAATGACTATAGCGTGTTTCCCTTGCTAGGGACTTTAATTGGGGTCAGCACACTGTCAGGTTTCCCATTGGCGACCATGTTAATGTTTTGTGTGATTATAAGAAAACGTGACCTATAAAGTTTCTTAAACTTCTCACCTGCTGTTATTATCATCTCATTGACATGCTGGTCGAGTTTAGTCAAAATCTCATATCTCTAGCTCTTGCAAAATGCCTGTATGTATGACACCCGTCAATATTTACAACTGGATGCAGGCAGTAATCCAGCTAAAGTGTCAACTAGCCAAATTGCTGCCAGATACCCTTCCGCTTAGTAAAATCAGCTAAAAAGACACCATTTTACTGTCAACAGCTTCAACAATCACATCTAGAAATCTGACTACTCAAGTGCACTTATGTCAGAGCAAGTGAATATTATAAAAAGTCATTTTTCAAAAATATACTGCACTTTGTTTCGTCTGTAATCAAGCAGGAAGTCCAACAGTGTGCTGACCCCAATTTTTTAAATAGGTATGGCAATTTTGGAGAAAATGTTGAAAACAACACACTTTATAAGCACCAATGTTACAAGCACTCTGCAATTTTATTTTTTGTAATCCCTCCAGGTGTTTGTGTTTTATGCACATTTCAAAGGTGCCACCAAACTTGGCAAGGCACCATAAAAATCAGCACTTCGCCGTTGGACAATTTGTAATCCAGCACAATGTTCTCAGGCGGCACTATGAACTCCTAATAAAGTTTTCCAGAAAGTCAAATATGTGTTTTATAAGAAAATTCAATACAGCCAGTTGTTACGTTACATTCAAATTTTTTTATTTTTTGACCTTGTGCCCTATTTACAAAGGTAAACATCAACACAAAGTCACCTTAGGGTGTGAATTCCTCAAAGGCCTGACGTCTTAAGCATTTCAATTACATAATATTACACAGCCTAATTAGCAGACATTCAGAAAACAATGCCACTTGCTTGATTGGCCAGAAGGTCCAGTCAGTAGACAGATCTGATAACAGGCTCCGGCTATGGCTGACTCCAGCTAATCACTGTCCTCAGACTTCATTAGGGTCAATTACAACATCTTCACGTGTGTTTAGTCAGCTGAAGTAAACAAAAAACGATTGATGAATCACCCTGCTGCAATGTTATTGGTTCATTTTCATACGTATTCTCAAATTGAGGCTTAACTACTGGCATACGCACCCCACCCCCCTTATAAGACATGTGTTCCGTCGCTGTGATTTGGACTTGCAGACTGGTGAGAAGTCTGTAATATCCAAAAACGGTTTGTTCCATTCAACTGCAGTTTTGCCATACACGTATTTTCAGTAATTGTTTCAAGATATTTGAAGTAAAATGCGTCCTCCGTGATTGTGCAATGACTATAGCGTGTTTCCCTTGCTAGGGACTTTAATTGGGGTCAGCACACTGTCAGGTTTCCCATTGGCGACCATGTTAATGTTTTGTGTGATTATAAGAAAACGTGACCTATAAAGTTTCTGAAACTTCTCACCTGCTGTTATTATCATCTCATTGACATGCTGGTCGAGTTTAGTCAAAATCTCATATCTCTAGCTCTTGCAAAATGCCTGTATGTATGACACCCGTCAATATTTACAACTGGATGCAGGCAGTAATCCAGCTAAAGTGTCAACTAGCCAAATTGCTGCCAGATACCCTTCCGCTTAGTAAAATCAGCTAAAAAGACACCATTTTACTGTCAACAGCTTCAACAATCACATCTAGAAATCTGACTACTCAAGTGCACTTATGTCAGAGCAAGTGAATATTATAAAAAGTCATTTTTCAAAAATATACTGCACTTTGTTTCGTCTGTAATCAAGCAGGAAGTCCAACAGTGTGCTGACCCCAATTTTTTAAATAGGTATGGCAATTTTGGAGAAAATGTTGAAAACAACACACTTTATAAGCACCAATGTTACAAGCACTCTGCAATTTTATTTTTTGTAATCCCTCCAGGTGTTTGTGTTTTATGCACATTTCAAAGGTGCCACCAAACTTGGCAAGGCACCATAAAAATCAGCACTTCGCCGTTGGACAATTTGTAATCCAGCACAATGTTCTCAGGCGGCACTATGAACTCCTAATAAAGTTTTCCAGAAAGTCAAATATGTGTTTTATAAGAAAATTCAATACAGCCAGTTGTTACGTTACATTCAATTTTTTTTATTTTTTGACCTTGTGCCCTATTTACAAAGGTAAACATCAACACAAAGTCACCTTAGGGTGTGAATTCCTCAAAGGCCTGACGTCTTAAGCATTTCAATTACATAATATTACACAGCCTAATTAGCAGACATTCAGAAAACAATGCCACTTGCTTGATTGGCCAGAAGGTCCAGTCAGTAGACAGATCTGATAACAGGCTCCGGCTATGGCTGACTCCAGCTAATCACTGTCCTCAGACTTCATTAGGGTCAATTACAACATCTTCACGTGTGTTTAGTCAGCTGAAGTAAACAAAAAACGATTGATGAATCACCCTGCTGCAATGTTATTGGTTCATTTTCATACGTATTCTCAAATTGAGGCTTAACTACTGGCATACGCACCCCACCCCCCTTATAAGACATGTGTTCCGTCGCTGTGATTTGGACTTGCAGACTGGTGAGAAGTCTGTAATATCCAAAAACGGTTTGTTCCATTCAACTGCAGTTTTGCCATACACGTATTTTCAGTAATTGTTTCAAGATATTTGAAGTAAAATGCGTCCTCCGTGATTGTGCAATGACTATAGCGTGTTTCCCTTGCTAGGGACTTTAATTGGGGTCAGCACACTGTCAGGTTTCCCATTGGCGACCATGTTAATGTTTTGTGTGATTATAAGAAAACGTGACCTATAAAGTTTCTTAAACTTCTCACCTGCTGTTATTATCATCTCATTGACATGCTGGTCGAGTTTAGTCAAAATCTCATATCTCTAGCTCTTGCAAAATGCCTGTATGTATGACACCCGTCAATATTTACAACTGGATGCAGGCAGTAATCCAGCTAAAGTGTCAACTAGCCAAATTGCTGCCAGATACCCTTCCGCTTAGTAAAATCAGCTAAAAAGACACCATTTTACTGTCAACAGCTTCAACAATCACATCTAGAAATCTGACTACTCAAGTGCACTTATGTCAGAGCAAGTGAATATTATAAAAAGTCATTTTTCAAAAATATACTGCACTTTGTTTCGTCTGTAATCAAGCAGGAAGTCCAACAGTGTGCTGACCCCAATTTTTTAAATAGGTATGGCAATTTTGGAGAAAATGTTGAAAACAACACACTTTATAAGCACCAATGTTACAAGCACTCTGCAATTTTATTTTTTGTAATCCCTCCAGGTGTTTGTGTTTTATGCACATTTCAAAGGTGCCACCAAACTTGGCAAGGCACCATAAAAATCAGCACTTCGCCGTTGGACAATTTGTAATCCAGCACAATGTTCTCAGGCGGCACTATGAACTCCTAATAAAGTTTTCCAGAAAGTCAAATATGTGTTTTATAAGAAAATTCAATACAGCCAGTTGTTACGTTACATTCAATTTTTTTTATTTTTTGACCTTGTGCCCTATTTACAAAGGTAAACATCAACACAAAGTCACCTTAGGGTGTGAATTCCTCAAAGGCCTGACGTCTTAAGCATTTCAATTACATAATATTACACAGCCTAATTAGCAGACATTCAGAAAACAATGCCACTTGCTTGATTGGCCAGAAGGTCCAGTCAGTAGACAGATCTGATAACAGGCTCCGGCTATGGCTGACTCCAGCTAATCACTGTCCTCAGACTTCATTAGGGTCAATTACAACATCTTCACGTGTGTTTAGTCAGCTGAAGTAAACAAAAAACGATTGATGAATCACCCTGCTGCAATGTTATTGGTTCATTTTCATACGTATTCTCAAATTGAGGCTTAACTACTGGCATACGCACCCCACCCCCCTTATAAGACATGTGTTCCGTCGCTGTGATTTGGACTTGCAGACTGGTGAGAAGTCTGTAATATCCAAAAACGGTTTGTTCCATTCAACTGCAGTTTTGCCATACACGTATTTTCAGTAATTGTTTCAAGATATTTGAAGTAAAATGCGTCCTCCGTGATTGTGCAATGACTATAGCGTGTTTCCCTTGCTAGGGACTTTAATTGGGGTCAGCACACTGTCAGGTTTCCCATTGGCGACCATGTTAATGTTTTGTGTGATTATAAGAAAACGTGACCTATAAAGTTTCTTAAACTTCTCACCTGCTGTTATTATCATCTCATTGACATGCTGGTCGAGTTTAGTCAAAATCTCATATCTCTAGCTCTTGCAAAATGCCTGTATGTATGACACCCGTCAATATTTACAACTGGATGCAGGCAGTAATCCAGCTAAAGTGTCAACTAGCCAAATTGCTGCCAGATACCCTTCCGCTTAGTAAAATCAGCTAAAAAGACACCATTTTACTGTCAACAGCTTCAACAATCACATCTAGAAATCTGACTACTCAAGTGCACTTATGTCAGAGCAAGTGAATATTATAAAAAGTCATTTTTCAAAAATATACTGCACTTTGTTTCGTCTGTAATCAAGCAGGAAGTCCAACAGTGTGCTGACCCCAATTTTTTAAATAGGTATGGCAATTTTGGAGAAAATGTTGAAAACAACACACTTTATAAGCACCAATGTTACAAGCACTCTGCAATTTTATTTTTTGTAATCCCTCCAGGTGTTTGTGTTTTATGCACATTTCAAAGGTGCCACCAAACTTGGCAAGGCACCATAAAAATCAGCACTTCGCCGTTGGACAATTTGTAATCCAGCACAATGTTCTCAGGCGGCACTATGAACTCCTAATAAAGTTTTCCAGAAAGTCAAATATGTGTTTTATAAGAAAATTCAATACAGCCAGTTGTTACGTTACATTCAATTTTTTTTATTTTTTGACCTTGTGCCCTATTTACAAAGGTAAACATCAACACAAAGTCACCTTAGGGTGTGAATTCCTCAAAGGCCTGACGTCTTAAGCATTTCAATTACATAATATTACACAGCCTAATTAGCAGACATTCAGAAAACAATGCCACTTGCTTGATTGGCCAGAAGGTCCAGTCAGTAGACAGATCTGATAACAGGCTCCGGCTATGGCTGACTCCAGCTAATCACTGTCCTCAGACTTCATTAGGGTCAATTACAACATCTTCACGTGTGTTTAGTCAGCTGAAGTAAACAAAAAACGATTGATGAATCACCCTGCTGCAATGTTATTGGTTCATTTTCATACGTATTCTCAAATTGAGGCTTAACTACTGGCATACGCACCCCACCCCCCTTATAAGACATGTGTTCCGTCGCTGTGATTTGGACTTGCAGACTGGTGAGAAGTCTGTAATATCCAAAAACGGTTTGTTCCATTCAACTGCAGTTTTGCCATACACGTATTTTCAGTAATTGTTTCAAGATATTTGAAGTAAAATGCGTCCTCCGTGATTGTGCAATGACTATAGCGTGTTTCCCTTGCTAGGGACTTTAATTGGGGTCAGCACACTGTCAGGTTTCCCATTGGCGACCATGTTAATGTTTTGTGTGATTATAAGAAAACGTGACCTATAAAGTTTCTGAAACTTCTCACCTGCTGTTATTATCATCTCATTGACATGCTGGTCGAGTTTAGTCAAAATCTCATATCTCTAGCTCTTGCAAAATGCCTGTATGTATGACACCCGTCAATATTTACAACTGGATGCAGGCAGTAATCCAGCTAAAGTGTCAACTAGCCAAATTGCTGCCAGATACCCTTCCGCTTAGTAAAATCAGCTAAAAAGACACCATTTTACTGTCAACAGCTTCAACAATCACATCTAGAAATCTGACTACTCAAGTGCACTTATGTCAGAGCAAGTGAATATTATAAAAAGTCATTTTTCAAAAATATACTGCACTTTGTTTCGTCTGTAATCAAGCAGGAAGTCCAACAGTGTGCTGACCCCAATTTTTTAAATAGGTATGGCAATTTTGGAGAAAATGTTGAAAACAACACACTTTATAAGCACCAATGTTACAAGCACTCTGCAATTTTATTTTTTGTAATCCCTCCAGGTGTTTGTGTTTTATGCACATTTCAAAGGTGCCACCAAACTTGGCAAGGCACCATAAAAATCAGCACTTCGCCGTTGGACAATTTGTAATCCAGCACAATGTTCTCAGGCGGCACTATGAACTCCTAATAAAGTTTTCCAGAAAGTCAAATATGTGTTTTATAAGAAAATTCAATACAGCCAGTTGTTACGTTACATTCAATTTTTTTTTTTTTTTGACCTTGTGCCCTATTTACAAAGGTAAACATCAACACAAAGTCACCTTAGGGTGTGAATTCCTCAAAGGCCTGACGTCTTAAGCATTTCAATTACATAATATTACACAGCCTAATTAGCAGACATTCAGAAAACAATGCCACTTGCTTGATTGGCCAGAAGGTCCAGTCAGTAGACAGATCTGATAACAGGCTCCGGCTATGGCTGACTCCAGCTAATCACTGTCCTCAGACTTCATTAGGGTCAATTACAACATCTTCACGTGTGTTTAGTCAGCTGAAGTAAACAAAAAACGATTGATGAATCACCCTGCTGCAATGTTATTGGTTCATTTTCATACGTATTCTCAAATTGAGGCTTAACTACTGGCATACGCACCCCACCCCCCTTATAAGACATGTGTTCCGTCGCTGTGATTTGGACTTGCAGACTGGTGAGAAGTCTGTAATATCCAAAAACGGTTTGTTCCATTCAACTGCAGTTTTGCCATACACGTATTTTCAGTAATTGTTTCAAGATATTTGAAGTAAAATGCGTCCTCCGTGATTGTGCAATGACTATAGCGTGTTTCCCTTGCTAGGGACTTTAATTGGGGTCAGCACACTGTCAGGTTTCCCATTGGCGACCATGTTAATGTTTTGTGTGATTATAAGAAAACGTGACCTATAAAGTTTCTGAAACTTCTCACCTGCTGTTATTATCATCTCATTGACATGCTGGTCGAGTTTAGTCAAAATCTCATATCTCTAGCTCTTGCAAAATGCCTGTATGTATGACACCCGTCAATATTTACAACTGGATGCAGGCAGTAATCCAGCTAAAGTGTCAACTAGCCAAATTGCTGCCAGATACCCTTCCGCTTAGTAAAATCAGCTAAAAAGACACCATTTTACTGTCAACAGCTTCAACAATCACATCTAGAAATCTGACTACTCAAGTGCACTTATGTCAGAGCAAGTGAATATTATAAAAAGTCATTTTTCAAAAATATACTGCACTTTGTTTCGTCTGTAATCAAGCAGGAAGTCCAACAGTGTGCTGACCCCAATTTTTTAAATAGGTATGGCAATTTTGGAGAAAATGTTGAAAACAACACACTTTATAAGCACCAATGTTACAAGCACTCTGCAATTTTATTTTTTGTAATCCCTCCAGGTGTTTGTGTTTTATGCACATTTCAAAGGTGCCACCAAACTTGGCAAGGCACCATAAAAATCAGCACTTCGCCGTTGGACAATTTGTAATCCAGCACAATGTTCTCAGGCGGCACTATGAACTCCTAATAAAGTTTTCCAGAAAGTCAAATATGTGTTTTATAAGAAAATTCAATACAGCCAGTTGTTACGTTACATTCAATTTTTTGTTGTTGTTGACCTTGTGCCCTATTTACAAAGGTAAACATCAACACAAAGTCACCTTAGGGTGTGAATTCCTCAAAGGCCTGACGTCTTAAGCATTTCAATTACATAATATTACACAGCCTAATTAGCAGACATTCAGAAAACAATGCCACTTGCTTGATTGGCCAGAAGGTCCAGTCAGTAGACAGATCTGATAACAGGCTCCGGCTATGGCTGACTCCAGCTAATCACTGTCCTCAGACTTCATTAGGGTCAATTACAACATCTTCACGTGTGTTTAGTCAGCTGAAGTAAACAAAAAACGATTGATGAATCACCCTGCTGCAATGTTATTGGTTCATTTTCATACGTATTCTCAAATTGAGGCTTAACTACTGGCATACGCACCCCACCCCCCTTATAAGACATGTGTTCCGTCGCTGTGATTTGGACTTGCAGACTGGTGAGAAGTCTGTAATATCCAAAAACGGTTTGTTCCATTCAACTGCAGTTTTGCCATACACGTATTTTCAGTAATTGTTTCAAGATATTTGAAGTAAAATGCGTCCTCCGTGATTGTGCAATGACTATAGCGTGTTTCCCTTGCTAGGGACTTTAATTGGGGTCAGCACACTGTCAGGTTTCCCATTGGCGACCATGTTAATGTTTTGTGTGATTATAAGAAAACGTGACCTATAAAGTTTCTGAAACTTCTCACCTGCTGTTATTATCATCTCATTGACATGCTGGTCGAGTTTAGTCAAAATCTCATATCTCTAGCTCTTGCAAAATGCCTGTATGTATGACACCCGTCAATATTTACAACTGGATGCAGGCAGTAATCCAGCTAAAGTGTCAACTAGCCAAATTGCTGCCAGATACCCTTCCGCTTAGTAAAATCAGCTAAAAAGACACCATTTTACTGTCAACAGCTTCAACAATCACATCTAGAAATATGACTACTCAAGTGCACTTATGTCAGAGCAAGTGAATATTATAAAAAGTCATTTTTCAAAAATATACTGCACTTTGTTTCGTCTGTAATCAAGCAGGAAGTCCAACAGTGTGCTGACCCCAATTTTTTAAATAGGTATGGCAATTTTGGAGAAAATGTTGAAAACAACACACTTTATAAGCACCAATGTTACAAGCACTCTGCAATTTTATTTTTTGTAATCCCTCCAGGTGTTTGTGTTTTATGCACATTTCAAAGGTGCCACCAAACTTGGCAAGGCACCATAAAAATCAGCACTTCGCCGTTGGACAATTTGTAATCCAGCACAATGTTCTCAGGCGGCACTATGAACTCCTAATAAAGTTTTCCAGAAAGTCAAATATGTGTTTTATAAGAAAATTCAATACAGCCAGTTGTTACGTTACATTCAATTTTGTTGTTGTTGACCTTGTGCCCTATTTACAAAGGTAAACATCAACACAAAGTCACCTTAGGGTGTGAATTCCTCAAAGGCCTGACGTCTTAAGCATTTCAATTACATAATATTACACAGCCTAATTAGCAGACATTCAGAAAACAATGCCACTTGCTTGATTGGCCAGAAGGTCCAGTCAGTAGACAGATCTGATAACAGGCTCCGGCTATGGCTGACTCCAGCTAATCACTGTCCTCAGACTTCATTAGGGTCAATTACAACATCTTCACGTGTGTTTAGTCAGCTGAAGTAAACAAAAAACGATTGATGAATCACCCTGCTGCAATGTTATTGGTTCATTTTCATACGTATTCTCAAATTGAGGCTTAACTACTGGCATACGCACCCCACCCCCCTTATAAGACATGTGTTCCGTCGCTGTGATTTGGACTTGCAGACTGGTGAGAAGTCTGTAATATCCAAAAACGGTTTGTTCCATTCAACTGCAGTTTTGCCATACACGTATTTTCAGTAATTGTTTCAAGATATTTGAAGTAAAATGCGTCCTCCGTGATTGTGCAATGACTATAGCGTGTTTCCCTTGCTAGGGACTTTAATTGGGGTCAGCACACTGTCAGGTTTCCCATTGGCGACCATGTTAATGTTTTGTGTGATTATAAGAAAACGTGACCTATAAAGTTTCTTAAACTTCTCACCTGCTGTTATTATCATCTCATTGACATGCTGGTCGAGTTTAGTCAAAATCTCATATCTCTAGCTCTTGCAAAATGCCTGTATGTATGACACCCGTCAATATTTACAACTGGATGCAGGCAGTAATCCAGCTAAAGTGTCAACTAGCCAAATTGCTGCCAGATACCCTTCCGCTTAGTAAAATCAGCTAAAAAGACACCATTTTACTGTCAACAGCTTCAACAATCACATCTAGAAATCTGACTACTCAAGTGCACTTATGTCAGAGCAAGTGAATATTATAAAAAGTCATTTTTCAAAAATATACTGCACTTTGTTTCGTCTGTAATCAAGCAGGAAGTCCAACAGTGTGCTGACCCCAATTTTTTAAATAGGTATGGCAATTTTGGAGAAAATGTTGAAAACAACACACTTTATAAGCACCAATGTTACAAGCACTCTGCAATTTTATTTTTTGTAATCCCTCCAGGTGTTTGTGTTTTATGCACATTTCAAAGGTGCCACCAAACTTGGCAAGGCACCATAAAAATCAGCACTTCGCCGTTGGACAATTTGTAATCCAGCACAATGTTCTCAGGCGGCACTATGAACTCCTAATAAAGTTTTCCAGAAAGTCAAATATGTGTTTTATAAGAAAATTCAATACAGCCAGTTGTTACGTTACATTCAATTTTTTTTGTTTGTTGACCTTGTGCCCTATTTACAAAGGTAAACATCAACACAAAGTCACCTTAGGGTGTGAATTCCTCAAAGGCCTGACGTCTTAAGCATTTCAATTACATAATATTACACAGCCTAATTAGCAGACATTCAGAAAACAATGCCACTTGCTTGATTGGCCAGAAGGTCCAGTCAGTAGACAGATCTGATAACAGGCTCCGGCTATGGCTGACTCCAGCTAATCACTGTCCTCAGACTTCATTAGGGTCAATTACAACATCTTCACGTGTGTTTAGTCAGCTGAAGTAAACAAAAAACGATTGATGAATCACCCTGCTGCAATGTTATTGGTTCATTTTCATACGTATTCTCAAATTGAGGCTTAACTACTGGCATACGCACCCCACCCCCCTTATAAGACATGTGTTCCGTCGCTGTGATTTGGACTTGCAGACTGGTGAGAAGTCTGTAATATCCAAAAACGGTTTGTTCCATTCAACTGCAGTTTTGCCATACACGTATTTTCAGTAATTGTTTCAAGATATTTGAAGTAAAATGCGTCCTCCGTGATTGTGCAATGACTATAGCGTGTTTCCCTTGCTAGGGACTTTAATTGGGGTCAGCACACTGTCAGGTTTCCCATTGGCGACCATGTTAATGTTTTGTGTGATTATAAGAAAACGTGACCTATAAAGTTTCTGAAACTTCTCACCTGCTGTTATTATCATCTCATTGACATGCTGGTCGAGTTTAGTCAAAATCTCATATCTCTAGCTCTTGCAAAATGCCTGTATGTATGACACCCGTCAATATTTACAACTGGATGCAGGCAGTAATCCAGCTAAAGTGTCAACTAGCCAAATTGCTGCCAGATACCCTTCCGCTTAGTAAAATCAGCTAAAAAGACACCATTTTACTGTCAACAGCTTCAACAATCACATCTAGAAATCTGACTACTCAAGTGCACTTATGTCAGAGCAAGTGAATATTATAAAAAGTCATTTTTCAAAAATATACTGCACTTTGTTTCGTCTGTAATCAAGCAGGAAGTCCAACAGTGTGCTGACCCCAATTTTTTAAATAGGTATGGCAATTTTGGAGAAAATTTTGAAAACAACACACTTTATAAGCACCAATGTTACAAGCACTCTGCAATTTTATTTTTTGTAATCCCTCCAGGTGTTTGTGTTTTATGCACATTTCAAAGGTGCCACCAAACTTGGCAAGGCACCATAAAAATCAGCACTTCGCCGTTGGACAATTTGTAATCCAGCACAATGTTCTCAGGCGGCACTATGAACTCCTAATAAAGTTTTCCAGAAAGTCAAATATGTGTTTTATAAGAAAATTCAATACAGCCAGTTGTTACGTTACATTCAATATTTTTTTTTTTTTGACCTTGTGCCCTATTTACAAAGGTAAACATCAACACAAAGTCACCTTAGGGTGTGAATTCCTCAAAGGCCTGACGTCTTAAGCATTTCAATTACATAATATTACACAGCCTAATTAGCAGACATTCAGAAAACAATGCCACTTGCTTGATTGGCCAGAAGGTCCAGTCAGTAGACAGATCTGATAACAGGCTCCGGCTATGGCTGACTCCAGCTAATCACTGTCCTCAGACTTCATTAGGGTCAATTACAACATCTTCACGTGTGTTTAGTCAGCTGAAGTAAACAAAAAACGATTGATGAATCACCCTGCTGCAATGTTATTGGTTCATTTTCATACGTATTCTCAAATTGAGGCTTAACTACTGGCATACGCACCCCACCCCCCTTATAAGACATGTGTTCCGTCGCTGTGATTTGGACTTGCAGACTGGTGAGAAGTCTGTAATATCCAAAAACGGTTTGTTCCATTCAACTGCAGTTTTGCCATACACGTATTTTCAGTAATTGTTTCAAGATATTTGAAGTAAAATGCGTCCTCCGTGATTGTGCAATGACTATAGCGTGTTTCCCTTGCTAGGGACTTTAATTGGGGTCAGCACACTGTCAGGTTTCCCATTGGCGACCATGTTAATGTTTTGTGTGATTATAAGAAAACGTGACCTATAAAGTTTCTGAAACTTCTCACCTGCTGTTATTATCATCTCATTGACATGCTGGTCGAGTTTAGTCAAAATCTCATATCTCTAGCTCTTGCAAAATGCCTGTATGTATGACACCCGTCAATATTTACAACTGGATGCAGGCAGTAATCCAGCTAAAGTGTCAACTAGCCAAATTGCTGCCAGATACCCTTCCGCTTAGTAAAATCAGCTAAAAAGACACCATTTTACTGTCAACAGCTTCAACAATCACATCTAGAAATCTGACTACTCAAGTGCACTTATGTCAGAGCAAGTGAATATTATAAAAAGTCATTTTTCAAAAATATACTGCACTTTGTTTCGTCTGTAATCAAGCAGGAAGTCCAACAGTGTGCTGACCCCAATTTTTTAAATAGGTATGGCAATTTTGGAGAAAATGTTGAAAACAACACACTTTATAAGCACCAATGTTACAAGCACTCTGCAATTTTATTTTTTGTAATCCCTCCAGGTGTTTGTGTTTTATGCACATTTCAAAGGTGCCACCAAACTTGGCAAGGCACCATAAAAATCAGCACTTCGCCGTTGGACAATTTGTAATCCAGCACAATGTTCTCAGGCGGCACTATGAACTCCTAATAAAGTTTTCCAGAAAGTCAAATATGTGTTTTATAAGAAAATTCAATACAGCCAGTTGTTACGTTACATTCAATTTTTTTTTTTTTTGACCTTGTGCCCTATTTACAAAGGTAAACATCAACACAAAGTCACCTTAGGGTGTGAATTCCTCAAAGGCCTGACGTCTTAAGCATTTCAATTACATAATATTACACAGCCTAATTAGCAGACATTCAGAAAACAATGCCACTTGCTTGATTGGCCAGAAGGTCCAGTCAGTAGACAGATCTGATAACAGGCTCCGGCTATGGCTGACTCCAGCTAATCACTGTCCTCAGACTTCATTAGGGTCAATTACAACATCTTCACGTGTGTTTAGTCAGCTGAAGTAAACAAAAAACGATTGATGAATCACCCTGCTGCAATGTTATTGGTTCATTTTCATACGTATTCTCAAATTGAGGCTTAACTACTGGCATACGCACCCCACCCCCCTTATAAGACATGTGTTCCGTCGCTGTGATTTGGACTTGCAGACTGGTGAGAAGTCTGTAATATCCAAAAACGGTTTGTTCCATTCAACTGCAGTTTTGCCATACACGTATTTTCAGTAATTGTTTCAAGATATTTGAAGTAAAATGCGTCCTCCGTGATTGTGCAATGACTATAGCGTGTTTCCCTTGCTAGGGACTTTAATTGGGGTCAGCACACTGTCAGGTTTCCCATTGGCGACCATGTTAATGTTTTGTGTGATTATAAGAAAACGTGACCTATAAAGTTTCTGAAACTTCTCACCTGCTGTTATTATCATCTCATTGACATGCTGGTCGAGTTTAGTCAAAATCTCATATCTCTAGCTCTTGCAAAATGCCTGTATGTATGACACCCGTCAATATTTACAACTGGATGCAGGCAGTAATCCAGCTAAAGTGTCAACTAGCCAAATTGCTGCCAGATACCCTTCCGCTTAGTAAAATCAGCTAAAAAGACACCATTTTACTGTCAACAGCTTCAACAATCACATCTAGAAATCTGACTACTCAAGTGCACTTATGTCAGAGCAAGTGAATATTATAAAAAGTCATTTTTCAAAAATATACTGCACTTTGTTTCGTCTGTAATCAAGCAGGAAGTCCAACAGTGTGCTGACCCCAATTTTTTAAATAGGTATGGCAATTTTGGAGAAAATGTTGAAAACAACACACTTTATAAGCACCAATGTTACAAGCACTCTGCAATTTTATTTTTTGTAATCCCTCCAGGTGTTTGTGTTTTATGCACATTTCAAAGGTGCCACCAAACTTGGCAAGGCACCATAAAAATCAGCACTTCGCCGTTGGACAATTTGTAATCCAGCACAATGTTCTCAGGCGGCACTATGAACTCCTAATAAAGTTTTCCAGAAAGTCAAATATGTGTTTTATAAGAAAATTCAATACAGCCAGTTGTTACGTTACATTCAATTTTTTTTTTGTTTTGACCTTGTGCCCTATTTACAAAGGTAAACATCAACACAAAGTCACCTTAGGGTGTGAATTCCTCAAAGGCCTGACGTCTTAAGCATTTCAATTACATAATATTACACAGCCTAATTAGCAGACATTCAGAAAACAATGCCACTTGCTTGATTGGCCAGAAGGTCCAGTCAGTAGACAGATCTGATAACAGGCTCCGGCTATGGCTGACTCCAGCTAATCACTGTCCTCAGACTTCATTAGGGTCAATTACAACATCTTCACGTGTGTTTAGTCAGCTGAAGTAAACAAACAACGATTGATGAATCACCCTGCTGCAATGTTATTGGTTCATTTTCATACGTATTCTCAAATTGAGGCTTAACTACTGGCATACGCACCCCACCCCCCTTATAAGACATGTGTTCCGTCGCTGTGATTTGGACTTGCAGACTGGTGAGAAGTCTGTAATATCCAAAAACGGTTTGTTCCATTCAACTGCAGTTTTGCCATACACGTATTTTCAGTAATTGTTTCAAGATATTTGAAGTAAAATGCGTCCTCCGTGATTGTGCAATGACTATAGCGTGTTTCCCTTGCTAGGGACTTTAATTGGGGTCAGCACACTGTCAGGTTTCCCATTGGCGACCATGTTAATGTTTTGTGTGATTATAAGAAAACGTGACCTATAAAGTTTCTTAAACTTCTCACCTGCTGTTATTATCATCTCATTGACATGCTGGTCGAGTTTAGTCAAAATCTCATATCTCTAGCTCTTGCAAAATGCCTGTATGTATGACACCCGTCAATATTTACAACTGGATGCAGGCAGTAATCCAGCTAAAGTGTCAACTAGCCAAATTGCTGCCAGATACCCTTCCGCTTAGTAAAATCAGCTAAAAAGACACCATTTTACTGTCAACAGCTTCAACAATCACATCTAGAAATCTGACTACTCAAGTGCACTTATGTCAGAGCAAGTGAATATTATAAAAAGTCATTTTTCAAAAATATACTGCACTTTGTTTCGTCTGTAATCAAGCAGGAAGTCCAACAGTGTGCTGACCCCAATTTTTTAAATAGGTATGGCAATTTTGGAGAAAATGTTGAAAACAACACACTTTATAAGCACCAATGTTACAAGCACTCTGCAATTTTATTTTTTGTAATCCCTCCAGGTGTTTGTGTTTTATGCACATTTCAAAGGTGCCACCAAACTTGGCAAGGCACCATAAAAATCAGCACTTCGCCGTTGGACAATTTGTAATCCAGCACAATGTTCTCAGGCGGCACTATGAACTCCTAATAAAGTTTTCCAGAAAGTCAAATATGTGTTTTATAAGAAAATTCAATACAGCCAGTTGTTACGTTACATTCAATTTTTTTATTTTTTGACCTTGTGCCCTATTTACAAAGGTAAACATCAACACAAAGTCACCTTAGGGTGTGAATTCCTCAAAGGCCTGACGTCTTAAGCATTTCAATTACATAATATTACACAGCCTAATTAGCAGACATTCAGAAAACAATGCCACTTGCTTGATTGGCCAGAAGGTCCAGTCAGTAGACAGATCTGATAACAGGCTCCGGCTATGGCTGACTCCAGCTAATCACTGTCCTCAGACTTCATTAGGGTCAATTACAACATCTTCACGTGTGTTTAGTCAGCTGAAGTAAACAAAAAACGATTGATGAATCACCCTGCTGCAATGTTATTGGTTCATTTTCATACGTATTCTCAAATTGAGGCTTAACTACTGGCATACGCACCCCACCCCCCTTATAAGACATGTGTTCCGTCGCTGTGATTTGGACTTGCAGACTGGTGAGAAGTCTGTAATATCCAAAAACGGTTTGTTCCATTCAACTGCAGTTTTGCCATACACGTATTTTCAGTAATTGTTTCAAGATATTTGAAGTAAAATGCGTCCTCCGTGATTGTGCAATGACTATAGCGTGTTTCCCTTGCTAGGGACTTTAATTGGGGTCAGCACACTGTCAGGTTTCCCATTGGCGACCATGTTAATGTTTTGTGTGATTATAAGAAAACGTGACCTATAAAGTTTCTGAAACTTCTCACCTGCTGTTATTATCATCTCATTGACATGCTGGTCGAGTTTAGTCAAAATCTCATATCTCTAGCTCTTGCAAAATGCCTGTATGTATGACACCCGTCAATATTTACAACTGGATGCAGGCAGTAATCCAGCTAAAGTGTCAACTAGCCAAATTGCTGCCAGATACCCTTCCGCTTAGTAAAATCAGCTAAAAAGACACCATTTTACTGTCAACAGCTTCAACAATCACATCTAGAAATCTGACTACTCAAGTGCACTTATGTCAGAGCAAGTGAATATTATAAAAAGTCATTTTTCAAAAATATACTGCACTTTGTTTCGTCTGTAATCAAGCAGGAAGTCCAACAGTGTGCTGACCCCAATTTTTTAAATAGGTATGGCAATTTTGGAGAAAATGTTGAAAACAACACACTTTATAAGCACCAATGTTACAAGCACTCTGCAATTTTATTTTTTGTAATCCCTCCAGGTGTTTGTGTTTTATGCACATTTCAAAGGTGCCACCAAACTTGGCAAGGCACCATAAAAATCAGCACTTCGCCGTTGGACAATTTGTAATCCAGCACAATGTTCTCAGGCGGCACTATGAACTCCTAATAAAGTTTTCCAGAAAGTCAAATATGTGTTTTATAAGAAAATTAAATACAGCCAGTTGTTACGTTACATTCAATTTTTTTTTTTTTTTGACCTTGTGCCCTATTTACAAAGGTAAACATCAACACAAAGTCACCTTAGGGTGTGAATTCCTCAAAGGCCTGACGTCTTAAGCATTTCAATTACATAATATTACACAGCCTAATTAGCAGACATTCAGAAAACAATGCCACTTGCTTGATTGGCCAGAAGGTCCAGTCAGTAGACAGATCTGATAACAGGCTCCGGCTATGGCTGACTCCAGCTAATCACTGTCCTCAGACTTCATTAGGGTCAATTACAACATCTTCACGTGTGTTTAGTCAGCTGAAGTAAACAAAAAACGATTGATGAATCACCCTGCTGCAATGTTATTGGTTCATTTTCATACGTATTCTCAAATTGAGGCTTAACTACTGGCATACGCACCCCACCCCCCTTATAAGACATGTGTTCCGTCGCTGTGATTTGGACTTGCAGACTGGTGAGAAGTCTGTAATATCCAAAAACGGTTTGTTCCATTCAACTGCAGTTTTGCCATACACGTATTTTCAGTAATTGTTTCAAGATATTTGAAGTAAAATGCGTCCTCCGTGATTGTGCAATGACTATAGCGTGTTTCCCTTGCTAGGGACTTTAATTGGGGTCAGCACACTGTCAGGTTTCCCATTGGCGACCATGTTAATGTTTTGTGTGATTATAAGAAAACGTGACCTATAAAGTTTCTTAAACTTCTCACCTGCTGTTATTATCATCTCATTGACATGCTGGTCGAGTTTAGTCAAAATCTCATATCTCTAGCTCTTGCAAAATGCCTGTATGTATGACACCCGTCAATATTTACAACTGGATGCAGGCAGTAATCCAGCTAAAGTGTCAACTAGCCAAATTGCTGCCAGATACCCTTCCGCTTAGTAAAATCAGCTAAAAAGACACCATTTTACTGTCAACAGCTTCAACAATCACATCTAGAAATCTGACTACTCAAGTGCACTTATGTCAGAGCAAGTGAATATTATAAAAAGTCATTTTTCAAAAATATACTGCACTTTGTTTCGTCTGTAATCAAGCAGGAAGTCCAACAGTGTGCTGACCCCAATTTTTTAAATAGGTATGGCAATTTTGGAGAAAATGTTGAAAACAACACACTTTATAAGCACCAATGTTACAAGCACTCTGCAATTTTATTTTTTGTAATCCCTCCAGGTGTTTGTGTTTTATGCACATTTCAAAGGTGCCACCAAACTTGGCAAGGCACCATAAAAATCAGCACTTCGCCGTTGGACAATTTGTAATCCAGCACAATGTTCTCAGGCGGCACTATGAACTCCTAATAAAGTTTTCCAGAAAGTCAAATATGTGTTTTATAAGAAAATTCAATACAGCCAGTTGTTACGTTACATTCAATTTTTTTTTTTTTTTGACCTTGTGCCCTATTTACAAAGGTAAACATCAACACAAAGTCACCTTAGGGTGTGAATTCCTCAAAGGCCTGACGTCTTAAGCATTTCAATTACATAATATTACACAGCCTAATTAGCAGACATTCAGAAAACAATGCCACTTGCTTGATTGGCCAGAAGGTCCAGTCAGTAGACAGATCTGATAACAGGCTCCGGCTATGGCTGACTCCAGCTAATCACTGTCCTCAGACTTCATTAGGGTCAATTACAACATCTTCACGTGTGTTTAGTCAGCTGAAGTAAACAAACAACGATTGATGAATCACCCTGCTGCAATGTTATTGGTTCATTTTCATACGTATTCTCAAATTGAGGCTTAACTACTGGCATACGCACCCCACCCCCCTTATAAGACATGTGTTCCGTCGCTGTGATTTGGACTTGCAGACTGGTGAGAAGTCTGTAATATCCAAAAACGGTTTGTTCCATTCAACTGCAGTTTTGCCATACACGTATTTTCAGTAATTGTTTCAAGATATTTGAAGTAAAATGCGTCCTCCGTGATTGTGCAATGACTATAGCGTGTTTCCCTTGCTAGGGACTTTAATTGGGGTCAGCACACTGTCAGGTTTCCCATTGGCGACCATGTTAATGTTTTGTGTGATTATAAGAAAACGTGACCTATAAAGTTTCTGAAACTTCTCACCTGCTGTTATTATCATCTCATTGACATGCTGGTCGAGTTTAGTCAAAATCTCATATCTCTAGCTCTTGCAAAATGCCTGTATGTATGACACCCGTCAATATTTACAACTGGATGCAGGCAGTAATCCAGCTAAAGTGTCAACTAGCCAAATTGCTGCCAGATACCCTTCCGCTTAGTAAAATCAGCTAAAAAGACACCATTTTACTGTCAACAGCTTCAACAATCACATCTAGAAATCTGACTACTCAAGTGCACTTATGTCAGAGCAAGTGAATATTATAAAAAGTCATTTTTCAAAAATATACTGCACTTTGTTTCGTCTGTAATCAAGCAGGAAGTCCAACAGTGTGCTGACCCCAATTTTTTAAATAGGTATGGCAATTTTGGAGAAAATGTTGAAAACAACACACTTTATAAGCACCAATGTTACAAGCACTCTGCAATTTTATTTTTTGTAATCCCTCCAGGTGTTTGTGTTTTATGCACATTTCAAAGGTGCCACCAAACTTGGCAAGGCACCATAAAAATCAGCACTTCGCCGTTGGACAATTTGTAATCCAGCACAATGTTCTCAGGCGGCACTATGAACTCCTAATAAAGTTTTCCAGAAAGTCAAATATGTGTTTTATAAGAAAATTAAATACAGCCAGTTGTTACGTTACATTCAATTTTTTGTTGTTGTTGACCTTGTGCCCTATTTACAAAGGTAAACATCAACACAAAGTCACCTTAGGGTGTGAATTCCTCAAAGGCCTGACGTCTTAAGCATTTCAATTACATAATATTACACAGCCTAATTAGCAGACATTCAGAAAACAATGCCACTTGCTTGATTGGCCAGAAGGTCCAGTCAGTAGACAGATCTGATAACAGGCTCCGGCTATGGCTGACTCCAGCTAATCACTGTCCTCAGACTTCATTAGGGTCAATTACAACATCTTCACGTGTGTTTAGTCAGCTGAAGTAAACAAAAAACGATTGATGAATCACCCTGCTGCAATGTTATTGGTTCATTTTCATACGTATTCTCAAATTGAGGCTTAACTACTGGCATACGCACCCCACCCCCCTTATAAGACATGTGTTCCGTCGCTGTGATTTGGACTTGCAGACTGGTGAGAAGTCTGTAATATCCAAAAACGGTTTGTTCCATTCAACTGCAGTTTTGCCATACACGTATTTTCAGTAATTGTTTCAAGATATTTGAAGTAAAATGCGTCCTCCGTGATTGTGCAATGACTATAGCGTGTTTCCCTTGCTAGGGACTTTAATTGGGGTCAGCACACTGTCAGGTTTCCCATTGGCGACCATGTTAATGTTTTGTGTGATTATAAGAAAACGTGACCTATAAAGTTTCTTAAACTTCTCACCTGCTGTTATTATCATCTCATTGACATGCTGGTCGAGTTTAGTCAAAATCTCATATCTCTAGCTCTTGCAAAATGCCTGTATGTATGACACCCGTCAATATTTACAACTGGATGCAGGCAGTAATCCAGCTAAAGTGTCAACTAGCCAAATTGCTGCCAGATACCCTTCCGCTTAGTAAAATCAGCTAAAAAGACACCATTTTACTGTCAACAGCTTCAACAATCACATCTAGAAATCTGACTACTCAAGTGCACTTATGTCAGAGCAAGTGAATATTATAAAAAGTCATTTTTCAAAAATATACTGCACTTTGTTTCGTCTGTAATCAAGCAGGAAGTCCAACAGTGTGCTGACCCCAATTTTTTAAATAGGTATGGCAATTTTGGAGAAAATGTTGAAAACAACACACTTTATAAGCACCAATGTTACAAGCACTCTGCAATTTTATTTTTTGTAATCCCTCCAGGTGTTTGTGTTTTATGCACATTTCAAAGGTGCCACCAAACTTGGCAAGGCACCATAAAAATCAGCACTTCGCCGTTGGACAATTTGTAATCCAGCACAATGTTCTCAGGCGGCACTATGAACTCCTAATAAAGTTTTCCAGAAAGTCAAATATGTGTTTTATAAGAAAATTCAATACAGCCAGTTGTTACGTTACATTCAATTTTTTTTTTTTTTTGACCTTGTGCCCTATTTACAAAGGTAAACATCAACACAAAGTCACCTTAGGGTGTGAATTCCTCAAAGGCCTGACGTCTTAAGCATTTCAATTACATAATATTACACAGCCTAATTAGCAGACATTCAGAAAACAATGCCACTTGCTTGATTGGCCAGAAGGTCCAGTCAGTAGACAGATCTGATAACAGGCTCCGGCTATGGCTGACTCCAGCTAATCACTGTCCTCAGACTTCATTAGGGTCAATTACAACATCTTCACGTGTGTTTAGTCAGCTGAAGTAAACAAACAACGATTGATGAATCACCCTGCTGCAATGTTATTGGTTCATTTTCATACGTATTCTCAAATTGAGGCTTAACTACTGGCATACGCACCCCACCCCCCTTATAAGACATGTGTTCCGTCGCTGTGATTTGGACTTGCAGACTGGTGAGAAGTCTGTAATATCCAAAAACGGTTTGTTCCATTCAACTGCAGTTTTGCCATACACGTATTTTCAGTAATTGTTTCAAGATATTTGAAGTAAAATGCGTCCTCCGTGATTGTGCAATGACTATAGCGTGTTTCCCTTGCTAGGGACTTTAATTGGGGTCAGCACACTGTCAGGTTTCCCATTGGCGACCATGTTAATGTTTTGTGTGATTATAAGAAAACGTGACCTATAAAGTTTCTTAAACTTCTCACCTGCTGTTATTATCATCTCATTGACATGCTGGTCGAGTTTAGTCAAAATCTCATATCTCTAGCTCTTGCAAAATGCCTGTATGTATGACACCCGTCAATATTTACAACTGGATGCAGGCAGTAATCCAGCTAAAGTGTCAACTAGCCAAATTGCTGCCAGATACCCTTCCGCTTAGTAAAATCAGCTAAAAAGACACCATTTTACTGTCAACAGCTTCAACAATCACATCTAGAAATCTGACTACTCAAGTGCACTTATGTCAGAGCAAGTGAATATTATAAAAAGTCATTTTTCAAAAATATACTGCACTTTGTTTCGTCTGTAATCAAGCAGGAAGTCCAACAGTGTGCTGACCCCAATTTTTTAAATAGGTATGGCAATTTTGGAGAAAATGTTGAAAACAACACACTTTATAAGCACCAATGTTACAAGCACTCTGCAATTTTATTTTTTGTAATCCCTCCAGGTGTTTGTGTTTTATGCACATTTCAAAGGTGCCACCAAACTTGGCAAGGCACCATAAAAATCAGCACTTCGCCGTTGGACAATTTGTAATCCAGCACAATGTTCTCAGGCGGCACTATGAACTCCTAATAAAGTTTTCCAGAAAGTCAAATATGTGTTTTATAAGAAAATTCAATACAGCCAGTTGTTACGTTACATTCAATTTTTTTATTTTTTGACCTTGTGCCCTATTTACAAAGGTAAACATCAACACAAAGTCACCTTAGGGTGTGAATTCCTCAAAGGCCTGACGTCTTAAGCATTTCAATTACATAATATTACACAGCCTAATTAGCAGACATTCAGAAAACAATGCCACTTGCTTGATTGGCCAGAAGGTCCAGTCAGTAGACAGATCTGATAACAGGCTCCGGCTATGGCTGACTCCAGCTAATCACTGTCCTCAGACTTCATTAGGGTCAATTACAACATCTTCACGTGTGTTTAGTCAGCTGAAGTAAACAAAAAACGATTGATGAATCACCCTGCTGCAATGTTATTGGTTCATTTTCATACGTATTCTCAAATTGAGGCTTAACTACTGGCATACGCACCCCACCCCCCTTATAAGACATGTGTTCCGTCGCTGTGATTTGGACTTGCAGACTGGTGAGAAGTCTGTAATATCCAAAAACGGTTTGTTCCATTCAACTGCAGTTTTGCCATACACGTATTTTCAGTAATTGTTTCAAGATATTTGAAGTAAAATGCGTCCTCCGTGATTGTGCAATGACTATAGCGTGTTTCCCTTGCTAGGGACTTTAATTGGGGTCAGCACACTGTCAGGTTTCCCATTGGCGACCATGTTAATGTTTTGTGTGATTATAAGAAAACGTGACCTATAAAGTTTCTGAAACTTCTCACCTGCTGTTATTATCATCTCATTGACATGCTGGTCGAGTTTAGTCAAAATCTCATATCTCTAGCTCTTGCAAAATGCCTGTATGTATGACACCCGTCAATATTTACAACTGGATGCAGGCAGTAATCCAGCTAAAGTGTCAACTAGCCAAATTGCTGCCAGATACCCTTCCGCTTAGTAAAATCAGCTAAAAAGACACCATTTTACTGTCAACAGCTTCAACAATCACATCTAGAAATCTGACTACTCAAGTGCACTTATGTCAGAGCAAGTGAATATTATAAAAAGTCATTTTTCAAAAATATACTGCACTTTGTTTCGTCTGTAATCAAGCAGGAAGTCCAACAGTGTGCTGACCCCAATTTTTTAAATAGGTATGGCAATTTTGGAGAAAATGTTGAAAACAACACACTTTATAAGCACCAATGTTACAAGCACTCTGCAATTTTATTTTTTGTAATCCCTCCAGGTGTTTGTGTTTTATGCACATTTCAAAGGTGCCACCAAACTTGGCAAGGCACCATAAAAATCAGCACTTCGCCGTTGGACAATTTGTAATCCAGCACAATGTTCTCAGGCGGCACTATGAACTCCTAATAAAGTTTTCCAGAAAGTCAAATATGTGTTTTATAAGAAAATTCAATACAGCCAGTTGTTACGTTACATTCAATTTTTTTTTTTTTTTGACCTTGTGCCCTATTTACAAAGGTAAACATCAACACAAAGTCACCTTAGGGTGTGAATTCCTCAAAGGCCTGACGTCTTAAGCATTTCAATTACATAATATTACACAGCCTAATTAGCAGACATTCAGAAAACAATGCCACTTGCTTGATTGGCCAGAAGGTCCAGTCAGTAGACAGATCTGATAACAGGCTCCGGCTATGGCTGACTCCAGCTAATCACTGTCCTCAGACTTCATTAGGGTCAATTACAACATCTTCACGTGTGTTTAGTCAGCTGAAGTAAACAAAAAACGATTGATGAATCACCCTGCTGCAATGTTATTGGTTCATTTTCATACGTATTCTCAAATTGAGGCTTAACTACTGGCATACGCACCCCACCCCCCTTATAAGACATGTGTTCCGTCGCTGTGATTTGGACTTGCAGACTGGTGAGAAGTCTGTAATATCCAAAAACGGTTTGTTCCATTCAACTGCAGTTTTGCCATACACGTATTTTCAGTAATTGTTTCAAGATATTTGAAGTAAAATGCGTCCTCCGTGATTGTGCAATGACTATAGCGTGTTTCCCTTGCTAGGGACTTTAATTGGGGTCAGCACACTGTCAGGTTTCCCATTGGCGACCATGTTAATGTTTTGTGTGATTATAAGAAAACGTGACCTATAAAGTTTCTTAAACTTCTCACCTGCTGTTATTATCATCTCATTGACATGCTGGTCGAGTTTAGTCAAAATCTCATATCTCTAGCTCTTGCAAAATGCCTGTATGTATGACACCCGTCAATATTTACAACTGGATGCAGGCAGTAATCCAGCTAAAGTGTCAACTAGCCAAATTGCTGCCAGATACCCTTCCGCTTAGTAAAATCAGCTAAAAAGACACCATTTTACTGTCAACAGCTTCAACAATCACATCTAGAAATCTGACTACTCAAGTGCACTTATGTCAGAGCAAGTGAATATTATAAAAAGTCATTTTTCAAAAATATACTGCACTTTGTTTCGTCTGTAATCAAGCAGGAAGTCCAACAGTGTGCTGACCCCAATTTTTTAAATAGGTATGGCAATTTTGGAGAAAATGTTGAAAACAACACACTTTATAAGCACCAATGTTACAAGCACTCTGCAATTTTATTTTTTGTAATCCCTCCAGGTGTTTGTGTTTTATGCACATTTCAAAGGTGCCACCAAACTTGGCAAGGCACCATAAAAATCAGCACTTCGCCGTTGGACAATTTGTAATCCAGCACAATGTTCTCAGGCGGCACTATGAACTCCTAATAAAGTTTTCCAGAAAGTCAAATATGTGTTTTATAAGAAAATTCAATACAGCCAGTTGTTACGTTACATTCAATTTTTTTTTTTTTTTGACCTTGTGCCCTATTTACAAAGGTAAACATCAACACAAAGTCACCTTAGGGTGTGAATTCCTCAAAGGCCTGACGTCTTAAGCATTTCAATTACATAATATTACACAGCCTAATTAGCAGACATTCAGAAAACAATGCCACTTGCTTGATTGGCCAGAAGGTCCAGTCAGTAGACAGATCTGATAACAGGCTCCGGCTATGGCTGACTCCAGCTAATCACTGTCCTCAGACTTCATTAGGGTCAATTACAACATCTTCACGTGTGTTTAGTCAGCTGAAGTAAACAAACAACGATTGATGAATCACCCTGCTGCAATGTTATTGGTTCATTTTCATACGTATTCTCAAATTGAGGCTTAACTACTGGCATACGCACCCCACCCCCCTTATAAGACATGTGTTCCGTCGCTGTGATTTGGACTTGCAGACTGGTGAGAAGTCTGTAATATCCAAAAACGGTTTGTTCCATTCAACTGCAGTTTTGCCATACACGTATTTTCAGTAATTGTTTCAAGATATTTGAAGTAAAATGCGTCCTCCGTGATTGTGCAATGACTATAGCGTGTTTCCCTTGCTAGGGACTTTAATTGGGGTCAGCACACTGTCAGGTTTCCCATTGGCGACCATGTTAATGTTTTGTGTGATTATAAGAAAACGTGACCTATAAAGTTTCTTAAACTTCTCACCTGCTGTTATTATCATCTCATTGACATGCTGGTCGAGTTTAGTCAAAATCTCATATCTCTAGCTCTTGCAAAATGCCTGTATGTATGACACCCGTCAATATTTACAACTGGATGCAGGCAGTAATCCAGCTAAAGTGTCAACTAGCCAAATTGCTGCCAGATACCCTTCCGCTTAGTAAAATCAGCTAAAAAGACACCATTTTACTGTCAACAGCTTCAACAATCACATCTAGAAATCTGACTACTCAAGTGCACTTATGTCAGAGCAAGTGAATATTATAAAAAGTCATTTTTCAAAAATATACTGCACTTTGTTTCGTCTGTAATCAAGCAGGAAGTCCAACAGTGTGCTGACCCCAATTTTTTAAATAGGTATGGCAATTTTGGAGAAAATGTTGAAAACAACACACTTTATAAGCACCAATGTTACAAGCACTCTGCAATTTTATTTTTTGTAATCCCTCCAGGTGTTTGTGTTTTATGCACATTTCAAAGGTGCCACCAAACTTGGCAAGGCACCATAAAAATCAGCACTTCGCCGTTGGACAATTTGTAATCCAGCACAATGTTCTCAGGCGGCACTATGAACTCCTAATAAAGTTTTCCAGAAAGTCAAATATGTGTTTTATAAGAAAATTCAATACAGCCAGTTGTTACGTTACATTCAATTTTTTTTTTTTTTTGACCTTGTGCCCTATTTACAAAGGTAAACATCAACACAAAGTCACCTTAGGGTGTGAATTCCTCAAAGGCCTGACGTCTTAAGCATTTCAATTACATAATATTACACAGCCTAATTAGCAGACATTCAGAAAACAATGCCACTTGCTTGATTGGCCAGAAGGTCCAGTCAGTAGACAGATCTGATAACAGGCTCCGGCTATGGCTGACTCCAGCTAATCACTGTCCTCAGACTTCATTAGGGTCAATTACAACATCTTCACGTGTGTTTAGTCAGCTGAAGTAAACAAACAACGATTGATGAATCACCCTGCTGCAATGTTATTGGTTCATTTTCATACGTATTCTCAAATTGAGGCTTAACTACTGGCATACGCACCCCACCCCCCTTATAAGACATGTGTTCCGTCGCTGTGATTTGGACTTGCAGACTGGTGAGAAGTCTGTAATATCCAAAAACGGTTTGTTCCATTCAACTGCAGTTTTGCCATACACGTATTTTCAGTAATTGTTTCAAGATATTTGAAGTAAAATGCGTCCTCCGTGATTGTGCAATGACTATAGCGTGTTTCCCTTGCTAGGGACTTTAATTGGGGTCAGCACACTGTCAGGTTTCCCATTGGCGACCATGTTAATGTTTTGTGTGATTATAAGAAAACGTGACCTATAAAGTTTCTTAAACTTCTCACCTGCTGTTATTATCATCTCATTGACATGCTGGTCGAGTTTAGTCAAAATCTCATATCTCTAGCTCTTGCAAAATGCCTGTATGTATGACACCCGTCAATATTTACAACTGGATGCAGGCAGTAATCCAGCTAAAGTGTCAACTAGCCAAATTGCTGCCAGATACCCTTCCGCTTAGTAAAATCAGCTAAAAAGACACCATTTTACTGTCAACAGCTTCAACAATCACATCTAGAAATCTGACTACTCAAGTGCACTTATGTCAGAGCAAGTGAATATTATAAAAAGTCATTTTTCAAAAATATACTGCACTTTGTTTCGTCTGTAATCAAGCAGGAAGTCCAACAGTGTGCTGACCCCAATTTTTTAAATAGGTATGGCAATTTTGGAGAAAATGTTGAAAACAACACACTTTATAAGCACCAATGTTACAAGCACTCTGCAATTTTATTTTTTGTAATCCCTCCAGGTGTTTGTGTTTTATGCACATTTCAAAGGTGCCACCAAACTTGGCAAGGCACCATAAAAATCAGCACTTCGCCGTTGGACAATTTGTAATCCAGCACAATGTTCTCAGGCGGCACTATGAACTCCTAATAAAGTTTTCCAGAAAGTCAAATATGTGTTTTATAAGAAAATTCAATACAGCCAGTTGTTACGTTACATTCAATTTTTTTATTTTTTGACCTTGTGCCCTATTTACAAAGGTAAACATCAACACAAAGTCACCTTAGGGTGTGAATTCCTCAAAGGCCTGACGTCTTAAGCATTTCAATTACATAATATTACACAGCCTAATTAGCAGACATTCAGAAAACAATGCCACTTGCTTGATTGGCCAGAAGGTCCAGTCAGTAGACAGATCTGATAACAGGCTCCGGCTATGGCTGACTCCAGCTAATCACTGTCCTCAGACTTCATTAGGGTCAATTACAACATCTTCACGTGTGTTTAGTCAGCTGAAGTAAACAAAAAACGATTGATGAATCACCCTGCTGCAATGTTATTGGTTCATTTTCATACGTATTCTCAAATTGAGGCTTAACTACTGGCATACGCACCCCACCCCCCTTATAAGACATGTGTTCCGTCGCTGTGATTTGGACTTGCAGACTGGTGAGAAGTCTGTAATATCCAAAAACGGTTTGTTCCATTCAACTGCAGTTTTGCCATACACGTATTTTCAGTAATTGTTTCAAGATATTTGAAGTAAAATGCGTCCTCCGTGATTGTGCAATGACTATAGCGTGTTTCCCTTGCTAGGGACTTTAATTGGGGTCAGCACACTGTCAGGTTTCCCATTGGCGACCATGTTAATGTTTTGTGTGATTATAAGAAAACGTGACCTATAAAGTTTCTGAAACTTCTCACCTGCTGTTATTATCATCTCATTGACATGCTGGTCGAGTTTAGTCAAAATCTCATATCTCTAGCTCTTGCAAAATGCCTGTATGTATGACACCCGTCAATATTTACAACTGGATGCAGGCAGTAATCCAGCTAAAGTGTCAACTAGCCAAATTGCTGCCAGATACCCTTCCGCTTAGTAAAATCAGCTAAAAAGACACCATTTTACTGTCAACAGCTTCAACAATCACATCTAGAAATCTGACTACTCAAGTGCACTTATGTCAGAGCAAGTGAATATTATAAAAAGTCATTTTTCAAAAATATACTGCACTTTGTTTCGTCTGTAATCAAGCAGGAAGTCCAACAGTGTGCTGACCCCAATTTTTTAAATAGGTATGGCAATTTTGGAGAAAATGTTGAAAACAACACACTTTATAAGCACCAATGTTACAAGCACTCTGCAATTTTATTTTTTGTAATCCCTCCAGGTGTTTGTGTTTTATGCACATTTCAAAGGTGCCACCAAACTTGGCAAGGCACCATAAAAATCAGCACTTCGCCGTTGGACAATTTGTAATCCAGCACAATGTTCTCAGGCGGCACTATGAACTCCTAATAAAGTTTTCCAGAAAGTCAAATATGTGTTTTATAAGAAAATTCAATACAGCCAGTTGTTACGTTACATTCAAATTTTTTTATTTTTTGACCTTGTGCCCTATTTACAAAGGTAAACATCAACACAAAGTCACCTTAGGGTGTGAATTCCTCAAAGGCCTGACGTCTTAAGCATTTCAATTACATAATATTACACAGCCTAATTAGCAGACATTCAGAAAACAATGCCACTTGCTTGATTGGCCAGAAGGTCCAGTCAGTAGACAGATCTGATAACAGGCTCCGGCTATGGCTGACTCCAGCTAATCACTGTCCTCAGACTTCATTAGGGTCAATTACAACATCTTCACGTGTGTTTAGTCAGCTGAAGTAAACAAAAAACGATTGATGAATCACCCTGCTGCAATGTTATTGGTTCATTTTCATACGTATTCTCAAATTGAGGCTTAACTACTGGCATACGCACCCCACCCCCCTTATAAGACATGTGTTCCGTCGCTGTGATTTGGACTTGCAGACTGGTGAGAAGTCTGTAATATCCAAAAACGGTTTGTTCCATTCAACTGCAGTTTTGCCATACACGTATTTTCAGTAATTGTTTCAAGATATTTGAAGTAAAATGCGTCCTCCGTGATTGTGCAATGACTATAGCGTGTTTCCCTTGCTAGGGACTTTAATTGGGGTCAGCACACTGTCAGGTTTCCCATTGGCGACCATGTTAATGTTTTGTGTGATTATAAGAAAACGTGACCTATAAAGTTTCTGAAACTTCTCACCTGCTGTTATTATCATCTCATTGACATGCTGGTCGAGTTTAGTCAAAATCTCATATCTCTAGCTCTTGCAAAATGCCTGTATGTATGACACCCGTCAATATTTACAACTGGATGCAGGCAGTAATCCAGCTAAAGTGTCAACTAGCCAAATTGCTGCCAGATACCCTTCCGCTTAGTAAAATCAGCTAAAAAGACACCATTTTACTGTCAACAGCTTCAACAATCACATCTAGAAATCTGACTACTCAAGTGCACTTATGTCAGAGCAAGTGAATATTATAAAAAGTCATTTTTCAAAAATATACTGCACTTTGTTTCGTCTGTAATCAAGCAGGAAGTCCAACAGTGTGCTGACCCCAATTTTTTAAATAGGTATGGCAATTTTGGAGAAAATGTTGAAAACAACACACTTTATAAGCACCAATGTTACAAGCACTCTGCAATTTTATTTTTTGTAATCCCTCCAGGTGTTTGTGTTTTATGCACATTTCAAAGGTGCCACCAAACTTGGCAAGGCACCATAAAAATCAGCACTTCGCCGTTGGACAATTTGTAATCCAGCACAATGTTCTCAGGCGGCACTATGAACTCCTAATAAAGTTTTCCAGAAAGTCAAATATGTGTTTTATAAGAAAATTAAATACAGCCAGTTGTTACGTTACATTCAATTTTTTTTTTTTTTGACCTTGTGCCCTATTTACAAAGGTAAACATCAACACAAAGTCACCTTAGGGTGTGAATTCCTCAAAGGCCTGACGTCTTAAGCATTTCAATTACATAATATTACACAGCCTAATTAGCAGACATTCAGAAAACAATGCCACTTGCTTGATTGGCCAGAAGGTCCAGTCAGTAGACAGATCTGATAACAGGCTCCGGCTATGGCTGACTCCAGCTAATCACTGTCCTCAGACTTCATTAGGGTCAATTACAACATCTTCACGTGTGTTTAGTCAGCTGAAGTAAACAAAAAACGATTGATGAATCACCCTGCTGCAATGTTATTGGTTCATTTTCATACGTATTCTCAAATTGAGGCTTAACTACTGGCATACGCACCCCACCCCCCTTATAAGACATGTGTTCCGTCGCTGTGATTTGGACTTGCAGACTGGTGAGAAGTCTGTAATATCCAAAAACGGTTTGTTCCATTCAACTGCAGTTTTGCCATACACGTATTTTCAGTAATTGTTTCAAGATATTTGAAGTAAAATGCGTCCTCCGTGATTGTGCAATGACTATAGCGTGTTTCCCTTGCTAGGGACTTTAATTGGGGTCAGCACACTGTCAGGTTTCCCATTGGCGACCATGTTAATGTTTTGTGTGATTATAAGAAAACGTGACCTATAAAGTTTCTGAAACTTCTCACCTGCTGTTATTATCATCTCATTGACATGCTGGTCGAGTTTAGTCAAAATCTCATATCTCTAGCTCTTGCAAAATGCCTGTATGTATGACACCCGTCAATATTTACAACTGGATGCAGGCAGTAATCCAGCTAAAGTGTCAACTAGCCAAATTGCTGCCAGATACCCTTCCGCTTAGTAAAATCAGCTAAAAAGACACCATTTTACTGTCAACAGCTTCAACAATCACATCTAGAAATCTGACTACTCAAGTGCACTTATGTCAGAGCAAGTGAATATTATAAAAAGTCATTTTTCAAAAATATACTGCACTTTGTTTCGTCTGTAATCAAGCAGGAAGTCCAACAGTGTGCTGACCCCAATTTTTTAAATAGGTATGGCAATTTTGGAGAAAATGTTGAAAACAACACACTTTATAAGCACCAATGTTACAAGCACTCTGCAATTTTATTTTTTGTAATCCCTCCAGGTGTTTGTGTTTTATGCACATTTCAAAGGTGCCACCAAACTTGGCAAGGCACCATAAAAATCAGCACTTCGCCGTTGGACAATTTGTAATCCAGCACAATGTTCTCAGGCGGCACTATGAACTCCTAATAAAGTTTTCCAGAAAGTCAAATATGTGTTTTATAAGAAAATTAAATACAGCCAGTTGTTACGTTACATTCAATTTTTTTTTTTTTTTGACCTTGTGCCCTATTTACAAAGGTAAACATCAACACAAAGTCACCTTAGGGTGTGAATTCCTCAAAGGCCTGACGTCTTAAGCATTTCAATTACATAATATTACACAGCCTAATTAGCAGACATTCAGAAAACAATGCCACTTGCTTGATTGGCCAGAAGGTCCAGTCAGTAGACAGATCTGATAACAGGCTCCGGCTATGGCTGACTCCAGCTAATCACTGTCCTCAGACTTCATTAGGGTCAATTACAACATCTTCACGTGTGTTTAGTCAGCTGAAGTAAACAAAAAACGATTGATGAATCACCCTGCTGCAATGTTATTGGTTCATTTTCATACGTATTCTCAAATTGAGGCTTAACTACTGGCATACGCACCCCACCCCCCTTATAAGACATGTGTTCCGTCGCTGTGATTTGGACTTGCAGACTGGTGAGAAGTCTGTAATATCCAAAAACGGTTTGTTCCATTCAACTGCAGTTTTGCCATACACGTATTTTCAGTAATTGTTTCAAGATATTTGAAGTAAAATGCGTCCTCCGTGATTGTGCAATGACTATAGCGTGTTTCCCTTGCTAGGGACTTTAATTGGGGTCAGCACACTGTCAGGTTTCCCATTGGCGACCATGTTAATGTTTTGTGTGATTATAAGAAAACGTGACCTATAAAGTTTCTGAAACTTCTCACCTGCTGTTATTATCATCTCATTGACATGCTGGTCGAGTTTAGTCAAAATCTCATATCTCTAGCTCTTGCAAAATGCCTGTATGTATGACACCCGTCAATATTTACAACTGGATGCAGGCAGTAATCCAGCTAAAGTGTCAACTAGCCAAATTGCTGCCAGATACCCTTCCGCTTAGTAAAATCAGCTAAAAAGACACCATTTTACTGACAACAGCTTCAACAATCACATCTAGAAATCTGACTACTCAAGTGCACTTATGTCAGAGCAAGTGAATATTATAAAAAGTCATTTTTCAAAAATATACTGCACTTTGTTTCGTCTGTAATCAAGCAGGAAGTCCAACAGTGTGCTGACCCCAATTTTTTAAATAGGTATGGCAATTTTGGAGAAAATGTTGAAAACAACACACTTTATAAGCACCAATGTTACAAGCACTCTGCAATTTTATTTTTTGTAATCCCTCCAGGTGTTTGTGTTTTATGCACATTTCAAAGGTGCCACCAAACTTGGCAAGGCACCATAAAAATCAGCACTTCGCCGTTGGACAATTTGTAATCCAGCACAATGTTCTCAGGCGGCACTATGAACTCCTAATAAAGTTTTCCAGAAAGTCAAATATGTGTTTTATAAGAAAATTCAATACAGCCAGTTGTTACGTTACATTCAATTTTTTTTTTTTTTTGACCTTGTGCCCTATTTACAAAGGTAAACATCAACACAAAGTCACCTTAGGGTGTGAATTCCTCAAAGGCCTGACGTCTTAAGCATTTCAATTACATAATATTACACAGCCTAATTAGCAGACATTCAGAAAACAATGCCACTTGCTTGATTGGCCAGAAGGTCCAGTCAGTAGACAGATCTGATAACAGGCTCCGGCTATGGCTGACTCCAGCTAATCACTGTCCTCAGACTTCATTAGGGTCAATTACAACATCTTCACGTGTGTTTAGTCAGCTGAAGTAAACAAAAAACGATTGATGAATCACCCTGCTGCAATGTTATTGGTTCATTTTCATACGTATTCTCAAATTGAGGCTTAACTACTGGCATACGCACCCCACCCCCCTTATAAGACATGTGTTCCGTCGCTGTGATTTGGACTTGCAGACTGGTGAGAAGTCTGTAATATCCAAAAACGGTTTGTTCCATTCAACTGCAGTTTTGCCATACACGTATTTTCAGTAATTGTTTCAAGATATTTGAAGTAAAATGCGTCCTCCGTGATTGTGCAATGACTATAGCGTGTTTCCCTTGCTAGGGACTTTAATTGGGGTCAGCACACTGTCAGGTTTCCCATTGGCGACCATGTTAATGTTTTGTGTGATTATAAGAAAACGTGACCTATAAAGTTTCTGAAACTTCTCACCTGCTGTTATTATCATCTCATTGACATGCTGGTCGAGTTTAGTCAAAATCTCATATCTCTAGCTCTTGCAAAATGCCTGTATGTATGACACCCGTCAATATTTACAACTGGATGCAGGCAGTAATCCAGCTAAAGTGTCAACTAGCCAAATTGCTGCCAGATACCCTTCCGCTTAGTAAAATCAGCTAAAAAGACACCATTTTACTGTCAACAGCTTCAACAATCACATCTAGAAATCTGACTACTCAAGTGCACTTATGTCAGAGCAAGTGAATATTATAAAAAGTCATTTTTCAAAAATATACTGCACTTTGTTTCGTCTGTAATCAAGCAGGAAGTCCAACAGTGTGCTGACCCCAATTTTTTAAATAGGTATGGCAATTTTGGAGAAAATGTTGAAAACAACACACTTTATAAGCACCAATGTTACAAGCACTCTGCAATTTTATTTTTTGTAATCCCTCCAGGTGTTTGTGTTTTATGCACATTTCAAAGGTGCCACCAAACTTGGCAAGGCACCATAAAAATCAGCACTTCGCCGTTGGACAATTTGTAATCCAGCACAATGTTCTCAGGCGGCACTATGAACTCCTAATAAAGTTTTCCAGAAAGTCAAATATGTGTTTTATAAGAAAATTCAATACAGCCAGTTGTTACGTTACATTCAATTTTTTTTTTTTTTTGACCTTGTGCCCTATTTACAAAGGTAAACATCAACACAAAGTCACCTTAGGGTGTGAATTCCTCAAAGGCCTGACGTCTTAAGCATTTCAATTACATAATATTACACAGCCTAATTAGCAGACATTCAGAAAACAATGCCACTTGCTTGATTGGCCAGAAGGTCCAGTCAGTAGACAGATCTGATAACAGGCTCCGGCTATGGCTGACTCCAGCTAATCACTGTCCTCAGACTTCATTAGGGTCAATTACAACATCTTCACGTGTGTTTAGTCAGCTGAAGTAAACAAAAAACGATTGATGAATCACCCTGCTGCAATGTTATTGGTTCATTTTCATACGTATTCTCAAATTGAGGCTTAACTACTGGCATACGCACCCCACCCCCCTTATAAGACATGTGTTCCGTCGCTGTGATTTGGACTTGCAGACTGGTGAGAAGTCTGTAATATCCAAAAACGGTTTGTTCCATTCAACTGCAGTTTTGCCATACACGTATTTTCAGTAATTGTTTCAAGATATTTGAAGTAAAATGCGTCCTCCGTGATTGTGCAATGACTATAGCGTGTTTCCCTTGCTAGGGACTTTAATTGGGGTCAGCACACTGTCAGGTTTCCCATTGGCGACCATGTTAATGTTTTGTGTGATTATAAGAAAACGTGACCTATAAAGTTTCTTAAACTTCTCACCTGCTGTTATTATCATCTCATTGACATGCTGGTCGAGTTTAGTCAAAATCTCATATCTCTAGCTCTTGCAAAATGCCTGTATGTATGACACCCGTCAATATTTACAACTGGATGCAGGCAGTAATCCAGCTAAAGTGTCAACTAGCCAAATTGCTGCCAGATACCCTTCCGCTTAGTAAAATCAGCTAAAAAGACACCATTTTACTGTCAACAGCTTCAACAATCACATCTAGAAATCTGACTACTCAAGTGCACTTATGTCAGAGCAAGTGAATATTATAAAAAGTCATTTTTCAAAAATATACTGCACTTTGTTTCGTCTGTAATCAAGCAGGAAGTCCAACAGTGTGCTGACCCCAATTTTTTAAATAGGTATGGCAATTTTGGAGAAAATGTTGAAAACAACACACTTTATAAGCACCAATGTTACAAGCACTCTGCAATTTAATTTTTTGTAATCCCTCCAGGTGTTTGTGTTTTATGCACATTTCAAAGGTGCCACCAAACTTGGCAAGGCACCATAAAAATCAGCACTTCGCCGTTGGACAATTTGTAATCCAGCACAATGTTCTCAGGCGGCACTATGAACTCCTAATAAAGTTTTCCAGAAAGTCAAATATGTGTTTTATAAGAAAATTCAATACAGCCAGTTGTTACGTTACATTCAAATTTTTTTATTTTTTGACCTTGTGCCCTATTTACAAAGGTAAACATCAACACAAAGTCACCTTAGGGTGTGAATTCCTCAAAGGCCTGACGTCTTAAGCATTTCAATTACATAATATTACACAGCCTAATTAGCAGACATTCAGAAAACAATGCCACTTGCTTGATTGGCCAGAAGGTCCAGTCAGTAGACAGATCTGATAACAGGCTCCGGCTATGGCTGACTCCAGCTAATCACTGTCCTCAGACTTCATTAGGGTCAATTACAACATCTTCACGTGTGTTTAGTCAGCTGAAGTAAACAAAAAACGATTGATGAATCACCCTGCTGCAATGTTATTGGTTCATTTTCATACGTATTCTCAAATTGAGGCTTAACTACTGGCATACGCACCCCACCCCCCTTATAAGACATGTGTTCCGTCGCTGTGATTTGGACTTGCAGACTGGTGAGAAGTCTGTAATATCCAAAAACGGTTTGTTCCATTCAACTGCAGTTTTGCCATACACGTATTTTCAGTAATTGTTTCAAGATATTTGAAGTAAAATGCGTCCTCCGTGATTGTGCAATGACTATAGCGTGTTTCCCTTGCTAGGGACTTTAATTGGGGTCAGCACACTGTCAGGTTTCCCATTGGCGACCATGTTAATGTTTTGTGTGATTATAAGAAAACGTGACCTATAAAGTTTCTTAAACTTCTCACCTGCTGTTATTATCATCTCATTGACATGCTGGTCGAGTTTAGTCAAAATCTCATATCTCTAGCTCTTGCAAAATGCCTGTATGTATGACACCCGTCAATATTTACAACTGGATGCAGGCAGTAATCCAGCTAAAGTGTCAACTAGCCAAATTGCTGCCAGATACCCTTCCGCTTAGTAAAATCAGCTAAAAAGACACCATTTTACTGTCAACAGCTTCAACAATCACATCTAGAAATCTGACTACTCAAGTGCACTTATGTCAGAGCAAGTGAATATTATAAAAAGTCATTTTTCAAAAATATACTGCACTTTGTTTCGTCTGTAATCAAGCAGGAAGTCCAACAGTGTGCTGACCCCAATTTTTTAAATAGGTATGGCAATTTTGGAGAAAATGTTGAAAACAACACACTTTATAAGCACCAATGTTACAAGCACTCTGCAATTTTATTTTTTGTAATCCCTCCAGGTGTTTGTGTTTTATGCACATTTCAAAGGTGCCACCAAACTTGGCAAGGCACCATAAAAATCAGCACTTCGCCGTTGGACAATTTGTAATCCAGCACAATGTTCTCAGGCGGCACTATGAACTCCTAATAAAGTTTTCCAGAAAGTCAAATATGTGTTTTATAAGAAAATTAAATACAGCCAGTTGTTACGTTACATTCAAATTTTTATATTTTTTGACCTTGTGCCCTATTTACAAAGGTAAACATCAACACAAAGTCACCTTAGGGTGTGAATTCCTCAAAGGCCTGACGTCTTAAGCATTTCAATTACATAATATTACACAGCCTAATTAGCAGACATTCAGAAAACAATGCCACTTGCTTGATTGGCCAGAAGGTCCAGTCAGTAGACAGATCTGATAACAGGCTCCGGCTATGGCTGACTCCAGCTAATCACTGTCCTCAGACTCCATTAGGGTCAATTACAACATCTTCACGTGTGTTTAGTCAGCTGAAGTAAACAAAAAACGATTGATGAATCACCCTGCTGCAATGTTATTGGTTCATTTTCATACGTATTCTCAAATTGAGGCTTAACTACTGGCATACGCACCCCACCCCCCTTATAAGACATGTGTTCCGTCGCTGTGATTTGGACTTGCAGACTGGTGAGAAGTCTGTAATATCCAAAAACGGTTTGTTCCATTCAACTGCAGTTTTGCCATACACGTATTTTCAGTAATTGTTTCAAGATATTTGAAGTAAAATGCGTCCTCCGTGATTGTGCAATGACTATAGCGTGTTTCCCTTGCTAGGGACTTTAATTGGGGTCAGCACACTGTCAGGTTTCCCATTGGCGACCATGTTAATGTTTTGTGTGATTATAAGAAAACGTGACCTATAAAGTTTCTGAAACTTCTCACCTGCTGTTATTATCATCTCATTGACATGCTGGTCGAGTTTAGTCAAAATCTCATATCTCTAGCTCTTGCAAAATGCCTGTATGTATGACACCCGTCAATATTTACAACTGGATGCAGGCAGTAATCCAGCTAAAGTGTCAACTAGCCAAATTGCTGCCAGATACCCTTCCGCTTAGTAAAATCAGCTAAAAAGACACCATTTTACTGTCAACAGCTTCAACAATCACATCTAGAAATCTGACTACTCAAGTGCACTTATGTCAGAGCAAGTGAATATTATAAAAAGTCATTTTTCAAAAATATACTGCACTTTGTTTCGTCTGTAATCAAGCAGGAAGTCCAACAGTGTGCTGACCCCAATTTTTTAAATAGGTATGGCAATTTTGGAGAAAATGTTGAAAACAACACACTTTATAAGCACCAATGTTACAAGCACTCTGCAATTTTATTTTTTGTAATCCCTCCAGGTGTTTGTGTTTTATGCACATTTCAAAGGTGCCACCAAACTTGGCAAGGCACCATAAAAATCAGCACTTCGCCGTTGGACAATTTGTAATCCAGCACAATGTTCTCAGGCGGCACTATGAACTCCTAATAAAGTTTTCCAGAAAGTCAAATATGTGTTTTATAAGAAAATTCAATACAGCCAGTTGTTACGTTACATTCAATTTTTTTTTTTTTTTGACCTTGTGCCCTATTTACAAAGGTAAACATCAACACAAAGTCACCTTAGGGTGTGAATTCCTCAAAGGCCTGACGTCTTAAGCATTTCAATTACATAATATTACACAGCCTAATTAGCAGACATTCAGAAAACAATGCCACTTGCTTGATTGGCCAGAAGGTCCAGTCAGTAGACAGATCTGATAACAGGCTCCGGCTATGGCTGACTCCAGCTAATCACTGTCCTCAGACTTCATTAGGGTCAATTACAACATCTTCACGTGTGTTTAGTCAGCTGAAGTAAACAAAAAACGATTGATGAATCACCCTGCTGCAATGTTATTGGTTCATTTTCATACGTATTCTCAAATTGAGGCTTAACTACTGGCATACGCACCCCACCCCCCTTATAAGACATGTGTTCCGTCGCTGTGATTTGGACTTGCAGACTGGTGAGAAGTCTGTAATATCCAAAAACGGTTTGTTCCATTCAACTGCAGTTTTGCCATACACGTATTTTCAGTAATTGTTTCAAGATATTTGAAGTAAAATGCGTCCTCCGTGATTGTGCAATGACTATAGCGTGTTTCCCTTGCTAGGGACTTTAATTGGGGTCAGCACACTGTCAGGTTTCCCATTGGCGACCATGTTAATGTTTTGTGTGATTATAAGAAAACGTGACCTATAAAGTTTCTTAAACTTCTCACCTGCTGTTATTATCATCTCATTGACATGCTGGTCGAGTTTAGTCAAAATCTCATATCTCTAGCTCTTGCAAAATGCCTGTATGTATGACACCCGTCAATATTTACAACTGGATGCAGGCAGTAATCCAGCTAAAGTGTCAACTAGCCAAATTGCTGCCAGATACCCTTCCGCTTAGTAAAATCAGCTAAAAAGACACCATTTTACTGTCAACAGCTTCAACAATCACATCTAGAAATCTGACTACTCAAGTGCACTTATGTCAGAGCAAGTGAATATTATAAAAAGTCATTTTTCAAAAATATACTGCACTTTGTTTCGTCTGTAATCAAGCAGGAAGTCCAACAGTGTGCTGACCCCAATTTTTTAAATAGGTATGGCAATTTTGGAGAAAATGTTGAAAACAACACACTTTATAAGCACCAATGTTACAAGCACTCTGCAATTTTATTTTTTGTAATCCCTCCAGGTGTTTGTGTTTTATGCACATTTCAAAGGTGCCACCAAACTTGGCAAGGCACCATAAAAATCAGCACTTCGCCGTTGGACAATTTGTAATCCAGCACAATGTTCTCAGGCGGCACTATGAACTCCTAATAAAGTTTTCCAGAAAGTCAAATATGTGTTTTATAAGAAAATTCAATACAGCCAGTTGTTACGTTACATTCAAATTTTTTTATTTTTTGACCTTGTGCCCTATTTACAAAGGTAAACATCAACACAAAGTCACCTTAGGGTGTGAATTCCTCAAAGGCCTGACGTCTTAAGCATTTCAATTACATAATATTACACAGCCTAATTAGCAGACATTCAGAAAACAATGCCACTTGCTTGATTGGCCAGAAGGTCCAGTCAGTAGACAGATCTGATAACAGGCTCCGGCTATGGCTGACTCCAGCTAATCACTGTCCTCAGACTCCATTAGGGTCAATTACAACATCTTCACGTGTGTTTAGTCAGCTGAAGTAAACAAACAACGATTGATGAATCACCCTGCTGCAATGTTATTGGTTCATTTTCATACGTATTCTCAAATTGAGGCTTAACTACTGGCATACGCACCCCACCCCCCTTATAAGACATGTGTTCCGTCGCTGTGATTTGGACTTGCAGACTGGTGAGAAGTCTGTAATATCCAAAAACGGTTTGTTCCATTCAACTGCAGTTTTGCCATACACGTATTTTCAGTAATTGTTTCAAGATATTTGAAGTAAAATGCGTCCTCCGTGATTGTGCAATGACTATAGCGTGTTTCCCTTGCTAGGGACTTTAATTGGGGTCAGCACACTGTCAGGTTTCCCATTGGCGACCATGTTAATGTTTTGTGTGATTATAAGAAAACGTGACCTATAAAGTTTCTTAAACTTCTCACCTGCTGTTATTATCATCTCATTGACATGCTGGTCGAGTTTAGTCAAAATCTCATATCTCTAGCTCTTGCAAAATGCCTGTATGTATGACACCCGTCAATATTTACAACTGGATGCAGGCAGTAATCCAGCTAAAGTGTCAACTAGCCAAATTGCTGCCAGATACCCTTCCGCTTAGTAAAATCAGCTAAAAAGACACCATTTTACTGTCAACAGCTTCAACAATCACATCTAGAAATCTGACTACTCAAGTGCACTTATGTCAGAGCAAGTGAATATTATAAAAAGTCATTTTTCAAAAATATACTGCACTTTGTTTCGTCTGTAATCAAGCAGGAAGTCCAACAGTGTGCTGACCCCAATTTTTTAAATAGGTATGGCAATTTTGGAGAAAATGTTGAAAACAACACACTTTATAAGCACCAATGTTACAAGCACTCTGCAATTTTATTTTTTGTAATCCCTCCAGGTGTTTGTGTTTTATGCACATTTCAAAGGTGCCACCAAACTTGGCAAGGCACCATAAAAATCAGCACTTCGCCGTTGGACAATTTGTAATCCAGCACAATGTTCTCAGGCGGCACTATGAACTCCTAATAAAGTTTTCCAGAAAGTCAAATATGTGTTTTATAAGAAAATTCAATACAGCCAGTTGTTACGTTACATTCAATTTTTTTTTTTTTTTGACCTTGTGCCCTATTTACAAAGGTAAACATCAACACAAAGTCACCTTAGGGTGTGAATTCCTCAAAGGCCTGACGTCTTAAGCATTTCAATTACATAATATTACACAGCCTAATTAGCAGACATTCAGAAAACAATGCCACTTGCTTGATTGGCCAGAAGGTCCAGTCAGTAGACAGATCTGATAACAGGCTCCGGCTATGGCTGACTCCAGCTAATCACTGTCCTCAGACTTCATTAGGGTCAATTACAACATCTTCACGTGTGTTTAGTCAGCTGAAGTAAACAAAAAACGATTGATGAATCACCCTGCTGCAATGTTATTGGTTCATTTTCATACGTATTCTCAAATTGAGGCTTAACTACTGGCATACGCACCCCACCCCCCTTATAAGACATGTGTTCCGTCGCTGTGATTTGGACTTGCAGACTGGTGAGAAGTCTGTAATATCCAAAAACGGTTTGTTCCATTCAACTGCAGTTTTGCCATACACGTATTTTCAGTAATTGTTTCAAGATATTTGAAGTAAAATGCGTCCTCCGTGATTGTGCAATGACTATAGCGTGTTTCCCTTGCTAGGGACTTTAATTGGGGTCAGCACACTGTCAGGTTTCCCATTGGCGACCATGTTAATGTTTTGTGTGATTATAAGAAAACGTGACCTATAAAGTTTCTGAAACTTCTCACCTGCTGTTATTATCATCTCATTGACATGCTGGTCGAGTTTAGTCAAAATCTCATATCTCTAGCTCTTGCAAAATGCCTGTATGTATGACACCCGTCAATATTTACAACTGGATGCAGGCAGTAATCCAGCTAAAGTGTCAACTAGCCAAATTGCTGCCAGATACCCTTCCGCTTAGTAAAATCAGCTAAAAAGACACCATTTTACTGTCAACAGCTTCAACAATCACATCTAGAAATCTGACTACTCAAGTGCACTTATGTCAGAGCAAGTGAATATTATAAAAAGTCATTTTTCAAAAATATACTGCACTTTGTTTCGTCTGTAATCAAGCAGGAAGTCCAACAGTGTGCTGACCCCAATTTTTTAAATAGGTATGGCAATTTTGGAGAAAATGTTGAAAACAACACACTTTATAAGCACCAATGTTACAAGCACTCTGCAATTTTATTTTTTGTAATCCCTCCAGGTGTTTGTGTTTTATGCACATTTCAAAGGTGCCACCAAACTTGGCAAGGCACCATAAAAATCAGCACTTCGCCGTTGGACAATTTGTAATCCAGCACAATGTTCTCAGGCGGCACTATGAACTCCTAATAAAGTTTTCCAGAAAGTCAAATATGTGTTTTATAAGAAAATTCAATACAGCCAGTTGTTACGTTACATTCAATTTTTTTTTTTTTTTGACCTTGTGCCCTATTTACAAAGGTAAACATCAACACAAAGTCACCTTAGGGTGTGAATTCCTCAAAGGCCTGACGTCTTAAGCATTTCAATTACATAATATTACACAGCCTAATTAGCAGACATTCAGAAAACAATGCCACTTGCTTGATTGGCCAGAAGGTCCAGTCAGTAGACAGATCTGATAACAGGCTCCGGCTATGGCTGACTCCAGCTAATCACTGTCCTCAGACTTCATTAGGGTCAATTACAACATCTTCACGTGTGTTTAGTCAGCTGAAGTAAACAAAAAACGATTGATGAATCACCCTGCTGCAATGTTATTGGTTCATTTTCATACGTATTCTCAAATTGAGGCTTAACTACTGGCATACGCACCCCACCCCCCTTATAAGACATGTGTTCCGTCGCTGTGATTTGGACTTGCAGACTGGTGAGAAGTCTGTAATATCCAAAAACGGTTTGTTCCATTCAACTGCAGTTTTGCCATACACGTATTTTCAGTAATTGTTTCAAGATATTTGAAGTAAAATGCGCCCTCCGTGATTGTGCAATGACTATAGCGTGTTTCCCTTGCTAGGGACTTTAATTGGGGTCAGCACACTGTCAGGTTTCCCATTGGCGACCATGTTAATGTTTTGTGTGATTATAAGAAAACGTGACCTATAAAGTTTCTTAAACTTCTCACCTGCTGTTATTATCATCTCATTGACATGCTGGTCGAGTTTAGTCAAAATCTCATATCTCTAGCTCTTGCAAAATGCCTGTATGTATGACACCCGTCAATATTTACAACTGGATGCAGGCAGTAATCCAGCTAAAGTGTCAACTAGCCAAATTGCTGCCAGATACCCTTCCGCTTAGTAAAATCAGCTAAAAAGACACCATTTTACTGTCAACAGCTTCAACAATCACATCTAGAAATCTGACTACTCAAGTGCACTTATGTCAGAGCAAGTGAATATTATAAAAAGTCATTTTTCAAAAATATACTGCACTTTGTTTCGTCTGTAATCAAGCAGGAAGTCCAACAGTGTGCTGACCCCAATTTTTTAAATAGGTATGGCAATTTTGGAGAAAATGTTGAAAACAACACACTTTATAAGCACCAATGTTACAAGCACTCTGCAATTTTATTTTTTGTAATCCCTCCAGGTGTTTGTGTTTTATGCACATTTCAAAGGTGCCACCAAACTTGGCAAGGCACCATAAAAATCAGCACTTCGCCGTTGGACAATTTGTAATCCAGCACAATGTTCTCAGGCGGCACTATGAACTCCTAATAAAGTTTTCCAGAAAGTCAAATATGTGTTTTATAAGAAAATTCAATACAGCCAGTTGTTACGTTACATTCAAATTTTTTTATTTTTTGACCTTGTGCCCTATTTACAAAGGTAAACATCAACACAAAGTCACCTTAGGGTGTGAATTCCTCAAAGGCCTGACGTCTTAAGCATTTCAATTACATAATATTACACAGCCTAATTAGCAGACATTCAGAAAACAATGCCACTTGCTTGATTGGCCAGAAGGTCCAGTCAGTAGACAGATCTGATAACAGGCTCCGGCTATGGCTGACTCCAGCTAATCACTGTCCTCAGACTTCATTAGGGTCAATTACAACATCTTCACGTGTGTTTAGTCAGCTGAAGTAAACAAAAAACGATTGATGAATCACCCTGCTGCAATGTTATTGGTTCATTTTCATACGTATTCTCAAATTGAGGCTTAACTACTGGCATACGCACCCCACCCCCCTTATAAGACATGTGTTCCGTCGCTGTGATTTGGACTTGCAGACTGGTGAGAAGTCTGTAATATCCAAAAACGGTTTGTTCCATTCAACTGCAGTTTTGCCATACACGTATTTTCAGTAATTGTTTCAAGATATTTGAAGTAAAATGCGTCCTCCGTGATTGTGCAATGACTATAGCGTGTTTCCCTTGCTAGGGACTTTAATTGGGGTCAGCACACTGTCAGGTTTCCCATTGGCGACCATGTTAATGTTTTGTGTGATTATAAGAAAACGTGACCTATAAAGTTTCTTAAACTTCTCACCTGCTGTTATTATCATCTCATTGACATGCTGGTCGAGTTTAGTCAAAATCTCATATCTCTAGCTCTTGCAAAATGCCTGTATGTATGACACCCGTCAATATTTACAACTGGATGCAGGCAGTAATCCAGCTAAAGTGTCAACTAGCCAAATTGCTGCCAGATACCCTTCCGCTTAGTAAAATCAGCTAAAAAGACACCATTTTACTGTCAACAGCTTCAACAATCACATCTAGAAATCTGACTACTCAAGTGCACTTATGTCAGAGCAAGTGAATATTATAAAAAGTCATTTTTCAAAAATATACTGCACTTTGTTTCGTCTGTAATCAAGCAGGAAGTCCAACAGTGTGCTGACCCCAATTTTTTAAATAGGTATGGCAATTTTGGAGAAAATGTTGAAAACAACACACTTTATAAGCACCAATGTTACAAGCACTCTGCAATTTTATTTTTTGTAATCCCTCCAGGTGTTTGTGTTTTATGCACATTTCAAAGGTGCCACCAAACTTGGCAAGGCACCATAAAAATCAGCACTTCGCCGTTGGACAATTTGTAATCCAGCACAATGTTCTCAGGCGGCACTATGAACTCCTAATAAAGTTTTCCAGAAAGTCAAATATGTGTTTTATAAGAAAATTCAATACAGCCAGTTGTTACGTTACATTCAAATTTTTTTATTTGTTGACCTTGTGCCCTATTTACAAAGGTAAACATCAACACAAAGTCACCTTAGGGTGTGAATTCCTCAAAGGCCTGACGTCTTAAGCATTTCAATTACATAATATTACACAGCCTAATTAGCAGACATTCAGAAAACAATGCCACTTGCTTGATTGGCCAGAAGGTCCAGTCAGTAGACAGATCTGATAACAGGCTCCGGCTATGGCTGACTCCAGCTAATCACTGTCCTCAGACTTCATTAGGGTCAATTACAACATCTTCACGTGTGTTTAGTCAGCTGAAGTAAACAAAAAACTATTGATGAATCACCCTGCTGCAATGTTATTGGTTCATTTTCATACGTATTCTCAAATTGAGGCTTAACTACTGGCATACGCACCCCACCCCCCTTATAAGACATGTGTTCCGTCGCTGTGATTTGGACTTGCAGACTGGTGAGAAGTCTGTAATATCCAAAAACGGTTTGTTCCATTCAACTGCAGTTTTGCCATACACGTATTTTCAGTAATTGTTTCAAGATATTTGAAGTAAAATGCGTCCTCCGTGATTGTGCAATGACTATAGCGTGTTTCCCTTGCTAGGGACTTTAATTGGGGTCAGCACACTGTCAGGTTTCCCATTGGCGACCATGTTAATGTTTTGTGTGATTATAAGAAAACGTGACCTATAAAGTTTCTGAAACTTCTCACCTGCTGTTATTATCATCTCATTGACATGCTGGTCGAGTTTAGTCAAAATCTCATATCTCTAGCTCTTGCAAAATGCCTGTATGTATGACACCCGTCAATATTTACAACTGGATGCAGGCAGTAATCCAGCTAAAGTGTCAACTAGCCAAATTGCTGCCAGATACCCTTCCGCTTAGTAAAATCAGCTAAAAAGACACCATTTTACTGTCAACAGCTTCAACAATCACATCTAGAAATCTGACTACTCAAGTGCACTTATGTCAGAGCAAGTGAATATTATAAAAAGTCATTTTTCAAAAATATACTGCACTTTGTTTCGTCTGTAATCAAGCAGGAAGTCCAACAGTGTGCTGACCCCAATTTTTTAAATAGGTATGGCAATTTTGGAGAAAATGTTGAAAACAACACACTTTATAAGCACCAATGTTACAAGCACTCTGCAATTTTATTTTTTGTAATCCCTCCAGGTGTTTGTGTTTTATGCACATTTCAAAGGTGCCACCAAACTTGGCAAGGCACCATAAAAATCAGCACTTCGCCGTTGGACAATTTGTAATCCAGCACAATGTTCTCAGGCGGCACTATGAACTCCTAATAAAGTTTTCCAGAAAGTCAAATATGTGTTTTATAAGAAAATTCAATACAGCCAGTTGTTACGTTACATTCAAATTTTTTTATTTTTTTACCTTGTGCCCTATTTACAAAGGTAAACATCAACACAAAGTCACCTTAGGGTGTGAATTCCTCAAAGGCCTGACGTCTTAAGCATTTCAATTACATAATATTACACAGCCTAATTAGCAGACATTCAGAAAACAATGCCACTTGCTTGATTGGCCAGAAGGTCCAGTCAGTAGACAGATCTGATAACAGGCTCCGGCTATGGCTGACTCCAGCTAATCACTGTCCTCAGACTTCATTAGGGTCAATTACAACATCTTCACGTGTGTTTAGTCAGCTGAAGTAAACAAAAAACGATTGATGAATCACCCTGCTGCAATGTTATTGGTTCATTTTCATACGTATTCTCAAATTGAGGCTTAACTACTGGCATACGCACCCCACCCCCCTTATAAGACATGTGTTCCGTCGCTGTGATTTGGACTTGCAGACTGGTGAGAAGTCTGTAATATCCAAAAACGGTTTGTTCCATTCAACTGCAGTTTTGCCATACACGTATTTTCAGTAATTGTTTCAAGATATTTGAAGTAAAATGCGTCCTCCGTGATTGTGCAATGACTATAGCGTGTTTCCCTTGCTAGGGACTTTAATTGGGGTCAGCACACTGTCAGGTTTCCCATTGGCGACCATGTTAATGTTTTGTGTGATTATAAGAAAACGTGACCTATAAAGTTTCTGAAACTTCTCACCTGCTGTTATTATCATCTCATTGACATGCTGGTCGAGTTTAGTCAAAATCTCATATCTCTAGCTCTTGCAAAATGCCTGTATGTATGACACCCGTCAATATTTACAACTGGATGCAGGCAGTAATCCAGCTAAAGTGTCAACTAGCCAAATTGCTGCCAGATACCCTTCCGCTTAGTAAAATCAGCTAAAAAGACACCATTTTACTGTCAACAGCTTCAACAATCACATCTAGAAATCTGACTACTCAAGTGCACTTATGTCAGAGCAAGTGAATATTATAAAAAGTCATTTTTCAAAAATATACTGCACTTTGTTTCGTCTGTAATCAAGCAGGAAGTCCAACAGTGTGCTGACCCCAATTTTTTAAATAGGTATGGCAATTTTGGAGAAAATGTTGAAAACAACACACTTTATAAGCACCAATGTTACAAGCACTCTTAAATTTTATTTTTTGTAATCCCTCCAGGTGTTTGTGTTTTATGCACATTTCAAAGGTGCCACCAAACTTGGCAAGGCACCATAAAAATCAGCACTTCGCCGTTGGACAATTTGTAATCCAGCACAATGTTCTCAGGCGGCACTATGAACTCCTAATAAAGTTTTCCAGAAAGTCAAATATGTGTTTTATAAGAAAATTCAATACAGCCAGTTGTTACGTTACATTCAATATTTTTTTTTTTTGACCTTGTGCCCTATTTACAAAGGTAAACATCAACACAAAGTCACCTTAGGGTGTGAATTCCTCAAAGGCCTGACGTCTTAAGCATTTCAATTACATAATATTACACAGCCTAATTAGCAGACATTCAGAAAACAATGCCACTTGCTTGATTGGCCAGAAGGTCCAGTCAGTAGACAGATCTGATAACAGGCTCCGGCTATGGCTGACTCCAGCTAATCACTGTCCTCAGACTTCATTAGGGTCAATTACAACATCTTCACGTGTGTTTAGTCAGCTGAAGTAAACAAAAAACGATTGATGAATCACCCTGCTGCAATGTTATTGGTTCATTTTCATACGTATTCTCAAATTGAGGCTTAACTACTGGCATACGCACCCCACCCCCCTTATAAGACATGTGTTCCGTCGCTGTGATTTGGACTTGCAGACTGGTGAGAAGTCTGTAATATCCAAAAACGGTTTGTTCCATTCAACTGCAGTTTTGCCATACACGTATTTTCAGTAATTGTTTCAAGATATTTGAAGTAAAATGCGTCCTCCGTGATTGTGCAATGACTATAGCGTGTTTCCCTTGCTAGGGACTTTAATTGGGGTCAGCACACTGTCAGGTTTCCCATTGGCGACCATGTTAATGTTTTGTGTGATTATAAGAAAACGTGACCTATAAAGTTTCTTAAACTTCTCACCTGCTGTTATTATCATCTCATTGACATGCTGGTCGAGTTTAGTCAAAATCTCATATCTCTAGCTCTTGCAAAATGCCTGTATGTATGACACCCGTCAATATTTACAACTGGATGCAGGCAGTAATCCAGCTAAAGTGTCAACTAGCCAAATTGCTGCCAGATACCCTTCCGCTTAGTAAAATCAGCTAAAAAGACACCATTTTACTGTCAACAGCTTCAACAATCACATCTAGAAATCTGACTACTCAAGTGCACTTATGTCAGAGCAAGTGAATATTATAAAAAGTCATTTTTCAAAAATATACTGCACTTTGTTTCGTCTGTAATCAAGCAGGAAGTCCAACAGTGTGCTGACCCCAATTTTTTAAATAGGTATGGCAATTTTGGAGAAAATGTTGAAAACAACACACTTTATAAGCACCAATGTTACAAGCACTCTGCAATTTTATTTTTTGTAATCCCTCCAGGTGTTTGTGTTTTATGCACATTTCAAAGGTGCCACCAAACTTGGCAAGGCACCATAAAAATCAGCACTTCGCCGTTGGACAATTTGTAATCCAGCACAATGTTCTCAGGCGGCACTATGAACTCCTAATAAAGTTTTCCAGAAAGTCAAATATGTGTTTTATAAGAAAATTCAATACAGCCAGTTGTTACGTTACATTCAAATTTTTTTATTTTTTGACCTTGTGCCCTATTTACAAAGGTAAACATCAACACAAAGTCACCTTAGGGTGTGAATTCCTCAAAGGCCTGACGTCTTAAGCATTTCAATTACATAATATTACACAGCCTAATTAGCAGACATTCAGAAAACAATGCCACTTGCTTGATTGGCCAGAAGGTCCAGTCAGTAGACAGATCTGATAACAGGCTCCGGCTATGGCTGACTCCAGCTAATCACTGTCCTCAGACTCCATTAGGGTCAATTACAACATCTTCACGTGTGTTTAGTCAGCTGAAGTAAACAAAAAACGATTGATGAATCACCCTGCTGCAATGTTATTGGTTCATTTTCATACGTATTCTCAAATTGAGGCTTAACTACTGGCATACGCACCCCACCCCCCTTATAAGACATGTGTTCCGTCGCTGTGATTTGGACTTGCAGACTGGTGAGAAGTCTGTAATATCCAAAAACGGTTTGTTCCATTCAACTGCAGTTTTGCCATACACGTATTTTCAGTAATTGTTTCAAGATATTTGAAGTAAAATGCGTCCTCCGTGATTGTGCAATGACTATAGCGTGTTTCCCTTGCTAGGGACTTTAATTGGGGTCAGCACACTGTCAGGTTTCCCATTGGCGACCATGTTAATGTTTTGTGTGATTATAAGAAAACGTGACCTATAAAGTTTCTGAAACTTCTCACCTGCTGTTATTATCATCTCATTGACATGCTGGTCGAGTTTAGTCAAAATCTCATATCTCTAGCTCTTGCAAAATGCCTGTATGTATGACACCCGTCAATATTTACAACTGGATGCAGGCAGTAATCCAGCTAAAGTGTCAACTAGCCAAATTGCTGCCAGATACCCTTCCGCTTAGTAAAATCAGCTAAAAAGACACCATTTTACTGTCAACAGCTTCAACAATCACATCTAGAAATCTGACTACTCAAGTGCACTTATGTCAGAGCAAGTGAATATTATAAAAAGTCATTTTTCAAAAATATACTGCACTTTGTTTCGTCTGTAATCAAGCAGGAAGTCCAACAGTGTGCTGACCCCAATTTTTTAAATAGGTATGGCAATTTTGGAGAAAATGTTGAAAACAACACACTTTATAAGCACCAATGTTACAAGCACTCTGCAATTTTATTTTTTGTAATCCCTCCAGGTGTTTGTGTTTTATGCACATTTCAAAGGTGCCACCAAACTTGGCAAGGCACCATAAAAATCAGCACTTCGCCGTTGGACAATTTGTAATCCAGCACAATGTTCTCAGGCGGCACTATGAACTCCTAATAAAGTTTTCCAGAAAGTCAAATATGTGTTTTATAAGAAAATTCAATACAGCCAGTTGTTACGTTACATTCAATATTTTTTTTTTTTTGACCTTGTGCCCTATTTACAAAGGTAAACATCAACACAAAGTCACCTTAGGGTGTGAATTCCTCAAAGGCCTGACGTCTTAAGCATTTCAATTACATAATATTACACAGCCTAATTAGCAGACATTCAGAAAACAATGCCACTTGCTTGATTGGCCAGAAGGTCCAGTCAGTAGACAGATCTGATAACAGGCTCCGGCTATGGCTGACTCCAGCTAATCACTGTCCTCAGACTTCATTAGGGTCAATTACAACATCTTCACGTGTGTTTAGTCAGCTGAAGTAAACAAAAAACGATTGATGAATCACCCTGCTGCAATGTTATTGGTTCATTTTCATACGTATTCTCAAATTGAGGCTTAACTACTGGCATACGCACCCCACCCCCCTTATAAGACATGTGTTCCGTCGCTGTGATTTGGACTTGCAGACTGGTGAGAAGTCTGTAATATCCAAAAACGGTTTGTTCCATTCAACTGCAGTTTTGCCATACACGTATTTTCAGTAATTGTTTCAAGATATTTGAAGTAAAATGCGTCCTCCGTGATTGTGCAATGACTATAGCGTGTTTCCCTTGCTAGGGACTTTAATTGGGGTCAGCACACTGTCAGGTTTCCCATTGGCGACCATGTTAATGTTTTGTGTGATTATAAGAAAACGTGACCTATAAAGTTTCTGAAACTTCTCACCTGCTGTTATTATCATCTCATTGACATGCTGGTCGAGTTTAGTCAAAATCTCATATCTCTAGCTCTTGCAAAATGCCTGTATGTATGACACCCGTCAATATTTACAACTGGATGCAGGCAGTAATCCAGCTAAAGTGTCAACTAGCCAAATTGCTGCCAGATACCCTTCCGCTTAGTAAAATCAGCTAAAAAGACACCATTTTACTGTCAACAGCTTCAACAATCACATCTAGAAATCTGACTACTCAAGTGCACTTATGTCAGAGCAAGTGAATATTATAAAAAGTCATTTTTCAAAAATATACTGCACTTTGTTTCGTCTGTAATCAAGCAGGAAGTCCAACAGTGTGCTGACCCCAATTTTTTAAATAGGTATGGCAATTTTGGAGAAAATGTTGAAAACAACACACTTTATAAGCACCAATGTTACAAGCACTCTGCAATTTTATTTTTTGTAATCCCTCCAGGTGTTTGTGTTTTATGCACATTTCAAAGGTGCCACCAAACTTGGCAAGGCACCATAAAAATCAGCACTTCGCCGTTGGACAATTTGTAATCCAGCACAATGTTCTCAGGCGGCACTATGAACTCCTAATAAAGTTTTCCAGAAAGTCAAATATGTGTTTTATAAGAAAATTCAATACAGCCAGTTGTTACGTTACATTCAATTTTTTTTTTTTTTTGACCTTGTGCCCTATTTACAAAGGTAAACATCAACACAAAGTCACCTTAGGGTGTGAATTCCTCAAAGGCCTGACGTCTTAAGCATTTCAATTACATAATATTACACAGCCTAATTAGCAGACATTCAGAAAACAATGCCACTTGCTTGATTGGCCAGAAGGTCCAGTCAGTAGACAGATCTGATAACAGGCTCCGGCTATGGCTGACTCCAGCTAATCACTGTCCTCAGACTTCATTAGGGTCAATTACAACATCTTCACGTGTGTTTAGTCAGCTGAAGTAAACAAAAAACGATTGATGAATCACCCTGCTGCAATGTTATTGGTTCATTTTCATACGTATTCTCAAATTGAGGCTTAACTACTGGCATACGCACCCCACCCCCCTTATAAGACATGTGTTCCGTCGCTGTGATTTGGACTTGCAGACTGGTGAGAAGTCTGTAATATCCAAAAACGGTTTGTTCCATTCAACTGCAGTTTTGCCATACACGTATTTTCAGTAATTGTTTCAAGATATTTGAAGTAAAATGCGCCCTCCGTGATTGTGCAATGACTATAGCGTGTTTCCCTTGCTAGGGACTTTAATTGGGGTCAGCACACTGTCAGGTTTCCCATTGGCGACCATGTTAATGTTTTGTGTGATTATAAGAAAACGTGACCTATAAAGTTTCTTAAACTTCTCACCTGCTGTTATTATCATCTCATTGACATGCTGGTCGAGTTTAGTCAAAATCTCATATCTCTAGCTCTTGCAAAATGCCTGTATGTATGACACCCGTCAATATTTACAACTGGATGCAGGCAGTAATCCAGCTAAAGTGTCAACTAGCCAAATTGCTGCCAGATACCCTTCCGCTTAGTAAAATCAGCTAAAAAGACACCATTTTACTGTCAACAGCTTCAACAATCACATCTAGAAATCTGACTACTCAAGTGCACTTATGTCAGAGCAAGTGAATATTATAAAAAGTCATTTTTCAAAAATATACTGCACTTTGTTTCGTCTGTAATCAAGCAGGAAGTCCAACAGTGTGCTGACCCCAATTTTTTAAATAGGTATGGCAATTTTGGAGAAAATGTTGAAAACAACACACTTTATAAGCACCAATGTTACAAGCACTCTGCAATTTTATTTTTTGTAATCCCTCCAGGTGTTTGTGTTTTATGCACATTTCAAAGGTGCCACCAAACTTGGCAAGGCACCATAAAAATCAGCACTTCGCCGTTGGACAATTTGTAATCCAGCACAATGTTCTCAGGCGGCACTATGAACTCCTAATAAAGTTTTCCAGAAAGTCAAATATGTGTTTTATAAGAAAATTCAATACAGCCAGTTGTTACGTTACATTCAAATTTTTTTATTTTTTGACCTTGTGCCCTATTTACAAAGGTAAACATCAACACAAAGTCACCTTAGGGTGTGAATTCCTCAAAGGCCTGACGTCTTAAGCATTTCAATTACATAATATTACACAGCCTAATTAGCAGACATTCAGAAAACAATGCCACTTGCTTGATTGGCCAGAAGGTCCAGTCAGTAGACAGATCTGATAACAGGCTCCGGCTATGGCTGACTCCAGCTAATCACTGTCCTCAGACTTCATTAGGGTCAATTACAACATCTTCACGTGTGTTTAGTCAGCTGAAGTAAACAAAAAACGATTGATGAATCACCCTGCTGCAATGTTATTGGTTCATTTTCATACGTATTCTCAAATTGAGGCTTAACTACTGGCATACGCACCCCACCCCCCTTATAAGACATGTGTTCCGTCGCTGTGATTTGGACTTGCAGACTGGTGAGAAGTCTGTAATATCCAAAAACGGTTTGTTCCATTCAACTGCAGTTTTGCCATACACGTATTTTCAGTAATTGTTTCAAGATATTTGAAGTAAAATGCGTCCTCCGTGATTGTGCAATGACTATAGCGTGTTTCCCTTGCTAGGGACTTTAATTGGGGTCAGCACACTGTCAGGTTTCCCATTGGCGACCATGTTAATGTTTTGTGTGATTATAAGAAAACGTGACCTATAAAGTTTCTTAAACTTCTCACCTGCTGTTATTATCATCTCATTGACATGCTGGTCGAGTTTAGTCAAAATCTCATATCTCTAGCTCTTGCAAAATGCCTGTATGTATGACACCCGTCAATATTTACAACTGGATGCAGGCAGTAATCCAGCTAAAGTGTCAACTAGCCAAATTGCTGCCAGATACCCTTCCGCTTAGTAAAATCAGCTAAAAAGACACCATTTTACTGTCAACAGCTTCAACAATCACATCTAGAAATCTGACTACTCAAGTGCACTTATGTCAGAGCAAGTGAATATTATAAAAAGTCATTTTTCAAAAATATACTGCACTTTGTTTCGTCTGTAATCAAGCAGGAAGTCCAACAGTGTGCTGACCCCAATTTTTTAAATAGGTATGGCAATTTTGGAGAAAATGTTGAAAACAACACACTTTATAAGCACCAATGTTACAAGCACTCTGCAATTTTATTTTTTGTAATCCCTCCAGGTGTTTGTGTTTTATGCACATTTCAAAGGTGCCACCAAACTTGGCAAGGCACCATAAAAATCAGCACTTCGCCGTTGGACAATTTGTAATCCAGCACAATGTTCTCAGGCGGCACTATGAACTCCTAATAAAGTTTTCCAGAAAGTCAAATATGTGTTTTATAAGAAAATTCAATACAGCCAGTTGTTACGTTACATTCAATATTTTTTTTTTTTTGACCTTGTGCCCTATTTACAAAGGTAAACATCAACACAAAGTCACCTTAGGGTGTGAATTCCTCAAAGGCCTGACGTCTTAAGCATTTCAATTACATAATATTACACAGCCTAATTAGCAGACATTCAGAAAACAATGCCACTTGCTTGATTGGCCAGAAGGTCCAGTCAGTAGACAGATCTGATAACAGGCTCCGGCTATGGCTGACTCCAGCTAATCACTGTCCTCAGACTTCATTAGGGTCAATTACAACATCTTCACGTGTGTTTAGTCAGCTGAAGTAAACAAAAAACGATTGATGAATCACCCTGCTGCAATGTTATTGGTTCATTTTCATACGTATTCTCAAATTGAGGCTTAACTACTGGCATACGCACCCCACCCCCCTTATAAGACATGTGTTCCGTCGCTGTGATTTGGACTTGCAGACTGGTGAGAAGTCTGTAATATCCAAAAACGGTTTGTTCCATTCAACTGCAGTTTTGCCATACACGTATTTTCAGTAATTGTTTCAAGATATTTGAAGTAAAATGCGTCCTCCGTGATTGTGCAATGACTATAGCGTGTTTCCCTTGCTAGGGACTTTAATTGGGGTCAGCACACTGTCAGGTTTCCCATTGGCGACCATGTTAATGTTTTGTGTGATTATAAGAAAACGTGACCTATAAAGTTTCTTAAACTTCTCACCTGCTGTTATTATCATCTCATTGACATGCTGGTCGAGTTTAGTCAAAATCTCATATCTCTAGCTCTTGCAAAATGCCTGTATGTATGACACCCGTCAATATTTACAACTGGATGCAGGCAGTAATCCAGCTAAAGTGTCAACTAGCCAAATTGCTGCCAGATACCCTTCCGCTTAGTAAAATCAGCTAAAAAGACACCATTTTACTGTCAACAGCTTCAACAATCACATCTAGAAATCTGACTACTCAAGTGCACTTATGTCAGAGCAAGTGAATATTATAAAAAGTCATTTTTCAAAAATATACTGCACTTTGTTTCGTCTGTAATCAAGCAGGAAGTCCAACAGTGTGCTGACCCCAATTTTTTAAATAGGTATGGCAATTTTGGAGAAAATTTTGAAAACAACACACTTTATAAGCACCAATGTTACAAGCACTCTGCAATTTTATTTTTTGTAATCCCTCCAGGTGTTTGTGTTTTATGCACATTTCAAAGGTGCCACCAAACTTGGCAAGGCACCATAAAAATCAGCACTTCGCCGTTGGACAATTTGTAATCCAGCACAATGTTCTCAGGCGGCACTATGAACTCCTAATAAAGTTTTCCAGAAAGTCAAATATGTGTTTTATAAGAAAATTCAATACAGCCAGTTGTTACGTTACATTCAATTTTTTTTTTTTTTTGACCTTGTGCCCTATTTACAAAGGTAAACATCAACACAAAGTCACCTTAGGGTGTGAATTCCTCAAAGGCCTGACGTCTTAAGCATTTCAATTACATAATATTACACAGCCTAATTAGCAGACATTCAGAAAACAATGCCACTTGCTTGATTGGCCAGAAGGTCCAGTCAGTAGACAGATCTGATAACAGGCTCCGGCTATGGCTGACTCCAGCTAATCACTGTCCTCAGACTTCATTAGGGTCAATTACAACATCTTCACGTGTGTTTAGTCAGCTGAAGTAAACAAAAAACGATTGATGAATCACCCTGCTGCAATGTTATTGGTTCATTTTCATACGTATTCTCAAATTGAGGCTTAACTACTGGCATACGCACCCCACCCCCCTTATAAGACATGTGTTCCGTCGCTGTGATTTGGACTTGCAGACTGGTGAGAAGTCTGTAATATCCAAAAACGGTTTGTTCCATTCAACTGCAGTTTTGCCATACACGTATTTTCAGTAATTGTTTCAAGATATTTGAAGTAAAATGCGTCCTCCGTGATTGTGCAATGACTATAGCGTGTTTCCCTTGCTAGGGACTTTAATTGGGGTCAGCACACTGTCAGGTTTCCCATTGGCGACCATGTTAATGTTTTGTGTGATTATAAGAAAACGTGACCTATAAAGTTTCTTAAACTTCTCACCTGCTGTTATTATCATCTCATTGACATGCTGGTCGAGTTTAGTCAAAATCTCATATCTCTAGCTCTTGCAAAATGCCTGTATGTATGACACCCGTCAATATTTACAACTGGATGCAGGCAGTAATCCAGCTAAAGTGTCAACTAGCCAAATTGCTGCCAGATACCCTTCCGCTTAGTAAAATCAGCTAAAAAGACACCATTTTACTGTCAACAGCTTCAACAATCACATCTAGAAATCTGACTACTCAAGTGCACTTATGTCAGAGCAAGTGAATATTATAAAAAGTCATTTTTCAAAAATATACTGCACTTTGTTTCGTCTGTAATCAAGCAGGAAGTCCAACAGTGTGCTGACCCCAATTTTTTAAATAGGTATGGCAATTTTGGAGAAAATGTTGAAAACAACACACTTTATAAGCACCAATGTTACAAGCACTCTGCAATTTTATTTTTTGTAATCCCTCCAGGTGTTTGTGTTTTATGCACATTTCAAAGGTGCCACCAAACTTGGCAAGGCACCATAAAAATCAGCACTTCGCCGTTGGACAATTTGTAATCCAGCACAATGTTCTCAGGCGGCACTATGAACTCCTAATAAAGTTTTCCAGAAAGTCAAATATGTGTTTTATAAGAAAATTAAATACAGCCAGTTGTTACGTTACATTCAATTTTTTTTTTTTTTTGACCTTGTGCCCTATTTACAAAGGTAAACATCAACACAAAGTCACCTTAGGGTGTGAATTCCTCAAAGGCCTGACGTCTTAAGCATTTCAATTACATAATATTACACAGCCTAATTAGCAGACATTCAGAAAACAATGCCACTTGCTTGATTGGCCAGAAGGTCCAGTCAGTAGACAGATCTGATAACAGGCTCCGGCTATGGCTGACTCCAGCTAATCACTGTCCTCAGACTTCATTAGGGTCAATTACAACATCTTCACGTGTGTTTAGTCAGCTGAAGTAAACAAAAAACGATTGATGAATCACCCTGCTGCAATGTTATTGGTTCATTTTCATACGTATTCTCAAATTGAGGCTTAACTACTGGCATACGCACCCCACCCCCCTTATAAGACATGTGTTCCGTCGCTGTGATTTGGACTTGCAGACTGGTGAGAAGTCTGTAATATCCAAAAACGGTTTGTTCCATTCAACTGCAGTTTTGCCATACACGTATTTTCAGTAATTGTTTCAAGATATTTGAAGTAAAATGCGTCCTCCGTGATTGTGCAATGACTATAGCGTGTTTCCCTTGCTAGGGACTTTAATTGGGGTCAGCACACTGTCAGGTTTCCCATTGGCGACCATGTTAATGTTTTGTGTGATTATAAGAAAACGTGACCTATAAAGTTTCTTAAACTTCTCACCTGCTGTTATTATCATCTCATTGACATGCTGGTCGAGTTTAGTCAAAATCTCATATCTCTAGCTCTTGCAAAATGCCTGTATGTATGACACCCGTCAATATTTACAACTGGATGCAGGCAGTAATCCAGCTAAAGTGTCAACTAGCCAAATTGCTGCCAGATACCCTTCCGCTTAGTAAAATCAGCTAAAAAGACACCATTTTACTGTCAACAGCTTCAACAATCACATCTAGAAATCTGACTACTCAAGTGCACTTATGTCAGAGCAAGTGAATATTATAAAAAGTCATTTTTCAAAAATATACTGCACTTTGTTTCGTCTGTAATCAAGCAGGAAGTCCAACAGTGTGCTGACCCCAATTTTTTAAATAGGTATGGCAATTTTGGAGAAAATGTTGAAAACAACACACTTTATAAGCACCAATGTTACAAGCACTCTGCAATTTTATTTTTTGTAATCCCTCCAGGTGTTTGTGTTTTATGCACATTTCAAAGGTGCCACCAAACTTGGCAAGGCACCATAAAAATCAGCACTTCGCCGTTGGACAATTTGTAATCCAGCACAATGTTCTCAGGCGGCACTATGAACTCCTAATAAAGTTTTCCAGAAAGTCAAATATGTGTTTTATAAGAAAATTCAATACAGCCAGTTGTTACGTTACATTCAATATTTTTTTTTTTTTGACCTTGTGCCCTATTTACAAAGGTAAACATCAACACAAAGTCACCTTAGGGTGTGAATTCCTCAAAGGCCTGACGTCTTAAGCATTTCAATTACATAATATTACACAGCCTAATTAGCAGACATTCAGAAAACAATGCCACTTGCTTGATTGGCCAGAAGGTCCAGTCAGTAGACAGATCTGATAACAGGCTCCGGCTATGGCTGACTCCAGCTAATCACTGTCCTCAGACTTCATTAGGGTCAATTACAACATCTTCACGTGTGTTTAGTCAGCTGAAGTAAACAAAAAACGATTGATGAATCACCCTGCTGCAATGTTATTGGTTCATTTTCATACGTATTCTCAAATTGAGGCTTAACTACTGGCATACGCACCCCACCCCCCTTATAAGACATGTGTTCCGTCGCTGTGATTTGGACTTGCAGACTGGTGAGAAGTCTGTAATATCCAAAAACGGTTTGTTCCATTCAACTGCAGTTTTGCCATACACGTATTTTCAGTAATTGTTTCAAGATATTTGAAGTAAAATGCGTCCTCCGTGATTGTGCAATGACTATAGCGTGTTTCCCTTGCTAGGGACTTTAATTGGGGTCAGCACACTGTCAGGTTTCCCATTGGCGACCATGTTAATGTTTTGTGTGATTATAAGAAAACGTGACCTATAAAGTTTCTTAAACTTCTCACCTGCTGTTATTATCATCTCATTGACATGCTGGTCGAGTTTAGTCAAAATCTCATATCTCTAGCTCTTGCAAAATGCCTGTATGTATGACACCCGTCAATATTTACAACTGGATGCAGGCAGTAATCCAGCTAAAGTGTCAACTAGCCAAATTGCTGCCAGATACCCTTCCGCTTAGTAAAATCAGCTAAAAAGACACCATTTTACTGTCAACAGCTTCAACAATCACATCTAGAAATCTGACTACTCAAGTGCACTTATGTCAGAGCAAGTGAATATTATAAAAAGTCATTTTTCAAAAATATACTGCACTTTGTTTCGTCTGTAATCAAGCAGGAAGTCCAACAGTGTGCTGACCCCAATTTTTTAAATAGGTATGGCAATTTTGGAGAAAATGTTGAAAACAACACACTTTATAAGCACCAATGTTACAAGCACTCTGCAATTTTATTTTTTGTAATCCCTCCAGGTGTTTGTGTTTTATGCACATTTCAAAGGTGCCACCAAACTTGGCAAGGCACCATAAAAATCAGCACTTCGCCGTTGGACAATTTGTAATCCAGCACAATGTTCTCAGGCGGCACTATGAACTCCTAATAAAGTTTTCCAGAAAGTCAAATATGTGTTTTATAAGAAAATTCAATACAGCCAGTTGTTACGTTACATTCAATATTTTTTTTTTTTTGACCTTGTGCCCTATTTACAAAGGTAAACATCAACACAAAGTCACCTTAGGGTGTGAATTCCTCAAAGGCCTGACGTCTTAAGCATTTCAATTACATAATATTACACAGCCTAATTAGCAGACATTCAGAAAACAATGCCACTTGCTTGATTGGCCAGAAGGTCCAGTCAGTAGACAGATCTGATAACAGGCTCCGGCTATGGCTGACTCCAGCTAATCACTGTCCTCAGACTTCATTAGGGTCAATTACAACATCTTCACGTGTGTTTAGTCAGCTGAAGTAAACAAAAAACGATTGATGAATCACCCTGCTGCAATGTTATTGGTTCATTTTCATACGTATTCTCAAATTGAGGCTTAACTACTGGCATACGCACCCCACCCCCCTTATAAGACATGTGTTCCGTCGCTGTGATTTGGACTTGCAGACTGGTGAGAAGTCTGTAATATCCAAAAACGGTTTGTTCCATTCAACTGCAGTTTTGCCATACACGTATTTTCAGTAATTGTTTCAAGATATTTGAAGTAAAATGCGTCCTCCGTGATTGTGCAATGACTATAGCGTGTTTCCCTTGCTAGGGACTTTAATTGGGGTCAGCACACTGTCAGGTTTCCCATTGGCGACCATGTTAATGTTTTGTGTGATTATAAGAAAACGTGACCTATAAAGTTTCTTAAACTTCTCACCTGCTGTTATTATCATCTCATTGACATGCTGGTCGAGTTTAGTCAAAATCTCATATCTCTAGCTCTTGCAAAATGCCTGTATGTATGACACCCGTCAATATTTACAACTGGATGCAGGCAGTAATCCAGCTAAAGTGTCAACTAGCCAAATTGCTGCCAGATACCCTTCCGCTTAGTAAAATCAGCTAAAAAGACACCATTTTACTGTCAACAGCTTCAACAATCACATCTAGAAATCTGACTACTCAAGTGCACTTATGTCAGAGCAAGTGAATATTATAAAAAGTCATTTTTCAAAAATATACTGCACTTTGTTTCGTCTGTAATCAAGCAGGAAGTCCAACAGTGTGCTGACCCCAATTTTTTAAATAGGTATGGCAATTTTGGAGAAAATGTTGAAAACAACACACTTTATAAGCACCAATGTTACAAGCACTCTGCAATTTTATTTTTTGTAATCCCTCCAGGTGTTTGTGTTTTATGCACATTTCAAAGGTGCCACCAAACTTGGCAAGGCACCATAAAAATCAGCACTTCGCCGTTGGACAATTTGTAATCCAGCACAATGTTCTCAGGCGGCACTATGAACTCCTAATAAAGTTTTCCAGAAAGTCAAATATGTGTTTTATAAGAAAATTCAATACAGCCAGTTGTTACGTTACATTCAATATTTTTTTTTTTTTGACCTTGTGCCCTATTTACAAAGGTAAACATCAACACAAAGTCACCTTAGGGTGTGAATTCCTCAAAGGCCTGACGTCTTAAGCATTTCAATTACATAATATTACACAGCCTAATTAGCAGACATTCAGAAAACAATGCCACTTGCTTGATTGGCCAGAAGGTCCAGTCAGTAGACAGATCTGATAACAGGCTCCGGCTATGGCTGACTCCAGCTAATCACTGTCCTCAGACTTCATTAGGGTCAATTACAACATCTTCACGTGTGTTTAGTCAGCTGAAGTAAACAAAAAACGATTGATGAATCACCCTGCTGCAATGTTATTGGTTCATTTTCATACGTATTCTCAAATTGAGGCTTAACTACTGGCATACGCACCCCACCCCCCTTATAAGACATGTGTTCCGTCGCTGTGATTTGGACTTGCAGACTGGTGAGAAGTCTGTAATATCCAAAAACGGTTTGTTCCATTCAACTGCAGTTTTGCCATACACGTATTTTCAGTAATTGTTTCAAGATATTTGAAGTAAAATGCGTCCTCCGTGATTGTGCAATGACTATAGCGTGTTTCCCTTGCTAGGGACTTTAATTGGGGTCAGCACACTGTCAGGTTTCCCATTGGCGACCATGTTAATGTTTTGTGTGATTATAAGAAAACGTGACCTATAAAGTTTCTTAAACTTCTCACCTGCTGTTATTATCATCTCATTGACATGCTGGTCGAGTTTAGTCAAAATCTCATATCTCTAGCTCTTGCAAAATGCCTGTATGTATGACACCCGTCAATATTTACAACTGGATGCAGGCAGTAATCCAGCTAAAGTGTCAACTAGCCAAATTGCTGCCAGATACCCTTCCGCTTAGTAAAATCAGCTAAAAAGACACCATTTTACTGTCAACAGCTTCAACAATCACATCTAGAAATCTGACTACTCAAGTGCACTTATGTCAGAGCAAGTGAATATTATAAAGTCATTTTTCAAAAATATACTGCACTTTGTTTCGTCTGTAATCAAGCAGGAAGTCCAACAGTGTGCTGACCCCATAAGGGCTTCTGCCGTTGTAGCGCCGTCTCTTTCGTCACACTCATCCATAAACCATTCGGGGGGGGGGTGAGGCAGTCTATTGGGCAGGATAATCATAGCAGATGCAGCATTTGCTATTCGTCTACCATGTTTATGGCCAAGCCAATTCCATGGGCATGATTCGTCTAGCTTTCTATCAGTATTAACAATAAATCATAGGCCCCTATATAAAAAAATGTTGGTTTCTCGATCAGACAATAATTGCATGGCTCCCTTATTCACTTGCCATCAGCTTACCGCTTTGGATGATAATCTTGTTAACTCTTCTAAAGCGAGGAATTACAGTCTGACTCGATAAAAGAGACGGTTTGGTAGAATTCTACGAGTCGCGCCGTTGTCGCTTTCTTTGTGGTTGTCGATTGTTCCCCGCGTCGCCACGACTCATAAAACTGGTGCACGCCGCGCATAAATCACAACGTTGACGCCGGGTCGCGATGACCTGTCGTACGCTAGACCGGCGTCAACATCGTGACTTACGTCAGGCCCCCGCCAGAAGAACGGCAACAGTTGGCATAATTGTAAAATAACATAGATATGCCATCGTAGTAGACTAGGGGAGAACAGAACCCGACAAATATGATTTGATCACCAAGCGTTTACGAAAGTCATGTTTATATTGCACGATGAACATGAACTACGGTACTCTTAAATATAGAAAGGACAAATTGTATTTAACAGATGTGGTTCATTGGGAGACATTTGGGTATATATATATATATATATATATATATACCAAAATGTATATATATATATATATATATATATATATATATATAGGCCCCATAGTTTGTAGCAATTTGACGATAAGTATTATCATATTTTGTAATGTTTGTAATGTTAAGAAAGTGTTGTACCAGTGAAATGAGTACATTCATGAATAAAGCTAAGCACTGCGAGAAACTTGGAAGTTACTTTAAAGATAGGGGCCTGTCTCGCTATTCTTATTTAAATACACGGAGATGACGCACTCTCGCTGGTACGTTTTTACATACGCACACACCTTTGTGGTAAATTATTACCTTCATTGGCTTCATGCGACCAGGGTAGCCCCCCGTTGACCAAAATTCAAAGTTAATTCTGGAACGTATCGCCATGTTGTCAACGACGTTGACATATACAGTTGATTAATGGTGATTTATGTCAGTCTGAATGGACCGTTGCTGGTCTGTTTCACTCACCGATATAAAGGATCGGAGGCTGTAGGTGCAGTCGATTAGGTTAGTACACAGAACACAGGCAGTGACTGAAAAACGTAGTAGTACACGATTGCTCGATAATTGCACTGTTATGTGATGTAACAGTGAAATACAGACGCCTACATTGGACACAGCAGTTGGTAAGTATTCAATGTCACTGTATGGATACATATTCGCTGTAAATACCATACACGTTGTGTTTGTTTTGTGGTACTGGTACTGACAGCGAGCTGGGTGGTAAGTTTGTGATTCAGTGGTATGTGTAGATAGGGGTGGGGCTTAAGTTGCAAGCCTATGTGACGTGACCTCATTAATTAGTGTGTGCTTGCATGTAGGCCATACATACATACATACATACATGCATGCATGCATGCATACATACATACATACATACAGACAGACAGACACACACACACACACACATGCACACACATGCACACACACACACACACACACACACACACACACACACACACACACACACACACACACACACACACACACACACACACATACACACACACACATTCGCTCACTCACACACACATACGCACACATACACACACATACACACACATACACACACATACACACACATACACACACTCGCACTTTTGAATACACATATGCATATACGTAAAATATCTCACATTCCACTGCTTATATGCTCTGCTGTCACATTTTTTAGGTTACATTAATAAAACGTGTATATAATGCAATTTGACACCATTTTGCCAGGGTTCCATGAATATGATATTTTCCGGAAACATCCTCATCTCGGAAGTTCTCGTCCTTGGATGCTGTATGTGGCTTGTATCAGGACGGTCCTGCTCCGTGTCACGTGTTTCCAGTACCGATGGGTCACGTGATGCTGTCATCGTTGACTGCAAGTCGCTCGGTCTGACTGAGGTGCAGTGGAACAGTTGTTTTACTCTTGGCTACTTGTAACTTACACATTTTAAATGTCTACCGTTGTGGCTTATAAAACAAAAGGCAGCGTTAATTCACTGGATGTGTTGGTAATAACCAACTTCTTGTATTGGTTAAATATTATGTGTTTAAATTAGCACTGCTTGTAACAGTTGCATTCTGGACGTTTATTAGCAATAATTTAATTTTGCCAAAGGTTCCCCGTGAGATCCCGTCGGACACGACCGAGTTACTCCTGCAGAGCAATAAGATCAAACAAGTGCCTAAGGACACCTTCCGTGTTCTCCGGAACCTCGTCTTTCTCGATCTGTCCATCAACACAATACGCCTTCTTGAGCCCGGCTGTTTCAATGGACTTGCCAGTTTGCGGCGGTTGCATTTGTTCAATATCAAAGTACCTTCATTTCCCGACGACCTGTTACGAGATTCGCCTGCTCTAGAGGTATGTGCAGACGTTTGATTGCATTCTCGTCATTGGCATCCGGGCACTTATCCGTTGAAAATAACCTGCACAAAGGCTCCAGTCGGTGTTGGGAAAACAACAAAACTATCATCCGTCAATCACAATCACAATACTTTATTGTCCCTTGGGAGGAAATTCATTTGGAATGTAGCAGTGTGTATTAAAACAAATAAAACAAATGTACATGCAATATAAAATAGTAATAAAAGTTATATCGATTAAATCATTTAAAATAAGGTAAATATGTTAAATAAGTTACAAAAGTTAAATCATCTCACAAATCACAAATCATCTCAGGCTGAGACTGGCAGGGAAAACTGGCGGAGATGGAGGGAATGAAGGACAGTTACTCACTCATTCATTAGTCTAATTGATGAGGGAACAAATGAGTTTCGACTGCGACTCGGTGTACAGTGAGGCAGTTGAAAGCGGCGGCCAGAAGGAAGCAGTTTATAGCATGGAAACAGGGGATGTTCAGGGTCTGAGGAGACCTTCCTTCCCTTTCTCTCTGCCCATTGCCTGTACAGATCCTCTAGACTGGTCTGCTTTCCCCCCACCACCTTGCCACTAACCCTGACCGTTCTACCAGAGTGTTGCTATGCACAACACTCAGGCCGCCGTACCACACAAGGAACCCAAATGTAATAGAGCTTTCGATGTAGCATTTAAAAAAGGTTTGAAGAAAATGTGTGCTGACACTGAGTGACCTGAGCTTGCGTAAGAAATACAGCTTTTACTGACACTTTCTATTAATTACAGCTGTACTTTGACCAAATGTGAGCTTGGCATCAATGACGGTGCCGAGGTACTTGTATTCCTCTATTCTCCTCAGACACTCTCAGTTGATGAATAATCCTTTGGGAGGAGTAGGATTCTTCCAAAAATCTATTATGAGTTTTTCAGTTTTACGAACGTTCAGGTATAAGAAATGATTGCCGCACCATACCGTGAAATCAGCTACAGCACACGCACACACTTGATCAGAGCCGGATACAGGGGAGATCACCTAGCCTTGGGGTGTCACCGGTGAGCGGTAGTTGTGGCGCACTACTTGCTTACGCTCAGTAAGAAACTGATTCACCAACCCTATGTGGGTTCAGATGCATATTAACAAGTTTAGTCATCATGATGCGTGGCTGAATGGTGTTAAAGCCGAGGAAAAGTCAATAAAAACTATACTGACAAACGACTTGGGCTTTTCCACGTGAGTATACACAATATGATATAAAGTGAGGACTGCATCCTCCAAACCTCGATTGCGTATATACGCAAATTGGAGGGGATCCAGTTGATCCCCAACATGCTGCAGGAGAGGACGAAGTACGAGTCGCTCAAAGCACTTCATGACTGAGGTAAGCGCCACTGGGCGGTAGTCGTTGAGAAAATATGGCACAGTTTTCTTGGGGACAAGACAGATGACTGACGATTCCCAGGCCAGGGGATGCTGCTTTAGAGACCAGTTAAAAAGGATGCTGAACACAACACCCAGCTGAGCATGGCACTTGTCAGGCCCAGCTGCCTTGTGAGGATTACGTGCTTGAAGATCTTACTGACGTCATCAGGAGTTGTTTCCGGGGTGTCACCCTCAGTGAGCTGTCGTCCACCGCCTCCTGACGTTCACGTGATAAGTCATGCCGATCAAAACGCCCGAAGAAGGAATTCAAGTCCTCAGCGAACTTGACTTTCTTCCACTGAATCTGAGAGGTTTGTATGACACGTTTGCCGGACTCAACACCAGGCAGAGTTTTCAGTCCCTGCTATGCCCTGCGCATGTTGCCGCATTGGAACAGGCGTTCAGTTATGTTCCTGTGTTCCAGTTCGGCGTCCCTGATTTGATTTTGTAGAGTACACTGGATCATTTTTGCTTCAGTTCAGTCCTCTTTTCCTCATTGATTATGTTTTTTAGTTCTTTACTTACCCTCAGTTTGTTATTTGATAATATGTTCGCAGTCTTTGTGGGGACAATCATCTCTTCACAAAATATCTTGTAGTCTTTGACAGCATCAACTGCTTCTTCATGCGAAGAGCTGGAGTCAGAGAGAACATCCCACAAGGTACAGTCAAAACAGCCCCTGGGGGCGTCGGCCGAGTTCAAGTCCCACGTTTTTACAGTTTTCTGCACTGCTTTCTATCTCTGCAGTTTAGTTCTATACCCCGGAATCAAATTGTGATCAGCTGTAACGAGTGCCATCTTCTTAACGGACTTGTACGCGTCCTTAATGTTGCCATAGCAAAGATCGAGGGTGTTACTACCGCGTTTCTGACACATCGCGTATTGCTGGTAAACAGGCAATGTTTTGTCCAGTCGACAGCTATTGAAATCTCCGAGAATGATGTTTGACGAGTCTGGCAACATTGTCTCACGCCGGTGCACACAGCTAGTGATTGCATCAGCTGCGCGTGCAACATTACCTGACGGTGGCACATAGACCAGAGTTAAAAATAGCTGTCCAAACTATCTGGGTAAGTAGGTCGGACGCAGCGACACTGACAATAGCTCCACGTCCGATGTACACAGTTCTTCCCCACGTTGACAGTCTTAGGCCTACACTAGCGCTGGTTGATGTACTCACAGATCCCTCCACCCTGTGATTTGCCACTCAACTGTTTTTGTTCCGGGCCAATCTCACTGGGGTACCAAATCCATCAACGTAAAGTGCACTGCCAGGTAAAGTTTCATAAAACCAGGTTCCAGTCATACATATCAAACAAGCTTCTTTATAGGCCCACTGTAGCGCAACATTGGCCTAAAGTTCATCAATTTTCGAACGTAATGATCGGACATTAGTCAACATGATAGAGGGCAGGGGGTGGTGCGTATCTTCTTTTTCTTCAGTCTCTGGCGTACGCCGCCTTTCTTGCCCCGCTTGCGTCGCGGGTGGTTTCTATTGTTAGTGTCCGAGAGCACTGTACAGTCATTTAAATCCAGGTGTGGACCAGAAAGATTGTCAGTGACACTGGGTCGCAAGGTCAACAGCGCGTCACGTGAATAAGTCTTGAATCTGCGATCTTGCCAAATCGGTTCACCATTCACACACACAACGAGTGAAATGGTCCATAAAATTGCCAAAACTTTGGTTGTTCTATCGCACAACATCTACTTCTCGACGAACATATATAACGTCCTTGAATTAAAACTGACAAAAAAGATAAACAACACAGAGGCAAAATGCAGACACTCCAGGTCGCCACGACAGCGCCCTCTATACAAGTAATCAACGACTACATGTATATAACTTTGCAATATCTATATATATCTTAACATGTTTTAGTTATACCTAATTTAATTGCATCAATGTGAAACTTGGGTTTAGTTCCGAACGTGTTTATAGCTACTCTGCATTTATGTCAAAGGCGTGTAAATTCAAAGTTACATTTGCCCTTTTCGTAGAAATTCAATTGGGCCCAATTAAGTATAATGTAATAGTCTCTGCTAATACGATGATGGCATCACGCTACTCTCACTGACTTGGTTAACATCTCATTGTAACCTGCAGGAGCTCATCATGACCCACGTGGGATTCAAGGGCTACCACACTGCGGTAGTGCGGCATCTGAGGCAGCTGAAGGTGCTTGCTGTGAGTCCGCCTGCAGACACGGCTGTGCCCACAGACTACGGACGGTTCACCAAACTGGAGATTCTGGACTTCCGCGACGGCGACCTCACCACGATTCGAAATGACACTCTGGATGCTATCCGTGCTTTGAACATCTCGACCGTATCTTTCCGGGACATGGATACGAAGGACCGAATGCTAACGGTATGGATAATAATAAATGATGAGTTTGTTGGCAGCTCGAATTGAATGTTCTGTGTTAAATAGTAGGCGTAATAAGAAATCGTCCAGTTTGACAGCTGCTCGACTGGTTGTCTGGTTATAAGATTGTCGACCGTGCAGTCTGTATATTTTGTTATATCGCTTTGTTTCTCTATGTTCTCTATGTATTTCCGTGCCTATGCGTCTTTGACTATCTGTATCTCTATGTGTGTTTGTCTGTCTATCTGGCTGTTTGTTACTCTCCCTCTCTCTCGCTTTCTCTCTCTCTCTCTCTCTCTCTCTCTCTCTCTCTCTCTCTCTCTCTCTCTCTCTCTCTCTCTCTCTCTCTCTCTCTCTCTCTCTCTCTCTCTCTCTCTCTCTCTCTCTCTCTCTCTCTCTCTCTCTCTCTCTCTCTCTCTCTCTCTCTCTCTCTCTCTCTCTCTCTCTCTCTCTCTCTCTCTCTCTCTCTCTCTCTCTCTCTCTCTCTCTCTCTCGCTCTCTCTCTCGCTCTCTCTCTCGCTCTCTCTCTCGCGCTCTCTCCTCTCTCCTTCTCTCGCTCTCGCTCTCTCTCGCTCTCTCCCTCTCTCCCTCTCTCCCTCTCTCCCTCTCTCCCTCTCTCCCTCTCTCCCTCTCTCCCTCTTTCCCTCTCTCCCTCTCTCCCCCTCTCCCTCTCTCCCTCTCTCCCTCTCTTTCTCATTATTTACTATTTAATTTTTGATTATTAAGAAATGAAAGCACACCTAGCAATATTACAAAGGTTGATATTATACCTACGTCTGTTGGAATCACCGCGTCACATATCCACAGAGACGCATTCTCCAACTTCCCAAGTTTGCGTGTCCTCAACCTAGCTTGCAACGACGAGACCCCGCAGAGGAAGACGATATCGGAACTCAGTCAGATCGTCAACTCTTCCATCGACACGGTCATACTCGACGGCATTGGATTGGAAATCCATAGCCTAAACCTGTTCAATTCGGCCGATTTCTGCCAGCCTTTCTGGCGCCGGGTGACGCGACTGAGCTACAGAGGTGCCAAGCTGACCGGATTCGTAACGAAGGTTGGTCTCAGTAGACTACTCTCTGCCGAAGATGTGTTGGTCGTCGATTTGTAAGTAAAAGCACGCGTAGCTAAAAATACTCTATGGAATTCTATGGAAAATATGATGTAGGAAAATTCGATAGGGTTTTTGCGCAAGATTCAATAAAATTCTGTAGAATATTCTACATAATTTTATAGAAAGTAAAGTGGTTACATATATTCTATAAAATTCTATACAATACTCTACAAAATTCTGTAGAAAGTAAAGTAGCTATAAATGATCTGTAGAATTCTATATAATTATACAGAATATTCTACTTAATGCTATAGAAAATGGAAATGGCCATTAACATTCTAGATAATTCTAGGAATCCACGTTGTTCTGTTCTGTGACAGTCTCTGACAATTATTTACAGACATGAGCGTATAACAAAACACTTTATTACGACCGACCGGCAGTGCCCAGTGCTCTGGTCGCCAGGTGGTAGCACCACTCACTGACTACACCAATAGACAATTCATGACATCTCCCCCCTATAAGGATTAAAAATGAACTTAACCTGCATGCTACATTATGTATCATCATGGCACTGTTCAAACAAACATATGGCGTCATAATAATTGAAATAATTAATGATACAGTGTCATTCTTCTTTAACACAGCAGTGTCACTCTTCATTAACCTCTTCATTAACACAAACATGTCACACTTCTTTCAACATAAGAATGTCACTCTCCTGTAACACAAAGATGTCACTTTTACTGAGGTGCAGTGTCTCTATCCACCTAGAGTAATATTCTATTACTACCACGTAGTTCTTTCCTTGAGACAAACAGAGGTCTGCCGCTACTCTCAGCCATGGTCTTGTAGGTAGAGGGGCTCTCTCTGTTGACTCGGTTTGTGGACTTGACAGTGGTCGCAGGCACCCACTATGTGCTTGATGTCGCGCGCTATCCCTGGCCACCACACGGACACCCTGGCTCGTTACAGGCACTTCGTTATT
>OZ023205.1:8006565-8094065 GCA_963995525.1 Escarpia spicata
GAAAACAAAATCGATTTTTATCACCAAGTTGTCGCTTCTTTTAAATGACATGGCATAATAATGATTATACACTCACTGATATATGGGTCTATATCTTTCAATTTAATGACACAATCGAGTTAAAGGTGAACAAAGAAAACATATTTTAGAACAAAGGTATTGCTTAACATAAATCAACGTCAGCACAATGTGATAAACTTCAGTAATTTGTAATACACAAATCTAAGAAAGAACTTCCCATGTATCGCGTCGTATGTACGATAACTAAAACCGACGTTGTTGTTGACGTAATTATATTCCGAGAAGCATCCCATAATACACCGCGCTGATGTAAGGCGTCCGTGCGCGTGCGGCGACCGTCTCGTGCGTTGCTCATGAACCGGGTTTGCCGCTGAAGCTCGCGTCACCATCTGAACCTGGCAAAGGGCCAATACAGTACACGAGATGGCGCCACAGACATCTCAACCGCCCGTGGTATTGGTGACCGGCGCGACTGGCTACATCGCTATGCATATCGTGCAACAACTGTTGAAGATTCGGCGTTTTCGCGTCCGAGGCACGGTGCGAGACTTGAACAACGCAAGCAAAGTGGACGCGCTGAAGGCGCTAGACGCGATGAACAAGAACCCGCGGTTAGAACTGGTTCAGGCGGAGCTGCTCGACGGCCAGTCGTGGATTTCTGCGGCATCCGGCTGTACCTATGTCATCCACACGGCTTGTCCGTTCCCGGACCAGGACGAGCACGAAGACAAGGCGATCAAGCTGGCGGTGGAGGGCACGCTGAACGTTCTCAAGGCGTGTAGGGTCGTCACGTCAATACGACGGGTCGTCCTCACGAGCTCCATAGCCGCTGTAAGCGCGCTGCTCGAGTCAGACCAGACCAAGGCGGTGACCGAGAGCGACTGGGCGACGGCGAATCACCTGACGTCGTACGCCAAGAGCAAGCTACAGGCGGAGGTGAAGGCTTGGCAGTACGTCGAGAATCTCACGCCGAAGCAACGCTTCGAGCTGACGGTGATCAACCCGAGCTTCGTGATGGGACCGGTCCTGTCGAAAGACGTCTCCTCGACCAGTATGCTGGTCCCGAAGCGGCTGCTAGAGAGGCAGATGCCGATGGTACCGCACATCAACGTGCCTATCGTCGATGTCCGAGACGTTGCTGCCGCACACATAAAGGCGATGACTGCACGCAAGGCGGCCGGACAGCGGCACCTGGTACACGGCGCCAACATCTGGATGGAGGAAATCTCGGACATCCTTGCGGCGGAGTTTGGCCGATACGGTTACAAAGTACCCACCAAGAACGCGCCGTACCCGATCATGTGGCTGGTTAGTATCTTCGACAAGTCGCTTCGTCCCATTCTGCCGATGTATGGTAAGGAAACAATCGTCGACAACTCGCGAATGAAGAACGTGCTTGGTATACAACCTCGAGACATCAGAACAACAATGATTGACATGGCGTACAGCATGATCGACATGGGCATCATCACCAAGACACCAAAATACACCAGTCGACAAGTGGACATACCAACTGTACGAATGAATTAGGATGCTTGCAACTACACTGCCTTACACTTTGTTTGCTCATTTTGTCGGATTTCACAATATAACTTTTCGAAAGGTTGAGCTGACCATTGACGCTCGTCGAGGTCTGGCCAAAACGTATCAGCAATGCAGAAACCGAACACCGTACCAGCCATCCTGCTCGTTTCTGCAACATTTATTATTCTATCAAAACATAATATTATACTTGTTGGTGTAGTTCAATAAAGCATCAGAGATGGATTAAGTGTGTGAAATCTACAACCATAATGCACTACATTTACTGCGCCGTTACCTGTAGCATGATTGGGTTATTTACAAACTATCGTCGATCATCTGGCCTTGCAAAGACCAGTTTGTTTTAATTTTTCCAAAATAAGTTGATAATGATTAAGTAAACTAGTCGCCGTCATCCCAAAAATAACTACTATTAACAATGATTTCACGTGTAGTGTGTTGGTTACGTTGCTATAATTAATAGAACATATATGTGTGTGTGTGTGTGTGTGTGTGTGTGTGTGTGTGTGTGTGTGTGTGTGTGTGTGTGTGTGTGTGTGTGTGTGTGTGTGTGTGTGTGTGTGTGTGTGTGTGTGTGTGTGTGTGTGTAAGCCATAACTGGCCTGCCATCCCAACACAACACAGTGAAGTAATTGGCTTGCTACTCTGACATTCTTTCTATGAGCAGTTTTATCTGAAGCCATGAATTTATAATCGTATGTTTCACCAATGGCTCAGTCATTGTATGCACAGTACCTCGGCCTGGAGCTAGGACCACTAAACCAGCAGTTCAACAGGGCAAATTGATGTTTTATTATAAATTCTTCAGACCTAAGAAATGCAGCTCATTTTAATTCCAACAATTGTTATGATGTGTCTATAAATAATAACAAAACCTGATTAGCAATAATCAGTTCTAAATTCAAAGAAGGTCACATACTTGGTAGAAACATGATTTGCATATTCTTTAAAGTAATCATGATTGTAATCATGATTAAATGCTAAAGTAATTGTAATCCTAATCAGTCTTTCTGAGTAATTGTACTCGTAATTGTACTCATAATCGTACTCGTACATCTTCATAGTAATCGTAATCGATTACATTTTTATTGTAATCACCCCATCTCTGATGTCAACATAACAAGACACGCCAAGTTTTACACTTTTATTATAGCTTCTTAATGTTTGTAATTGTTACCTTGACAACACCGCCCACACTGGACACGGATGACCGTCCACTGTCCTGGGCCTCGCTGAGGTCAACACTATCACTAGTGCGACGCGAAGATGACCCGCCGGACGACTTTGGCCGCCCGCCAGATGAGGTCGGTCGACTGCTGCAGTAGGATAGTGCAGGAGAGTAAATATCTTTGACAGGCACCAATAGTGTGCAATCATAGGCATCAGAAACCCACAAATAGGTCACCACACCCATTATCGCTACAGTGAGAAAACAGACCTCTCAATAGTTTCTACAAAGTCAAAACACCATTATGCGTTTTGTGTAAGTTCAACCTCCTCACCATGTGTGTGTGTGTGTGTGTGTGTGTGTGTGTGTGTGTGTGTGTGTGTGTGTGTGTGTGTGTGTGTGTGTGTGTGTGTGTGTGTGTGTGTGTGTGTGTGTGTGTGTGTGTGTGTGTGTGTGTGTGTGTGTGTGTGTGTGTGTGTGTGTGTGTGTGTGTGTGTGTGTGTGTGTGTGTGTGTGTGTGTGTCATAACAGTAATATTAGATGATAAATGTTCACATAAGTAGTCTTGCGAAAAAAACATGGTGGTTATGTTAAGCTTCAGCAATGGTATAACACCTAAATAGAATAACATTATATCAAACACATATGTCAGACGTTTCGGGGTGGAATGAAATTAAACTAGAACACCATACTCCCTTACAACATTTGCCTTTAATGAGAATATAAAACTATTTATTGGGTTTATTTTGTGTAACAGTTGGAATTGTATTCCAGATCATCGGACCTTTACATAACAAACTGTTCGAAGATCTTTGAGTAGAACTGATGATAGGACGTATATTACAGGTTTGTCTTGCTTTGTAAGTGAATGTCATAGGTAAATGTAAAAATATCAATAATATGAATGTGGCAGACTCCCGTGTACATAATTATACATACATTTTCCAACTTCAATTTAATCAATATCATGCAATTTTATTAAATTTAACCATGTAAAGAGGGGATGTGAATGTTCCCAATAGTTTGTTTTAAGAAAGGAACGAACTATTTTGTTTGCATAATGAATAATTTTTGGATATGAGTTTTGTATGTGGATCTCCACAAAATGATTCCGTATGTCAAGTAGGGGTAAACTAAAGTGTAATACATTGTTTTAAGTGCAGCTACTGGAAGGTAGCGGTTAACTTTATTAATTATGTATAAAGCAATAGTTAGTTTGTTTTCGCATGCATTTATATGTTCATGCCAATCAAGTCTGTCGTCTATATGAAGGCCTAGAAATGTTATACATTCTGTTCGGTGAATTATGTTATTAGCTATCGCTAATAATAATTCTTCGTTCTGAGCAGGATGAGATCTAGACAATATTGTTTGTCTTAGAAACGTTTAAAGATATTTTATTGGCACGAAACCAGTCAGCTAATATTTCAAATTCGTTATTCATATTTTTATATATTGCATTAATTTGTTTTCCAGTTTTATATATAGTAGTGTCATCAGCAAAGAATATTGTTTTATACATATTTGCACAGAATGGAAGGTCATTAATATATATAATATAAACAAAAGCGGACCGAGGATAGACCACTGTGGGACACCGTGTGTGACATCCTGCTGAAGTGAGTCACTAGAACTGTACTTAACATACTGTTTCCTGTTTGAAAGGTAACTCTTAAACCAGTTTAGTGTAGTACCCCTTATACTGTAATATTCAAGTTTGTGTAATTGGATTTGGTGGTTGATAGTATCGAATGCTTTACTTAGATCCAGAAAAACAGCAAGGACCGTGTCCTTTTTAGTGCATTAATAAAGTCACTAGTAAAAGTGGTAATAGCATTGGTTGTTGAATGTTTCTCACGAAAACCATATTTGTTATTGATCAATATATTGTTTTTCTGTATAAAATCCTAAGTCCTTCTATGTACAACTTTTCTCGGTATTTTAGAAATTGAAGATAACAAAGATATTGGTCTATAATTAGAAAAGTCATCAGTAGCTTTAGATTTATAGACAGGTATAATGTTTGCTAAATGTATCAATACATAAAACGTTTGGTATCGGAGTGGCGATTCCTGTATAATACAAATAGCAATACAAAATGTATATTATCGTTGTACGATGGTTGGAACAGAAAGTCATTGTCACAGCTTCGGTGATAAGCAGACACAAACTAAGAAAGAAATGTCTGGACGATGTGACAGAAGTTGTGAGGAACGGGTGTGAACAAGATCTGACATCAATTACCATCTGAATAGCTAGCATAGACACAAATTTAAAGGGCAACAAATGGCATACCTTTGTGCATATAACAGAGATAATATAAACTAAACATTAACAACTACAATTAAAAATATTATGCCAGCAATATACTAGAATACCCTTGTTGAAGACACATAATTTTAATTGTACAGACAGCGCCATTGCGATAAAACATCTGACATCACCAATGCTTACTCTTCCCAATTCTCCAGTCGCCAAACTGAAAATATTACTCTGGTTTGCGTCGCCGATTTTGTTTTGGCGGAGTAACTTCTAAAATTATTTACCTCTGCATGGTGCACTGTATGGCATTATAGCTACATGTGTAGCTGTAAATCGTAGTGAATATGAGACACCAACATATTAACTGGTATAAAAACATTCGAGGGAACTTGGCATTCGCCGCGTCACCACGGTGTCAAGGTCAAAGAAGCTTTAGGCGCTTATTGGTCAAGCATCGTGGGCGTGCCTCAATACGTCCGTCGCCGGGAACTGTAAGATTTCACTAGAATCTATATCACTTCAAAAAACAATTCTAAGTAAACCACAGGCGTGATATTGTTTATTGTAGTTGCAAATGGTTAGATTAGACTTTTAGCTGTATATGCACATACAATTGCCTTGTATTCTCCTTTAAAATTCATCTACAAACAAGACGCCTATATACGTTCCTGTTTGTTCCAGCATATACTTATGGCATGAAATGGGACTCAACAATGAAAATGTTAGCATATGGGAAATAAGACTCACACCCACTTCTTCTTCGGCGATCACTCGTACTGTGACCCCGGTTGCTCCTTTGAAGGTCACTGTGCGCCGCTGGTCGTCCAGTAGGTCAAAGACCAATATTTGAACTTTAACTGGCACCATCCAGTACATCGGAAACTAGATGTTATTGAGACATTACTGGACAGATCCAATAACATCATATCAGAACCAAAGGACATGGAGAAAGACGGAACACATCTACAAGGCACAGTAACTACTTGGATACACAAACCGGAGCATAGAAGTTTGAAGAACATCAACATGAGAAGGAAATCCGGCTTAATATGAAACCTAGAGTCTAAATAAATCCAATGATCGCTATCCTTTATGTCACAGGAGTAGCAAACAACGTGTAGTGTATACAAAATCATTATATATATATATATATATATATATATCGTTTCAGTGTGCCAAACCACGTCTAAATCTCAGGGAATGCTGGTGCATTCAGTGGGTAAGGTTGAGGGCAGAAGAAAAACGGAGAAGGGCGGTATTGACTCGGCCACCTGTGAGATGGGTTTCCCAGTACTGTGTCGTTAGCAGAAAAAGAATAAAGTCCCATTGTTCAGTCCCCGAAGAAGGAAACCATTGATTCAAGAGAGGTTACACATATACGGCGGAAAAAAATGTCGGGCATTCAGTTCCAAGTAATAACATACCAACAGGCCAGGACAACTATGGTTGAGCGTAAGTGACGTGACGAATGTGTGACAACACGTCCATACGACATACCACCAATGCAGACTGTGTTTCTCCCCGTTGAACAAAGATGCTAACCGCGAACATAAACGTTACCTCAAATGGTACCAAAGTCGTCAACACTGCACACTAACGACGTTCATCCCAAACATTTTCATGTTAAAAAATGCACGTTTCTAACACCAAACGTAGGTAAATGCACGGGAAAGCATCACCCGCCAACTAAAATGTGGAGGCAGATCAAGATCTTCCCTTCTGCGGTGTTGAACCTTGAGCAAGTTCGTTTACTCCACATTGCTTCAGTTCACTCAGCTGTGTGAATGAGTGCCTGGCTATAAACAGTGGTGGATATTTGTGTACGAATAGTCTTCGCGCATTCATTGCAGGGTGGCTAAATGCTTCCCAGAGAAATCGAGATGGTGTTCGATTGAACAGTTCTGCCAGGGAGTAAAGTTTAAAGTGTTCTGAGCAGTTCTGAGGGCTGGACCGGTCATGTTATTCGCATGGACGATGCAATAATTCCAAGGCAACTGTTTTACGGTGAGCTGGCATAGTAGCATGGTAACTGCATGACTAGCTGTATGCCCTAAGAAGAGGTACCAGGATAACCAGAAGGCGAATCTTGAATGGTCACATCTTATCTTCAGCCTCGACAACTGGAGAAATAACTACTGACAGGACTAACTGGCGCGCACTGTGGGAATGACCGTCGCAACGCCTCGCAGGCCGAGGCAGCACGTGAGAAGCGTCAGAGTAAGAGTCGGTCTGGGGTAAGACCACATTTAAATGTTACATAAGCGGCCGTTATAACGTTTCCTTCATTTCCTGCTAAATTTGACGAACAATTTTCTTGAAAATTTCACAGCATATTTAACCTCCATTGACACAAGTGCTGTGGAAAACTCGTAAAATTCTCATACCTCAGTTTTCAGAAAAATTCACCCAAACCTGACACCCCTCAATTTCGCCCCAATCTGGTGACGGATTTTGAAATATTGGTGCGTTCTGCAAAATAGCCATTGTTCGAATACGCGAGCGACTAGCGTATGTTTATTGCTACCTCTAGCGTAATGGCGGAAGAATCCTTAATGTGGTCTTACCCCAAATAGATCTCCTGAATCTTGCAAATCTTCACGAAAGTTTGATTTATATCAAGCCATACATATAACTAGATTAACCACAAAGGGAAATTTGCACTGCCTCAATAACCATTAAAACATGCGTCATCAAATTGTGCACACCTCCAAGCTAAACAGCGCCTTGAGTTGGTTTAAACATGCTTATTCGGTACTTTATATTACATACGACGTTTGCCTGGTATGAATGGTACTGAGCACAGCATACAGGCCAACACAGTATCTTACCGATATGGGAATAAAATATATAGAATATTAACGAAATATATTTTTTGGTAATTTTTCATAAAATGTATTCTTTTGCAAAAAATACACAAAATAATTATTTTAAGCAGCATTTTATTGGACATGCACGTTGCAAATCTTCACGAATTTTGGTATAACGTAATGCCCACCAACTATGCTAAATAATCTGAGGCAATCATGAACTATACGTCACTCGTGTACGACACCAGTAGGTGTCAAAAGCACAAGCCAGGCATTTCAACAATATTCACAATATTGAAAGGCACAGAGGCGTCTTTTGATGGTAACTACAATTATATTGTAGATAACGGGCTAAAATGCTGGGTGTAAATTGAGGTATATACATAGTACATTATGAAAACAAAACTGGGATGCCCAGTGGAACGTGTATCTTGCGTCACACAAATTGTTGTCCTAACCCCCCTTAAAATAACCATACTTTTACACAGGCGCAGATCTCTGCTTGATACAGAGTGTCCAAACATCGCCACACGTCAATTACTTGGCTACTGTGTATTTCGCTGATGTATACACATTATTGGAAACAAGAGATGCTACTGGCAAAATAGTTAATTTCAGAAAGAAGCAAACGTTTGACAAGGACATCCAAGACACGTGATAAAGGTTGTTGACAGTTGTGGCACCCAGTATCTCTCCAAATACATCAACGAATCCATTGTCCTAATCATATTTTATTCAAACATCGCCAAATTCTTACAAGGGTACTAACAAACATTTCTGATGTTAAATATACGGATATAACGTAAAAATACAAGTGGTAAAAACAGCTTCTTGTCAGAGTAGTTGACGTCAGCCTACAGTTAGTTTAAGCTGCCTTGCCTTGTGCAAACTTCGGTATAATTCGGTTATATTACAGCTGAAAAGCACACGATCGTTGAAAATGATAGCATGCCAGTCCATGTACACAACTTCAACATATGACCCTTCTCTTAGGTGACCAGTTTTAATTTGTATGGCTAAAAATGAACTAATTCGGATCATTGCGGTCGCTGCACATTTGGAGAGTCACACACTGTTATGATATTCTCTGTTACATTCGTGGTATATTTATGTAGATTCTCAATTGTTCTTCTTTTCTCAGTTAGTGTACGGATGTTGCTATAAAAAATAGGTGCTAGATGTGTGGACAACTTGCTTCCTATGGTGGCCAACATTTCACTAAAATTAGGGCCGGGTTGGGGGGGGGGGGTGGAATCAAAATGTTGCCTGCTTGCCTATTATTGCTTATTGTGCGATCCAAGTATCATATATATAAGTGCCATATAATTAGGAAGGACAAGTTGGAACAGCAGAAACACCCACATTAGTATTGGGGTTATGAAACACGCATTTATAGATGTCGCTTACAAAAATATAAATGATATAACTAAGACGAAATTCATCCTACTGGAAATATGTCAATATTGTTGCACATGATGTAGATTTAAAAGAAACTCCACGCCCTGACACATATACACTTTTTACACAAGCTTTCGTGGTACTCAGTATCATAGAACATGCTTGGAATGTACTTTTTAACTTTCACGCCACCAAAATTATCACTTTATTTTCCATGCATATCACATAATAACTGGCTTATTAATTACTTTTAAAACTTATTTTAGATGTAATACTAGCAGTATGCAATAGCTGCACGATATTCTGGCCTACACCAGCTTCCAAATACAGCCGAAAAACCATCACCCGTCGCTCAAATCACATTTTGGCAGTTTTTGTGATAAGACGGGCGTATTTCAAATTTGGGGTAAGACCACATTTAAATTTTACATAGGCGGCCATTATAACGTTTCCTTCATTTCCTGCTAAATTTGACGAACAATTTTCTTGAAAATTTCACAGCATATTTAACCTCCATTGACACAAGTGCTGTGGAAAACTCGTAAAATTCTCATACCTCAGTTTTCAGAAAAATCCACCCAAACCTGACACCCCTCAATTTCGCCCCAATCTGGTGACGGATTTTGAAATATTGGTGCGTTCTGCAAAATAGCCATTGTGCGAATACGCGAGCGACTAGCGTATGTTTATTGCTACCTCGTGAAAGATCTAATGTAGTCGTACATTTAGTATTCACTGGACTGACATGTGCCATGCCAAAGTGCTCGAACAAAATTCACACATGACACCAAAACGGTATTTTCAAGGGCACTCTTTCGACGAATCCTTAATGTGGTCTTACCCCAGTCTACTTAACTGGCATTCTGGCAACCGTCTTTGTGCATCGGCCTTTGGTTTCCTGAGCCACATGCGGATCTACAGACGAATGCACAGCGCATTGTCTTTCTCGGCCGACGGGAGACTACCAATAATAATAATAAATATGAGAGAGAGAGAGGGGAGGAGAGAGAGAGAGGGAGGGAGAGGGAGAGAGAGAGTGGCTGGCGTAGCCACTTTCTCTCTCTCCCTCTTGCCGCGGTAAATTGCCAGGCAGCAACGGTCAAGATTTAGTCGAAAGGTTTCCTGCAGATGGCGATACTGTAATAACAAAATGTTTTCATAAACTATCCGCTAGAGTGTGATGTTTCGTTGGGGTGTAAAACGCGGGTTTTTCAAATTTGTGATTCGATGTATTGTTAATCTATCAACTGGGACTGACATAACATATTCTAAAGGTAGACTGTAGTTACCAGGATGCATTGATGATTTTTTTAGAATCCAACATGACTGGCGATTTTGAAATTCAGTTGACTATTTTGAATAATCCGTTTGAATGTAGTGAGTGATAATAGAGTGAACTTTAGTTTTGACAGATATCGTCGGCGTCGCTAAAAATAACATAGCCTAGGCCAATCATTTAATTGTAACTAAACAGCTAATTAATTATATATTAAATAAGAAATTCAATACGTGTAATAATGGTTACAAGAATAGTCATGAAATTATTATTACTAACTAATTTCAGACATTTCAATTTTAGTAGTCATTTACAATTTGTAATGTACTTGCCGCTAGGGGCAGCGCTGTAAATCTGTTAATGAAATCTAGCATCTAAATCTGTGACGTGTGTGCGTAGAGCTCGAGCTCTCCTTTTTAGTGGAGCTCGGTGCCGGTGGTGTCACTACAGAGATCCCGGGGTCAAATCCTCCTGCTATTGCTTTGAACCTTGGCCTGGGCAAGTTAATATACTTCACATTGCTCCAGTTCACTCAGCTGTATGAATGAGTACCTGGCTATAGACAGTGGTCGATATGGTATACTTGTATATGAATAGTCTTCTCGCAGTAATTGCAGCATGACTGAATGCTTCATTTCCCAGAGAAGTTGAGATGGCATTTGATTCAAGAAATTACCTTTTTATGAAATAACCTTTTTCATTGTGAACAAATTAATAGGAATGTAGTTTAAGATTTTCTATGTACGGGAAATGGAAAAGTCTGCCATTTGCATTCCCATTATTAATAAATTGCAGTTGTCATTCTAAGATACTCATATGATAACCTCTTAATCATTATCTTGCATACATTACAGCATTAGAAACATGAATATTTATGGAGTCTTTTCTATCTTTGGAAACACAAATATAATGTTAAATTTAAAATACCAGAATTGTAATGTGTTTTTTCCACCTGTGATGCAGTACGATGGAAGGTGGTGATGAGAGTAGCAATCTGGCTGTGCGTATCAAGCAGCTTGACGCACTGCTACAGCAAAAGGAAGATGACCTCCACCTAGCAGCAGAAATTGGCAAACAATTGCTGACGAGTAACAGTCGACTCACTGCCGAGATTGACGAGGCAAATGCAAGTGCAACATCGAAAGTTGAGGTATTGTTTACTTTTAAATTACTAATCTTTGGAAATGTGCTTACCTGGTACATTTATGTCTAATAACAGTGTACGTTCTAATAAATAAACCTCCATTAAAATTGGTGTGAGCCATTCAGAATAAATCTGTTAAGTTGGCATAATAATAATAAACCAAAGCATTGTTAACACTACTTATGGATTTGCTTAGAACTGCTGATAGAGGCCACACAAAACAACCTATGTTGCATCAGATACTAATAGATACCGCAACAATTACTCTCAAGAGAGCAGTCACTGTGAGTCAGATTTTATTAAATTATCTATGTAATTTTGATTATTTCCGTGTGATGAACAGGAACTTGAACAAGAAAAGTTCACACTCAGCAGAAAGCTGGATGCAAAAGAACACATGGAACGAACCTATTTGGATGAGATTGAAATGCTCAAATCCACATTGAGTAAGCAGACGGAAAGTCTGCGGTTGAAAATTGAGATGCAGCATGACGTTGAGGTGCAACCGTTGAAGTCCCGGGTAGGTGGCGCCACAGTCAACTCATCACTGTGATCACATGATATGTGGCAAGCTGAGCATGTGCAGTTGCGAAAATGTAGATCCATACTGCCAAATATTTAAAATGTAGATACACACTGCCAAATATTACTGAGATTAAAAGATCTAGCTCTCTATTCATCTAAATACAGTAAATGACAGTCCAAGCATATTTTCCCTCAAAGGCATCTAGGTACAGGTATGTACATTTACAGCTAAACAAATGAAACACTAACTTCTGTCGTGCACAATTGATAGCACTTGATACATATATTAACCTGTTTTTATTTTGTTTTTATTTGCTTGGTCATATTCTAAATATGTATTAATTAACCATTTTTATTTGAAACCAAGATGACCCATCTTTCAAGAGCACCTTAGTTTGTAATTTTCTGATTCAAGTGTTTTAATTTAGCGCAGCTGTTGATTAAATTCCCCTCGAAGTATTATTTTTGGACCAGTTGTCATGGAGAATGTTTGATAGTTTCACTTCCATTCAGTCATCAATGCTGGAATATTTTATGTAAAATATAACATACTGTACTGTTATGACATCATGTAATAAAGTAAACTAATTAAACCAGAATATTTATAGCTGATGAAGTTACTGTTTGTCTGCCAATTAGTATATATATATATAATATCACACATATATATATATAAATAATACATTAATTCACATGTAACTGATACATTTACTATTCAGTTGTACAAATATTAGAAATATTTATTTGCCATCATAGATAGCAACGCTGCAGTCAGAGCTGGAACAGTGCCAACTGGTGGAAAGCCAACTACGTGAGACGGTGAAGCGGACAGAGGTCATGTTGTCTGACACCCAGGAACAGCTTCAGCTGAGGTCAAGGTCACTCAACGAGACATGCAGTGCAGAGCTCGCAGAACTCAATGAGGAAATCAGCAATCTGCAGACTGCCAAGGTCAGTCTTGTCTTCATTAGGGTCTTTACATCACCTCATTGGTCAAGATTAAAGATATTCTACTGAATAATATCTAATGGGCATACAATGAGTGACACTTGTGCACATTCGTTGTGCTATTGACATTAATATATATGACACGTATATCATATTCATTATTACATTTTAAATAAAAAATGTGTTCCAATTCACCTTAAATTGCAGACACATGGAAAATATACGTATAAAATCTTTCGATTTTGTCAATTAAATTAACCTCTTCCAGAAAAGTTCATTACCCAAAGTAATTAAATTAATTTGCACATTTTGAGAAAGTTAATTAAGTTAATTGAGTTAATTTAATTAACAAATTAACAATTAAAATTTACCCATGCCTGGCATACAGCATATAATAGGAAGGAAACTAAGTAATATATTACATTGCAATGTAATTGACCCCAGGCCTGCTTCTGGGTGGTCTTCATGGACTGTTTAGGCAGTAGATGTAAATATTTGAATATACAATACTGCTCAGCGGCTGGTGAGAATGGTTGAATGGGTAATTATTTTGGGATTCCTGGAACTGTCGCCTGTTCTCACAGGTGGTACGGCGAAAGTCAGTTTTGATTTAGCTAACTTCCATACAATGCCTAGGAGATCTGCCAGGGGTAGACCTGGGGCCGAATACATTTTCATGAGTACGAGTACTTTGACCATGGATGAATACGAGTACATTTGTAAAAGCTGAATACGAGTACAAGCACGAGTACATTCTCACGAGTATGAGTAAAAGTACATTAAACAAAATTAAATAATAACATATTTTAAAATTATTAATTTATATATCTCAGCACAAGTGAATATGCAATGGCAGTTGATCAATTTTTTATGAGGAAAACTGAAAAATCTCTTTATTTAATCAACAGTGAAATTCACTTCATTGGCATTCATTTCAGTGGCATCCTATGATCTTACCATCTACTTACCATTGCACCGAATGAACATGAGTCGTTCACAGGTTGAGTCTTTTAGGCTGCACCGTTCAGGATGGAATACTTTCCCAGCTATGCTAAATACGCTTTCAACTGTGGCTGATGAGGCTTGAATGCTGAGATGGTGAGGGACCAACTGAGTTAGAGTTGGAAAATTGTTGTGTTGACCCTTCCAGTACTGCAGTGGGTCACTGTGATGATATGTATATGGCTGACTGAGTTGTTCATTCATTCTACAATCAGCAATATGCTGATATTAGAAGTTAGCGATTTATATTTTCTAATCGTAGACTACTGGTTTTTGAGAGGGTTAGCACATGTCCATATAACAGGCTCAAAATCCCCTTTGGACTTTTTAGCCAGGCTGTTGATTATAAGTTTCATTTTATAACTACAAATACATTTATTTTCCCCAGTATATATTGAGAAAGTACTCAGATGTACTCGTAATGTACTCGTAAAATCTTAGTACAATGAGTATGAATACGAGTATGACCCATAAGTTTTACGAGTATGAGTGCGAATACGACTACTTTAAAAATGTACTCGAGTACCGAGTACTTCTGCCCCAGGTCTGGCCAGGGGTGGTGTACGACGTCTCACCCCTGGCTTGCAAGGATGATTATACCCCAACTTTTTGTTTCCTTGTTTAACTTATTTATTGGTTCTTTTTTGGGCATTTACGATGCTTTTTTCTGTTTGGCCTCTGAAGGCATTGTTCTATTCTTAGACAGAATCAACAATAACTATTCCAGAAGAGGCTCTCAAAAAGTATGCTTTGTAGATTTTCTATCATAACGAATGTTACTGGGCGTTTGGATTGTTTAATGCATTTTTACTTTTTTCCACCCAGTTGACACTGACAAGGGATCTGAGTGAGCGCGAGAACCGTGTAGCACAACTCACCCTCCAGGTTGAATCTCTGTCGGAACAACTATCGATGAAACAAGAAGAGGTCGAAGAAATACAATGTCATGCGACCGCCAATTACAATGCTCTACTGGTGAGGAGTCCATAATTTAACAGAATCCATTTTAAAATTTCAGTAAATTTTTTAACTGGAAAAAACCACCATATCATTGAGGAAATAATTACCGTGCGTGACACACTGGTGAAAATATCATGATGCGTCGAGCTCATAAGAATGTTAGTCAAACAATCTCCTGACCTTAGTCTGTTCACACTTCAACCGTATGTGCCAGTCTTGAGTGGTGCACTCTGTAAAGGTCATAACAAAAATCCACAAGACACTCAAGTGAATCCATATGATTATTTACATCTGTTGGTTTGCTTGCTCAGAAGGCTTATTTTACAGACATGACACATTAATTGATTGTTATGCTAAACAGTATTAAACACTGATATGGTCGATCCTCTATGATTTCTCAAACAGAATCAAGTAGAACAATGTGGTTAGGCTCTCTGGATCTCTCCAGACTACTGTGAATACATTATAGATTTATTATTCATATTATTGTAATAGAGTGAAAGCTCATTAATAAGGTGTTTGTCACACCTGTTGTCTTGTGCTTGATTGTGTTGTTTTATTCTTCAGGAATCACGAGAAGAAAACCAGGAACTAAAAGTTGAGTTTGACATAATCAAGTTGGAAGCAAACAATATCAAAAAGAAAGGCAACTCTCTTTTTGGTGAGGTGAGTTATGAATGCCACATTAAAAACATCGAAAATAATTTGCTGTGCCGCAGCATACGAATGGTTATGTGAAAGTGAGAGATAAATTTATTTAAATCAACCATGACCTTACTAGTGCAGTTACAATACATGATAATTAACAGTAAATGTTAATTGAGCCAGCAATCTTTCAGATCTTGCAGTAAGTGTAAGTCTCCATAGACTTACACTTGCAGTAAGATCTAAAAGATTGCTGGTATACAGGCCACCTTGACAGTTGACATTGTCTCCAGGAGACGCACCCCGTTTTACAGAAGTGAAACCATGCATGAACAAAGATTTTCAATAGTGATATTTTCTAGAAAACAATTAATTGGACTTTTAGCCATAAGCTGTCTGTCTCGACTTGTGTGTTCCTCTCATGTACCATCTTCGATCGATCGAGCACCAGACATTTTGATAGATTTACTGAATCTGTCTGCTACATGTTGCTTATGTTACAGTTGCATGTGCCTGACATGTAGGTAATGTCTATGTGCAACCACCCCCTATGCTACTTTCCTGGTATGTCTTCTGAGAAATTAATAAACGCTTACCCAAACCCTTGCACTTGTGCACTGTACGTCTTTTGCAAACAATATAGTATAACACAGGGCTGGGTCCAATTACACAATATCGAATTAATTGTTATTACAATTTGCCATTTCAATTACAATTACACATCTGCAATTTTCAGATCAATTACAATTTCAATTACATATGCATTAATGGGACCTAGCAAAAAGTTTATAAATTAAATGACGTACACAGGTATGTAGGGTTAAATGTGTCAATCATGAAGTAGAATTAATTGAAAAACAAATGGTTTCAGTATGAATGAAATTGATAAAAATCACAAAAACAAATTAAATTGGAATTGAAGTCAATAAGTGAGGTGCAAAGATAAATTTATATAACAAAATATAGATTTTTTTCATGTTGATGACATTGAAGCCACAAAGGCTTTGCTTCAAGGGACATACTTTCTCAGTCATAAATCTCTGGTTAAGAACCACAATTGCAAGTAATTAAACAAGCCAGAAAACTCATCATAAAATGCCTTTGTTGCTCTCATAAGAGACTGCTAACTGCTAAGAATCTTCTTCTGAGGAAGTTTAGCCAGCTTGCAGAAGCACCTTGCAGACTGACTAAAGAACAAAGGGGCTATTGAGCTGTGGACAGTGACAGGTGCTAATCCACCCTCTGAGCAAACAGTAGTCTTGGACACTGCCAGCTGCATGGCATCTCCATTAATTAGCAATTGTAGTAAGTAAGTAACTTTATTTACAACGTAACAACATAACATACAGTTAACATATACATGTCATACAAATGGAAATGTGTTACATTGCATGGATGTCACTTGGCTAAAAGCCGTCTTCCAGTGACACCATTTGATTATCATTACTCTATGATTACAATCATCAAAATCATGTTAAACAACTCACTCAAATTCATCACCAACCCACCTCCGTACTATATGATATTAAACCGGAGTATTATTTAACATATAGTATGTGCTGTTGTTGGTGATATATGACAACGAACTGAGAAGTATGATCAATTGAAGTATATGTAAGTGAATAGAAAGGCGATCCAAACATTTGTGTTTGGTAACAACGTAGTGTAAGAATGGTAATAGACTTACAAACAAAGGTAGAGTTTCATTTAATCAGTTTCATTACATTCTGAACATCTAGGATTTATACAATTCACTTGACGAAGATATGCGTTTAAGTAGAAGTCACACAACACGCGTCTAAATTTTAACCTGTGTTTAGTGTTTCTTATTTTTTCGTTTATATTGTTCCAGATTCTTGTGAAATTATGTTTTCGTAGCTTAGATGAAAAGTGTGTTCTAGGTGTCTCTTTAACAAGAAGGTTGCATTGTTGGGTTATTCTTATACTTTTGTCTAAAGTCTTTTTGATCGCAAAATTTGTAAATGACTTGGGTAATAAATCATGTTTAAAGTCGTACATAAATAGTGAGACCTGTAGTTTATATACATCAGACATTTTTAGTATTTTGTCAGACTTAAATAAAGGATCAGTATGACTCCTATATCCTTTTTTACTAATTATTCTTAAAGCACGTTTTTGTAAAATTTCTATTTTCTTTGTATTTCCATTGCCCCATGCTAGTATACCATATGTTATATGACTGTGAATTAAAACGTAATATAATGATTTTAATGACTTATATGGTAAGAAATATTTCACTCTATTTATTGCAAAAATAGCTCTAGATATTTTGGAACTAATTATGTTGATGTGTTCTTTCCATGTTAAGTGCTTATCTATATACAATCCCAGGAATTTTACAGATTCGTAATTTTTATACTTGCCAACTTGGTTGATGACTTCATTATTTATTTTAATGCTATTGTTTACCTCGTAGTTTGAGTTTACAGGACTAAAAACACAGAAATGTGTCTTTTTGACATTCAAGCACAATTTGTTAGCACACAACCAATTGTATAATTGTTTTAGTTCTTGATTCACTTTTATGACTAAATGTTCAATATCATATCCTGAATAGTAAACAGTGGTATCATCTGCAAAGGATAGCAAGTTTAGAGAACTAGAATTCACTATGTCATTAATATAAATAAAAAAAAGCACAGGTCCTAGTATGGATCCTTGTGGTACTCCATGTGTCATATTGATCAGTGGAGATTTGCAATTATTTATTTCAATATATTGTTTACGATTAGAAAGGTAACTGGCAAACCATCTATTACTTATTCCTCTGATTCCATAATGATTTAACTTATACAACAAAATGTCATGGTTAATTGTATAAAACGCCTTAGATAAGTCGAGAAACACAGCCAATGTAATATCTTTGGTAGTTTTGTCATTTGCATCTGCTATGTCTTTAAGTAAGTGCAATATAGGGTGTATAGTGGAATGTTTCGAGCAAAATCCATATTGATGTTTATACAGTATATTATATTTCTTTAAATATATTACTAATCTGTTACATACTATTTTTTCCATTATTTTAGAAAGTGTTGGTAAAATACTTATTGGTCTGTAGTTATTAAAGACATTAATATTTCCTGATTTATAAATTAGAATTATTTTAGCGATTTTTAAATTATCAGGTACAACACCTGTAACAAAGGAATTATTTATGATGTGCACAAGTGGGATTGTTATTTCCTCTATAGTCTGTTGTACAAGTTTTGTAGATAAACTATCAAAGCCTTCAGTGCATTTAGTTTTTGCACTATTCTTTTGATTTCGTTTACATCAGTAGGTTGCATGAAAAAGTTTACAGGTTAGTTATCTTTTAGGTGTGCATGAAACGAGGTTGTGGGAGGAGGTATTAAATCACTCATTGATTTACCTATATCAGCAAAGAAACAGTTAAACTCTTCAGCAATAAAAGCCGAATTTGATACTTTTTCTCCTTTTACAATGAAAGTTTGAGGTAATTGGAAACTCTTTTTTTGATTAAATATTACCTTCCTCAGTATGGTCCATGTTTCTTTGATGCTATGTTTACGTTCTTCTAGTATTTCAGTATAATACTTCATTTTTGCTGCTCTTTTGATCTTATCAATGTGTCATCATACAGGACTGGGTTGCCACGAAATTAGACAATGCATGAAATTTAGGCACACTGCACTATACAGCTGTATACCCTTACTAGGTGATGATGTCTACCATGCAACAATGTCTTGTCCACAGGTGGAAGACAGGAGAGTGGTGGCGGAGAGAGAGCTTCTCTCGATGAAAGTGCAGCATTCCGCACTGAAGAAACAGCACGAGTTGCTACGGCAGCAGCAGCACAAACTCAAGGTGACCTTTGCTCCAGGCATAGCCAGTTGAAGTAGTCGCCATTTTCAGTAATGTGACGAATGTCTAAACCAAACACACAGGAATGTAGTAGATAGTAGTCTAATAAAGTACTAGTGATATGACCACTTTTATGTCGGCATGTGAATTCGTAAGATAGTTTAACTCTTTTATAACAAGTTTTGCCCTTTGTCTCTCAGATGGAGGTCGCTGGGTTGCTCCAGATGGCTGGTCACCGTGGCAACGAGCAGATGACGGAGCGCCTCTTACAACAGCTCTCGCAGGCTCAAAGTGAGGCTCAGTCACTGCAGAAGAAACTTCATGAGTATGAAGAGAGAGAGGTCAGTGGTGAGGTTAATGCACATGCTCAGATGACCCTGACACTAATTCGACTGGTTTCACCAAGAACACTTGGTTTGAATCTGGGCAGTTAATTTTTTTACAATACTTGCATTTAGTCTAATGTGCCCCTTTATAACTACAACTCGTAATCAATGGAAAAGGACTGTAACAAAATAGTTTGTTGTTGTATACATCAAGCTTAGGTTGTATGAACATCCTGAGGCCCGCCAGCATAGATCTTTAAAAATTCAAACCTGTTGTTACTAATTATGTTCTGAATCAACTATACGTGTATTGTGTTGTTGTTGCAATAAACATGTTTAGATAACTTTGCAATATAGGTTTAACTGACTATTGATATTATACTTTCTGTCAAACTATGTTGTATAATAATAATTATGTGTGTGCGTGCGTGCGTGCTCTGCACAGGCCGTATTTGTTTGCGATCTACCAACTTAGCACATTTCATATGCCATTTAGGTTTAAACAACCTTGATAGTGTTAGCATAATGTTTCTGGTTTTCCAGAGGTTGGAACCAAGGTTGCCAGAACATCTGGTTGGAAGCAGCAATCAGACATCAGATGATGGCTCAGTGGACTACATGAAGGGAATACTCTCAAAAACACAGTTAGTCTACTTAATTTACATATATTATGAATACCCGGTACGGTACCTTGGGATTGATGACAATAAGTGTATCTCCTGCCAGGTGCTGAAGTTCACTCGCCACGTTCGCAGTCCATTTGCTTCCTTGAAATATTGGCCTCTGATCTACCAATTGGCAATGCATTTAAGAAAACACGACAATATTTATTTAGAGTTATTGACTTACATATTTTACATGTTACCCTTTTCTATAGTGTATTTATCCTACCTGGAGAATTGATTGGTGATCAGTTCTTCATATGGAACCAATATAAACAGGTGGTTTGTTGCTCCTTGGGTGGGTATAAGTCAGTATTTAATCAATTCACCCCAGCTGTATTTGCGGGGTGAATACACAGTACATATTTTTAATTTGTGAAATTTATATGTGAGATTTATAATTGCACCCAACCATAATGTTAAGTGTGCTACTGTTGTCCTCAATTACTAAAATACTTGTTCTCATTCAAATAATAGATGTACTTCTGTATATAGAATTGTGCCCAATGAAAATGTATGGTGTTGATTAATTTATAGAAATTATCTTCTTACTCTAATTCTTACTATACAAAACTGTTTTCTTAAAAAAACCTGATCGAAGTGAAAATCATGTAACTAACCATTCATGTATAAAATTGTAATAAGTCCCGCATTGCTTTTGTAGGAGTGAGAAGGAGACCTTGAAGCAGGAGCTGCATACAAAGACCCTCGTGGCCCTTGCAGAGAGCGATAAAGTGATGGAGTGTGAGAAGAGGATCTACCATCTCGACCACGAATTAAAACAGTTGAAGGCCCATGACTTCCGACTGCGACTTCAACTTGAAGAGTTACGAATGAAATATGAGCCCGGTAAGTGTCGTCACGTGGGATAGCGACTTCAAATTTATTGCTGTTGCTTCTAGGGTGGGTGACATGTCGTAAAAAGTCTTTTGTCTTGTATTGTTAAAATCTATTCCGTCCCTCATTACATTTTAAAGCCATAGAAAATTTCTTTAAAATTTCTTTTTTTCAAGAAAGATCTTATATTATATTTTCCAGATTGGCACCAACTGTAGTTTGCATTGTGTGTTGCTTGCATTAAAATGAGAATATCTCAACAGCCGATGGATGAAATGATGGAAAATTAATTGCACTGTACACTCAAAACTAGCAAAAGTCAAAAAGCATTTATTCAAACAAATCAAGCAAAGTAGATGTATAAATGAAACATACAAAGCAAACTGGTGAAACGTTTGAATAGAGAAACATTGAAGTAAAATATTTATAAAGTAATGAAAATACCTATAAACTATTAAGCCAAGATAAGCTCTTTCACAAATATATGCATGGTGTTTTATGCACATACTTACAAAATACAGTTTGAACATAATGTCTTTGTTATTTTATATTTAAATTGTCATGGAAAATATTTGTAAATATTCAAAGTGTGTGTCTTAAGATGTCTTTTATAAAACTGTTTGCGATTTAATTGGCTTGAAACCGTCTACCTCTGGTCTCATTGGAACTGCCCAGCTACCTTACTTTCTATGACTTTTAACAGGTTCACTGAAAGCAGAGAAACAACTATGGAGGAAGAGAAATGTTGAACAGATTCCGCTGCAGCAGAAACCAGCACCTGGGACAACAGAGTCAGAGCAGACTGCTGCAGAAGACACTGTGTCAGAAAGTGATAGACACAAAGACATTTCGCGTGATGACACCCCCACAACAGTTGACATTTCAAAGAAAAGGTCTGAGACTAGTGTCAAGAAACGGCGGTCACGCCCTCTGGCGATGAAGTGCACAGCGGATATGAATGTGGCGCCATCTGGTGGCGATACTAACGTGCCAGAACCTGTCAGAGCAAAGAAGCGGCGGACGGTGGTGTCTGATGTGGAAGTTACTGATAGACGTACTTTGGGTGGAGTTAGTGGAGATGGGTGCAAACGGCAGAGTGAGGCGCAAATGGAAAGAGGAGATAAGGGTATGCAGGCGGATAGCAAAAATGTTCCCGTGGACTGTAAGGTGCAGTAGAGTCGTCACCTTTGCACTAGTACTGAGGCCTAGTTTATTTTACATTGTGTATAGCTACATCATTGTTTTATATACCTTGGTAATTAGATAGATAACAATGTCACAATTGGTAATAGTTATCTAATATGTTTCAGTTATCTAATAATCATTATTTTTAGTATTAGTCAATATTCTCGGAATACTGGATTGCAAGAAATGTACATGTTGCTTGGAATATTGCTAAATGAATTTGCAGAAACATTTCCATATCTCTTTGCCAGTGTAATCCGGTGTGTGATAAACAAAATGTCAGTCATGCTGAAGTGTTAATTGTTATTACAGTTCTGCACTAATACCTTGTGATAATCTTGTTAGGTACACACACACACACACACACACACACACACACACACACACACACACACACACACACACACACACACACACACACACACACACACACAAACACACACACACACACATGTATACACCACACACATCACACACGCACACACACACACACACACACACATACATGTATACACCACACACATCACACACGCACATTCATACATACACACACACACACACACATACATGTATACACCACACACATCACACATCACACACGCACACACACACACATACATGTATACACCACACACATCACACACGCACACATACATGTATACACCACACACATCACACACGCACATTCATACATACACACACACACACACATACATGTATACACACACACACACATACACACACACACATACATGTATACACCACACACATCACACACGCACACACACACACACAAACATGTATACACCACACACATCACACACGCACATTCATACATACATACACACACACACACACATACATGTATACACACACACACACATACAAACACACACACATACATGTATACACCACACACATCACACACGCACATTCATACATACACCTGCACACACATACAACATGCACAATGACATACATACACACTGACAGACATACAAATCCACACATAGACACATCTTTATACTTTTATTATTAGGGAGAGAGTTATTGGTAACGATCACTTTTCATAAGGTTGAGAATATCGGTAATCAAATTACAACATTGTATTTTAGTAATGAAAATTTGGTATTATACCAGTATTTATCAACTCATGTAGGCTGTAATCAGTAGATGGCGACACTACTAAAAGTGGCTTTAAATGTTTGTGTACTCGACAGATGGCGACTCTTAGCAATACTTTTCATTACTGGAGGTTGGAAGGTTACCGTAAATGTACCCATACTGCAATACGCAAGCCAGTTTCAGTAACTTCCGGTGAGATGACAACAAAACATTTTTGTGATGTTTGTTCGTCGAAACCATGCTCTAAAGACATCTGCTATTCAGTAATATTACACGCTGATAATGTATGTGAAATATTTAATGATTTGGACTAACCTCAAATATAAACGGCCGGATGTGATGTTATAATTGTAGTTCATAAACTATTAATTTTATGTTTTATTAATGATGGAAACGTAAATTTGTAAAAGAAAGCCCGGAGTCGATTGATTGCTAACCTGTACTCACCTGATCGCTAATTTCGCCTGATCTGTACAAGTAAGAAGTGTTGTTTTTATTTTAACAAAACATTCCAACTAGATACGGTGAGTGGGATGACCATGTAACAATTCTGATAGAAAACCCTGCATTAAAACATCCATATGTTGGTAGGAAAGTTCGATATAGTTATAGACTAATACTAGTAATAGAGCCTTCACCGTAATTTCGTAAAGACGTGAAGTGGTTGTACTTTTATTATCACGGGGGAGGGGCATATAAATTTGGTGCTGACAACTAGTGATTGGCTGCCAATTACCATTCAACAACAGAACATCTGGTATATGCTATCCCTGTTAGTGTTAACATATGTTTAAAAGAACAGTTTTTATGTAGTGCACAGACACGCGATCAGACTGATAGTTTGCAAGAAGTTATTATAACAAAAAAACGCCATCAGTGCCACTCAGAGTTGTGTTTCACAAATAGGTTTTTACTCTTAAATTATTATTTACATATGTCATGTTGCCGATCTTTTACTTTCTGACCTAACCATGAAAACGACCAGCTACAGCTGCCAAACTTCTCACATATCTTACATACATATATACACACTACGTTACAAACAAAATTATATGACATTCCTACAACGATCAAATTTCGCAAAACAAACTCAAGTAAAACTCGACTTCTATGGTAGCGACTATCCATTGCTCCGCGGTTAACGTAAAATCAATATTGTGTCGAGTGTCATAGAAATTCCATACAGTGGCGTTATCATTACTGTATGCATGTTCGCGTGCGATATATAAATATAATATATACGGGTGCGTGAGTGTGTGTGTTAGTTATAATATAGGCATTGTTTCTGTTAAAAAGTAGCTCGGTTAATTAACACATAATTATTATCATCAGTATGGTTTGCAGGTAACGAAAGGTGTCTACATAATGTAAAAAACAAAATAAGCATCAAGTCTTAAGAATAGTTAATAATTGTGTTCGTATGTATGTGTGTCTGTGCACTATTAAGTTCTTTTGATAAGAAAATTGATACAAATTATTATTCTATTAATGAAATATAATGCTACCATCAGATATGTTTTAATAATCTTAATACATTTTTGGACATTCATTACTTGTTAAGGTAATGAATAAATGATAATGAAATATGGTGGTAGAAAAATACAAAGTTTTTAACGGTTTGGTCGCATTCTAAAATAATATTAATATCTTACTGCTTTTTTGTTGTTTTTTATTGTGTGAACAATGGCTTAAACAATAAAATTCATCTTCGAATTAAACTTGTCGTAATTTCACAGCAGTTACGTCGAATTGTTCTTACTGCCAATCGACGTATCACAAGTAGCTTCCTTTTACAGGTAAATACAGAGTGGCAGCAAATTGTGTATAATTTTTTCCAAACCTGCACTTTGAATGGCAACATAAAAAAACTACCTAGAAATGAGGAATGCGTCTTCTTAGTTGAGTTTGTTACATTAACTAATTACGGAAATGACTTTCCCAGCTTAGCAAAATGCACAATTTAACAAAATGTTCACGTAAACGAATATATTTGATTCATTCTAAGTCTGAATGCCCCCCAAAATGGTGTCATTCGTTGGAGCACCGACTCGTTCGTTGGTCATCAACTGAAAAAGAATTGATCCACAGGAACACAATTATTGACTATTCATAAGACTTATTTTGTTTTTTACATTAAGTAGAAACCTTTCATTACCTGCAAGCCATACTGATGATAATAATTATGTCTTAATTAATCGAGCTACTTTTAACAGAAACCTGTGCCAATATTATAACTAACATACACTCACTCACGCACCCGTATATATTAATGATATAATAAATATTATATTTATATCACACGCGAACATGCTTAAAGTAATGATAGCGTCACTGTACGGAATTTCTGTGAAGCTCGACACAATGTCGATTTTACGGTAACCGCAGAGCAACAGATAGTTGCTGCCATTGAAGTCGAGTTTTATTTGAGTTTGTTTTGCGAAATTTGATCGTTGTAGGAATGTAAAATATTTTTTGTAATGTATTGTGTGTATATGTATGTAAGATTTGTGAGGAGAAGTTTAGCGGCTGTAGACGGTCGTTTTCATGGTTAGGTCAGAAAGTAAAAGATCGCCGTCATGTTTAACTTCAAATCAAAGATTACAGTTGTAAGTACCCAGCATGCAAATTTTACTCCAATGAAAACGGTGTACTATTGAGCAACCCAACACATTCTCATATACTGGCATGGGCAATAATCATGGGTCCAATTATGTTTTGTCATTTTTACTAAAACCTGATCAAACTTTTCTGTAAGATATTTATGTGCTAAATCTCTAACACATATTCCTTCCAATTTCTGCAAACAAACTGTTACAAAAGTTGTTTTGAGTCAAGTACTTATAAAAAAAAAACGGTGAAATCCAAATTTCGTCGAAGATGCCTGCGTCAAAAATCATGGGTCCTATCTATGCTGTATAAATTGTTTACACATCACGTGAATCAGTGCGAGACCACGCAGTGTATTAAAATAGGCCAAGAGCATTAGAACACAAGATTTCAGTGCCACAAATTTTGACCTGCCCTGAATTTGTAGCTGTTGCTTCCCATTTGGTAAGAAGTTGCATCATGCCATTATTTTTTTACACATGCAGTGAGTAACATCGTCACGTGTAGAACCCATTGAACACTATTTGTCGTTCTATCCCATTTCATGGTGATTCCATGAAAATTGGCTTGAATATGTTGTCATATTATTTTGTGTTTATAGGCTGTAAGCATAGCCTCCAATTTGGGAACACATGCCCTGCAAACATGACTCTGTGCCATACATGTAAATTATGCAATAGTTATGGCGGACGTAATAATTTATTAAATGCGAATGTTATTTGACACAGTCAGTATATATGGAGCAGCCTTAGGGCAGATCAAGGACAAGGCGGACTGGGATCTAGCTTTTCAGTTATTGATTTCTGAGTATTCCAACTGTGCATGTATATGTTATCTCAATGGTTCATATTGTTAAATATGTTGTTGTGAATGTAGCTACAAGGCTCCATTGAGTGTGATACTGCGAAGAGTGTGAGCTAACTGAGACACTTCACCCTACAAAGGAAAATGATGGAAATAGAGACATGAATCTATTGTTCAGCTCGAGGCAAACACAACTTTTTTTAATGCATGACCTTAAATGCGTCGCTCATCTAAGCACACTTGACTCGCGCACACACATACATGCATGCACACACACACGAATGAACACACACACATAAACACACTCATACACTCACACACACACACACCACACACTTGGTGTGATGGTGTCCCAGTTTACTGCTCAAACATGTATATGGAAAATTGGGACATCTACCATTTGGACTGCCAATAGTATTAGTGCTTTCAAATTTTACATGTCTATCGCCGTAAAAGTATAATAATAAATATAACACGTTAGAATATATAATTGTATTGTTTATGTTATTATGCTTCTAGTATGTAGCACAATTTCGTGACACAAATCACAAAGTATGAGACATTGTACCTTTAAACTACAGTGTTTTGACAGGTGATTAAGTCCAGTTGGTGGTCAAGCACATGAGGCTGGACACAGGCCTACACACAGCAGACAATCGTGATGACGTCCACTGGAGACCCAGACAGCTTGTATGCCAGGATCAGAGTGATTGGACGAGGCAGCTATGGTGAGGTTTGGTTGGTCAAGCACAAGAAGGACAAGAAACAGGTTGGTGTCAACTTGTGATAGTTATAAGTACACTTATATTTTATAGCTTCATATAATTATGGGGAAGCCCTTTCATAGGTGCTCCAAGTTACATCGCTGATTGGTTTCTCACCACTGCTGGGCAAAGTGACATGTTGGCTTCATCAGAGGAGGTAACTAAATTGAGTCTCAGTATCTGTGACATTAATTTTTGATTGGCAGCACAGTATTGGATGTTGCCTTCTGCAAAAATACAGCGTATGATGTAGGTATGTAAATAAAGTTAATTAAATAAAATGTGTAATAATATACTATGTAAAATAAAATAAAACATATGCTAAAACACAGAGTACTGTGTATATAAATCAGTTGATAAGTTAAATATATAATGATACATTAATTCAAATATGGTTCATATATATACATTGTAAACAGAGACCAGTTTACAAAATGGCCCATTGTGAGTGACACAACACAACATTCATTAGTTCTGCTAACAGAACACAAAATCTGAACATTGTTCGATGTCAGTTTTTTAGTTGTTCTCTTTATGTTTCAATAGCTTTTTGTATATATTTTTCACCAGATATATTTTCGCAACCATGCAATGTTACCACTATGTTCAGGCCACTTTCTTTATACAGCATTAGCCACCTTTAGCACTTTTCATATTGCATGATGCACTGTTTCTCGTATGCGTTAGTACCAGTACATTGATCATTTCATAATAAAATGTAAATATATTTCTCCAAATTCCTTTTGCAAAATTCCAAGCAACATACACTGTGCATTGTTGCAGAGTATCCAGGCACAGAGTAATACTCAGCATGTGTCACATGAAATGTTCTCCGGGTTTCAGTATGTGCTCAAGAAGATGGACATTCACAATGCATCAAAGCGAGAACGCAAGGCCGCGGAGCAGGAAGCAAAGCTTCTCTCAAAACTGCGCCATCCGAACATTGTCAGCTACAAAGACTCTTTCCAGGCAAACGACGGCTTCCTTTACATTGCCATGGGCTTTTGTGAGGGTGGCGACCTCTATGCTCGGTTGAAGCAACAAAAGGGGACGTCACTTGAGGAACGCCAACTGGTCGAATGGTTTGTGCAAATCGCCATGGCATTACAGGTTTGTGTTATTGTGTTAGATGTTACATTGCCGCTACTTGAAATGTAAACTTGTTGTCTGCACCAAATGATTGGAGCTAAATAGTTAACGGTCTACTTATATATTTTAAAATGCATTTCATTAAGATACAAAGCAAGGTTGGGTTGGGTGACAACCGATACACTGGGAAGACATGTTTATGATCCTGCAACATTTCTTTCATGTAACATCTGTTTCATATCAATGCAAATCTGTAATTATGGTCATGTTAATGTAATTTTTGTAATGTCCTGTTACATTACTGTTGCTTCTGTGTGTCATATTAATGTCATGTTGATTTCTGTTGTAAATTTTAGTATTTACATGAGAGGAACATTCTGCATCGGGACCTGAAGACACAGAATATCTTCCTGACGAAGAGCAAGATCATTAAAGTGGGAGACTTGGGAATTGCCAGGTGAATTTTGTCCACTGTTGATGTACGTGCACACCATGAACACAATGATGTTGTCAACAACTTCTTTATTCACAACATAAATGTTCAAATATGTAGTTGTGCATTCATATGTACACATTTTTGAATAGCTGTTTAAACTAAGATACCAAAAGCAGTCTGTGCGTTAGCTGCAATAAAGGTCTAGATGTGTTCTAGCAATATTTGTGTGACATCTTGGCATGACCCGAATTACGTCATATCACAGATTGTTCTTGTTCTAGGTATATATTTTTGAAGTGCCGTGTATTTTGGTTAAACATTTTGTGATGCAGAATGCCACATTGAAACATAGAAACTTTATAAATCTTTGGAAGTAATAAACATAACTTCAATCAAAGCAAGTCAAGGCAACAGTATTTTAAATAAAAGCATTCATTTGTTCATTTATATGCAACTTCATTTGTAGAGTACTAGACAGCGCCAGTGACATGGCCACAACACTAATTGGAACGCCCTACTACATGAGCCCGGAATTATTTTCCAATAAGCCATACAATCACAAGGTAAGTTGTTTGACTTTACTGGCATTACTTCTGTCTGCTTTAACATGTCGTCCAGTCTCTGCTGTATGTGTAATGTGCTGCCTTTGTGTGTTGTCCAGTCTCTGCTGTATGTGTAATGTGCTGCCTTTGTGTGTCGTCCAGTCTTTGCTGTATGTGTTAGGTGCTGCCTTCGTGTGTCGTCCAGTCTCTGCTGTATGTTTAATGTGCTGCCTTCGTGTGTGGTCCAGTCTCTGCTGTATGTGTTAGATGCCGCCTTTGTGTGTGGGTCAGTCTCTGCTGTATGTGTAATGTGCTGCCTTTGTGTGTCGTCCAGTCTCTGCTGTATGTGTTAGGTGCCGCCTTCATGTGTCATCCAGTCTCTGCTGTATGTGAAATGTGCTGCCTTTGTGTGTGGGTCAGTCTCTGCTGTATGTGTAATGTGCTGCCTTTATGTGTGGTCCAGTCTCTGCTGTTTGTGTAATATGCTGCCTTCGTCTATTGTCCAGTCTCTGCTGTATGTGTAATGTGCTGCCTTTATGTGTGGTCCAGTCTCTGCCGTATGTGTAATGTGCTGCCTTCGTGTGTGGTCCAGTCTCTGCTAGTTAACAAATCATTCTGCCGTATGCTCAGATGTTAATCAATATCGTTAGTCTACACTCTAATGTATTTAAAATATCTGTGGCTAAAAATGTTGTACATGTCGTGTGTGGATGTTATGGCTATACATGATAAAGTGATCATGTGCATTCTGTTTCAGTCGGATGTGTGGGCGCTCGGCTGTTGTGTCTATGAAATGGCCACGTTGAAGCATGCGTTCAATGCAAAGGATATGAATGCACTTGTGTACAAAATTCTCAGGGGAAAGGTATGTTGTTATTAATTATAATTGTTATTATCACATTCAAATGTGAAGGTCACCCATATGTACAGTCTTTCCCTGTCTTGTCACAATGGCTTCATCTGTACCGGTCGTGCTCTGGAATAGTAATGTTGATATATAATTGTATATATAATGCATGTTATCACATGCACAGTGGGTAAAAGTAAACATGTATTAGTTAGAAAGATCTTGCACAGATGCCAGCCATGCCAAAGCAGTACAGTCCTGAGCTGACGATGATGATCAAAGCCATGCTGAGTCACAACCCGGACAAACGGCCGAGTGTCAACAGAATACTGCGGGACCCTTACATCAAGAGGAACATCGCCATCTTCCTGGAGGGGACAAAGAAAAGGTACATCACACTGTGTCTGTCATGTGTCTGATATGTGTCTGTCATGTGCCTGTCGTGTGTGTCATGGGTCTGGCACACCAGTGATAGCGTATGGTGGCCTAGTGATTGGAACACTCGATTCTCAGTCGAGGGAATTCAGGTTTGAATCCCCATCCTGCTGTTTTGAAGGTTTGGCTGTTTTACTCACTGCACATTGCTTAAGTTTGTGCAGATTATTAGAAGATTATCTGGCCACTGACAATGGTGGATGTGTGTGTGTGAAGTGAACGAGTAGTCTTTGTGCAGTAACTGCAGTGTAGCAGAGCCAGAAAGCTTCCTGGAGAAGTTGAGATGGTGTTTGAATAAACCGGTCTGCCAAAGGGTGAAGTGTAAAGCCCTTTGAGCAGAACCGGACACTGAAATATATTACTACAGTGGCACCATCTAGCAAGTGAAACATGTTTATTAAAACTGATGCTAATAGCAATTTTGGATCATGAAAATCGCAAATCACACACATGGTGAGGAGGTTGAACTTACACAAAACGCATAATGATGTTTTGACTTTGTAGAAACTATTGAGAGGTCTGTTTTCTCACTGTAGCGATAATGGGTGTGGTGACCTATTTGTGGGTTTCTGATGCCTATGATTGCACACTATTGGTGCCTGTCAAAGATATTTACTCTCCTGCACTATCCTACTGCAGCAGTCGACCGACCTCATCTGGCGGGCGGCCAAAGTCGTCCGGCGGGTCATCTTCGCGTCGCACTAGTGATAGTGTTGACCTCAGTGAGGCCCAGGACAGTGGACGGTCATCCGTGTCCAGTGTGGGCGGTGTTGTCAAGGTAACAATTACAAACATTAAGAAGCTATAATAAAAGTGTAAAACTTGGCGTGTCTTGTTATGTTGACATCAGAGATGGGGTGATTACAATAAAAATGTAACCGATTACGATTACTATGAAGATGTACGAGTACGATTATGAGTACAATTACGAGTACAATTACTCAGAAAGACTGATTAGGATTACAATTACTTTAGCATTTAATCATGATTACAATCATGATTACTTTAAAGAATATGCAAATCATGTTTCTACCAAGTATGTGACCTTCTTTGAATTTAGAACTGATTATTGCTAATCAGGTTTTGTTATTATTTATAGACACATCATAACAATTGTTGGAATTAAAATGAGCTGCATTTCTTAGGTCTGGAAGAATTTATAATAAAACATCAATTTACCCTGTTGAACTGCTGGTTTAGTGGTCCTAGCTCCAGGCTGAGGTACTGTGCATACAATGACTGAGCCATTGGTGAAACATACGATTATAAATTCATGGCTTCAGATAAAACTGCTCATAGAAAGAATGTCAGAGTAGCAAGTCAATTACTTCACTGTGTTGTGTTGGGATGGCAGGCCAGTTATGGCTTACACACACACACACACACACACACACACACACACACACACACACACACACACACACACACACACACACACACACACACACACACACACACACACACACACACACACACACACACACACACACACACACACACACATAAAATACATTACACTAATAACATTTCAAATACCGAGGGTCAGATTCAAATATGCTATATATCAGATAGGTCAAACACAGAATACAATAGTGAACTTAGACAGGTTTACCCTTAGATATATTAGACAGGAATTTAGCAGCTAACCAACCAGTCAGGAGGTAATAACCATGACCAGTCATTCACACCGTACTAACAGTGCAAACAGTACAGGTGGCATGGCGTGGCTTCTAAAATTATAAAGCAACCTGGTAGGGGCTTATTTACTTTGTACTATTACAATAAGCAGGAGATGTGGCTTCTCTGGGGAGAGAAGGTATTAACTAGTGAAATGTAACGGAATTTTTATGCATCTGAAATGCTCAATTGTAATAGAAAATTAATACCCCAATTACTATTACATTTATTAGAACACTTCTGATATAGCCATTTCTATATATATAATCTATCTGCTTGCATTGTAAGTATGAACATAAATTGTAATCATGATAAGTAATCATGATTACGATTACTTTGACAATGTAATCGAGTACGACTATGATTACTTGGCTTTTTTTATCAATGTAATCAAGTACGAGTATGATTACTCAAAAAAGTTGCCCACGATTACAATGAGTACGATTACAGAGTACGATTACCCCATCTCTGGTTGACATCCTTATTCGTGAGGGTCATTAGTGGAAGTGTGATTGACATGACTATGTTTATTTAATGTTTCTATTGTTGTGTGATCAGTTTGTATTGTTGATGATGATTTGATGTTGTTTACTTTGCTGTCACACATCTTATCAACACGTGGCTGTCTACACTTGTGCACATATTCACAAAGATGTTAGATTAGATGTGTAGTTTATACCATAAGTAACAAAATGTTACTGTAAAATGTTACTATCTGACTTTGTACTTTTTCTTTAAAATTTAGTAATAAAAACATGTATGGTTACATGCACTGCAGATAAATTAATAACTTTGATATCCTTGAATACTGATGTTTCCACGTATTCTTACATTGACAAATGATGACAGCCGCAGCATTTACACTTTGCATGTTTATTTCTTTGTTTGCATGATCTTATCATTTGCTTTCTCCTTTGTTGTGCAATTTCTCCCAGTCATACGAGACTGTAAAAACAACTCCATCAGTCGATGTACAGCTAGAGCCACTTAATGTCGGGCTGGAACTAGACACAATAAAGGAGGAAAGTCTGGAAGGATCGGGTTATTCCCGTCGTTCTTCAGGGTCCTCTCAAAAAAACACATCATCAAAAGATCGTCCGTCAAGCGGAAAATCGTCTGAGCGTGTGGAAAATTCTGCACCTCGGGTCAACAGGAATTGGTCAAAAGATCCACCATTGAGTGGCAAATCATCTGAACGTGTGGAAGATTCCATGCCTCAGGAAAACAGGAATAAGTCCCCTGAATCATCGACGGATCATGATGCATGTCATTGCGTAGTCGATTTAGACGGCCAATCAGAGGTGCCATCACAACAGTCAGCAGAGAATGATGAGAAGTCGGTAAGTGGTGACATTTTGAGAAATAATCTCAGGTTGACAGTACAAAGAGTGGAATAACCATTATAATTATTATGAAAATTCCAAAACTGTTTTCCGAATGCAAGAACAGGAGTGGTTGTACTGGCTGCTCCCCCAGGGACTGGGCAGGTGTGTCAGGTAATGTGTGCCTGTGTCAGTTTAAGTATGTGACATCCTTGTGTATGCACTTCAGTAAATTTCACAATCTTCTGTTGTATATATCTTCCTGCTGGAATTTTGACGTTAGTTCAGTAGAACATTTGGGATGTTTAGTGGGAAAAAAGGTGATCACAAGTAGTTATGTCAGATTTCTAACTACAAGATGTCAGATGCACTGATGCAGGTTAATTATAATATACCTCATTATTTTGTTTGTTAAAAATATATTTTTATTACGCAGTAATAGTACAGCAAAGTAATGTAATACTTAGTTGACTTTGCTCCTTTACAAAGGGAACTTTGACAAAAGAACATATCTTATGCATGATTAATTTTTCATTTGTTGTATTTCGTAAGCAGTGAATTTAAATTATCCAGTACAAAAAACTAACAAGGGACTTAATCAAACTTAGAAATGCTTGAATATGAACTACTCTATAAGAAACACAATTCTTTCTATTGTTACATGGCAAAGTGTAGTGTGAGGAAGTATGAATGATGGTGTTTGTGTCATAAGAGTTGGAATTTCAAGTCAGCTATGTTGAGTAGGGTAATGAATCTGCTTAAATCACCTAATTGTTATCATTGTACATACCCGGGCACATTTTGAACGAGTCTTAAGTTTTAGTAAAACTGTACAGTTCGTGTTGGTGGCATTGGAATGTTGAATTGGTGGTGTGGAAATAGATACAAGACATAATTCTCAAAAGCAGACCATTTTTCAATTGATTGCACCTAATCACACGCACATGTCGTGTTTTCACCTTGCACAGGGGTTGCACTGACCCTTCAATCCATTATATATGGATTCTTTTCTTAAATTTTTTGCCTTGCGATTTGTAAAAAAAAATGGCAGATGTCTTTTGGAATCCAGAAATATGAACCTCAGTACATGGGCAAATGATTAAATTGAGCAGCGTAAATGGTTGCTGTCCGAATTGAGGTGACATCTGGTGTACAAACCTGTTTGCAAGGGGGAGGACCACACGACGAGTTTCTTTGTGTTTTTTTAATGTTTTGTTTGTCGTTGTTTTCTTTCATGTTTTCATCTACGTTGCTGCTTTCTGTGTTGGCACTGCACGCTTGTCCAGTCTCGAGCAAAATCCGCTCGTTCGCTATCGGACACAAGGCCCACACAGAACAACTCCGCCCGTCGAAAACGCAAACGCCACCGATTGTTTGGAGGAGCTAATGCCGTCATTGTTAATGTTGAATCACAGCGTATTGAAATGGCATCGGCGGCTTTGCCTCCAAAGGGCATTGTGCTACAGTCTCGCTCTAATCCAAAATCCATACCAAAACATGTAAGCAACGATTCAGGCTTTATTAGTTTCAGGGTAGACCAACATATTGACTTTCTGAGTAAGTCCATAAATTAATACTATTTTACATTTGATATTCATTTGCATACATTTTATTAATATATGTGATTTTATGTTTTAACTTTACTTTATTAGTGACTTATTATATGGCTTATTCTAACTGTAACATGTGTAATATAATATTGTGTATAATAATGTTCACTATGTGCACCTATATATTTATATTATGCATCATCTTAAAAGCATGTTAAAATGCACATCGTAATAAAACTTAATGTGGGAGTCAAGTTTACAGCACGGGTAGATATATGGCAGTTATATGATGTATTTGATGATTGAATTATTACAGTTATATATGATAGTTGATTTATGACAACTTAAATAGTTTGTCATGATAGGTTTATGACACATTTATCATGTGCATGATTGTTGATTTATGACAGTTATATATTAAAAGTTGATTTATGACAGTTATGTAATTTGTTAATAATTTATTTATTTATGAAAATTATAATCATGAACTGCGTAATTGTTGATTTATATATATATAAATCACAGCTTGTGTGATGGTTTTATATATTTATAAAAAGTATATATCTGCATAATGATGGAGTTACAAGAAATCAAACATGATAACTTTTCCTTGACCACATGAAAGAATAACACAATCTAGACGTTAGTCATGCATCAGTAGTCATCTTCATGAATATATCCACCCCATCCCTGGTCATTGTGCTTCAGCCCAAGCTGACTGAGACACCACGCCCCCTCCCCCCAGGTCCTGGCACCCCTGTGGCCAGTTCAACTGACCCATACAAGAGCCGGTCAAACAAATATTCTCAGGCAAATGAGTCCGGGTATTCGTCCGCGGTATCGATGTCATCAGTTGCGGTGTCACATGATGATGGTGACAGGCAGGAAGACACGCCTCGGGTAAGTTGCCGTGGCAAAATTATGTAACGGTTCTGAAATAATTGTGCCTGAGTATGATTGAATACGTGGTTTGTTCTGCACTTTCACTTATAAGGATTTAAAATGTGCAAAGGTTTGATCTTTTCAATAAGTATTGGGTCTAGCAGTTAATGTATATTTGTAATATAAAATAAATATACTGGTTGGGAGAATTGTAAATAAGTACTATACATTTATCGCCTCCCCCAACACACAGTTGTTTTACTATTAATGAATTACATTTTTGTTGGAATTAAATGATTGATTTATTTTTATATGTTGTGTGTCTGGCTTCACTTTAGGGTGCGAACCTGTCGGCTCGGGCAAGAAGACGTGCAAAAAAGGACGTAGAAACTCCGAGGACCAGCAGAAGTGTAGGTGCGTAGTAGAACCCACTGTATGGAGAAATCTCCAAATGTCAGGTTTTCCATTAAATAAAAAAGGTTAGTTCTAACATAGAGCAATATCCAGTCCTTATGACTGCTCAAAGCACTTTACTCCCTAGCAGGCCTAATCAATCAATCACCATCTTGACTTATATGGGAAGCATTCAGCCATGCTGCAATTAATGCACAAAGACTATTCGTACACAAATATCCACCACTGTCTACAGCCAGGTACTCATTCATAGAGCTGCGTGAACTAAAGCAATGTAGAGTGAATGAAAATTCCGTGTTGACTAGTTGTACTTTTATTATATAATATTCAGTAATTAGTCATAGTAACTATACAAATAATAATTGACTAATAAACGTGAATCCCGGACACGTCACGGCTGCACTAATTATGTCATGATAATATAAAAGATGCCAAAGGCAAAGCACGAGCGCACAATCGAAATGAGTGCAGCATAAACGCGTGGCATTCCTAGTACCTAAAAGTTGTCATAACACAGCAACCCACTGAGGTCTCGCACTGAATGGCTAAATTGGATAACATAAGATTACAGAGGTGCTAAGGAGGGTAAACAGTGTTAAGAAGATGATAATAACAAATGTGTTTGCATGCACACACACACAAACATGCACACACAAACACACTGTCCATTAGGAGTATAATCTGCTGCTTGCAGCCAATAATGTCAGCATTGGTCACTTGTAGACGTTGACCGCGTCCACCGCCTGATGGCTGCACCAGACGGCCAGTCAGTGGGCAGTCGGTCAGTTGACTGTGTCAACCTCATGTCACGGCAGGATGACCGACAGGATAACCAGCACGTTGACATTGACAAGGTAATGGTGATGGTTGATGACCTTTATGGTCACCTCACTACTTTTTTGTACATTTTTTAGGATCCAGATTTAAAAAGTAGGAGCCAAGTAATTGTGTGTGCGTATGTGTGTAGTTGTGTTTTCGGTACAAATGTAATCCAAATTAACCACAGACGTACGTTTGAAATATAAATAAATTTAAAACATGTATGAATATGTTGCCAGATATTTACTTTATGCTTTATAACATCGTACACTGTCAAATTAATAACAGTCATTTGTGGAATCCCTGCAATTACCAATAATTACAGTATGTACAGGGACACTGATTTTCCGTTTCAAAAAAGGCAAATTCCATTTCAATTCTGTTTCAAAATTCTGTTTCAGAAAAAGGCAAATTCCATTTCAAATGACGTATTTTCTGTTTCAGAAAAAGGCAAATTCTGTGTCAAATGATGGATTTTCCATGTCAAATGATGCATTTCCTGTTAAAAGTGAAAAAGAAGCTCATTTCTGTTCAGAAAAGTAATATTCTATTTCAAAGTTAACTTAGAGAAATAATACATTCTGTCAAATAATTAAAATATCACAATGTTATGATCTAGGCATCTATATAATGCTGTTTTATTGTGTGGTTAACTTTTCTAACAACATTTATTTGTGCAATATTTGTAACACAATAACAGTAACATAATTAATTTAGATAATAAAATAATTCCTCTCACACAATAACATAAATGTTTGTTTCTAATGCAGCAGTGCTTAATATATAAGTTAACTAATGTAAATTACACAAGCAGTCATATTAACAGTTATGAATGTTTAAATCACTGATGCTGTTTCACTGACAATTTGTTCAACTATTATGACGTCATCCAATGGAATTTGTGAGAACTACAAAATGCGGACTATATCACTTTGAGCCAGCGTAACCTAGGCTGTTGTTATTCCTTCGAGTTTTAAATTAGAAACCGGAATATGCACACAAATGTGTGTTCTAATGATGTGACAACTACATTTAATTAGCAACATGTCTTCAATGCGCTTAGCGGACAGCCAGACAATGATCGCCTTCCGCTCGCGTCCCCATTTACGTTGGTTGACAAGAGGTACCACGGGCACCATGACACTTCGTTGCTATTTGCCTTTCGTGTTTCAAAAATCCTGTGTCATAAATCCAACAAAATTAATTAATACTGTTGCAGAGTAATCATGTTTGTTTCAAAATATCACCAGTAAAGTCAGTATCAGTGTTTCCGAGAAATTACAACACATTGTTTATGAAAGGGCAAATGAAAACGCATGATCTGTTATTACAGATTCGTCACGGTTGCCAGCGGGCGACCGCACATAATGTCTCAGTCACCAAACAGAAAAAACAGTCGACCAATTCAGTCGCAACTTAGAGGGATGCTGACAGGCACCTTGGTATTAAGGTCACCTTAGTATAATTCCAAATTTCCGTAACTGTATCATATAGGAAATTAGTCTTTGCTAATGTGATCACCTTGTTATTCAGGTCACTTGTCCTGATGGTGATCTCAACAGTGAGGTTCCACTCTGTAGTTGTCCTGAAATATTTAAATGAAACAGATAACAGTCAAACTATATTTAAACATTGTAGTTCAAAACATTTGGATGATCAAGATGTTGAAATATAGATTATACCAAATAACATGATTTAACAATGCAAATGATTTGATGATGTCTGTGTTTGTAGCCTGATTCTTCTGTCGAGAAGCCAACAGTTGCTCCAGTAACAAAGAAACCACCAATTAGACAGCGGCAGCCTTCCATGCCCGAAGAGGAGAGTAGTTCGGAAGAAGATGAATTTGAGATTGGATCAGCAGAAGGGAAAAAAGAAAAGGAGAGGAAAAGGTATGATAGACTACAGTACAGAGTGCAAACACGGTGAGACATTTGGAGAAGGTGTGTATTGAATGTAAGCAGCTCACAACTGTTGCATTTCTGCGAGTACTCTGGTTCAGACAGTGTCATATCAGTTTGAAGCTGTGGTTCTGTCATCGTTTTGTATGCTACTTGTTCAGTGTAGTCCAGAACGAACCACTTGCCTGTGGTGGTTACTCATGACGATCCTAGTCCAACAATGTGCTAGCTAGTGTTGTCATAACTAATCAGTATCACAATGCACAGCCCGAGGTAGGATATATTGACATGCAACACGGAGTATCCATACATTGCCAGAATATTCACAAATGACGTTCTAGTTAACTTTGGGCGAATAAACAAAATTTGTTGTGTATAAGATTTTATTTTCAATTTGACAGTACAAAACTGTTACACACTAACAGACATTTTAAAAATGTATTTCTCATATCATGAAGGTTAAAGTTGAAACTCTTCAAAATACAACACAATGAATAATTTTGGTAATATCCCAGACCCTCCAGTTGCACTGTCAGTATAACTGCTATAAAACCAATGCCACTTTAGTAAGTATCATGATACACATCATATTGATACCCATGTCCTGTATCATTGCAACCCTAATGCTAGCATCGGGACACAAAAATTAGTTGATCTGGGAACTATTCCATTGACATTCTTATGAGCTCATAAGCCAGATTTTGCTGTATAAAATAGATTTTCGCCATAACAATGATCTTCTGTACTGAAAACTGTCAATACCAGCAAGCGCCGCCAAAACATTTTGCCAGTGTGTCACGGAAATAGTATCCTCTGTCACCGACGGTTCGTTGTTTTAAAAAAACTTCTTAAATTTATCAGCAGTTTTTATTGCGGTCGTGTTTTGTGTTGTAGGAAAGACCAGGAGATGAATAACTTCATCTGCTTGCTTGACACTACGCTGAAACTGAACAAAGAGACCGACAAGTCAGACGAGGAGAAGACAGCAGAGGAGGAAATAGAGGAGGAGGAGGCAACCCTCACTCCAGCCAAACTCATGCCCTGCAACAACCGCACGTACATCGTAGAGAAGCTCGTGGTCGACGACCTCGACACGCCTGACATTGGTGACATGCCTGAAGAAGAGTCGACGCCCATTGTCAGTGTCGGTGCAACGCCCATCAATATCCTTGACCCGAATGTGCCGATGCCAGCTCGCACGTGTAAGAATGCTTAGGTTTACATGACTTAATGATATATAATAATATCGCTCCCTTTATAAAGGGTCTAGCCAAGTTACCCAGTGTTCCCCAGGAGAAAGGCAGTCACCTGCACTAAAACTGTTTTTTAAATTGTTAACCCCCACCCCCCAAGTACCCCAGACAAAAAATCTAGATCTACGAAACACCCGTCTTCCTCTCGTTGGCAACCTTGTTCCTCCACCCATCTTCCTCCCGTTGGTAACCTTGTTCCTCCACCCATCTTCCTCCTGTTGGTAACCTTGTTCCTCCACCCGTCTTCCTCCCGTTTACAACCTTGTTCCTCCACCCGTCTTCCGCCCGTTGGTAACCTTGTTCCTCCACCTGTCTTCCTCCCGTTGGCAACCTTGTTCCTCCACCCATCTTCCTCCTGTTGGTAACCTTGTTCCTCCACCCGTCTTCCTCCCATTGGTACCCTTGTTCCTCCACCTGTCTTCCTCCTGTTGGTAACCTCGTTCCTCCACCTGTCTTCCTCCCGTTGGTAACCTTGTTCCTCCACCCGTCTTCCGCCCGTTGACAACCTTGTTCCACCACCCGTCTTCCTCTCATTGGTAACCTTGTTCCTCCACCCGTCTTCCTCCCGTTGGCAACCTTGTTCCTCCACCCATCTTCCTCCCATTGGTAACCTTGTTCTTCCACCCGTCTTCCTCCCGTTGGTAACCTTGTTCCTCCACCTGTCTTCCTCCCGTTGGTAACCTTTTTCCTCCACCTGTCTTCCTCCCGTTGGCAGCCTTGTTCCTCCACCCATCTTCCTCCCGTTGGCAACCTTGTTCCTCCACCCATCTTCCGCCCGTTGGTAACCTTGTTCCTCCACCCGTCTTCCTCCCGTTGGTAACCGTGTTCCTCCACCCACCCGTCTTCCACCCGTTGGTAACCTTGTTCCTCCACCCGTCTTCCTCCCGTTGGTAACCTTGTTCCTCCACCCGTCTTCCTCCCGTTGGCAATCTTGTTCCTCCACCCATCTTCCTCCCGTTGGCAACCTTGTTCCTCCACCCATCTTCCTCCCATTGGCAGTCTTGTTCCTCCACCTGTCTTCCTCCCGTTGGCAACCTTGTTCCTCCACCTGTCTTCCTCCTTGTCTTTGTTGCATCCCCCTTACCTGTCTTCCCATCTTTATTGTGGTCTTCCTCATTCCTTGTGGCTTCACCAGGAAATAATAGGAAGTTTCATGTGGTTACAATCGTAAGATTGCTCTGTTGCAGTGGGTCATGCTGTTTCACTTACGACCACTGGACGACTGTGGGAAAGAATCACAATGTTGAGGAAGTAAGTGAACATGTGAATAAAGTCAATGTGATTATTCCTGTGGATTCAGTTGTATGACATTACACAAGGTATCATAAAATATCCTGGGCACTTGCTGACCAATTATCTGGAACTTGCCCATTTAAAACATTGTCTTTGATATGACCATGAATTTATCCTCTAAGTCATCAAGGCTAACAGTCCAATGACTGGTGCAGTGATCTTCTCCACAGTACATAATGTATATTTTCTCCTTTAGTGTTATTTCATATTCAGCAAGGGACATCCTCGTTATCAAATTTAGAATGGGACGTCCTTCTTGTCACATTTAGAATGGGAAGTTCATATTAAATTCAGAGTGAGACATCTTTCTAGTAAAACTTAGAATGGGACATCGATCTTGTCAAATTCAGAATGGGACGTCCTTCTTATTTTGACTTCTAAATTTTAATTAGTTACAATAACAAAGCAATATTTTACAGGGACTGCATACATGGTTTGGGCGTAGCAAAACTGAAGGAGGCATATGATATACTTGATGAGTTTGAAGCAGATGAACTTGAGGTAAGACTCGCATCTTCATAGTATTGTTTAATTTCTACATTCATGGTTTTTGTAATGTCCTTTGATGTGTTGGACTTATTGTTGATTAACTATCCGTGTATACCGCGATTAATCAAATATTTATTAAATGGGAAGATAAAGGTAGTTAAAGACTTAATGCAGTAGTGCATAACAAAATTGTATATGTTGTAAAATGTGACAAATTGTTCTCGAGCAATTACAGGCCTCTAATTTGGCAGACTTGAGGCAAGGCTATAATATTATGGTTTTGACTGTTGTAGATTTTTCGGGTACTGTTATGAGGCATAGAAACTTTGGCCACGAACATTAATTGCTAACATATATTGGCCAGTTGCCAAGCCAGTGCAAAATTCAAGGCCTGTAAATATGACTAGGTGTTGAACTTATTTGTTCCAATTTCAGCCACGTCTCATAGCTCTACTTGGTGAACGGGCATTTGACATCTATGCTGGCAAAATCTGGCAACTCAAGTTTTGTGAAGAAGCTGCCTTTGGTCTCGTTTAGATGGAATTGAAGATTTTACTGTCAAGAACATGGCAATGGTTCTATATGAAATCAAAACTCGGCACATGTAATCTATTTATTCTTAACTGGAAGTTTGATTAAAGTGTGACATGCAATGTGATTAGGCTAAATGCTATCTAGGCATTATTTACGTGAAACCAATTTACTGCTACCATTGCAACTTATAAAAGTATTTATCCTTATTTCTGAAAGTGCAGTAAAATCTGTGATTGGTGAATTTAGAGTGAGATTTTGTAAATCTAATTAAGCATTTAATTAGTGTGAACTTACCAAATATGTTCTTTGTAGTCTATCATAGGCATGTATTCATAGGTTTTCTGTATAGTTACAAGTCAGTTTGTTTGATATTAACATAGTGTAGTTTAACTGTATAAATTCAGTCAACCTGTTTTCATTCTGTCATAAAACTCAGGTTACTGGTCAGTAATAATGTGATTAGTTTAGGTTATGAAAGAATAGGTATTATATTTTGTTTCTATATATTTGTATAGTTTTATCTATTCTGCATGTCTTCAGTTATTGTCTTACGCACGTTTTTTAACTGGTCTAAACAAGTCATTCAAGCATAAGATTTGGTTGGTGAAATTTGAACATTGGATTTATGGCAACTCAGCATCAATTAATTATAAATACCTGGGTATGTTAATAGCGCCTGCTGTATACTAGCACTTCACAGAAATATAATGAGTTACTTGTATAATTGCAATGAACCACGTTTTCAGTTGAGTTAAGTTTGAGTATATTTATTTACAGTGTAATATGTTTACCGATATATCATATATTATGTAGTAATGTTTCTTTCTCTGTTCAGTCCTACTGGAATCTCATTTATAAGATGTCTGCCTATATAGGGTCCGCTATAACTTGCCAACTCGTTTGTACAAATCTGCAGGTTATTTTAGCTGAATTCATCAGTTGTCTAGCTTTTTAAAATTTATAGCAAAATACTATTTACACTTGTGCAAATTACATGATCTGATGATCAAAAGTAAAGATTTAAACACTCTTATTAAAATGACTGCACACATTATGTATATCAGTTGACAATATCTTACTTAAATAATGTCGTAGGAAGAAGCACAATATATTGGGTTGATAATGTTTTCATTTTGTCAACAATTTCAGAACTCATTCCAAGATCATTGTACATATATTCTGTACGGTATACTCTGGTCCTAACTGGGAAATAGGTAGTATGTCCTGCAGTATCTTAGTATCTTGGCTACAGTGTGAAGGCACCACTAATCTACACAACGTATTGTTATTATCCCTGGATTATTGTTTACATGTACGCTGACATTTGATCAACTATACTGTGATTTACCAGGATCATAAAACAAAGTGATCCCGGAGCAACTGTTAATAATAATCAAACACAGAGAGTAGATATGTCAAATATGAGTAATTTCTTTCTATATCACAATTTGTTTCTCCATTGTGTGTGCGTGCTTACGTAATTGACTCGTGGAACATGTTTACTCTCCGACACTGATTGAATATATATAATTTTCAATACTCCACTACCATGTACCACGGTGTGACGTTAGTGTGACTGTATTTTATGTAGTAGAAACGACACTTGCTGCACCAACTGCAATTTTTTATTAATGACACTAGTTTTACTTGTTACAATTAAATGAAAAATTAGCGCCGGTGTTCTTCGCATAAGCGAGTTGTTAATGAAAGCTGTGTCGTTTTGTGCAACATCAGAGGTTAACAAATGACGCATCCTAGCATGTTTACGGCCATGGGTTCAGCATCAAATAGATCGTAGTTTGCAAAATATCAGCTTATAATGCAGTCAATTACTACTGTGTCTTTGGCAGTGATGTTGTATGCTCCTGGCTGGAGATAATTAGTGTGTATTAATGCTTCCTCACGTAACGTCGTAGTTTCCTACGTTTCCATGGCCACATTGAAACGAGATAAAGAATGTATATGTGTACAAAGAGTCCCAGTTTCCTATTTTACGTTGTGTTGTTTTGTTATTATATAGAAAGCGAATAAAGTTATTAAAACTTCCTTGTTGACTGACATTAATAGAACTGATCGATGGTCATAGATGTGTCAATAAAGTTGTTACAAAATTAATTGTCTTTTGCTGTTGCAAGTGTTCGTATGGTATAGTGGAGCCCCGATAATCTAGAAACCTCCACATCAGCACATAATATACCTTGCTATATGCATGATTAATTTCTTTCGAAATCAGAACAAATACATTAGTGATTAACGTCCATATTGTATGAAGCATGGCAGTTACAACTGCACAGCCAAGAAATCAAGTACATTGCCAAAAAAAACAATTTGGCAATACATTTTCAAAAGTTTTGCAAATAACTACACTTAAAACTTCCAAACTACTGCATCACAACAGTACATATTTCTCCGAGTACCGCACCTACCATTGGCAAACACCCTAGACAAAAAACATGTATCAGCAGGATAATTAAATTAACCTCCCGTAATACAAGGGAACAATTGTAGTTGTCGAACATTACAATGTTATCGCCTACTGACGTCTTTTTGTAGAAATTATGCAGGTTGGCCCTTTGACGTTGGGATGAACCCAGCTAACAACGACACGTGATTTCACATGTTCTGAAGGTGAATTCACGTGTTCAACTAGTTCAATTCACGTTTTTTCCGTACGTGAATTCACAAGATTCTGTGAACGAATTTTAAGGTGAAAACACATGTCGAAACATGTTTATTTCAAAAAATTATTTGGTTCACCGCACGTGAAATCACGAGTTTCCGCACGTGAATTAATGAGATTCTGTGAACAACTTTCCCGGTGAAAAAATGTGTTTCGACACGTGTTTATCGATCTGGTTCACCGTACGTGTAATCACGCGTTTCCGTACGTGAATACACGAGATTCTGTGAATAACTTTTCCGGTGAAAACAAAACACGTGTTTATCTGGTTCACCGCAGGTGAAATTACGAGTTTCCGTATGTGTAATCACGTGTTTCCATACGTGAATTCATGAGATTCTTTGAACAACTTTACCCGATAAAACCCTGTCTTATGCACGTTTTGTAACTGGCTCATTACTCGTGAAATCACGTGTTGGCGTACTTGAGGTCACGAGAATCTGTAAGCATGTTTTCCCGTGAAAACACGTGTCCAAGACACGCATTTTAGTTGGTTCATAACACGTGAAATTACCTGCCCTGACAAATGTTTAGGAACTATTGAAGATACATCAAATCAGTTCGGATCCGTAGACGTCGATTGATACCTATTGCAAATTAAGACAAATCAATAAGTAGAACACAACTATTTTATTGTAAGGCATTGAGTAGTTACTACCCGCTTTATTTTAGACAACCAGGACTCCATATGTATTTTATTTTCAACGCGAATCACTGTGTGAGCACAGCTAAAATTGTACATTGAAATTTAACGGTTTTACTTTGTCTTCAGCCCGATCTTTGTACCATATGTGAATAATGGGGTATAAATATATATAGGGTTGAAAAGCGCCCTCCTAGGAGAGAGCTAATTAAGACACTCATTGATGTCAGAGGATTGGCAAAGCCAATAAACATACCTCTGCAATCAGATATAGGACCAGAGCAAGTCTGGAAACAATAAAGAAGGAAGAAGTCATTTCACCAACTTGGCCTGGGTAATTCCGACCGTACATCACTAAATTATTTAATTTGTGTTGTGTATTTCGCTGGCTATAGCTTTGAAATGTCCTGATTAACATTGCATAGTTAGGGAAATATAAACACATTTATTATTACAATAACGACAAGTGTTTTTTGAACACGCTTAGTTTCCAGGCGCTCTATCAGTTCTACCTTCTGGGTATCACTTACATGACCATCCTAATGTGGCGCGCATGCGCAGTATTCTATCAGCGGCCATGTTTATTTTTGCGTTGTTTACAACCGAAGTCTGAACGAGTTAACTTTGACAGAACCCAAATGGTATCAGGCGAAACCGGTAGCATAATTAGGCCTATATTAAAATTTGGACGTCATCATAAGACCTATATTTTTCATGTTGCATATCTACCTTAGTTCTGTGTATATGGGGTTATACAAATACATTGCATACTGATTTTTACGCGAGGCAATCAAGTGAACACTAAGTCATGCTAGGTAAACAGACACTGCGAACCAAAGACAATCAATACAAGACGGTGCAGCGCGCGCTATCTACATTGTTCGAGGAAAGGGCGTAAGCAATCCGTCCACCATTCTGGAGTTGCGCCAAGCCAGACCATACGCGTGCAGAAAATGCAGTTCTTTGCATTATCGCTGCTCAAAATTGTCAACGATAACCTCAATATTTTAATTATATAAGAAGTGGTACCGTCTGGTGATTATTCTGATGAAACACGACGAAGTTCAGTTGGCTCAATAAATAATTGCAACGTTTCACTTACACTTACAGGTTAATGGGCTGATTTTAGCCATTGGCCTTTGTTGGTGCCCATATCCTAGGCTATTCCAGTGCTTGTCGAGTCTGGCCTTAAACTGTGTGACGGTTTTGGCATCTACCACATGTTGTGGGAGCCTGTTCCACTGATGCACGGCTCTAACTGAGAAGTAATTCTGTCTGACCAGCAGTCTTGTTCTTTGCTTGAAAAGCTTTCTCGTGTGTCCTCGTGTTGCTGTACTGTCCCTCTCCTGGAAGAAGTGACGAGCTTCAACTTTGTCGATTCCATTAAGTATTTTGTACGTTTCAATAAGGTCGCCTCTCTGACGTCGGTAATACAACGAGTATAGTTTCAGTTGTTGTAATCGTTGTTCGTATGTGAGCTTTGCTATGCTGGTAACCAGCTTGGTTGCTCTTCGCTGTACCTTTTCGAGGATGTCAATGTCCTTTGCCAGATATGGGCACCATGCTTGTACAAAAAATTCGAGGTGTGGACGGATATATGCCCGGTAGAGTGTCACAAATGATTTCTTGGTCATGTGCTTAAAACTTCTCTTTACCATGCCAAGAGCTTGCATGGCTTTCTTTGCTGCTTTCTGGCATTGCACAGTCGGTTTTAGGTTGGTTGTCACCCACACCCCAAGGTCCTTTTCTTCGTTTGTTATCTCGAGGTTCACTGTGGCTCCAGTCTTGTGTGTCATAGTGTACGTTTTGTGTGGCGATTTCCCCACTTTCATTAACTTGCATTTCTCGGGGTTGAATTGTAGCAACCATTCTTTACTCCAATCTTCAAGGGTGTCAATGTCAGTTTGCAGTTGGTCTTGGTCTTCCTGGTTACGGATTGTTGCGTATAGCTTGGTGTCATCGGCAAACATCTTAATTCTGCAGTGAACCAGGTCTGGGATGTCATTCACGTAGAGGATAAAAAGAAGTGGGAAATCCACTGATGATGGGGGCCCACTCTGACTTAGATCCGTTGATTACTACTTGCTGAGTTCTATTAGTCAGGAAAGTTATCAGCCATCGAACCACTTTGCCTCGGATGCCGTAAGCTTCTAGCTGCTTTACCAGTCTGCAGTGAGGAACTGTGTCGAACGCTTTCTTGTAGGTATATGACGTCCAGACCGTATCCTTCGTCCAGTGTTCGTGTCCATTCCTCAAAGGTTTCTAGTAAGTTGGTCAAACAGGACTTGCCTTCCAGAAACCCATGCTGGTTATCGTTGATGATGCTGTGTTCGTTGAGAAATTTGATCATACTCTCTCTGACTAGTGCTTCCAGAATCTTGCAGGGTATGGATGTTAGGCTGATTGGACGGTAGTTTCCTGCCTTCTCTTTAGACCCCTTCTTGAAAATTGGTGTGACTAGGGCTTGCTTCCAGTCTGTACGGATTAGACCAGTATCTAATGATTTGCGAAATATCCAGTACATCGGCTTAGCAAGGGTTTTGCTGCACTCTTTCAGTACCCACGGGTGCAACCCGTCTGGACCTGGCGCCTTGTTGGGATGGATACTTTGTAGTTTCTTGCGTACAGCCTCTTCTGTAAATATGATGTCGGCTACACACTCGTTTGTTCTTTGATGAAATTATGGGATGGCAGACTTATCCTCATTTACAAACACTGACTTGAAAAAGTCACCCAGTACATTTGCTTTTTCCTGGTCATTTTCTGTTGTTCTGCCGTCTTCTTTCTCCAGCTGGCTTACTGTTACCTTTACCTTCTGTTTTGATCTCAGGTAACCGTAGAATTTCTTTGGTTCCTTCTTGAAATTGTTGATTAGTTTCTCCTCGTAGTCTTTCTGTGCCTGTCTAATTTTGTAGTTTTTCTCGTTTCTCTGTTTGACATATGCAGTATAGTCTCTGTCCAGCCCCGAACTTTTGTAGCGTTTGTATAAGTCATACTTTCTCTTCACTGTTCTTAACATTTGTTTACTCCACCATGGAGGTTTGTTAGCCATCTTGCGTTTTGGTTTCCTGAGAGGAACATTTTCTCTCACTGCCTTTGAGATCTCCTTCTTGAATTTAGCCCAATTAGTGTTTACACTGTTTCCCTGAAACTTGCTCTCCCAGTCAGTCTTGCTGAGGGATTCATTGATTGCTTCATAGTTGCCTTTGGGGTAGTTTCTCGATCCGCTTAGTTTGTTGTTGGCTGGTGCTTCTGCATAGCATATATAGGTCCACAGTAAGGACTCACGGTCGCTACACCCCAGTGCTGGTAGATGAGTGACATTGTCAACCATATATTGTTCATTCGAAAACACCAGATCAAGTGTAGAAGGTTGTTGGCCCGGTCTCTGTCTGGTCGGTTTGATAATGTGTTGAGTCAGGTAGGCGTCATGCGTTGCATCAAAAAACTTGGCTGCTGTGGAGTATTCACTCCCACTCACCATGTGGTCTTCCCATTTAATCTCTGGAAAATTGAAGTCTCCCATCAAAAGATTGTATGAGTATTCATGCATTTCTTGCAAATGTTTTATTGCGTCTATTATTCTGGTGTTGTTCTCGTCAGTTGACTTCTGTGTCCTGTACACAATTCCTGCTAACAGCTGGTCTTTGTCGTTTAGCTTAACTGACACCCACATTGAGTCTTCTATTTCCAGGTCGTTCATTTCTTGGCAGGGCATAGCTGGTAGGTCTTTGTATTGTGTATATACATTAGTACTCCGCCACCAATAGATTCTCTTCTGTCATTTCTGAACATATTGTAGGCGTCCAGGTTTATCTCACAGTCACCTATATCTGGATTGCACCATGTTTCCGTGATTCCTATGATTTTCGGTTCACAACTCTGAATTTGTGCTTGGAACTCGTGAAACTTGTTTTTTTTATACTTTGTGCATTTGCTTGATAACACTTAAACATGAAACATTGTGCTTGTGCTTGATTATTTACACTGTTCGTTGTCAGGTTTGGGTGGCTTACTGGCTTGGAGGGGTTTCTTGAGTGCGTACCCTCCTCTGCACTATTTTCCCGTTTTTTATCATATACCTGTTTTCCCCAGATTCAGTGTTTTTTTTCAGTTAGTTCTGCCCGGAGAGCCTTATCTTTTTCTCTCTCCTTTGGGGTCATGTCAGGTGTGATGAACGCTTTCCTGATGTTGTTGGGGTTGTTTTCACTCCGGAGTTTAGTACAGTTTTTCATGATGGCCGGATGCTTTTTCCTGGTCGTTTCCTGCCTGCACCATCAGCAGCCTTGGTCGTGTTCCTTTCTTGCCCAGCCTAACTGCATGCTTGATATCCACCGTCACCCCCAGGTACTGTTCGAAGATAGACTTTACGTGATCCATGTCGTGTTGTTTCCGTTCTTGTCCTTCGTCCGATGTTGGTTCTGGTATGTTGTTAACTATCACATTGAGACGCCTTTTTGCTTTGTCGTTTTCTTCTCCCATGTAGTTTTCTACTGCTGCCTCAATACTGCTTTGGGTCAACTCACTCAGTGGTTTGATTTTGTCCTCAACACTGGATGCAAGTTCAGAAAGCTTTTCATCTACTCTCGCCTCTAGTGCACAGCAGGTGACGTCCATCTTGGCTTCCACATTTTCTTCTACCACTTCCAGCTTGTGTTCTACTATCAGCCTCGTCTCGAATTTGTTCTGCTTTTCCCGCACATCATTAAAGAATCTCAAAGTCATGTTCACTTTAGGTTGGCATTTGGTAGAAAAAAACATTATTTTGGGTGACGATCCGGATAATATATTGTATACAGTTGCGTTTAGCCCTGCGCATACACTGTGCTCCCACCGGCTGCACCACTGACACTCGGCTCCGTTGTCCACCTGTGTAACAACTTTCCCGCAAGTTACACAATTGTCATCTGTGTCTGTGACATGTTCATTAGTATTGATCGTGCTATTGGTACCCACGACTATATCATCATCTTGCCTTACCGGAGATTTTACGTCTTCGTTATTTCTTCCAGGTTTGCTTTCGGATCTCCCGCGGTTGCGGCCATGTTTGTTGTGATCCGGTGCCATCGATCGGGACTAATTTTTGTGTTGCTTGCTCTTTGCACTAGCAATGTTTTTTCTTTGTTTTTCCATGTAGCATAATACGGGACAGGGCAACCAACAAAAGGCCTGGCTAAAACAACTACCATGCAACCTGCGATCCGCTTCTTTAATCTTTTTTCTCAGCTTCGAAAAACAGCGTGTAACGACAAAGAAATCGTAGTCAAAGACAGGAGTCTAGGGTTAGACCGTCCCAGCAAAGACAAACAATTGCAAACGCACGCAAAACTGAACTTCATCAAACTTCTAAGTTCTGAGAAGTAACTTTCTTTCTGCGTGATTTGTTTGCAAATTAAATTATTTTTAATTGTGACAGGCAAACAACTTCAAGGATTACTTTAATATCTTTCATTTTATATGACGCATCACAGCTTGGTGATTATTCTGATGAAATAAAGTGACAGAACAAATACACTAACATCGCGCGCTGCCGGTCCCGCATGCGCTTGCCTCCCGAATGGCGGACAAAACCCTTCAGTGTAGACTGCCATTTTCTTGTTCAGTGACGCCTCCTGTCCAAATAGAGCACCACTATCTGATTTCATCGTACAAGCTCCACCCACTTTCAAACGGCTGCTAAAATGATACACGAAGTAGGCGTGACATCATAATCACGTATATCAACCAACCAACGCAACGAATTTTTACCCGTTGCCGTTTGTTGGCGTTCGTTATTGTGACGTCACGCCGACGTAGATATGGATCGGCTTTGCTGCGATCAAAGCACATCAGTTCCTATGCGGCTTAAAAGTGGGCGGAGCGTATAACATGAAATAAAAATCAAAGCAAATCTACACCAAGCATAGTCACTGTACGCAGTAACAATGGGGCGGCCATTGATTATTACGTACGTTGCGCCGTCTGGTGTCGTTGAGCTAACCGCGTTGTGGCGCCCATGTAAACAGATAGGAAAACGGTTAATACGTATCGTATTTGAGGCAACAGTCACCACTGAGATGCATGTTTCACTATCCCAATGAATCAGAGAGGTGAATGGAGTTTAATAGCAACAACGATCAATAGAATTATCAACAACGCCGAAAAAGTGTCAGGTGCCGGGACACTGCCAAGGCAATGAAGCAAATTAGATGCTTGTTGTTGTCATGTTGATACTGTCAGTCTATGTTGTTCTTCTGGTGAGCACATGGTAAGTACGCATATTATATTTTAAGTACGTGTATATATACAATAATAGCTTAGGGTCACGTAACTGTTTATTTTATTAATATATCTTTAATAGATCAAAAGTTATTGTGATTTTAAGACGACAAAACAGCATATTTTTTGTGTATCTCTTACAATGGCAATATGGACTAATTTTTGTGTTTTCTGTGGATAAATATTTGCTTTAAAATGTCAACGTTTTTATTTATATATATATATATGTGTGTTGTTGTGTTGCGTGGATGTACTGGTAATAGCTATTGCATGACCGTTTACTATAAGACACGTTAGAAGGAATGAATGTTTAATCAAAGCCTTAACACGTGAACATCTTAACTCTGACCTCTAGTATAATGAGGTTCTATTAAAGCGCGTAATACTACGACAATATATATATATATATTTAAAAACTGTTTTCAGGGTTTTCAAACACATCGATTGACTAAAGTAATACATTTACAACATTTAATATTTTAGTATTAATTATAACCAAATTAATGCAATTAATTAGTTAATTTTAGTAATGTAGCAAGCAAACTCAACAGACCAACACGTTCCAATTAAAGGCTATAATGCCCATGAATATGAAGATATTTATACATATTATGCAATGTGTATAAACACATTAATAATGGTAATAAATATACATTAACAAATCAAACAATATGGGGCGACAGAATGACCGATTTGGTATAGAAAACGAGGTAAAATCGTTGCATCGATGCAGATTGGAATTGACGGTTGCGCAAACGGCTGTCTAACTATTTCGTAATATTGTTAACAGTATTTTACTCTGTGGATGAAATAGTTATAAAAACAACACACAGCAATCCTTGGCAACATCCTACCGTTTGTCTCGATCGTGGTATGAATGGCAGAAATTTCTTCATTCTAATGATTCTGTCCGCAATCTATCGACTTCGTCTGGCTTTCTTCATTTGGAAGTTTGAACGTTGCGCGCCGTAATGACTCACGGGTAATAATATTATGGGATGCGGTAGCGGCGCGGATTCAAAAGTGGTTACAAGTTTTCACAGAAACTAAAAAACTATAGAAAATTCTATAGAATATTCTATAGGATATTATATAGCTTCCTATACATTTCTGCAGAAAACTATAGATTATCTAAAAACTATATAATTCTATAGAATATTCTATAGAAATGTCTGTAGTTATCTATATAATTTTCTATAGAATCCTATTGAAAACTATAGATTCTCTCAAAACTATAGAATTCTATAGAATATACTATGGTTTTCTATAGAATCATACATTAAACTTATGTTCTCTAAAAATTTAGAATTCTATAGAATTATACAGAATATTCTATAGAATTATGTTGGAAATTAAAATGTCCATAATCAATTTATAGTTTTCTATAGAAAACTATAGAAATATATAGGAAACTATAGAATACTATAGAAAACTATAGAATATTATAAGAAATTTATAGTTTTCTGTATAATTTTTGGCTAAGGGTGGCGAGATGAAGGCCACAACAGTGGCACTGATAAAGTGGTTCCGTCATTCGTTTAGCCAAGGGCATCGTTTTAGCACTGACCAGCCACACACCAAAAACTCAAGTTATCGCGGCGAAATCGAGGTGGGTCCGGGTTCACAACTACATATATATATATATATATACGAGTAATATTGTGGCCTATAAACAAATAGTTGGCCAAAATAAAGTGTACGGGTTTACTGAGCATCGAAAACTAGGTATGTAGAAACGAAGCCATCTCGTCGTATTCAGCTTTATACTCCCTATTTCTTTTGTTTTCGATCTGTTGTCTTTTTCTATGGTGGGAATCTGCCATCTCAGTGTTCTGGGACAGATAACCCGGTTGATCCAATGTTGTCTTCCTATTCTAATTTAGTCACACATTTGGATGATAAGTAATAGTGTAAACTACTAATACATGTTCACAAGAATGATGTGCAACTAAATATTACATAACAACTATTATAACAATCGGCAAGATACACAGAGACCCTTAATATACTAGGTAACGTAAACAAAACTATATTATCCAGTGTAATATAGGGGTAAATCGACCTGTTACCAACCCCTGTTTACCACAAAGGGGCATCACACGTTTCCATCTGGTCAGTTAATCACCTTAGTTGAACTCCATTAGTAGACCCATTAGCTACTTGGCCAATGGGTCCCCACGGTGCCTCCTGGGACAGCAGTGGTGTTATGGCAACACTGACGGGGTCAGCCTACTGTTGGTTTTCACATAGGCGACCATGTTAACGTTTTGTCTGATTATAAGAAAACGTGACCTATAAAATGTCTTAAACTTCTCATCTGCTGTTATCATCATCTCATTGACATGACGATAGATTTTAACAAAAATTGCATACTTCCAGCTCTCGTAAAATGCCTGTATATGTGACACCCGTCAATATTTATAAATGCCGGCAAGAATTACTCCGCAAACAGGTCACACGGACAAATTGCTGCCAAATATCCTTCCGTTTATTCAAATCATCTAGAAATCCACCATTTTATAGACAACACCTTCTATAATCACACATGAAAATCTCCCTACTCAAATGCACTTATGTCACAGCATGTGAATTTTGTTAAAAAAATCATTTCTCAAAAATACACTGCACTTTTCTTCGTGCAACGGACAGGAAGTCTAACTAGAACATGACCCCTAGGCAAGGCAAGTTTGGAGAATAATTTTGATGCTAACACATTTGATAGACTCTCCTATCTCATACGCTGTGTGGTATTTTTTTTTAAATTCATCCACGTGTTTGTTTTTTGTACACATTTCAAAAGAGCCACCCTACTTAACAGGGCACCGTGTGAATAAGCATTTCATTGTCGGACAATTTATAATCTAGCACAACATTCTCAGGTGGCACGTATGAACTCCTATAACAGTTTTCCAGAAAGTCCAATATGTGTTTTATAAGAATATTCAATACAGCGAGTTGTTATATGTTACATTCAAATTTATATTGATTTTATGACTTTGCGCCCTGACAGTGCAGCAGCCATTAGTTTCACTGTCATCTACACTCGCCTTTTAAATTTGTTCCCTGCCGTTCTCTTGTCCCCATTACACTAATCGTAATGTCAACTACAGGATTGACATTACGACGTCCTGACAGCAGCACTTAGAATAAAGACATAACTCCATAGACTTTTGAATAGATTAAATGTTGAATAGGTTAAACTAGTTAATAATCACTAACTAATAAGTAGGTAGGTCCCATTAATGCATTTGTAATTGTAATTGCAATGACAAATGGAAAGTAACTGTAACTGATTTTGTGTAATTGGACCCAGCCCTGCGGACAAAACTGAACAAAAGGGGACAGCGTGTTTTCAATAGTTTAAAAAAACTGTAATTGATATAACTAAACTCAATTACACAGACAAATATATTACAATTGAAATGTTATGTTCAAAAACATAATCAATTACAGCATTTTTCTGTAATCAATTACAAATACAATCACATAATTGGACCCAACCCTGGGTAAAATAAAAGTTTTCATAAAGTCACCGGGTAGAGGATCATGTCCATGTGTGATAAAGTTGCCAGGGTATTTTGAGGCCTGGGAAAAAGTGGTCCAGCCACCAAAAAAGTTGCCTTTTGTTTCCCTTCAAGATATCTTAGTCTGAAATATGTTACCTCATTTAGTTTTTCTCGTTGATTTCAGAAGCGTGTACACGCATTCACAAAATTTCAAAAGTTGATGAAATTGAAGAAGTGATCGCGGAAACGTTGAAGTTTGCACCTCACAGAGGAGAGAGAAAGGCCAACAAGGTATTTGACCTTGACTCGTTCTTGGTAATTTCTTTCCTAAATGAAATGCCCCCGGCCTTGATGGCATAAGGTATAGTTTCTATTGAATTTGTTATCCTGTCGTAGACCATAGATATAAATTTGTGGATTCCTATGAAATCAAGTTTGACTCATTCCTAGTGGTTATAATCAATACGATAAATGTTGCTGGAGAAAGCCATATTAATCCACTATGTTCTTTTTCTTATGTAAAATAACACCTGTCACTGATGCAAAATAATAATTAGATTCATGTTATTGCAACAAATACATACAAATAAATTATTGCAACAAATACATACATATACATTGTGCATTGTTTGTGCAAGAAATCTATATTGTAAAACAATATAGTTCTCTGTGTCTGTCTGTCTGCATGTCTGTCTGTCTGGCTGTCTGTTTATGACATGTATCTGTCTGTGACATGTCTGTCTGTAGACCGTTATCACCGTTTGCATGTATGGGGCAGAATATAAATATTTAGAATATGATATTTTTATATTCAACAGATGCCGGCAATCACCATGTCTACCAGGTTGAAGATGATGACGAGGAAGATTGAGTTTTGTAACTACCATGTAACTGCCATGTGTAAATAAAAATAATGAAGATCCATTTATTATAGTTTTATCGTTTATCGTTAACATTAGGCAAAAACGTTCTGCTAACGTTACGCAATAACATTATCTGTAACGTTCTCGGAACGTTAAGAAAACTTTCCAAAAAAACGTTCTGCTAACGTTACGCAAAAACGTTATCTGTAACGTTCTCGGAACTCCAAAAAAACGTTCTCCGAACGTTATCACTGACGTTACTGTAACGTAAAACTAACGTTCTGGGAACCTGTTTTTGTTAGCTGGGCTAAGACCTGACTGTCATGCGCTATAGTGGTTTTGTCCCGAATCGCATCGAAAGTCGGCGAATTCCTTTCACCTGGTCAGAGTGGATTCCGTCGAGGTCGAAGTTCGGCTTTCGGCAGCGGGATGTTTCGCTTTGCTGAGTTTGTTAACATGTCGCAGTATGCTTTATAAGCATCGTCTGTATTATTGCAGTCCGGTGGTGGCAGGGACTTGGTGCCCAAGTCTGTGTCTGCTGCAAATGTCTTCCATTGTGCCTTCCGAAAGTTCCATCTCTTAGCAGGTTAGCTTTCTGTTGGATATGTTGTGTGACATATTACTTGTGACACTCACATTCAGTTAGATGTCATATTCAATCAGATGTTACCGTGTAGATATGACGTCTTCTGAATGTATTTCAAAACATTAAGCCATTTTCAAGTTTGTATGGTCTACATGTAATGCTTTCTTAATTATGTCATCTATGCCAACCGTCTTGTTGATATCAGAGCTGTAACAGCTGTCACTGTAATGTCACCACTATCGGTGTCACCAATGTCGGTCTCAACCTGTCACCACTGTCGGTGTCACTCTGTCACATCATCAGGGTCTACCTACCTGTCACTACTATCGTTGCAACCATGTCACCATCATCAGTATCACTCTATCACCACTATTGAAGTCACCCTGTCACCACCACCAGTGTCGCCCTGTCACTACTATCGTTATCATCCTGTCACCACTATTGGTGTCACCCTGTCACCACTGTCTTGGTCACCCTGTCACCACCGTCAGTATTACCCTGTCACCACCGTCGGTGTCAACCTGTTATCAATACCGGTATCACTCTGTCACCACAGCCGGTGTCACCCAGTCACAATAATAAATTATTATCGATGTTACCCTATCACCACCGCCGGTGTTACACTGAGACCACAGCACGTGACACCACTGCCGGTGTCACCCTGTCACCGTAGTCAGTGTCACCATTGTCGGAGTCACTGTGTCACCACATCACGTGAGCAGTCTGATACCAGAGCTGACCATGCAGGCGTCACCAGTGGTGATGAGATCAATGATGGCCTGAAGTAGAACGCCCTCTTTGTCCTGGGGCTGCCAATAACTCTCTCTCTTTCGGGTGGGTCACTTTGTAGGCCAAGAGCCAGTCAAGGTCTATCCGCAACTTCTGCGGTCAGCTATTATGTGTATAAGGGCTTCTGCCGTTGTAGCGCCGTCTCTTTCGTCACACTCATCCATAAACCATTCGGGGGGGGGGGGGGGGTGAGGCAGTCTATTGGGCAGGATAATCATAGCAGATGCAGCATTTGCTATTCGTCTACCATGTTTATGGCCAAGCCAATTCCATGGGCATGATTCGTCTAGCTTTCTATCAGTATTAACAATAAATCATAGGCCCCTATATAAAAAAATGTTGGTTTCTCGATCAGACAATAATTGCATGGCTCCCTTATTCACTTGCCATCAGCTTACCGCTTTGGATGATAATCTTGTTAACTCTTCTAAAGCGAGGAATTACAGTCTGACTCGATAAAAGAGACGGTTTGGTAGAATTCTACGAGTCGCGCCGTTGTCGCTTTCTTTGTGGTTGTCGATTGTTCCCCGCGTCGCCACGACTCATAAAACTGGTGCACGCCGCGCATAAATCACAACGTTGACGCCGGGTCGCGATGACCTGTCGTACGCTAGACCGGCGTCAACATCGTGACTTACGTCAGGCCCCCGCCAGAAGAACGGCAACAGTTGGCATAATTGTAAAATAACATAGATATGCCATCGTAGTAGACTAGGGGAGAACAGAACCCGACAAATATGATTTGATCACCATGCGTTTACGAAAGTCATGTTTATATTGCACGATGAACATGAACTACGGTACTCTTAAATATAGAAAGGACAAATTGTATTTAACAGATGTGGTTCATTGGGAGACATTTGGGTATATATATATATATATATATACCAAAATGTATATATATATATATATATATATATACCAAAATGTATATATATATATATATATATATAGGCCCCATAGTTTGTAGCAATTTGACGATAAGTATTATCATATTTTGTAATGTTTGTAATGTTAAGAAAGTGTTGTACCAGTGAAATGAGTACATTCATGAATAAAGCTAAGCACTGCGAGAAACTTGGAAGTTACTTTAAAGATAGGGGCCTGTCTAGCTATTCTTATTTAAATACACGGAGATGACGCACTCTCGCTGGTACGTTTTTACATACGCACACACCTTTGTGGTAAATTATTACCTTCATTGGCTTCATGCGACCAGGGTAGCCCCCCGTTGACCAAAATTCAAAGTTAATTCTGGAACGTATCGCCATGTTGTCAACGACGTTGACATATACAGTTGATTAATGGTGATTTATGTCAGTCTGAATGGACCGTTGCTGGTCTGTTTCACTCACCGATATAAAGGATCGGAGGCTGTAGGTGCAGTCGATTAGGTTAGTACACAGAACACAGGCAGTGACTGAAAAACGTAGTAGTACACGATTGCTCGATAATTGCACTGTTATGTGATGTAACAGTGAAATACAGACGCCTACATTGGACACAGCAGTTGGTAAGTATTCAATGTCACATATTCGCTGTAAATACCATACACGTTGTGTTTGTTTTGTGGTACTGGTACTGACAGCGAGCTGGGTGGTAAGTTTGTGATTCAGTGGTATGTGTAGATAGGGGTGGGGCTTAAGTTGCAAGCCTATGTGACGTGACCTCATTAATTAGTGTGTGCTTGCATGTAGGCCATACATACATGCATGCATGCATACATACATACATACATACATACATACATACAGACAGACAGACAGACACACACACACACACACACACACACACACACACACACACACACATGCACACACACACACACACACACACACACACACACACACACACACACACACACACACACACACACACACACACACACACACACACACACACACACACACACACACACACATTCGCTCACTCACACACACATACGCACACATACACACACATACACACACATACACACACATACACACACATACACACACATACACACACATACACACACATACACACACTCGCACTTTTGAATACACATATGCATATACGTAAAATATCTCACATTCCACTGCTTATATGCTCTGCTGTCACATTTTTTAGGTTACATTAATAAAACGTGTATATAATGCAATTTGACACCATTTTGCCAGGGTGCCATGAATATGATATTTTCCGGAAACATCCTCATCTCGGAAGTTCTCGTCCTTGGATGCTGTATGTGGCTTGTATCAGGACGGTCCTGCTCCGTGTCACGTGTTTCCAGTACCGATGGGTCACGTGATGCTGTCATCGTTGACTGCAAGTCGCTCGGTCTGACTGAGGTGCAGTGGAACAGTTGTTTTACTCTTGGCTACTTGTAACTTACACATTTTAAATGTCTACCGTTGTGGCTTATAAAACAAAAGGCAGCGTTAATTCACTGGATGTGTTGGTAATAACCAACTTCTTGTATTGGTTAAATATTATGTGTTTAAATTAGCACTGCTTGTAACAGTTGCATTCTGGACGTTTATTAGCAATAATTTAATTTTGCCAAAGGTTCCCCGTGAGATCCCGTCGGACACGACCGAGTTACTCCTGCAGAGCAATAAGATCAAACAAGTGCCTAAGGACACCTTCCGTGTTCTCCGGAACCTCGTCTTTCTCGATCTGTCCATCAACACAATACGCCTTCTTGAGCCCGGCTGTTTCAATGGACTTGCCAGTTTGCGGCGGTTGCATTTGTTCAATATCAAAGTACCTTCATTTCCCGACGACCTGTTACGAGATTCGCCTGCTCTAGAGGTATGTGCAGACGTTTGATTGCATTCTCGTCATTGGCATCCGGGCACTTATCCGTTGAAAATAACCTGCACAAAGGCTCCAGTCGGTGTTGGGAAAACAACAAAACTATCATCCGTCAATCACAATCACAATACTTTATTGTCCCTTGGGAGGAAATTCATTTGGAATGTAGCAGTGTGTATTAAAACAAATAAAACAAATGTACATGCAATATAAAATAGTAATAAAAGTTATATCGATTAAATCATTTAAAATAAGGTAAATATGTTAAATAAGTTACAAAAGTTAAATCATCTCACAAATCACAAATCATCTCAGGCTGAGACTGGCAGGGAAAACTGGCGGAGATGGAGGGAATGAAGGACAGTTACTCACTCATTCATTAGTCTAATTGATGAGGGAACAAATGAGTTTCGACTGCGACTCGGTGTACAGTGAGGCAGTTGAAAGCGGCGGCCAGAAGGAAGCAGTTTATAGCATGGAAACAGGGGATGTTCAGGGTCTGAGGAGACCTTCCTTCCCTTTCTCTCTGCCCATTGCCTGTACAGATCCTCTAGACTGGTCTGCTTTCCCCCCACCACCTTGCCACTAACCCTGACCGTTCTACCAGAGTGTTGCTATGCACAACACTCAGGCCGCCGTACCACACAAGGAACCCAAATGTAATAGAGCTTTCGATGTAGCATTTAAAAAAGGTTTGAAGAAAATGTGTGCTGACACTGAGTGACCTGAGCTTGCGTAAGAAATACAGCTTTTACTGACACTTTCTATTAATTACAGCTGTACTTTGACCAAATGTGAGCTTGGCATCAATGACGGTGCCGAGGTACTTGTATTCCTCTATTCTCCTCAGACACTCTCAGTTGATGAATAATCCTTTGGGAGGAGTAGGATTCTTCCAAAAATCTATTATGAGTTTTTCAGTTTTACGAACGTTCAGGTATAAGAAATGATTGCCGCACCATACCGTGAAATCAGCTACAGCACACGCACACACTTGATCAGAGCCGGATACAGGGGAGATCACCTAGCCTTGGGGTGTCACCGGTGAGCGGTAGTTGTGGCGCACTACTTGCTTACGCTCAGTAAGAAACTGATTCACCAACCCTATGTGGGTTCAGATGCATATTAACAAGTTTAGTCATCATGATGCGTGGCTGAATGGTGTTAAAGCCGAGGAAAAGTCAATAAAAACTATACTGACAAACGACTTGGGCTTTTCCACGTGAGTATACACAATATGATATAAAGTGAGGACTGCATCCTCCAAACCTCGATTGCGTATATACGCAAATTGGAGGGGATCCAGTTGATCCCCAACATGCTGCAGGAGAGGACGAAGTACGAGTCGCTCAAAGCACTTCATGACTGAGGTAAGCGCCACTGGGCGGTAGTCGTTGAGAAAATATGGCACAGTTTTCTTGGGGACAAGACAGATGACTGACGATTCCCAGGCCAGGGGATGCTGCTTTAGAGACCAGTTAAAAAGGATGCTGAACACAACACCCAGCTGAGCATGGCACTTGTCAGGCCCAGCTGCCTTGTGAGGATTACGTGCTTGAAGATCTTACTGACGTCATCAGGAGTTGTTTCCGGGGTGTCACCCTCAGTGAGCTGTCGTCCACCGCCTCCTGACGTTCACGTGATAAGTCATGCCGATCAAAACGCCCGAAGAAGGAATTCAAGTCCTCAGCGAACTTGACTTTCTTCCACTGAATCTGAGAGGTTTGTATGACACGTTTGCCGGACTCAACACCAGGCAGAGTTTTCAGTCCCTGCTATGCCCTGCGCATGTTGCCGCATTGGAACAGGCGTTCAGTTATGTTCCTGTGTTCCAGTTCGGCGTCCCTGATTTGATTTTGTAGAGTACACTGGATCATTTTTGCTTCAGTTCAGTCCTCTTTTCCTCATTGATTATGTTTTTTAGTTCTTTACTTACCCTCAGTTTGTTATTTGATAATATGTTCGCAGTCTTTGTGGGGACAATCATCTCTTCACAAAATATCTTGTAGTCTTTGACAGCATCAACTGCTTCTTCATGCGAAGAGCTGGAGTCAGAGAGAACATCCCACAAGGTACAGTCAAAACAGCCCCTGGGGGCGTCGGCCGAGTTCAAGTCCCACGTTTTTACAGTTTTCTGCACTGCTTTCTATCTCTGCAGTTTAGTTCTATACCCCGGAATCAAATGTACCACATTGTGATCAGCTGTAACGAGTGCCATCTTCTTAACGGACTTGTACGCGTCCTTAATGTTGCCATAGCAAAGATCGAGGGTGTTACTACCGCGTTTCTGACACATCGCGTATTGCTGGTAAACAGGCAATGTTTTGTCCAGTCGACAGCTATTGAAATCTCCGAGAATGATGTTTGACGAGTCTGGCAACATTGTCTCACGCCGGTGCACACAGCTAGTGATTGCATCAGCTGCGCGTGCAACATTACCTGACGGTGGCACATAGACCAGAGTTAAAAATAGCTGTCCAAACTATCTGGGTAAGTAGGTCGGACGCAGCGACACTGACAATAGCTCCACGTCCGATGTACACAGTTCTTCCCCACGTTGACAGTCTTAGGCCTACACTAGCGCTGGTTGATGTACTCACAGATCCCTCCACCCTGTGATTTGCCACTCAACTGTTTTTGTTCCGGGCCAATCTCACTGGGGTACCAAATCCATCAACGTAAAGTGCACTGCCAGGTAAAGTTTCATAAAACCAGGTTCCAGTCATACATATCAAACAAGCTTCTTTATAGGCCCACTGTAGCGCAACATTGGCCTAAAGTTCATCAATTTTCGAACGTAATGATCGGACATTAGTCAACATGATAGAGGGCAGGGGGTGGTGCGTATCTTCTTTTTCTTCAGTCTCTGGCGTACGCCGCCTTTCTTGCCCCGCTTGCGTCGCGGGTGGTTTCTATTGTTAGTGTCCGAGAGCACTGTACAGTCATTTAAATCCAGGTGTGGACCAGAAAGATTGTCAGTGACACTGGGTCGCAAGGTCAACAGCGCGTCACGTGAATAAGTCTTGAATCTGCGATCTTGCCAAATCGGTTCACCATTCACACACACAACGAGTGAAATGGTCCATAAAATTGCCAAAACTTTGGTTGTTCTATCGCACAACATCTACTTCTCGACGAACATATATAACGTCCTTGAATTAAAACTGACAAAAAAGATAAACAACACAGAGGCAAAATGCAGACACTCCAGGTCGCCACGACAGCGCCCTCTATACAAGTAATCAACGACTACATGTATATAACTTTGCAATATCTATATATATCTTAACATGTTTTAGTTATACCTAATTTAATTGCATCAATGTGAAACTTGGGTTTAGTTCCGAACGTGTTTATAGCTACTCTGCATTTATGTCAAAGGCGTGTAAATTCAAAGTTACATTTGCCCTTTTCGTAGAAATTCAATTGGGCCCAATTAAGTATAATGTAATAGTCTCTGCTAATACGATGATGGCATCACGCTACTCTCACTGACTTGGTTAACATCTCATTGTAACCTGCAGGAGCTCATCATGACCCACGTGGGATTCAAGGGCTACCACACTGCGGTAGTGCGGCATCTGAGGCAGCTGAAGGTGCTTGCTGTGAGTCCGCCTGCAGACACGGCTGTGCCCACAGACTACGGACGGTTCACCAAACTGGAGATTCTGGACTTCCGCGACGGCGACCTCACCACGATTCGAAATGACACTCTGGATGCTATCCGTGCTTTGAACATCTCGACCGTATCTTTCCGGGACATGGATACGAAGGACCGAATGCTAACGGTATGGATAATAATAAATGATGAGTTTGTTGGCAGCTCGAATTGAATGTTCTGTGTTAAATAGTAGGCGTAATAAGAAATCGTCCAGTTTGACAGCTGCTCGACTGGTTGTCTGGTTATAAGATTGTCGACCGTGCAGTCTGTATATTTTGTTATATCGCTTTGTTTCTCTATGTATTTCCGTGCCTATGCGTCTTTGACTATCTGTATCTCTATGTGTGTTTGTCTGTCTATCTGGCTGTTTGTTACTCTCCCTCTCTCTCGCTTTCTCTCTCTCTCTCTCTCTCTCTCTCTCTCTCTCTCTCTCTCTCTCTCTCTCTCTCTCTCTCTCTCTCTCTCTCTCTCTCTCTCTCTCTCTCTCTCTCTCTCTCTCTCTCTCTCTCTCTCTCTCTCTCTCTCTCTCTCTCTCTCTCTCTCTCTCTCTCTCTCTCTCTCTCTCTCTCTCTCTCTCTCTCTCTCTCTCTCTCTCTCTCTCTCTCTCTCTCTCTCTCTCGCTCTCTCTCGCTCTCTCTCTCGCTCTCTCTCTCGCGCTCTCTCCTCTCTCCTTCTCTCGCTCTCGCTCTCTCTCGCTCTCTCCCTCTCTCCCTCTCTCCCTCTCTCCCTCTCTCCCTCTCTCCCTCTCTCCCTCTCTCCCTCTTTCCCTCTCTCCCTCTCTCCCCCTCTCCCTCTCTCCCTCTCTCCCTCTCTTTCTCATTATTTACTATTTAATTTTTGATTATTAAGAAATGAAAGCACACCTAGCAATATTACAAAGGTTGATATTATACCTACGTCTGTTGGAATCACCGCGTCACATATCCACAGAGACGCATTCTCCAACTTCCCAAGTTTGCGTGTCCTCAACCTAGCTTGCAACGACGAGACCCCGCAGAGGAAGACGATATCGGAACTCAGTCAGATCGTCAACTCTTCCATCGACACGGTCATACTCGACGGCATTGGATTGGAAATCCATAGCCTAAACCTGTTCAATTCGGCCGATTTCTGCCAGCCTTTCTGGCGCCGGGTGACGCGACTGAGCTACAGAGGTGCCAAGCTGACCGGATTCGTAACGAAGGTTGGTCTCAGTAGACTACTCTCTGCCGAAGATGTGTTGGTCGTCGATTTGTAAGTAAAAGCACGCGTAGCTAAAAATACTCTATGGAATTCTATGGAAAATATGATGTAGGAAAATTCGATAGGGTTTTTGCGCAAGATTCAATAAAATTCTGTAGAATATTCTACATAATTTTATAGAAAGTAAAGTGGTTACATATATTCTATAAAATTCTATACAATACTCTACAAAATTCTGTAGAAAGTAAAGTAGCTATAAATGATCTGTAGAATTCTATATAATTATACAGAATATTCTACTTAATGCTATAGAAAATGGAAATGGCCATTAACATTCTAGATAATTCTAGGAATCCACGTTGTTCTGTTCTGTGACAGTCTCTGACAATTATTTACAGACATGAGCGTATAACAAAACACTTTATTACGACCGACCGGCAGTGCCCAGTGCTCTGGTCGCCAGGTGGTAGCACCACTCACTGACTACACCAATAGACAATTCATGACATCTCCCCCCTATAAGGATTAAAAATGAACTTAACCTGCATGCTACATTATGTATCATCATGGCACTGTTCAAACAAACATATGGCGTCATAATAATTGAAATAATTAATGATACAGTGTCATTCTTCTTTAACACAGCAGTGTCACTCTTCATTAACACAAACATGTCACACTTCTTTCAACATAAGAATGTCACTCTCCTGTAACACAAAGATGTCACTTTTACTGAGGTGCAGTGTCTCTATCCACCTAGAGTAATATTCTATTACTACCACGTAGTTCTTTCCTTGAGACAAACAGAGGTCTGCCGCTACTCTCAGCCATGGTCTTGTAGGTAGAGGGGCTCTCTCTGTTGACTCGGTTTGTGGACTTGACAGTGGTCGCAGGCACCCACTATGTGCTTGATGTCGCGCGCTATCCCTGGCCACCACACGGACACCCTGGCTCGTTACAGGCACTTCGTTATTCCCTGATGGCCTGTGTGAATCTTGTCCAATATATCTGATTTCAAGGCTGTATGGATGACAATTCGGTCGGTATATGTCAGAAGACCATTGCTGACAGAAAGGAGACTTCGGACGTTGAAGAGCTCCCTATGACTTTCTGGTACGTCCTTTTCATACTTCGGCCATCGAGTCAACGTGTGGATAACAGCTGACTGAAGAGTTGCATCGTCCCTCGTTGAGGATCGCAACTCGGCCATCTTCTGGGGTGACATTGGTAAGTTTGACTCCCACCATATCCACGTGGAGTTCGACTTCTTCTGCGACTGATGATGATAGAGTGATCTTTTTGGGCTTCTCGATAGAGCATCAACAACAACAAGGTCCTTCCCTGGGGCATCCGCTTTGGCCTTGTATCGCATCATCCGCGTTATTAGTCGCCGACATCTTAATGGTGTTCTGTCGAGGTATTTGATGTTGATCAGCGGCACAAGTGGCTCGTGGTCTGTGAGCAGTGTAAATTCCCATAGCCACAGATGAATCTGTCAAAAATTCCTCGCACGCCCGCACACTGGCTAAGCATTCTGTTTCTATTTGTGCGTACCGCTGCTCTGCAGGGATCAATATTCTCGAGCAGAACGCCACCGGCTCCATCCTCCCTCCACCGTGATCTTGCATGAGCACCCCTCCGATGCCGTATGAACTGGCATCGGCATTCACACAGGTTGACTTAGTCGCGTCGTAGTACGCCAGGATTGGTGTCGATGACACCAACGTCTTCATCTTGACAAATGCTTCTTCCCGAGCAGGTCCCCATGACCAAACCATGTCGTCTTTCAGTAGGTCGTTCAGAGGACGGGTGACGCTGTGTAGGTCTGGTAGCGGACCATTCCCATGACTTGTCGCAACAGTGGCACTGTTGTTGGTGCTGGCATGTCCAGAATGGCAGCGTCCTTTTCTGGATCTGCGACGATTCCTTCGGCGGTGAATCTGTGACCCAAGAACTTTAATTCAGTTTGTCTGAATAGACACTTGTCTTTATTCAGTCTGAGACCGGTCATCCCGACAATTTTCATGACAGTCTCTAGGCGACGGTTATGATCCTGGTCTTTCACAAAGACCAGGACATCATCCATAGAACAGAACACGCCTTCCACCCCTTTGAACAGGTGAGACATCTTCCGCATGATTTCTGGCGCTGACTGATACCGAATGGCAGCCGACGGAAGCAGTAGCGGCCTAATGGTGTGATGGATGTTGTCAGCTCTTGACTGTCTTCGCGTAGTGGTATTTGATAGAGATCACTGGCGGCGTCAATATACGTGAATAGTGTTGCACCGGTCAGCTTTGAAGTGACGTCATCTATTGTCGGCAGGATAAAAGTTTCTTTCTCCATCTCTTGATTGAGCTTCTTTTAATCAATGCAGATGCGGACTTTTCCTGATTTCTTAATAATAATAATAATAATAAACTGTATCTACACACCATCAAATCCGGAACTAATGACCCGTTCACGTGTGTTTACAAATCGACAATCATCTAAGGAGCAAAATCCTAGTATATATGTATATATATATATATAGATTTTGCTAATCGTTTATTTTATCATTGCATTTACCCGTACTTTCACTATACATAGATTTATATATATATATATATATATAAAATAAATAAAGTTAAAAAACAAAATCCTAGTATATTATATATATATATATATAATATACTAGGATTTTGTTTTTTAACTTTATTTATTTTATTATTATTATTTATATATATATATAATATACTAGGATTTTGCTTCCTAACTTTATTTATATATATATACATATATATATTTATATAAATCTATGTATAGTGAAAGTACGGGTAAATGCAATGATAAAATAAACGATTAGCAAAATTGTTGAACAGCTGAACATACTGGATAAAACAAATTAAAAATAAAAGCCTAAATTACATTAAATAAGTTGATTAGATACTAAAATGTGATTCTGAGATAAATAAGACTAACAATTAATTAAAACTATATGCATGAATAATACAAAGGTTAAATGATGTCTGATTATATTAGTTTGTGACCAGAAATGTCTTAAATAATTTTCCAAACTGCCTAGTGTTCTCAATCTCACGTAGTTCCAGAAGCAGAGAGTTCCACAATGTCGGCCCAGAACATGCAGACGCCCGGCGATCATGACGTTCTAGGTTCACGCATGGAACGTCCAGAAGCAGACCACCGCCTTAGCGTAGGGTCCTGCGTGGCGAGTGACGATATAGCAGTGACGCGAGATACACTGGCGTGCCTGCATACAGTGCCGTGTGTACAACCATGAGTAAATTGTACTCGATGCGCTTTCTCACTGGGAGCCAGTGTAGCTGTTGTAGGAGCGCAGTGATAGATCGTCGGTCACCTCGTCGAAGTTGCATCACAACACGAGCGGCTGACCGTTGGACTCTCTCTGGGCGGTGCAGCAGACGGTCAGGTATACCAAACAGCATGGCATTTCCACAGTCAATTCTGGATGTCACAAGTGCATGGGCATGACATTTGCAGACACTTATCGTCATTGCTTCTCGTACACGAGCAATTCCCGATAGATGGTAGTAAGCACTTCGACATACATTTGCAACCTGCGTCGCCATCGATAAATCAGCATCGATTGCAACACCAAGGTCACGGACGATGGTCGATGTCGCTACATATTGTCCGCATATGTCGACATGATCAATGAGTATTGGTCTGCGCAAGCTCGATGAACGTATAACAATTTCTTCCGTTTTGCTCTCGTTGAGAACCAGTCCGTTGTCATAGAGCCACGTTTTAACTTCACTGATGCAAGCCTCCATTCTGATGAGAGCATTTCTATGCTCAAACGGTGGAAAATCGACGTCTAACTGCGTATCATCGGCGTACAGATGGTGTTGTATGTCTTCTCGGTTGAGTAAATTCGTTAGAGGCGCAATGTAGGCTTTGAGGAGCACCGGCCCAAGAACCGACCCCTCTGGTATTCCGAATCCAGTTCGTATGACTTGGTAGCAGATGTTAAAATTATGTTCTTCACGTCTGCCGGTGAAGCAGCTTCGAAACACACGTGCAGCCACATTCGTCACTACGTCTTCAATTGACAATTGAGTCAAATTCGGCGCAACGCATCGCTCTTCTCGGAGAAACTCTTCTGGAATTTCGCCGCAATTGTAGCTTGTGTAGCGTCTTCGGGTAGCGGCCGGATTCCAGCTCAACCAAGTAGTGTGTTTGCGATCTGGTAGACACGTCGGATGTTGCCAACGGCAGTTGTCATTTCATTTCGGTAGTAATGCGATTCGTACAGTCATAAGTGATTTTCGGAACGCGTTGGGCAAACCGGTGTATATTTTACGATGTACAGTTAGTCCAGTTTGTCACCAGTTACACTCAGCACGACATAATGCCCGCTTCTCGTCAGTTAGCTCACTTGTATGCCGCGGTGTCTACGGCCTAGCGAGATTACTGGGGCATGAATGTTAACGATGCTACGTATGCATCCATCGTATCGAGTGAGAATAACGTCAGGATTTTGTTCAGAAACGTTAAGATGTGATGCCGCGAGATCTGCGGTAAAACGGCTGCCGTCAATGGCTGAGTATTTGCGGTATTCGACGCGTCATGCGCTCTGGTTTAGGTTGGCGTTATCCGCATTCAATCACACTGTGATCAGTGAGAAGAGTTTTTGGCTCAATTGTTGTTGTTGTGTTCCTGACATGACAACCAGGTCCAGGATGTTCCCGCGCTCACATGTTGCGCTTTTCTCTGTAGGGTGGGCCGCGGTGATGAAAATCTTCCCAACGTGATCTAGAAAGGAGCTGAAGTTGGACGTTGGCGGTCGGTAGACGACGATCACGCGAGTGGTGCAACCAATACGGATATAACGCGCGAGTGGTGCTACCAATACGGATATTACGCGCGAGTGGTGCAACCAATACGGATATTACGCGCGAGTTGTGCAACCAATACGGATATTACGCAGAATAACGCACCAAGTCTCACTGGCATGAGTATCAATGTCGGCACGTGAAACTAGCTGCAATGTCTTTCGAAACAGTACTCCTACACTACCTCCATGACGGGCCCCACTGCGTGGCTGGTAAACGAACGTGAAGTCCTTCCCGCACAGTTCGGATTCAACACTAGTTTCGCCTTCTGCTAAGTTTCCGTTAAGGCGAAGACGTCCAGTTCATGCTCATCGATGTAGTCGCGCACGAGTAGCGCCTGTTTGCGAATGGATCTTGCGTTAATCAGGGCGAACTTCGCAAAACGGTGAGAGGAGCTTCGCGCAATGGAAGACCCATTACCCAAGCCCATCGTGGTCAGTGCAATCAAGTTGGCACTGTTAACACCAGTTTGTTTATAAACAGAATTAACCTGGCGGCACCAACTGCCACCCTGGTTATTGGTCTGGATCGTCGTCTTATTCCGGATGTTGTGCCACGCCTCGTTGGTCGCCGACACAAATGCAGTCTCTCAACTGTTTCCGTTCACGGTTGACTAGGCGGCTGCATGCATTTCCGTACATTCACCAACAATGTTCTGGACAGCGACATGCTTCAGCGGACACTACCACAAGCAGGCAATGTCCTGGTACGGTGAGCGCAGCTTGGTAGCGAACACATGTGTATGTGTAATTCAAATAAGTTGATAGCAGCAGCCACGCCCCAGAATAAAAGGCAGTTTTAAAAGTCACTGTAAAATGTTTGATTAAAATTATATAGACCAGACCTTCTATTTTTTACGAATTTTATGTTTACGACCTACAGTACACAGCACGAAGATAATCTAGGATTTCAAAACGTTGATAAATAGAGATTATAGACAGACCTGGAGCAGCCTCACACAGCAGCGCTACAACCTCGCTGGTCCCGATCATGACTGGGACCATCGGTGCACACCATGACGTTGGCTTTGTGGTGGGCATAATAACCCCTGCTGCTTGCAGACGGTCCAGCTCCTCCTTCACCTTTGGTTGGAGTGGTATCGGCACGCGCCTGGCTACGCTCAGTGCATACGGCTCAGCTCCATCCCGCAGCACGATTCTTCCTGGTTCAGTCTTGAGACACTCTATGACGTCGAATGCCTCCTCAAACTCGTCCACTTTGAGAATGAGGCCCATGCGGCTGGCGACGCTGCGACTCAAAAGGTTGTTCGCTTTTACACTGACAACGACAATACGGAAGTGGAACGATTGTCCTTTAACTTCCGTTTGTGCTACAAATTGTCCCTTGCTCTCAAGAGGTCCGCCTACTCCAAGCAGTGTCGTCGTGATCGGTTTCAGCTTCAGTCTCGGCCTCATGGCATTGTAAGTTTCTTTCGACATGATTGACGTATCTGCGCCTGAGTCAATTTTTAAATCGATCTTCTTGCCCGAGATTGGAAGTGTCACCGTCCAAGCTGGGTCAGAGTCTTCACACTGTACAGACCCTAGGAAGTAGTGCTTAGAAGATGAGTCTCGTGCACATGGTGGGACTGCTTTGACTTCCTGGACACGTTTTGTCCGACACACTGACGCGAAATGTCCATTCTTTGCACATTTCCTACATTCTGCTCCAATTACAGGATACGTATCGTCTCTAGTCGATCTATGTTTGTATCTGCAATGTCTGCACTTTTTGTCGGAGTTGACTGTTTGTTTTCTTTGGTTGTGGCGCGAAGGTGGCTTGTCGTGCCGCTGGAGCTGTTTCTGTTTTCTACCTTATCCAGCTGCGTCCACCGCTGATGCATTTTGCGTTTTAATTAACTCCCAATGCCTCGCGGTGTCAGCTGCCTTCTCCGGCGTCAAATCGTCTTGCTCTACCTGCAATTTTTGTGTGATAGTTCTTTGCCTGACATCCCAGCAATAAGTCTGTCCCTTATGTTTTCACATTCGTTCTCGCCAAAATTGTAATGTCTTGCAGAGTGCCTATATATATATATATATATATATATATATATATATATATATCTATATATATATATATATAGACAGACTGTTCCGGCAACTGACTACGCTGGTTGAACTTCGTCCTCTCATGTATTACATTTTTCTTTGGTACGAAATAGCTGTCGAACTTTGCATCATAGTCAGTTCTTGGATTTACTCCGTCAACTTCTTGTCCGAATACAAATGATTTGTAAATGCTATGTGCTTCTCGTTTCTCGGCCCATCGCATATACGAGCGAACTAACCTGACCGATTCCTTCCTCCTTGTCGAGTTTTGTCGCAATTCGGTATAGACCAAATAAGTTTTTTCATTCCGGCCATTTTGTTGGGCTGGAAAAATCGAAATGTTCGGGTGGGCTGAATTTGGCATATCTGTATTGTTGACAAGTCAACGTGGTCGGGTGAGCGATATCATGTGACGTTGACGTTTTGTGGAGAATTGGACTCTGATATTTACACCAGAGAATTAACTCTAGGTGGCAGGTGGACAAGGAAGCCCTTTGGCTTATCGAGAGTCCAACCCTTTTATATATGTGTATCCCGCCCTTCTGAGGTATGTGTCGATTTTATTTTAAAACATATTCACGCTACTAGCACCCACAAATCAGCAGATAATCTGTTCCATTCATTTACAGTCCTTTATGAAAATGAGAACTTTCTTATATATAATCTACACTGCTCCTTTGCTAAGGTAACTTCAAGTCCTCTAGTCCTTCTAACTTACTTAACTGAGAAAGAAATATTTCTATCAATATTTTCATAACCATTCATTATTTTAAACACTTCTATTTGATCTCCTCTCAATCTCCTGGTCTCTAGTGTTGTTAAACCACATTCTTTTAGGCGAATTTCATAACTAAGATCCCTCAGTTTTTGTATCGTTTTACTCGCTCTCCGCTGTACTCTTTCTAGCATATCTATGTCCTTCTTGTGATATGGCCTCCACGCTTGTATACAATATTCTAAATGAGGCTTCACTATTGTTTTGTACAGCGGTAGTATTAGTTCTTTTTCCTTATACGCTATATTTCGCCTAATTAATCCAAGGATTTGATTTACCTTTGAAGCTGCAATTCCGCACAGCTCTGAAACCTTCATATCAGCACTAATGGTTAACGCTAAATCCTTTTCTTTTACAGTAGTACTTAGTACAGTACCCCCCATTGTATATTCTATATTTTCGTTCCCATGTCCTATGTGAAGGCATTTACAAAATTGAACAACATTTGCCACTTTTCCGACCAATTGATCAATCTGTCAAGATCATCTTGTAAATGCTGTCTATCTCCATCACTTTTAATTCTTCTAAACACCTTTGTATCTTCCGCAAATTTCAACACCTTGCTTGTTATTTCATTATCCAAATCGTTGATATATATTAAAAATAATATAGGTTCTAGTACTGATCCCTGTGGTACCCCACTCAATACCGATTTCCAGTTTGAAGCCTCCCATCAACTACTACACGTTGTCTTCAGCCATTGTTCTATCCAGTTTATTATACCATTTCCTATGCCATGGGCCTTTAGTTTAAGCAGTAATCTTTGTTTTGGTACTTTGTCGAAAGCGTTTTGAAAATCTAAGTAGACGATATATACTGGTGATCCCTCATCTACCCACTTAGTGATGTCTTCCAAAACACATAACAGTTAAGCATGACCTCGCTTTTAAAAACCCATGTTGAGACGGGTTTATCAAGTTATGTTTAACAAGAGAATCCACCATGTGATCTTTAATTAGTCTTTCTAATAATTAGCAAATCACTGATGTTAAACTCACTGGTCTATAGTTCTCTGACTTGTTTCTCGAACTTTTTTTAAATAACGGTATAATGTTTGCCTCTTTCCATTCTAAAGGAACCACTCCCTCTTCTAGTGACAAATTGAAAACTGTTGCAAGCGGTACGTTAATTTGTTCTACAATTTCCAATAGTAGTTTGGGCGGAATCCCATCCACTCCAGGTGATTTATTATCCTTCATAGCCCTTATTTTCTTAGCTACCATTCCCAGGGTTACAATTAACTGTCCTAAATAGTCTGAATCTGCCCCCTTGAACTTAGCCTTGTGCTTCTTTATAAATGTTGTAGTCTTGATCATTTCCAGTATATCTATATGACATAATTTGTTTATACTTAATTTTTCTAATGGCTTCTTTCGATAAATGTTTATTTTTGGACCGTTTCCCTTGATTTTTGAAGAGTACAAATTTATCGACTATGCACTTAATTTCACTCTTCAATATATTCCAGCATTCTCTTGCTGTCTTATTTTTCAGTGTGTTATTCCAGTCTATCTTTGCTAAATATTTCCTCATGTTCTTATACCTTCCCTTATGGAAATTTATCCTATACTGCTTTTTACTATTCCTTTCTGATTTTACTTTGATGGTAAAATGTATCTGGTTGTGATCACTACTCCCCAGTGGCTCACATATCTTGACATTGTCAACTAATTCATTATGTGAGGACAAAACTATGTCTAACACATTCTCACCCATGGTTGGTTCTAGCAAATGTTGAGAAAGGAAAGTATCTTGAACTAAAACTAAAAACTTATGGTCCTCACTCCCCATACCATTTCCATTGTATATGCCCATGGCTAAAATCCCCCATAATAATACAGTCCCGTTTGCTTACTTCCCTTACAGCATTTTGTATTTGTTCATTCTCTCCTATGCTTATGTTTGGACTTCGATAAACTAACCCAACTGTTAACGTTGAGTTTCCTGTAACTGTGTTACACCAAACATCTTTTTCGCAATCTGCTTCTCTTTCTAATTTTATTTCATAAGCCTGGATAGAGTCTTTAACATATAAAATAACTCCACCTCCCTTTCTTCCTGTTCTATCTTTCCTAAATATTACATATCCTATTAGTCCCAATTCGGCATCTGATATATCGGTGGTGGTCCAGGATTCGGTTATACCTATTATGTGAGGGTCAATATCTTCTACCACAATGTTTAGTTCATTTCTTTTGTTTTGATGAGTTTTCCAGACTGTTCTTTGCTGATTTATTTGTGCTGTCTTTATCTATGCCTCCAGTTTCAGGTTTTCTGTGAGCCCCCCCCCCCCCCCCCCGTGCATCTAGTTTACATATATGCAACCTGTCCAACTGTCAACAGATCGCAGCAGGTTCTCTGAGAAAACTGCTGCACCCTTTCCACTAAGATGGAGGCCATCTCTCATGTACATATCTTCCCTCCCAACAAAGTATCCCCATAAATATGTGAATCCCACCCCCTCTTCTTCACACATCTGCTCAAGTAGTGCGTTGATCGCCATCCTCTTGCAGTTTGTATACGTTGCCCCCCTTCTTCCCATTACGGGCAAAATTCCTGAGAGAATAATCTGCTCAATTCTTGTCTTATTTAGCTTCCTCACTAACTGTCTATACTTCTGTACTATCCCAGTTGTTTCCTCCCTGTCTGCATTATTAGTTCCTACGTGTACTAGTATAGACCCTCCCTTGCCATGCCCCAATACCTTCTAAAGGGTATTGGGGCATGGATTGCAACCATCGATAACCATGTGATAAACCTGGAAGGAGTAACAGTTGTAAATAAGATCTCGAACAGATATAGCCGACGCATGAAAGAAACGATTTGTTGGATACAGAAAATAGTGGCAGCAATCATCGTAACCGAGTTGAACTACGACTACAATGATGTCATCCCACATGACACCAAGCATACTTGAGAAGCCATCTTGGAAAGACGGCGACAGTTTCTATAGCTATTTAAACTGTGGAATATCCTAATAAGTATTGTGTTGTTAAAATCTTTTCCCCAGAATAGTATTGGGAATAAACCTCATGCATGTTTGTAACATCTTTTAACAAAATGTATACACATGGCTGGCTATAATTGTAATTAATGGCAATGTACACATTTCTGGAGTTCAAACAATGTTACCATTAATACCTTTAGAAGCAATGTGTATCGTAAAATAACGTAAGATCATTGTTGACATTTGTAGGCGGACTGCATCAAACATCTGAGAGAACTGAACCTTGCATATAACAACTTTTTGTTCTTCGCCCCGCCTCTGGATTACACCTGGCTCGGAGACAACTTTCCCGAGTTACGCTCGATCGACTTGTCCTTCCGGGATATCAGGTGTTTAATACGTTGTATCGTGTGAATATACAGACCGACTAATCGATCGATCGACCGATCGACCGACAGAACAAATGAACGAATGGACGAACGAACGAAAGAATGACTGAACGAACCAGAGGATATATAACGATCTATCGATCGATTGCGATCATATACATGACTTGATATCACTGGCATAACTGTTAGGGTATTTAATAAAATAATAATAACAACAACAACAGCAGTTTCACGTGAAAACTGACGAAGGTATTGCCTAAAGTTACCAGACTAGTTCGTCATCTTAATTTAAAAGAAAAACAGTATAATTATATGTAACGTTATCTGTATTAATATTATACCGACAGCACGCTGCGTTTCCGTGAACGACACTGTTACGAAAACGACGTCGTCCCTTTGATGTATCGAGGCGAAGATCATTTCAACAAACGGCAACATCGAGGCACAGTTAATTATGCTGCAACGAACGCAACAATCTACAGGTTTGTGACATCCTTCTTTAGTTGTCACTTTTAAAACTGTTACCTGTTCCATATAAAAGAAACATTGAAACAGATTAAGAATTATCATACAGGATACATTTCTGCACTGTTTGTGGCGACACATAGCGGTCGTTGTGACGTCACTGCAGGTAGCATCGCCAGGATTTAGCACTGCGCGCGCCTATTTGTGCTTCAGACCTTACCAAAAATTGCAATCGTGGAATTTAAAACTTTCATGTCACCGTAAATATAATAATCTTACCTACAAATATGTGTCGCTGGATGCACACAGGGATTTTGTTTACTTCTTGAATTATTACCGTTTGAAAATTGCAAATGTTCAAACTTGCAATGGGATTTAATATTGTTTGATATCACAGTAAATGTACTAATCGTATCTACAAGTCTGTCGCTGGATGTATCCAGGATTTGTTTCTAGTGTTTTGAGTTATGGCCGTTTGAACATCGCGAATGCTTAATCCTGCAATGTACACGCGGCTGCGAATAAAATGCAACAAGGGTGAGCATTCGCGATGTTCAAATGGCAATAACTCAAAAGGTTAACACAATATCTGTGTACACCCAACGACAAACTTATCAATAAGAATATTACATTTACGGCGATATCAAAAATATTTAATTCCGCGATTGCAATTTTATGTGCAGTGTGAAACAACACGCACCGCCGCTCGCCATGCTAAAGGATAGGGCGCGCACAACGGCCCTGCCTGTGGTGACGTCAGCAACATCTTACGGGCTATATATAAATCATCCACCACAAACCATCAGTTGTTGGGCGTATCATGTTCTTATTTGGTTGAATGCTTTGAGAAAGATGTGGCTGCTGACTCGATTTTTTTCGATTAGAGCCTCGTTTGTCAGGTGTTTATACACTGTTGAGTAACTTACCTCTAGGTACAAGGCGACATATTTTCAGTTGAGGCCATTTTAAGAATAATCCGCTAGATCGCGTAATGATAATATTACTTTTAGATATTTTAGAATTAACTACAACTAACATTCCCCATATATAGTATAATGTACATTTTCCTATGTCGTTCGGCAGAACTTTGGGATATATGTTGCAATACTGTCTAGATTAGGCGATTGACTTGACCGTGTTTGGAAATAGAGAGAAAATGGCACATATCATCCTACATTATGTTGACGTTTTTTTTGGCAAATAACACCAATGGGCTCGGCACACTGATAGTTTTCCCATTGGCGACCATGTTAACGTTTTGTCTGATTATAAGAAAACGTGACCTATAAAATGTCTTAAACTTCTCACCTGCTGTTATCATCATCTCATTGACATGCCGATAGATTTTGAAAAAAATTGCATACTTCTAGCTCTTGCAAAATGCATGTATGTATGACACCCGTCAATATTTACTAATGGATGCAGGCAGTAATCCGGCTAAAGGGTCAACTAGCCAAATTGCAGCCAAATACCCTTCCGCTTAGTAAAATCAAAATTGACTACTCAAATGCACTTATGTCAGAGCAGGTGAATATTGTAAACAAATAATTTCCCCAAAATATACTGCACTTTTTCGTCTGTAACCAAGCAGGAAGTCTAACAGTGTTCTGACCCCCAATGTGGCGGCCTCTACGCACTCTTTCACAAATAATAGCTTCTTCCCACCATACGTTGCTGTCGGATCAATGGTTCAGAAGTTACAGCCATTTCAATTTGTTAGCCAAAATGTGCCCCGTGGCCCCTTTGTACACTCGATCCAAAATGGTTGTATCTAGGATCGAGCCTTTTAAATGATATCAAACTGAACTAAGTGTCACGAGACTTCGTATCGCATGTGTGACGAAATAATACAATGCTTGGTTCGCTGTCTTCAGGTCTTATGTTGCGACGAAGAAGCATCTCGTCGTTACCTTTCCGCCGTACCTCGAGTCGGCCAACGTCGTCAACATCATGAACATGGCGATGTGGCCATGCAACAATAATAGTCCCGTCGTCATCTTCGAGACCAACAGAGTTCTCTCCTTCAACATATCACGCAACCGGTTTGCCAAGCGCATTGAGAGTCACTGTTTGTTCGTTGGTTTATCCCTCCTGCAGGTGGGCACATAACATGCTGTATTTTAAGACGCATGTTTACTGTTCAGAGGGTCGCTGTAATGTATAAAAATAGCGCCCTATCGAAACACCAATGTTAGCAATTAAGGTAGGTATTCGATATATATCACTGTGCTTCTTGGTCTACTGACAATGACGTATATTGCATGTACTCAGTATAAGTCACGGTGCTTATTGTACTACTGACAATGACGTATATTGCATGTACTCAGTATAAGTCACGGTGCTTATTGTACTACTGACAATGACGTATATTGCATGTACTCAGTATAAGTCACGGAGCTTATTGTACTACTGACAATGACGTATATTGCATGTACTCAGTATAAGTCACGGTGCTTATTGTACTACTGACAATGACGTATATTGCATGTACTCAGTATAAGTCACCGCGCTTCTTGGTCTACTGACAATGACGTATATTGCATGTACTCAGTATAAGTGACGGTGCTTATTGTACTACTGACAATGACGTATATTGCATGTACTCAGTATAAGTCACGGTGCTTATTGTACTACTGACAATGTCGTATATTGCATGTACTCAGTATAAGTCACGGTGCTTATTGTACTACTGACAATGACGTATATTGCATGTACTCAGTATAAGTCACGGTGCTTATTGTACTACTGACAATGTCGTATATTGCATGTACTCAGTATAAGTCACGGTGCTTATTGTACAGTCATTTGAAAAAGTTTAAGACCAGGCACGATTTTTTGAAGAAATTTGACAAAACTATGATTTTGTTGGCCTTCACATAACATTATATCAGTTTATTTCGCCAAATAAACGTAGTACAACATAATATGAAACTTTATGTCGTCCAAAAATGTCAGTGTCTCTACTTTTCAGTATTTAGTGTGGCCTCCTTTGCTGTCAATGACCGCCTGGATGCAATATGGCATGCTAGAAACCAGAGATTCGCAGTACTCCTGGGTGATGTCGGTGACCCAAACGTCCTTGATAGCTTGTTTCAAGTTTTGAGCGCTTGATGGTTGTATGTCTGCCACCTTATTCTTCATTATAGTCCACAGGTTCTCAATGGGATTTAGATCTGGGCTATTCCCAGGCCATTCCAGCACGGAGATTTTGTTCTTCTTGAGGAAATCAGTGGCTACCTTGGATCGGTGACAAGGAGCGCCATCTTGCATGAAAATCGTAAATTTGTGGATGTCCATATGCAGTTTCAGCTTCTCCTTCAGCAACTCCACGTACCTAGGTCCATTCATAGTGGTGTTAGGTGGAATAAAATACAGACCAGAAGGGCCAAAACATGACATGGCACCCCAAATCATCTGACTTGGCGGGTGTTTCATTGTGGCTGCTGTATATTTCTCATCAAATCGCTTACCTACTGGCCGCCTAACGTGCCTCTTGCGAGGTATAAACTGTTGCATGGTCGATTCATCTGAGAACAACACTTTCTTCCACTGCGCGAGAGTCCAGTGGCGATGTCGTCTGGCAAAGTCCAGTCTCTTTTTTTCATCACAGGTGTCAGGCGTGGCTTCCGGGCCGGCTTGCGGGACTTGAGCCCAAATTCCTTGCTGAGACGTCTCGAAACAGTACTGAGACTTATTTCCGTACCCTTTAAGCGTAAAGCAGCCCAAATTTTCTTGCATGAGTTCATTGGCGAGCACATCACGATGCGTCTCGTTGCGTGCTCATCCCTGAGCGTAGTTTTCCGTGGACGACCAGTCCTTTTACTGTCACGAAAAGTGCCATCAGTATTGAATTTGACGATGGCGTTGCGCACGGCTGTCTTGGAATAACGTAATTTAGCACTAATGTCTCTTTCCGTATATCCTTCTCCACGAGTCACTATTTGTACCATTAGAACCTCTGTCAAAGACGATTTTTTGCCCATTTCAGGGATGAAGACAAAACTGAAAAACACCTAATCGATACTGACAGCAGCAAACAAATGACCTGGAAGTACTGACTAAGCGTATTGCTTCAAGGCCCAAATAGGACGATGCAATCCAGACATTATCTGATGCAATCTGATACCATACCATAAAATGCTTAAAAATCGTGCCTGGTCTTAAACTTTTGCAAATGACTGTACTACTGACAGTAGCTTGTAGTATGACTACAGGTGTTCAGTTTTAGTCGATACACATGTTGTTCCACAGATAGAGACTTGTGGTATGCCTGCAGGTGCTTGACATGAGTTACGGTGCAGCAGAGAGCATTGACACCGAGCTGTTCAAGTTTTATCCGAATCTTCGCGTCCTCAATGCTTCTCATAATGCGCTCGGCGTTTCCGGAAATAGTTTACTCGGTACCTTTGCGCATCTGACACTTCTTCAAGAGGTATGCATGTTAATATTCTGTTAACACGTAGTACAGTTACGTTTTTTTAAGCTGCGAAATAACTCTTTCCGTTGCTCCCCTCCAGTGCTTCTTAACAACAGTCGATTCCCCCAACTTTCGTCTTCCTATGTCTTTTAAAATCTCATTTCATGCAGTCCTGCCATCTGAGATAATAATGGCGGTCACTCTTTTCAGTAGTCCGCCAGCATCTATGATTTATCAAATGTCTTGCATATATCATCCCATTTCTTATCAATATTCCCGTTAAGCTGCACTGCTTCCCGATATATTCATGCAGTTAAGTTATTCTCATTATATCCATCCACTTAGTACCTATAGTTCATCAGACCTAGGTTATCCACGTATAACAATTTAGACACTGGTGAACTGCTTTTTTTATACAATGCGCACCATTTGAAGCTTTAGAAACGAAACACAGAAGACTCGCTATAGAGGAATTAAAAAACGTTATATCGTCCACCACATGTAACATTATTGTGTTGTATTGTCAGCTTGACATCTCCTACAACCGACTGACTGCCGTAGCCAACGACGCATTCTCCAACTGCGGCCACATGGAACGGCTGAAGCTGAGCAACAACGAGCTCGAACGCGTCAACCTCGTCGTGAGGAACATGACGTCGTTGGAGTGTCTTGACTTGAGTGGTAACCGACTTTCGTATCTGGATGCGGCGTTCACGACAGAACTCGACCAACTGCACAAGAGGCGGCGCTTCCGTATGGACATCCGGCGTAACGCGTTCATCTGCGACTGCTCGACGGTTTCCTTCGTGCGTTGGGTGCAAAAGACGCCCGTGCAGCTGGTAGGACGAGACCAAGTGAGTTGTTTATATGACAAGCGCGAGGTGACGATGTTGAACTTCGAGCTGCGCCGTCTCGTGGACAAATGTCGTGCATCTAATGACGATGTCTTCTCTGTCGTCATTCCGTCTGTCGTCGTGGTTGTTGTCCTTGGAGTTATCGTCACACTCGCACTGCAGAACCGTTGGTACCTGCAGTATGCGTTCATTGTGTGTCGGCTGAAGGGACGACAACGGCAGGCGGAAGAAGGGATTACGTACGATGCTCTCGTCCTATACTTTATGCATGCAACGACGACGGCCGAAGCCGCGGCAAGTAGGACCGTGTCGCGGTGGATCGCCGAGGAGTTGCGACCTCGAGCCGAGGACGACTGGGACTTGCGGCTGCACATCGGCGACAGGGACGACGTCGCCGGCCCCTCGAAGGTGATACGGATATATTGAGTTTCATTTGTTATTCGTTGCAACCTCATGGGAACACATAGATTAAGCAGACGGCTATCTACGCCATAAAAATACGTCCAGGGTGCATAATAAAGGAGTGTAACGATGGGAAATTACCATACAATAAATTAGCGTTTCCCGATGATCTCCGCATGAAAGCAGACAGTCGATGTCAAAAATGTGGTCATGGCCCCTCATATGTGATTAAAAGTAAATTATTTATATTGTAAATCTTAACGTGAATGTCCTCGTCCAACGACCCTGTGACGTCATACCGTGTAAATGATTTTTGTTGCTGTTTCGTAGGTGGACAACTTCGTGCAAGCCTTCAGATCAAGCGACGCCATTGTAGTGTGTGTGACGCGCGAACTTGTCCACGACAACCACTGCACTGGCTGCCTGCATCTGGCCCTCTCGAGCCCAAAGCCGCTATCAAAATATCTCTTCGTCGTCTTCGATGACATAAGCACACACCAGCTGCCGCGACGACTACGCCATCTGTTGACGCCTAATTCGCCAGCGCGACGGCTAGACTGGAACAAAAATGAGCCGCATCAATTCTGGCGGGACATACGCAGTGCTTTACTGCGTAGTTCCGGTCACACAATGTGCGGAAGGCAACAAGCATTGACAGTGTCTTCGCCAGAATTTTTAACTAACACGTCCGAATTGTGACGCCGACACCATAAGGATTTTTATTCATGTACACAATCTTATTAATCGTATTATTATTATTCGTAGAAGACTTTAGAATTTAGTGCCGCATCCGATAACACATCACGTTTCTAGTAAAGCCCCACGACACAATGCAGCATTAGAATAGGAAAAATGTATGTGGATTTGCCAAACAAATTTCTTAGTATGAAATTGAAGTTTAGTTTCTTTAAGATATGTTTGATCTTAGTCAGCGTGTGTAATTTTAACATGCGCATATTGTGTACGTGTTGTACGTTTACTGAATGCTGTGACTGCAACTGAAAGAAATAATATTTTACATTCTGTATGATATGTAAACAATACTACTAAATATCCTCTTCAATATTCAACATTTTCCTCTACTTTGCGTCAACAAATTAAAACTGTTACTCCAGTTTGCTCCGCCAAGCCTGACTCTTGGTTGAATTTGCCGTTGCATTCTGTCAGTCCTTCGACTTTCTTCTCCCCTGCTCTCTCCTCCATCCCTGTATATGTCAATTTTCTCTCCGTCCCTCCCTATCTTCATCCCACCCTGCATCCCTCCCTCTCTCCCAAACGCTCTCTCCTTACCCTCTCTCATTCCGTTCCCCTTTCTCCCTATTTCCATTCCTACCTTCGTCCTACCCTGCTTCCCTCTCTCTCCCAACGCTCTCTCCTTGCCCTCTTTCCCTCCATCCTCATGTTTCCCTCTTTCTCCTTCTTGCCCTTCCTGCCTTCCCCAACCCTGCTTTCATCAACATAGCCTCCTCTCTCGGCTCAGCTCTTAGCTTATATACACGGACACGAAAAATGTGCAAAAAAAACCTTTGCTGCAAGATAGAGAATATAATAAATGGTCTTTAATAAAGCACATTTACTGTTACAATATAAGTAGATTGTTTTGTTCTATTCCCTTCGGTTTGTTAGGTGGGCCGTCTTACCCCACCTTCCCCTACACGCATTTGTTGACATATTGTCGAACAAACCCACTCATTGCTGAGTTTCGCGAGAGTATCAATATCCAGGTCAGTGCAACCCTTGTTGAACATTGATCGGCTACAACTTATGTTTGCTACGTGTTTGAGTGTCTGTAATGTCAAATGTACAAGGACACCCTTCATGATATTTCAACAAGACGGGAAAATAATAGCATCGCCAAACAAGGCAAAAACCTCCATATGGCATGTTGACAAGGAAGTGAATTGCATTCAACATATAATTTTATGTAAATTTTGTAAAATGTATGAATACAAGCACACGTACACACACACACACACACACACACACACACACACACACACACACACACACACACACACACACACACACACGCACACACACATGTATGTACAATAAGCAGAGCAGTGTTTCCATTAATTTATTTTGCTCTTCATCTTAACGTCGCTACCAATATGACGTCATAGCGACGATGCTGTTCTTGTATATATTTTCTTATAATAACAAGATAACAATTTAGTCAGAAAATTGTTTACAACTGAAAATTCAATCGCACTAAATGCGTTCTCTCCCTCCAACCATACCGTAAGTTACGGAAGAACGTTCTTCCAAAGCATGTAAATGGCACTCCCACATCGCAACAACAACTAAAAAAGCAAACTCAACACTTGGTTTCCTAAGACGTAACATACGACACTGTCCTATAAACAACAAACGGACCGCATATATTGCCCTTGTGCGCGCTGCTTTAGAGTACGGAGCCATAGTGTGGGACCCATACCATCAGGGGGACATAGATAAACTAGAACGTATACAACACCGAGCTGCTCGCTTCATTACCGGCGACTACCACTCCAGACATGAAGGATCAATGACAAACATATTAATAGACCTAAAACTCAATACCCTACAAAGCAGACGTCGGGATCTACGACTCAAATACATGTACAAAATAGCTGAGGGATCTATCCCAGCCATCTCCGCAGAAACATACTTTCGGCCCCAAAAAATCAATAAAAGACGCATCCAACCCAAACATTTTCCAGATCACGTATCCTCAAACTTTGTACAACACCTAACAACCAATAACACCAGGTGCTATATAGTACCTGCATCCCACACCGACCAATTCAAAAACTCATACTTTGTAAAGACAATAGTAGACTGGAATAAACTAAACGAGTCGCAGGTCCAGGCTGAGACCATAAACGATTTCAGTCTCCTATTCTGCGGCTCAAACACTCAATAACACCATACGCACCCACCCCGTCGTAAACCATAGCCAACAGTGGCTCCTTACGACGTAAATAATTAGAATTAGAATTAGAATGTACATAATGCATTACCTATCAGTTTGTATGGGCACCACAACGTGATAAGCTCTTAACACCAGACGGCGCCACGCACGTAATAACGTAATGGACGCCCCAGTGTTTTTGGTGATTTTGCTATGTATACACATGCTATGGTTCTTCGAAGCAGGCCAACACTCAACCAGAGTTGATACTCCTCGTCCAACTTCACGCTCAGGAGAAAACGTTCCAATTAAAGCCGAGGTTTATGGTGTCACCTCAATGCACAAAGTATCAATGAAACGTTCAAACTACTAATTTTTCACGTTTCAGTACCACGGCACAATGCTATTTTCTGTTGTGTATTTTCATGTCGATGTATAAAATGTGAACAAGTCGTTCTGTTACGTATAATACACATTTCTATGCCACATCACAATATAAATGCTATCATGTTTGTACACGCTAGTTTACCACGCTCCAATACAATGTTTTGTTCCGTATTATTTTCCCACCTAAGAACTTAGGTCTCTCTATTCTGGAACCAGATAGTTCCTTTTCATTTAATTATTTCTAACTTTCGACAGCACTGGTGTAATCACAGTATGTTTGAAGTTGGCTGGTTGTGACACTGACTTGAGCGGCATGTTAATGATTGTGTTAATATCGGCACAAAAATATCATTGTTGGCTTCCACGAGTGAAGTAGAAAGTGAAATGGACCAAACGGACTTTGCTTTGTACCAACGCAAACAAACTTTCATTACATGCTGTAGCCTTCTACCTAGCGTCCAGGTTGGGAGATGTAAAATCATCCCATAGTGGGAAATGGACACAACACGTCACGAAATCAGAGAGCCTACGGTTTCTATCAATAATAGGCTGCATTAGCTGCTGTCAAAACAATTGCTCTGATAACAGAGTAAATATCATGATTATCAATATTGCTACACGTAATCATGCCATTATAATAATATTATCACATCATTAAAACTATAAATTTAATAACATAACTATAACAAATTATTAAATCAAATTACGACGAGGAATGTTTGGTAGAGTGATACCTAACATGGTCATGCAACACACTTGAACGAAG
>OZ023205.1:8099065-8121565 GCA_963995525.1 Escarpia spicata
CAATGTTATGAAAGATGTGATCGGTGCTACCTATTAAAATACCACGCTGCTCAACCCATTTCCAAAGAGGGATAAAATAAAAACAAATCAATGCCAACACGTGACTGCATACACCTGTATACGATTGCTTTATTTACAGAGTGGGCAATGTTTGGAAGGGCCCTTGACAACTTTGTTTTTTTGTTTGTTTGTGCGTCCAGCATATCTCCGTCAGTTTCGAATGCATGGTGCTAAAATGGTGTAGGCGTGGTAACGGGCGCGCTCCAGTTGTTAGTAGTCAGGAAGCATTTTCAGCCGCACATGCACAGCATTAGCTGATATAATTGTCAAGATTATTCGCTGCATGGACAGTAAGATGACTTAGTTCTAGTTTCTAACTGTGGTAGCCGATCTCCCCTCCGCATGACGTCCTTCCGTTTTGTATATTAATTTTAGTAGCACCCTTGTCGAAGCTACCTCGGGCTTTTCAAAACGACTTTACTGTTTAATGAACGGCCTCCTGCAGAAACAAAAATCTGCATGCTTACCACAAAACGAAGACACGCAAGAACTTTCCCCGCGAAGATCGATATAATTAGATACACCAAAAGAAGTATGGTTTGGCAACACTAATGACCAGGAGATTGAAAAGAGGAGATCAGATGGAAGTTTCTAAAATATTGAATGGTTATGGAAGTATTTATACAAAATATTACTTTCTCAGTTAAGAAAGATAGAAGGACTAGAGGGCATGAAGTAACATTAGTGAAGGAACAACGTAGATTAGATATCAGAAAGTATTCATTCTCATAGATACAAATAAATGTAACAGTTCACCTGCTGATAGAATTGGTTCTAACAGCGTGAATATGGATAAAACCAAAATCGACATATATCTCAGAAGGGCGGGACGCACTTAGATTTAAAAACAGTTTGGACTCTCCTTAAACCAAAGCTTTCCGTGTCCACTTGCCTTCTAGAGTTCATCTCTGCATCGCAATCTTGTTAACTCTTGTAAATTCTTGATTCGTACTACGCTAGACGACAATTCTGTTGTCATACATAGCTTTGATATTGATCAGCACCGGACCTCCAGCGTACCATGTTTGCACGCGTTCGCGATCGCATCGATATCTGATATACGAAACTCACCACCCAGTCGCCAACAACATATTGCGCTCTCGACCCATTGTCGACATGGGTAGGGCCTACTAAAATACATTTCTAACGGATTACCACCAATTCAGACGCAATTGATCAACTCTTCCATCACATCCGGTGTCGTCCCACATTGCATGAAACACCTTGATATCACCAGTTACTGAAAAATCCGCATTTCGATGTTGACAACTTGAAACATTATAAACCTGTATCAAATCTTTAATTTGTGTCCAATGTGCCTCTAGAAACATGTTGCGCGGTGTCTACATGACAACGTAATGAGAACGGAATCAGTCGGCCTACATTGCATACCATACCGTTCAACACAACATAAATTATGCTAGTGCTCATGAATAATTGCATTCTTCAGGCATTTGACCGGCTGCACAGGATGATACTCATACTACTCGATACATTTGTCGCTTTCGACACCGTCAACCATAACACCCTGATCACTCGTCTAGAGAAACAAATCTGAGCCTGGCTCAACGATAGTGCGTGCCCGCTTGTAAGGGGAGGTTGATACTTATGACCATAGGGGAGTTTTGAGCCACCCCTGCGACTTTGATAATTATTATCAGATGCTTATGTTACGAGTATGCTAGAAGCAGGTCAGCATATTTGAAATTGGCTGGCTGTGACCTCGATTCGAGAGACATGTTAATGATTGTGCTAATAATATTGTGCGCAAAAATACGAATGTTGACTTTCACGACTAACCACCTGTCATGAACTCACAGAGACAATGATCTCGATTTATATTATGTGACATTACCTGCTGCCAAAATAGTAGTTCTGAAAATGGAGTAAGCAACATGGTAATAAGTAGTAGAGCCGATACTATTACTTGTAACCTTGTTGTTAAAATCATATTACCACATCCTTAAAACTACAATATAATAGGTTTAATAGAATTGCCATAACAATTAAAAAACAAATTACGAAGAGAAATATTTCGTTTAGAGTGCTACCTGACATCGTCGTTCAACACACTTGAACAAAGGTTAATATGCGTGCATGTGTTTATAGGAATGTGCACTGTTTTTCGAAGTGGTTCTTCAGAGTGACTTCATAAAATACCGCGCACCTTTTCTTGCATTTGCCGTGAATCATCAACGTTTGCATGAGTATCGCGAGGAACAGCACGAATACTTGGCATCATGTACGTATGGCATCTATTTTTTACTGGTTTGTACATGTTCTGCCTGTGACATTGAGACGCAATGAGAGGAAGCCCGTGGAGGAAGAAGAAGATAGAGAAAGGATGTGAGATCATCTTCCTGACGTGTCCAAAGGGAACTCGCCCAACAAACTTGAATATTATTGAATATCTGACGATACTGTAGCACAGCTGACAATACGCTGCTAAAATGTTCGCCCTTCGAGCGTATTTGAATATTATTACGTTTTGGTGTTTGTTTGCGTGTCTGTCGACAAACACCAGCCACATGACGTATTTGAAACAAACCTTGTTCAAAACGTATGAATCCTTAATGAATGTCTCATGCGCCTGCAAGAACGTATTATTTAAGAAACTCTGTGTATTATAGAGACACACGGATAACCATATGGCTTTACACCTGTGTATTGGTCCCATTGAGTTGCAGGTACGATTTGGGCACACTCGGCGTCGTTGCCTTGGTCGTTGCCTCCCTCGGCTGCAGTGACGCGTTCCTCTTTGACGATGGTGAGTCTGGCAGTTGTTGCAATGGTACTTTGCTTTCTAGACGTCTGACAAACCTGTCACACCGCAGATTGATCGGTCACTCTTATACGTTTGCCCTACTAATTATTGGGTTATCAAACATGTTAATGTTTTCTTTTCAACGTTAAGTAATTCTTGTTATGATAGATTCCTTAATACGCATAAAGTGGATACGTTACCTGAAATGTGTGTGCGCGTGTCCGTGCGCATGTCTAGTTGTAGTCTCTCTCTCTCTCCCAGATTGCGCAGGTGACCCTTACGATAAAGAGACAGAGATATGCTGCGACGATGTGAAATACCCGAAAGGTCCGTACGTGAAATGTTGTGCTGGCACAATGATCGACACACGAGCGAGCACATGCGGCTTAGGAATAATATTTCACAATTCGGAAAGAGGTACGTAGGTCATATATCTTGTCAATCTGCTTCCACGTGTATAAATATTAACATTATCTTCGGGTCCACCGTTACTGTTTGGAATTTCTTGTTTAAAACACATTGCTATGTTTACTATTACAACAAAAAAAGCATGCTTTTATTTCGATCGCAATGTTTTCTGCAACACGGTGAACATCGATGGCAGTTGCAATGTCTGGCGTTTACCAAATGACATATTGTAATATTAGTAATAATTGGCAATCATAAAGGGCATCATTAAAAAGGCGGATTATACTACCGCCAAGTGTTTCAACAGATACATATGGCGCCGTGTCTGAATTCATCAAGTTGTATGAAATAATATATGGACATAATTATGGATATTTATGAGCGAATAGTTTTCGCACAATAATTGTAGTATGGCTGAATACGTAAACAAGTCGAGTTTTTTTGTATTTGACATTGCTCTATATTTATACCCAGCATTTTTATTAGTATTATTTTTAAATAAACACTAGTTATGAATTTATTGAAATTACAACCCTTATATTCAGTGTGTCGACTCCTTCGTCCATGTGTAGTGTCACCTAACTGAGACTAGGCAGAATATGATACATGTATCCATCTCTTAGGGTGCAATGGGGTATACTACAGCAAGGATGAGCAGCTGTGTTGCGGCGACGAGCTAACCAAAAAGGATCCGAACGTTGAGTGTTGCCATGGCAAATTGATGGACATCCGTGCGAGCTACTGCGACTGGGGAATGATCATCAACAATGACGAAAACGGTAGGCATTATACATAGGCGAACGCACACAAGCACTCGAATCACGCACGCGAATCACACACGCTCGTTATCTCTTTCACTCACTCACTCACTCACTTACCCACCCATTCATTCGCATACTCATTCACTCACCTACTCACTCACTCACCCACTCACTCACTCATTCACTCACACACACACACACACACACACTCACTCACTCACACACACACACACGCACTGCAGACACTTTTAACATATCTAGATACAGAACCATAACTCCTTTGTTGCTCTCCAAATGCTTACAAGTTGAATGCGTTGACTTAATGGACAGGTTATATAGTACGTAGCTATGTAGATGAAATGTATATTTAATTTACCTTCCAGGTTGTGATAATGTCTATTACAAGAGGGAAGAACAAGTTTGCTGCAACAACAAGTTGTATCCGAACACCAAATACACGGAGTGTTGTTCCGGTCATATAATCGACACCCGCGCCGCTGTTTGCTTGTATGGATTGGTTGTTAACACGCGCAATGGTAATTACTGCGTATTCTTGCTGCTTTTTTTGTATTAGTGACCTTTACTTATCCTGTCAGTTGGTTAATGCTTTAGTGGAATGGTATAACAATTGTCTTGGCTCGTAATGCACTTGTACGTACATGCATGCATACATACGTACATACATACATACATACACGCATGCACGCATGCACGCATGCACGCATGCACGCATGCACCCATGCACGCATGCACGCATGCACGCATGCACGCATACACGCATATGTATATACACGCATACATGCATACACGCATGCACTCATACACGCACGCACGTACGAACGCACGCGCGCACTCGCGCACGCGCACACGCACATACAAGCACACAAGCACACAAGCACACAAGCACGCACGCACACACGCATATACACATAAAACATACATGGATTCATATACACGTACACACGTGCACATGTACACACACCCATACACCCATGCACTCATACACGCACACACACATACACACACACCCACCCACCCACCCCCACACACACACACACACTCCTACACATATACACTCATACACACATACGCACATACACACACACACACACACACATATATACTTAGACATGCACACACACACACACACACACACACACACACACACACACACACACACACACACACACACACACACACACACACACACACACACACACATCTGACATCGTTCTTTATTGTTCAGGATGCGACGGAAAGTTTTTTGACACGGAAACTGAATTCTGCTGCAATGACGAGGTCCACACCAAAGACTCTACTCACAGCTGCTGTGGCGGCAAGACGGTGTATGACCCAAGCAAGTTCTCTTGCGACGTTTCCGGCGTCATCTTGCCTCATTCGAACTAGTACAAAAGGAACATTGCATGTTCTACAATGGTCGCGTCTTGCGCCAATTTATCTTGAGTACTGCAATACAAGAAGATGTTAATGAACATCCGATATAATTATGAATAATGAAATGTCTTTATATTGTTCATGCTATTTAGATTACGTGTGGAACATAAGGGCCATGCAGTCCACCAAAGTGTAGGACATTAAAAGCGCACCTTATCAGAAATGTATTAAGATTGTATGTAGACTTGAATAAGTCAAACTTATGTTTAAATCGCGTTACTCGTATCACTGATCTATTACTTTATTAGCAATACGCTTTAACCTTGGGTTTTGTAAGGTGTGCAGTGTTAATGGCTGCGCAGTTGGTATTGTAATGCGTACAAGAAACATTGTTTTGAAGGAATATAACAACTATTATTATTTTCAATATTATTATTCGTGTCGTTCTTCGTGAGAGTTAAGCAAATACAAGATGACGATTAAAATGTATTTAAATTGTTTGAGCGCTTTGACCGTTTTGATGTTCCATCGTTTCCTTGGACCATTCACCTCTGCTGTGTTAGTCGAGTAGGCGTAAAATATTGCAACCTCCAATTTACCAATTTTCAATGTAGTTCAGAATACATCATAACTTATTTGGCGTTATTTATTTGCGTGTCTCTGATCTCGTACCTAATGTAATTGAGTGGTTACCAATTCATCGCATGGCGCCAATGTTGGGGCCAAAACGAGTATGTTGTCGTTCCACGAGCGAGTATAGCCTAGTTATAATACAGACAAAATATATTATTACAAATTGTTTCGTAATACTGCACTTTTTGTTCTTTAGTTCTACTACCCACTTTCAATTTGAAGACAATTTAGTAGTATTAAGCTTGGACATAACCAATATTTAGCCAACATTTTTGTTTACAATGTATGATTTCAGTTCATCCATACACATATCCCTGTCTGTGGCACATCTCAGTCAATCATTCAGTGTTTTTGTTGTTTGATCCAATGAAGCAGCTTTAGTTTATATGTTTGTGCAAATAATGTTGAACTGAATAATGCAATCAACTCAGTATGTCGTATAACTCATATAATTTAATGTGTACTGTGTATTCTGAATTTTCACGTCGTCTGAAGAGTGACTCCTGGGTGTTTTATGATACACTCCGATTCCCCACCTGAGAAAAGGGACAAAAACTAAACAAGATGAAGAGTTGCAAATTGCCCCTCCCTACTGTATTCCTTTCTAACGTCCGCTCACTTCTTTAAAAAATGGACGAGTTACCAGCAAACGTGAACTATATGCACGAGTACAGACAGGCCTGTCTACTTGCTTTTACCGAGACTTGGCTTGACGATCACGTGCAAGACTGTGATTTATTTATCGATGGGTTTGGAACACCCATTCGACTGGACAGAAAAAACGTGACACTGAGAAAGAACACGGAGGGGAGTATGCTTCTATGTTAATCGGAGATGGTGCAGAACGGTCACTGTTCGTGACACATTTTGCCCGCCTGACATTGAGCTCCTGTCTGTCTCACTTCGGCCCTTATATCTGCCTAGGGAATGCCCCCAGTTATTCTTCACACGTGTTTACATGCAACCACGCGCCAATGCCGCAACGGCTGCAGCACTCATGTTGTTAGGTGGTTCCTGTGCTGTGAATCATTGATATCGTGCTGATAACCAGATAGGCGAACAAGGCGACATGTTGCGTGAACCGGAATTATTTATTTTATTCCTACTCAGTATAGGGCATATCACAACACCTCCCTTCTAAGAATGAAACACAATTTGCATTGCAACATTAATTAAACATCGTTCGATAATCTGTGTTATTTAGGTCTAACAGTACTACTTGAACTACAACATAAAGTACGTATTGGTGTGTTTCCTGAAACATGCTTGCTTGAATAGGCTACACACTAAGCATTAGTTAGAACAGGACATGCAATAAAGTAGATTAGCCTACATATCAAGTATCTGAACTGGCTTGATCGGTCGACCGTAACGCGACACTTTCACGTTTGTGGACACATCAGATTCCACGACTTGAGGATCCGACTGATGGCTGACTAAGCTCTCGTAAAGCTCTGCGATTGCGGCGGACAGTGCTGCCGCTACATTCAACAACATAGGATCGAGGCGTGCCCGCCACTGCATCGACTACTTTAGCGGGACGTTTAATATCTGTTATCCAAACATCGTATCCCACGGCGAGAGGAGGAAATACCTTAGCACGGTGTTTACGATCAAAGTTTAGCTTAGTCGAAGCTCTCGACTCAGCCTCTCTCCGCCGAATTTGTGCTGAGTTTGGAAACTCAGGTTGCAACACTTTCGGAAGCGCTGGGACAGGTGTTCACAACGTCGTGCCCATCAGAAGCTCGGCAGGCGACGCACCATTCTCGGGCGGCGGCGACCTGCACGCCAGCAAACCCAAGTATGGATCGTCTGCCTTCTTCACGATTGACTTTATCGTCTGCATGGCACGTTCTGCAGCTCCGTTACTCTGCGGGTATCTCGGAGAACTCGTAACCGGTATCTCGGAGAACTCGTAACGTGCGAACTTGCGGAACTCATCCGACGCATACTGCGGACCATTGTCCGACGTCAGGACCTCTGGAATGCCACGACGAACGAAGTGCGAGTTCATGTGCTTAACGATCCGACGAGTGTTCAGTTCCGCTAGCAGATATTATTTTGGTAATTTTTAAAGCATTATTTTCGGATCTTATATACACCTATCTGTCATGATGGAACGGTCTGCTTATGCTGCTTTTAAGAGTACTTATAAATGGCGAGAGAACCATAAGATTACATACAGATGTGGACAGCACAAGATGGAACAGGATCTGTTGATAGTCCGGAGGCAGCAGCTGGGGAAGATTAAGGACTGCAAAGTTGTGGCTGGAGAACATGTCATGACACAGTACAAGCCAGTGGTGTTCGTTGTGTGTATGCAGAAGAAGAAACAAACTAAGACCGTGGGCTGCAGGACTATTAAAGTGGTGGTGTAAATACGATGTCGCTATTGAGTACAAGGAGCGGATGACAGTTAAATATGAAGACCTCTGTGAAGAAGTTGGCAGTCTGGAGGAAGAATGGAAAAGTACAAAGAAGCAGTTCTATGTGGAAGAACATCGAGAAAAGACGTAGTGTCTAGAAGTAGTAACCAAGGATGGTGGACAAACGAAGGTGCAGAAGCAGTGCGTGAAAAGAAGGAAGCATGGAAAGAAATAGAGAAGACCAAGGAGAGGGGAAATCAACCGGATGCAAGGTTGATACACGCATATACGGACATGAAAAGAAAGCGGCAAAGACAGTTGTTAATAAGGCGAGGATTTACATGGAAGCAGATGTGTACAGCAAGCTAGATGAGGATGGTGGAAAGAAGATGCTATACATAATGGCCAGAGACAGGGATGAAAATAGTAAGGACGTGAAAGGTGGGACGGTGATCAAATATAGAAATGGGAAGTTAGTGATAGAACAAGAAGCAGTATTGAAGGTCTGGGAAAATTACATCAAGAAGCTTCTGAACCAGGAAGGAAATAACAATGACTTGGAATTACCATAGTATGTAGAAGGGAAAGTGGAGTTAGCCGATATTACTGAAACAGAGTTGAAAACTGGGTTAAAGGGGATGAAGAAGGGGAGAGCACCTGCTGTCGATGAGATGCGTGTTGAGATTGTAATGGCAGCAGGGGAAAGTGGAATCAGCTGGACAAAGAGGCTGCTTAATACATATGAGGCAAGGTAAAGTACCAGAAGAGTGGTTGAGAGGGCTGATTGTCCCAATATGGAAGAGAAAGGGAGATGTACAAGATCCAGGGAAATACAGAGGCATCACACTTCTAAGTCACCCCATGAAGTTGCTAGAGAGGATCCTGGATGGAAGGATTCGAGAGAGAGTAAAATTAGATGAAGAACAACAGGGATCATCCAGAAAGGACAAAGGGACGACGGATGCGATGTTTGCATTGGAACAGCTCGTAAAGAAGAGGTTGGAGATGCAAGGGAGAGTGGCAGTGGTACTTGTAGACCTGAAGAAGGCCTATGACACAGTCCCAAGAGTGATGGTGTTAGCAACAGTGAGAAGGATGGGGGTGACAAAAGCAGAAGCCATGATAGTGGAAGCAATGTATGAAACAACAACAGGAAGAGTTGTGGCTGGATGTGGGATGTCGAGAGAGTTTCCAGTTAACATCGGTTTGAGGCAAGTGCCCTAAGCCATTACTATTTATCATGGTGATGGAACTAATCACCAGGAAGATCAGCACGAAGAATGTTCTCAGATAGATTGTGTATGCAAACATTCTGGCCATAATAGCAGAAAGCAAACAAGATCTACAAAACATGTTGGAGGAATGGAACAGGGTGTTCAAGAAACACGGACTGGGAATTAGCCAGGAGAAGACAGAAGTGATGTGGGTTGGACAACAGAGAGAGAGAGGAATTGGACATCAGGTTGGATGGAAAGGAAATTAAGCAAGTGGACGGCGTTGTGTACCTTGGAGGAATAGTTACGGCGGAAGGGCGTTCAGATGTGGAGGTGCGACACCAAATACAAGCTGGAGCGAATGCTTGGAGAAAGATAGAGGGAGAGTCGCGATGGACAGAAAAATCTCGAAAACGCTGAAAGGGAAAGTCCTGAGAGTGTGTGTTACGCCGGCATGCTTATATGGTCTGGAGACAGTGGCGCATACAGAACAACACCAACATAAGCTGCAAATGTATAAGAATAACTGGGTTAGAAAAATAACAAGAATAAATAGGGTAGATAGAAGAATGACGAATGACCTGAGAAAAGAGGTTGGAATGCAATGCAGTGTAACAGGAGGATTATTGTAAAACCGGATGAGATGGACAGGCCAGTTGGCAAGGATGGATGCCGGAAAAATAACGAAGAAATCAGAAGTGGAACAACATAAAGGACATAGGAACAGGGGAAGGCCACAGCTGAGATGAGATAACTGCGTGAGGAGGGACACGAGAAGATCAGGGAAGGATGAAAGATGGAGAGAAGGAGCGATGATCAGAAAACAACGGAAAAAGAAGACACAGCGAGTGGTTCAGTGGTTCAGCTTTACTGTACCCAATCCTCACCTCTATACAGCAGGGAACAAGGAGGAGAGCAACATATATATATATATATATATATATATATATATATATATATATATATATATTTAAATGACACGTATGTCCGTCAGTTATACATATGTGTGGCTGACTTTTGTGTGGGATCTAGCGAGTCTATTGGGTTGGTTCGAAGATTTAGATTTTTCGAAATTTGTCCGGGGGTGGGAATCTTGGGAGGGTCACATTGTTTTAATGACACTTATCTCTGTCAGTTTTTCATGTACGGGGCTGAAATTGTGTGTGCGATCTAGCGGTCCCATCGGGGTGGTTCGTAGATTTAGATTTGTTTCGAAATTCGTCCGGGACGGTGGGGATCTCGAGGGTTCATATACATATGACTGCCTTTTCCCCAGGGCTACGCTGGGTAACTCGGCTAGTATATTATAAAAAAGAGTGTGGGTCTCTGTTTGTTTTGTTTTGTTTGTTTGTCCGCCCATCCTAGTCTAGCATGTCTCCGTCAGTTTTGAATGTAAGGGGCTGAAATGTTGTTGGTGTGTTGGTGTTGTTCGTAGAGTTAAACCTTTTTTAATTTCACCCAATTTCACCCACGGGACACCTGTTGGTTTGGGTTCTTTGAGGGGCTCAACATTTCAAAAGGCTGTACATGAAGTTGCTACGGTGTCGCATAGACGCAGCATTGTACAGAACATGTCTTTTCCGACAAGCAAAGTCGGATCGCTCAGAAGCTAAGAACTCTTGAATAATGTTGCCGTATTTGTGGGTTGTAGACCCTCATAACGCTGATCAACTTGTTCGTTGTGTTAATGTATGGTCACCGGGTGCTCCTGCAACCTGGTAGTCAGTGTATATCATTCCAGATCGCGTCACGTTCAGCAGCACACCCACAAACATTAGCTGACATCACAACCATGATGCCTTTAGCCTCTTTGATTATATCCATTGTCTTTTCTGAAGAGATAAAGTAATATATTTTTATCTGATTATGTTGAGTCCATGTTCCAGATCGAGTCACATGCAAGTAAAGAGGATAAGCTCAAGTGTGTGCGCGTGTATGCGTATGTATTGATTATGTGGAGTTTGGCAGTGACAGCAACCAGTATTAAAAGAAGGAAGAGTACTCGACAGTAGTTCGAATACTACTATATTGATTAGGTATGGATCAAGTACAGACGCCTATAAATTGTGCGACCGACAGAACGCAAACAAAATATGTAACGTTTCGTTTTGGTCCTTGTACCACTACAGATCCTTCGACAATTCTTTCGCGAAACAAGCCTGCAAGAGTTGAAGTTGAGGCTCAAATTGGGGGCCTAATTCCTAGAATGGTTTTCAATTACACCAATGTCTGACATGTCTGAAAACGAGTGAGGGACATTTCCAATGCATAACGTAGTAACTTTGTGGATGCCATCTGTAAATATGGCTACTATTTTCAAACGAAATTCTTGCTATTCAAATCAAATGCTCCGTAGCCAAAGCGGTTTCGTCCTAGTTCCTAGTTGTTTCCAGCACTCGGCAATGTTCTATTAACTGACTTGTCTGTATATATTGCTGGCACACAGGGTGGTCACTCCCAGGGTGCTTGTCGTCCTCAGTGGTGCTTTTACGTCCCAAATTGAGACGGGACCGACATTAACGTGATCTCCGAGTCACGAGGGATACACAGTCCCCAATGTTGAGAGCCAGGTTTTTACACCAAATATACCATACCTGCCCGGTCCGGGTATAGAACTCGGGCCGCCGGCGTGTCTGGCGGATGTGCTAACCACTACACTATCGCGCGCCCCCGGTTTGAGCTAATAGTTGTTTTTAATTCATTATAAAATTCTGAATACGTAGGTCTATATTTTAATTATTTATGTATATGATTGTCATACATACAAGGAAAACATTACGAAAAATACAATTTCATGATTTCACGATTTTATTTGAAGTTAAGTTTTTATGGTTTATTCAGTTAAAGATTATGTTTACACTTTCATCTGAACTGCATACAATTTGTTACCTACGGGTGCCACCAGTTTCTTTTTGAGTAGCTGCTGTAAGCGGTCGGTAGAACATTATTCGCTTTGTGATTTTCCCTTACAGCGAAACGGTTTGCATGAGATTTTGTTTGGATACGCAAACAATATATATTACCATTCTATTGTATAACAACTATGAACACAAGTGTTCCGTGTAAAGTGGTCCGATCAATTCAAGAATGCTTCGGCAAGAGAATGCCGGAGATTTCGCAAGAATACTTGCTTGGGTCATATACGGTTTTTCCGCCACAGCAACTGTGAGTAGAGTCTACGGCGTAGACATTGCCATTGCAACAGAATTCTGTGTCCTTGTCGAAATACTTCCCGTCACAACCTGCGCAACAAAGAGAATATATCAGATGGTGTATTTGTCTTATTGTGTAAATACGTTTAACATTCTTTGTTTAGAAAATCGATTAATTATTGTCGTGTTACTAGACAGTAAGTGACTTTTGGCCTATATCTGACAGCTAACTCGCCAGCCTGTCCGTGGATCTTGATATTTTAAAACAATTTTCAGAACATACTAAAACATAATGTACTTTAATTCAATTGGACACAAAGCTAGAAAAGTAATATTTACCAATGGGGAAGTGTACAACTATTCCGATGAAGCAGACACTGGCACGGGTGTCCATTATTTGACCGGAACAGCACTCCGTATACTCAGTCTTCGGATATAACTTATCGTTGCAGCAAACTTGTTCGTTCCTTTTGTAGTAAACACCATCGCATCCTAAAAGAGAAATTGATTTTACATTTTACTCGAAGTGCACACTTCATCTATGCAGTTATTATGTACTTTATGTTTGTGTGTGTGTATGTGTGTGTGTGTGTGCGTGTGTGTGTGCGTGCGTGCGCGCGTGTGCGCATGTCCGCGTGTCCGCGTGTGCGGGTGTGTGTGCCTGCGGGAGTTCGCGAGTGTGCGTCTGGTGTACTTACCATTTTTGTCATTGGGAAAAATAATTCGGTGCACGCAAGCGCTCGCCCGTTTGTCTATCAACTTGCCGTTACAACACACAATGTTCCAGTCTCGCGGGGATAACTTGTTGTGGCAACAGATCTGCTCAGTCTCCTCGTAGTACACACCATCACAACCTAAAAGATAGAGCCCCAAGAACCAAAAGTTAGGAATATGCATAACCAGTTATGAAAAGGTGTGAGGTTATGACTTCAGAGACAGTGGACAACGGAGAAAATGAGAAACCCTTGTGGGTAGTCTTCATCGGTCGTGGTCTTTGAAGAATGTGGTTGATAACAAGAGGAAAAAGAAGGCAGATAAGAAGAAAAAGGGCAGTGAATGTGGAATATGGAACCCATGTCGTTATCCCTTACGTAGAGAGTGGGGAACTCACATGCAGATGGGTGCGAAACCTATGAGAGGGGGAGGGAGACAAAGCAATAAAGGAGACAGGGAGAGGGAGAGAGAGAGGGGGGAGAGAGAGAGATAGAAGGAGAGGGAGAGAGGGCGAGAGAGAGGGAGAGAGAAGCTGGAGAGAGAGTGGGGGTAGAGAGGGTGAATAGAGAGAAATATGTAGAGAGAGGGGGATAGGGAGGGAGAGAGAGAGGGGGGAGAGAGAGGGAGAGAGAGAGACAGACAGACAAGGAGACAGACAGAGAGACAAACAGACAGAGGGAGAGAGAGACAGACAGACAGACAAAGAGACAGAGAGGGAGAGAGGGAGAGAGAGAGGAAGAGAGAGAGGGAGAGAGAGAGAGAGAGAGAGAGAGAGAGAGGGAGAGAGAGGGAGAGAGAGGGAGAGAGAGAGGGAGAGAGAGGGAGGGAGAGGAACCAGACTAGAAGAACACAAGAAACGTGTGGCGAACGAACCAAGAAAACAGTGCACAAAACGTAATCCAAAACGGTAACTAAAGAGCGACTCAGACAGAAGGAGAAGGAGCTATTTGAAAACGGAGCGCTGAAGCAGCGATCAAACGCCGTGAAAGGAACTACTCGTTTCTATGCAACTACGGTGACCTCTTCATAGTGATCCTACCAAGATGTCAGTTGTAATGATAAAATTATCTTAAGAAGATATGACAAAACTATATTTGACATATTGGATAATACTTTTACGATAACATAACAACTGTATTAAATGTCTTTCGGTTTTTTATTTTCAGTTTAATTTTAATAGGAAATATCGCAATGCAAAACCATTGCACACTCAAATAATTACTGTGATGAAAAAGACATGTGGTTGTTGCTTAATATAATATATGTATTACATATGTGTTGTATACACACCATGTTGTGAGGCATTCTTTAATCAAAAGGGCATGCTTACTTGTATCTTTGTGGAGTACCACTCCTAAACTGCAGACGCTCGCACGTGTATCAATTATCGTTCCGCTGCAACACTCCATGTACGGACCTTTCGGGTAGATGACGTCATCGCAACATATCTCACGTTCTTTGTTATAACTTTCTCTTCCGCAAACTGGAAAGGAGACTACACTTATATGCATGCAAGTACATTGCAAGTACTTAACAAAATGTAACAAGATTTAACAAGATTGCCACCCAGAGAATTAACTCTAGATGACAGGTGGACAAGGAAGCCTTTTGGCATATCGAGAGTCCACCCTTTTTATCTACGGGTATCCCACCCTTCTGAGGTACGTGTCGATTTTATCTTTAAACATATTCACGCTACTAGCACCCACACAATCAGAAGATAATCTATTCCATTCAATTACAGTGAGTCCTTTGTGAAAATGAGAACATTTTTATATCTAACCTACGCTGCTCCTTTACTAATGTAACTTCATGTCCCCTAGTCATTCTATCTTTCTTAACTGAAAAAAAATATTTCTATCAACATTTTCATAACCATTCATTCTCCTGGTCTCTAGTGTTGTTAAACCACATTCTTCTAGGCGTATTTCGTAACTAAGATCCCTAAGTTTTGGAATCATTATGGTCGCTCTCCTCCGTACTCTTTCTAGGATATATATGTCCTTCTTGCGATATGGCCTCCACGCCTGTATACAATATTCTAAATGAGGCCTCACTATTGTTTTGTACAGCGGTATTATTAATTATTTTTCCTTATACGCTATATTTCGCCTAATTGAACCAAATATTTGATTTCCCTTTGAAGCTGCATTTCCGCACTGGTCTGAAACCTTCATATCAGCACTAACGGTTAACCCTAAGTCCTTTTGTTTTACAGTAGTATTTAGTACAGTACCCCCATTGTATATTGTACATATTCGTTCCCATGTCCTGTGTGGAGGCATTTACATTTCCCAAAATTGAACAACATTTGCCACTTTTCGGACCATTTGATCAACTTGTCAAGATCATCTTGTAAATGCTGTCTATCTCCATCACGTTTAATCCTTCTAAACACGTTTGTATCATCCGCAAATTTCAACACATTGCTTATTATATCATCGTCCAAATCATTTATATATATATTAAGAATAATATATGTCCCAGTACTGATCCCTGTGATACCACACTAAAAACTGATTTCCAGTTTAAAGCCTCCTAAAGCTTTTAGTTTATGCAGTCATCTTTGATGTGGCACTTTATTGAAAGCTTTCTGAAAGTCTAAGTAAATGATATCTTCTGGTGATGCCTCGTCTACCCACTTAGTGATATCTTCAAAAAAAAACATAACATATATTTGTTAAGCATGACATCGCTTTTAGAAACCCATGTTGAGATGGGTTTATCATGTTATGTTTAACAAGAACATCCATCATGTGATCTTTAATTAGTCTTTTTAATAATTTGCAAATCATCGATAGTAAACTCACTGGTCTGTTATTCTCTGACTTGTTTTTCGAATATGTTTTAAATAACGATATAATGTTTTCTTCTTTCCTTTCTAAAGTAATCACTACCTCTTCTAATGGCAAGTTGAAAACTGTTGCAAACGGTATGCTAATTTGTTCAGGGGTTACAATTAACTGTTCTAAATAGTCTGATTCCGCCCCCTTGAACTTAGCTTCTGGTACTGGTAGTGAATTTATATCTTCCCTAGTAAACACCGAACTAAAATACTAATTCAGGTCTTCTGCCATTAAGAATCCCTCTGATATTATATTTCCAGCACTATTTTCTAGAGGATCGACCTTATCCTGAACTTTGTGTTTGCTCCGAACATACGCATAAAAACTCTTGCTGTCATGTGTAATGGCTTCTTTCGATAAGTGTTTCTTTCTCGCCCGTTTTCCTTGTTTTTCAAGGGAACAAATTTATCGACGATGCACTCAAGTTCACTCTTTAAAATATGTTATGTTTTTGTAAGATATGTTGCTATCTTATTCTTCAGTGTATTATTCCAGTCTAGGTTTACTAAATATTTCCTCATTTCCTTATATCTTCCTTTGTGGAAATTTCTCCTGTACTGCTTTTTACTATTCCTTTCTGATTTTACTTTGATGGTAAAATACATCTGGTTGTGATTACTACTCCCCGGTGTCTCACATATCTTGACATTGTCAACTAATTCATTCTGTGAGAACAAAACTACGTCTAACACATTATCACCCCTGGTCGGTTCTAGCACATGTTGAGAAAGGAAACTATCTTGTACTTGTACTAAAACTGAAAACTACAGTCCCGTTTGCTCACTTCCCTTACAGCTTTTTGTACTTTTGCATTCTCTTCTATGGTTACATTTGGACTTCAATCAACTAACCCAACAGTTAACGTTGAGTTTCATGTAACAATGTTACACCAAACAGCTTTTTCGCAATCTGTTTCTCTTTCTAATTTTATTTCATGAGCCTGGGTAGATTCTTTAATATATAACATAACTCCATCTCCCCTTCTTCTTAGTCTATTTTCCTAAACATTACATAGCCTGTTAGTCCCAGTTTGGAATTTGATATATCGGCGGTGGCCCATGTTTCGGCTATACCTATTACCAAAAATAGATAAGCCAGCAAAAAATTAACAACTCGGAACACGTCCAAAACATGAAATTCTACGGTCACTAGCACCCTCATGGCTCGTCCAGTCCCAACGATTTTTGTATTATTTGAAAGGATGCACACTATTCTAGCGTCATTTATATTTCCCGTTAAGCGTTCTTAGAACACTTATAAACGGACCTATAATCGTGCGTGCCGTTTTCGGTGTTCTGTACAGTTCCGAAAAATGTTGTCGGCGGGTATTCAGTACAATAAACTTCCGATTGCGGCGCTGTTTTCCTCATTTGCATTGGTTCAGACATGCGCACTTCACCATGTTTTGATTTCATGTAATAAGCTCCACCCACTTTTAAACTGCAACGAAACTGATATGCTTTGATCGCAGCAAAACGGGTCAAAATTCGTTGCGTTGGTTGGTTGGTTGATATACGTGATTGTGACGTCACGCCTATTTCGCGTATGTCATTTTAGCAGCCGTTTGAAAGTGGGTGGAGCTTATACCATGAAATCAGACAGTGGTGCCTTAATCGGTAAATTGGTGAACTGTGTCGACGAAACAACATCGTTCGCAGTGTTTAAGACACCGGAACCGGCACCGTTGTCTGTCCGTTTACAGTTTATTTTAGGAATGCCTATCAGAAAACCTTTATATATATTTGAATAGTAGAAATCGTAAGCTTTCAAACGATCAAGATTGTTTGGATCGAACGAACCGTTATGGTACAAGCAATCGTTCAAAAAAACATTTTTGGGATGTGTTTTCAATTGTTCGTTTTTCGCTCGCTTATCTATATTTATCGTGTTTACTATGCTCCCTGCATTTAAACAAACGCAGTTATATTCAGCTTCAGAACAGTTTTCTAGGCTATTCTTTGCTTATTTATGTGTGCTATCTTTATCTGGTCCTTCAGTTTCAGGTTTCTCTGTGAATCTCCCTTGCGCATCTAGTTTAAATAAATGCAACCTGTCCCACTGTCAACTGTTCGCAACAAGTTCTCTTAGAAAACTGCCGCCCCTTTCCACTTAGATGGAGGCCATCTCTCATGTACATATCTTCCCTCCCAACAAAGTATCCCCATAAATCTATGAATCCCACCCCCTATTCTTCACACATCTGCTCAACTAATGTGTTGATCACCATCCTCTTGCAGTTTCTATATGTTGGCCTGCTCAACTCTTGTCTTCTTTAACTTCCTCACTAACTGTCTGTATTTCTGTACTATCCCAATTGTTCCCTCCCTGTCTGCAATATTTGTTCCTATGTATACTAGTATATAAACTTCCTTGCCATGCCCCAATACCTCCGTTGCCCTTTCAGTTTCAGGCACACCGGTAAACAAACAACGACGTCATCCCCCTCGCTTAGTGTCTTATCTGTCTTTCTCAGAATAGAGTCGCCAATGAAGACCCTCCCTTTTCTTATATCCCCCTCAATCACTGCCTCAGAGTAGCTCCTTCTCCGGTTTGCATCTTTCTGGTTGTTGTCTTTTCCCCTGTCACATCTCTTCCGTTCCATTCTTTCCTGTCGCTTTTTCTCATGGCACCGTACCTCCTGTAATCGTCCCTTTTATCGACTTCTCTTTTGTCACAATTACTCTCACTTCCTTTCGTCCTTTTGTTGGACTCTCGATAAGCCAAAAGTATCCTTGTCCGATCTTATTGCTCTGTTAACTCTTGACTTGCCGCTTGCAAGGTGCCATATCATAATTTATTTATTAATAATGATAATAATCTAATTAGCTATTCAAAATAGTTTAGTCAACTATGTTTACACTATTCACTATGTAGTTGTTAAGAAGACTGTTTATTGTGCACAAACGATCAACTTTACGCTAGATTGCCTTGTTTAGTTCGGTTATTCAGCGCCCTAGCGAATAAGCGGGACACTAGCCCCATCAACAAACTCGATTTCCTCCGACTGTCGCCCACCGAAGACTCGGTTATGGCCTACGACTAATTTCCTCAAATACACTTTATCTGACTACCGTTTACCTACAGCTGTTTTTTTATATATGTCTATGGATAGTTTACGAATAATATTTAATTAATAGCAATACTTATCTCTTCAATCCTTCCACGTATTTTCCGAAAATTCTGCACCGATATCCACAATGAACCGAGCCCAAGATTTCCCCCAGTACTTCAAGACTGTGTCGTTTGCACTGGTTTGATTGCCATGGGTTACGTATGCGTATTGACTCTAATTAGTGGATATAATAAAGACAGCTCGAACTGTGACAACTAACAGAACGGTCGGCTGTTAGTAAGTGTCCGATGTTCATTTTTGGTACTTTGAATAAGTGACCAATGAATTCATGGCGTGAAAATTGTGTTTGACGTCTTTGCGACTTTAGAGACAAGTCGTATAAACAAAGTATTGTTGCCACAATTGCTAAACTTACCACCGTCAAACAACCTCGCATCACTGCAGCCAAAAAAGACCAGGATCACGGTCACGATGCCGGGTCTGCCCAAAAAGCACCTGTAATACAACGGGACGAATACATAGGTTACACATATGTGGTTTGCCCATCATGTTAAGGAGTTTCTTAAATTAGAAGATATTTCCGCCATACGAGACATTCATTACGGATTTATGCATTAGCAACACATTTTATTGTTGTGATATGCGCGAAAACTAACCTGCGAATAACAGATAATCGAAGACGATTCTATATCCGGCTCGACCTGCCCTCTGGTGGCTGAGAATGCCAATTTTGTAGACGCAAGATCTGCTGCTTCAATAAATTGCACACGAGGACATTTTTAGTATCAAAAATAGGAAGGAAGGAAGCCAGTCCGTTTTGCTTTATTCCTTCTCGTTTTTCCTTCTCATGCTTCCAGTTGTCCAACTTCTAAGTCACAGAAAACGCATTTACATAGTGTTACTTCACATTACTAAAAGATATGTCGTACGTACATGTTGCCAATACAGTTCTGTTGCGAGTCATACAGCGTTGGTAATTCACACAAAAGGCCGTAAAATGGGTGATGTGTCACTTTTATGTCGCCACTCTGAAGAACCACTCCGGGGAAATGTTGACGTTCAATTTATAAATAAACACCCGCCTGTCAACCTTTGTTCAAGTATGTCGCATGGCCACGTTATGTATTAAAAGGTCAGTTCTTATAATATAGCGCGCTATCCACTCCTTGGGACTGCTTAAGGCAAACGTTACTCACTGGCAGATCTTTTCAATCAAACACTATCTCGATTTCTCTGGGAAACATTCTGCCACGCTGTAATTACTGCATGCACAAAGACTATTCTTATATACATATCCACCACTCTATAGACTCTACGGCCAGTTACTCATTCATAAAGCTGAGTAAACTGAAGCAACGTACAGTAAACGAACTTGCCCAAGGTTCGAAATGGCAGCACAGGATTCGTATCCGGCATCTCTCGATTGAGAGTCCGGTACTCTAACTCCTGCACCACCGCGCTCTACGGTATTACTTTATTCAGAACATTCATCTTAGCATGCTGGGATTAATTTGTTATGGCTTTGTCGCAGTCTTACTAAACTTATTAAAATGTGAATGATGTGGTAATTATACTGTATAACATAACTTCACTACTGCCATTTCTACCACAAAAGGCAATCGTTCACATACAACAACGATAACTACTATTGTTGCTACATCGCTACTGCTGCAAATGCTGCTGTTGGTGCAATTGCTACTATTAGAGTTTCAAATGCTGCTGTTGTTGTTCATTCTGTTCGGGCTGCTACAGTTTCTGCTGCCTCTGCTGCAGCTCCTGCCGCCGCCGCTGATATTTTTGTTGCATGTATTGTATACTAATTTACAGTTAATCCTTCCTTATTGTAATCTTCTGCGCCACAACTGGTTTAATTTGCGTAAGACGTTCGTACATTACCACCGCGGGTGACCGTTTTGTCATTGTCGCTGTGGTATTCGTGTCGCACGTCATTTAGTAACATCTGTTTCAAAACATAAATGCAGCCTACATGTATGACAAATATTATAACCTACACACCCTGTGGGACCTGTTGAATTAATAATTATGAAAAGGACAGGCTGTCGAAATTGGAGCCTCCAAATTCGCGTAACTTGCTCAACATAATGTTTACAGTACACAGAAGGACCATTGACTCAAGTACTTTCAGCCATATTGAAAAACTCAGTGAAAGGTATAGAAAAACGGGTTAGTGATGTAATATCTTTGGTTAATTAAACTATCTTGTATTTCTTTGCAATGCCATGCTGCTGGTTTAATGACACGTATATAAAATAAGAATAGGCACAATTAGTCTGCGACACGAAAGAATAACGTTTACAAACTACCGTGCATGTTTTTGAATTGCTTCCTAATTAAGATACTCTGGTATTTTTCTAAACGCTTCAATATAATATTCTTCTCAGGAAGTTCTATTTTATGTTATGGGATATATCGTAATAGCTTACACAAAGGTAAATGGGATAGCGACTAACGGTCTATCGGCGTTTTCTCGGTTGAGAGCTGCAAAACAAATTCTCAGTTGTATTGATTTGGACAGTGACCCCTACATAATGTAGGTCGCCACCTTCTTTGTTTGTTTTATTCCGAACAAAGACACGTCTGGGTACTGGCACTTGTACTTTACACTCGACTTTAGAGATTCTTCGTCAGTTCTATTTTTGCTCGATTCATGTCAGATACATTTCGCGAGAAATCAAACGTAAATAGTAGCAACTACCTGCTACACTAACTCGTTTGTTCTTATGTGTTAGGTAGTTTTAGTGGAATCACCGAACAAACGATCTAACGATCAGGTCAATTATTTGATAAATGTGACGGAGACCCTACGCATAATACGTTTGTTAAGATCAATTTTGGCCGAATCGTCACTTGCCGAATAATCTGCAGTTTATCCGGTTCAAATCGGATTTTCCGAAAAATGTTACACGTACAGTCAAATTTTCAGACATTTAGAAACAAATTAAAGGTAAGTTCTTATATAGCGTAGTATCCAGTCCTCAAGAATGCTCAAAGCGCTTTGCAATTCACTCCCTAGCAGACCTGTTCAATCGAACACCATCTCGACTTCTCTGGGAGCATCCAGCCACGCTGCAATTAATAATAATAATAATATAA
>OZ023205.1:8126565-8483872 GCA_963995525.1 Escarpia spicata
GGATCACGCACCGTCAGTTGTGGAGGAGGATCATTACACGTGGTCATTATGCCTGATGGAAGTGAACAGCGTCAATAAGCAACTGGTAACTTTCACTATCGATAATTTGCCAGCTAGAATCCTAGTTCGACACAGGATCATCGATCAATCTTCTAGACGAGAAAACGTTCGAAGGCTTAACACAACGTCCAATGCACACCAATGAACACAACCCTATAATCCCTTATGCTGTGAGCCCAATGAACATTCTTGGAAAATTCAATGCTGAGATCAAAGGAAATCATGTGACAGTCAACAGCACAGTGTATGTGACGAGTGAAGGGAAAGGCAATCTCCTAAGCTATGAAACAGCGCTGCTACTTGGATACATACCTGAAATCTGTGAAGTGAACGAAGTAGGGGAAATGTCACATAAGAAAATAGTCGTTCGTTACTCAAAATTGTGCGAGGAATACAGTGACATATTTGAAGGCATTGGCAAATTGAGAGATGTCCAAGTCAAACTGCACATTGATGAGACGATTCAACCTATGCAGAATCGGCATCGAAAAATTCCGTACCACATCAGAGAGAAAGTTCAAAGCTGGAACAACTTTATATCAAAGAGGAAGTAGTAGATGTTCCAACCCCGTGGGTCAGTCCAATAGTCGCTCAGCCAAACCCAAAGAAACCAAATGAACTCCACATATGCGTCGACATGCGGGAAGCAAATAGAGCAATCCGACGTGAACGTCACGTAACACCGACGATTGATGGCATAATCTTTGAACTAAATGGGTCTTCGTACTTCACAAAACTTGACTTGAACAAAGGATACCATCAAGTAGAACTGGCACCCGATTCGAGATACATCACTACTTTCAGTGCAAACCAGAAACTGTGGAGACTGATATTTGGCTTGAGCTCTGCAGCAGAAGCCTTCCAGAATGTTATTCAGACGTCACTACAGGGCATTCCGAAAGCGTTTAACATCAGCAACGACATTCTAGTACATGGCCGCACTCAAGCTGAACATTATAACAGCCTGCGCCAAGTGTTTGAAATGGTTAAAGCAAGCAATCTCACACTCACCAGAGAAATGTGTGTGTTCAACCAGATAAGAGACATCTGTCGTTCTTTGGACATGTGTGGAGCCCAGAAGGAGTGTCAGCGGATCCTCAGAAGCTGGATGCCATCAGAAGAATAAAAACTCCGGAGAATGCAGAGGAAGTTAGATCGTTGCTAGGAATGGCTGGTTACGTCTCTGGCTCAATACCGGGCTTTGCTACCATCACCGAACTATTGAGGAGACTAACAAGGTCAAAGGTTCCCTGGGAGTGGGGAAAAGAACAGGAAGAATCCCTGGAGAAACTCAAGTTCAGTTGGAACGAGTCATGGCATACTATAACCCTACGAAACACACTGAGCTGTTAGTAGACGCATATCCAGTAGGTAGGACTGGGTGCAATCCTTGCACAAAAGGAGTCCGAAGATGAGAAAGGAGACAAAATAATTGCTTACGCCTCCAGAGCCCTCTCAGATGTAGAACAGAGATATAGCCAAACGGAGCTTGAAGCGCTAGCGGTAGCATGGGGAACCGAAAGATTCCATCTCTACATCTACTGGAAGCCAGTTGAGATTACCACAGATCACAAACCCCTGGAAGGGTGTAACAACCAACGAAGCAAGCCGAACGCTAGGATTGAGCGTTGGCAGTTGAACATGCAAGACAAATATGACTACAACGTGACCTATCGACATGGGAAAAATCCAGAAAACCCAGCGGACTACATGTCAAGATACGTGGTAGAACGAATATGACCAAGTGCCTACTCTACGATCCCAAAACTGGATAAGATGTTCAGCACACATGGCATACCGGACGTTATCAAATCAGACAATGGGCCTCCATCCAAAAAAACTAAACAAATTCAAATGCTTTGCGGAGTTTGCAGGTTTCCAACACAGGACATCAATACCTGAGTGGCCGCAAGCTAACAGTGAAGCGGAGAGATCATGCAAACTCTGGAAAGGGCGATTCGCTGTGCAATACTTGAAGGAAAAGTATGGAAGCAGGAAATTTACCGATTTCTACGCAGTTACCGAGCCACGTCTGTTTTGGTAGCTAATGCTGGTAACCTCTGCTTCCAAAATAAGGACTGTCAGTTTGTGTATGAAGAATGGTGATACTATTAGGCGGATAATATAAGACATTAATTTTGAATTAAGTTTAATAGCAGAAGAGACTGTGAATCAGAGACAAAATTATAGACTAAATTCATGATTTTCATATGCCTCAAAACAAAATAGAATACCCTGTGTTACAAATAGATGGGGCATACATTGAATGTGTAAATGAGTTCAATGTGTTAGGCATCACAGTAAATAACCATTTAAACTGACAGATTCATACAAACAAAATAGCAAATAAAAATATCTAAAACAATAGGCATATCAAATAAACTTAAACACTTTTTATCACTTACCATCATATATTATGTACACTCTGCTCTTATTCTCCTTCATATTAATTATGGCTTACTGTACTTTTATGGGGTCATCAGGCACATTGAATTTTCAAATTACTGAAAAAAACAATTCGAATAATATCCTTAAGTAAATTTAATGCTCACACAAGTCCTATTTTTAAAAGACTTCAAGTTGGATGACATTTATAAAATCCAACAACAAAATTTACTATAACTTAACAGTCTTTTACCCTACTACTTCAATGTTTTCCAGATCTACACATCTATGATATTCATCATCACTGCACACGTGAAAGAAACAATCTGTATATGTCCATATTCAAATATGAATTTGCCCAAAAAAAATGCATTAGAAACAACCTAGTAGAAACAGTTAACAATACACCGAGTATTATCATTAATAAAATTTACACCCACGGTCTATGGTTTTTCAACACACATAAACAACTTTTTTATTTTAAATTATGAATCCAGTTGTCGTATTCATAATTGCTTTATTTGGAATTCATAATACCTATTGAAATGTATACCTAAGTATCCACATGTACGTCAATGTGTACACGAGTACATTATAATCAGTCCTTATATTATGTATGTATGTGGATACATTGAGTAATTATCAACTAAAAAACAAGTCATATGCTATTCGGATTTGTGTCATGTAATTTTTGTTGTTTATATTTATGGCATGGCTCCTGTGCTAGCGATATTATATATCTTAATGGGAGTCTCCCGACATTATCTATTACTTACGTTATTCGTTATATATGTATCGTATGCATAGGTCAAATAAATTGATTCTGTGTTTTGAGACATTCGGAATGGAACTTTGAGTTGACATTGTTAATATACTGCGCAATCACGCCATGTTTGCAATTGTGCTTTTTCAATAAGTGGGATTGAGTAACATCGGAACATTCGGGAAGTAGAGTTAGTACACGAGGTGGAAATAAAGCATAGTTTGATATGCACTGGCCTTGTATATCCAAAAGTGTAGAAAACACTAAAGACATATCTGTACCAGACTGACCGGAGTTGGGGGCGGTGGCGACAGACTATCTCTTAAAGGTTTTCATGTATAGATTGGCCACAATGGGTTAGACTGGGGAACCCATGGCAGCACCGTGCTTCTTTTGGTAGAGCTGGCTCTTGTACACGAAGTAATGTTGGCCAATGTCTTTGCTGCATTGTAGGTTATGCTTCCTTTGCTGGATACTATCGGTCTGAGAGGTGTGACGGCAAAGTTCAGTCCTTTCTGTAAAACTATGGCTTCCGCTTCGTTCGGCTGTCTGTCTGGTTTTTATTTATCATCCATCGTTCTGTGTTGATTTCGCTCTGTTCGTTTATGATCCCCGTTTAACTGCTTTTTCCGTATCATGTTGGTGAATTTCTCCCGTTGTTTACTTTTTGTAGTTTCGAATGTGTACGTGCGCATGCATTCTAGGTGTCTCTCGTTCCGTTGTCTCGGATATGACGCGAAACAGATTGGTTCTCGTTGCCGCTAACTCTTCTTTCAGTTTATCGATAATGAATCTGCACTGTGTCGTTCTAATGTTCAGTAGTTTCCTCTCAGCTTTGTTTAGGGCAATTTTCGTCTTTGCACGTTTCACCGATGTAGTAAGCTTGAAGATGTTTTGTGTAATATCAGTTCGAGTGCATGAAATGTTAAAGATGCGATGGTTACTCCACCTTGCGATCTCTCTCTCTCTCTCTCTCTCTCTCTCTCTCCCTCTCCCCCCCCCCTCTCTCTCTCTCTCTCTCTGATCTATGTTGCTTCACTGATTTCCCTTCGCCAGAAGTTGTTTTCTCTGGCGAACACAGCAGTAGGCGAACATAGAGAGAATGGGGGCAACAACATCACTGCCAAAGACGCAACAGTGTTTGCCAGAGAAAACAACTTCTGGCGAAGGAAAATCGGTGAAGCAATAGAGATCAGAGAGAGGCGACCAGCCTTCAACAGAGACACCGGGTACAACCTTCCCGCAATCTTCTTGGAACTGCTGTCATGTGACGACCGAGAGTTAGCAGTCCAACGCTGACGTGGGTGTCGTGAGGACACCGAAAGCTACGTAAGAGAAATCAATGATTCGGAAAGGTAACTTCCAATTATGAACATAGCTGAATCCGGTAACAACATACATACTGATATTAATTATTGGTTTATGGTGTTAATTAAAGTGTCGACATGAGGATCTGATTGGTTATGTCATCCACAAAAGATAATAAATTCAAAGACGTAGAGTTAACGATATCATGAAATATAAATTAGAAATAAGACTGGTCCAAGTATGGATTCTTGTGTTATTCCACTTGTTATGTTTTTGAGATGATTGATATTTGTGGATCTTACTATATTGTTTTAGATTTGATAAATAACTGGGAAACCATTTGTTATTTATTCCCCGAATTACAAAAAAATTTGATTTGTACAATAAAATGTCATTATTAATTGTATCGAATGCCTTTGAGAGGTCAAGAAACACGGTCATTGTAGGATCTTTTGTTCTTTTATCATTTGCATATGCAATATCCTTTAATAGATGCAGGATTGGGTGAATAGTAGAATGTTTTGCAATGTTTATGTATTGCTTGTCGTAATACAGCCCGCATTTCTTTGATAGTGTGCTTACATTTATCTAGCATTTCTGTATAAGCGGAGAGATTCATGCAAACTCTGGAAAAGGCGATTCGCTGTGCAATACTTGAAGGAAAAGGATGGAAGCAGGAAATTTACCGATTTCTACGTAGTTACCGAGCCACGCCGCACAGCTCGACGGGAGAACCTCCAATCACGGCGCTCTTTAACAGGAACATAAGGACAACCCTACTTGAAAACAAAGAGACGTCAAAGTCTGACAGAACCATGAGAAGCAAATAAGTGTACAAAGTCTCGAATGAAGCAATATGTTAACAAAAGAGCAAAGGCGAAATCCTCAGATCTCCAACCAGGGGACATGGTCATGATGAAACAGAGGAGAACCAACAAATTCTCTACTCCGTACCAACCCATGGCCTACGAGGTGGTGGCGAGACGAGGACCGATGATCACAGCAATAGAATGTCGTCACTCGAAATGTTTCAAGGTTCAAACCGGTGGATGTGAAGATGGATCCGCCACCGGAAAGTGACTCGATGGAGCACCATTCCATGAATGAGGAGGTTCTAATTGAAGTGAGTGAGACGGAAGACTCATCTACTCCGAGCAATGTGGAACCACCTAGGTACCCATCAAGGTCCACAAGAAACCGAAAACCTGCTCGGAGGAATGACTATGTTAATAGACCATAATCAAATGCAGCCATAATAATGCTGTATGATGAATGTTACCACGCTAGTCTGTTTTGGGAGCAAATGCTGGTAACCTCTGCTTCCAAAATAAGGACTGTCAGTTTGTGTATGAAGAATTGTGATACTATTAGGCGGATAATATAAGACATTAATTTTGAATTAAGTTTAATAGCAGAAGAGACTGTGAATCAGAGACAAAATTATAGACTAAATTCATGATTTTCATATGCCTCAAAACAAAATAGAATACCCTGTGTTACAAATAGATGGGGCATACATTGAATGTGTAAATGAGTTCAATGTGTTAGGCATCATAGTAAATAACCATTTAAACTGGCAGAGTCATACAAACAAAATAGCAAATAAAAATATTAAATAAACAACTGACTGGTGTACAGTTGTGTAATCCACAAAATATAATAAATTCAAAGACGTCGAATTAACGATATCATGAAATATAAATTAGAAATAAGACTGGTCCAAGTATGGATTCTTGTGTTATTCCACTTGTTATGTTTTTGAGATGATTGATATTTGTGGATCTTACTATATTGTTTTAGATTTGATAAATAACTGGGAAACCATTTGTTACTTATTCCCCGAATTACATAAAAATGTGATTTGTACAATAAAATGTCATGATTAATTGTATCGAATGCCCTTGAGAGGTCAAAAAATACGGTCATTGTAAGATCTTTTGTTCTTTTATCATTTGCATATGCAATATCCTTTAATAGATGCAGGATTGGGTGAACAGTAGAATGTTTTGCAATGTTTATGTATTGCTTGTCGTAATACAGCCCGTATTTCTTTGATAGTGTGCTTACATTTATCTAGCATTTCTGTATAATAAGTAATTTTTGTGGCTCGTATAATCTTATTAAAGACTCTAGAATATTCTCTGTATTTATTTATTATTTCTTTCGATGTAACTTTGCTTTAATTAGTGATGAAGTCAATATGCCTGATGTAATCCAAGGTTCTCGTTCAATGTATTTTCTCTTAACCTTCACATATTTAATTGGACAGGATATCTGGAAAAGTGATTTGTATATTACCATAAAGTTATCATATACTTCATTCACATTAACAATGGATAATACAGTTGAGTAATCAGCCTTATCCAGTAGATTTCTAAATGATAAAATACTTTCTTGGGTCAACTGTCGTACATATTTATATATTGATTTTTGTGAACAAAACGTACCACATATTATATGAAATAGTCCAAAATGATCGGCTAAATCAGTGATAATAATTCCCGATTCATAACTAGGATGTGATTTAAATACTATATAAATCATACAGTGTTGCCGAATATGATGTTATTCTTGTTGATTTGGATATTACGTTATCTGTGAAGTCATTGGTTTTTTGATGGGTGACAAAGTTTAGCAAATTAATGTTATGATTGCCCATTAAATAATTTTTTTTATTTTCATTTGAAATTGGTGTCCTGTATTTCTATTATTTTACTTATAAATAGATCGATATCTGCACGAGAATTACGTCGACAAATTACTCCTACTGTAATAGGTATATTATGATTACCTTGAACTTAAAACAATATATATATATTCAAATACATGGGGGATGAATATAGAAAGATCTTCACGTTTAGATTTGTCAAGCTATCAATAATGTATATTCCAACTTCACCATGCCCATCGTCATTTTGTAATCTTGTATTTAAAAAAAGGAAACTGTGATAGCCACATAAGTTGTATTGTTGGGAAACACGGATTTTAAATATTTCTGTTAAGCCAAATTATATCAAGTTGGAGGCCATTTGAAGATAAGTTAAAAGTAGTTCTTGCATAGAATCCCAATGTGCCTCTAAGCTGCGACAATTCGTATAGAACATCGATAAGGATATATAGTTACAGTAGAAAGCTTTTGAAAACTGAATTGGGATAAAATATTTACAATCGTTTGAATTTAGAGAAAAGGGAGAATCATGATGCATGTGTCATCTTATATTATTGATTAATTTCATTGTATTACTTTCTAAAATAAATGTTTCCATTTGTTTGGATCCGGTCAATACTGATATTATCGTCCATTTGCAAATATGTTGAGCATAGTATGTTATACCAATATCCACAGTCCGTCGTCTTTACGCTACTACCGGAAGCAACAGAAAAAACAAATGAAAACACTGTAATGTAGAAGAAGAGGTAGCGTGGTAGATTCTGTGCAGCATGTCATCATAACAGTAATCGCAGCTGTATATGTAATAGTAAAACAAAAGAAAACGTATATATATATAATAAAACAAAATACATTAGGGAATGAGAAATTATAAGAATTGCTAACTGGGTAACTGGCTAGCCTTCCACTTGACAAGAAATAGTTATGAACACATATGAAAAATACAACAACCGAGAAGTAATAACAAATAGTGAACACTTACACTGTAATTAATTGTCATCAATATGAAGACAAATTGATTCGTGTTAACAACTTTTGCACAGTGTCTGATATATGCAAATAGTTGGTGTCATTCTGGTGTTATTCGACACGTGTGTGCGTGCTTGTGAGCGTGCGTGCGTGCGTGTATGGAATGACTGCTTGCTTTCGTGTTTGTGTACGTGCGTTGTGGTGTATGAATAACATGTTATCCGTCGTTCGTTTGCATTACGGATCGTTGTGTGGATATAGCCATGAGTAGTTGTTTTTAGTAAAAATGAGAATACTTAAATATATAGTTATAATTGAACGCTCGCATGATACTAAACATGTCTGCTACGCTACCCATCGACGTCACGGGATTATGCACATTTTATTAAATGTTGTTCTCGTTTTCTGGGTGACCTACAATGTATTGAGCACAATGTAACCACTCCACAAACAAAATAAGTTAATCTACTACCTATGAACACTCAACAACTGCATAACAGGAAATCCACAAAACCGCTAAGAATTGTGGTTAACCTGGACGATCGCACGAGTGCAAACTGTTTGTAGCATGATAAACGCGTGTCCTCACGAAGACAGTATGCGTAGTATCGAATGATTGGTCAACGACTTGTTCTCTGGTGCTTCCCTATTGTCCACTTTCTCATTGTCTTCCCCGTCTGGATAACTCGACGTTTTCTTTGCTTCCGAGTTGCGCAATATTTCCCTACTTGTTGCTGTGTTCGGATGGCTAGTGTCTCTGTATTTGTCCCGGTGGTCAAACCCACCGGTTCCGTTCAGTCTTTCCGAACCGGAAGTACCGGGTTTTTCGCTCAAATTATGAATGTCGCAATTTAGCGGCAACGTCGTCCCGAAACCGGTCGAAGTTGCCACAAAAAGATGCTCAACCCGCTTCGAAGGCGCCGTTCGTAGGTCGAGCGGTAACATCGGTGGATAACGCATGGATAAGTCAAAGTCGTAGCTGAATGGCGTCGTTGGATAGTAGAAGCAGTGGGGCCTAGCGGTCGGTCCGCGCAAGATGCGGTTTATGGAACTGACGCTAGGGGCGCTGTGTTTGTCACAGAAGCGCCGCACGATGAGTCTGTCGCGGATTTCCCACGCGAAGATGTTCGGGTTGTCTTGCTTGTAGCGCAGTATGCAGTCGACCATCACCGGAGTTGTCACCTAGTAACAAAATAACAAACAGGCCTATCAGTCATCACAGTTTGTCATTAATAAATCCTATTTCAACACAATCTGTACACGACAGTGGCGTATCCAGGATTTTTCATTGGGGGGGGCAAAAACGGGCGAGTACTGCCCTGTCCAGCGCACAAGAGCTGACAGCTGCCATGCGACTGTTGGGAGTGGGGGCAGCTGCCACCATTGGGGGGCAACCGCCCCCTCGCCCCCCCCCCCTAAATACGCCAATGGTACACAATCATTTATTATATTGTACGTGTGTCTGGGATTTGAAAGGAAAAGGATACTTTCATTTGTTGTAAGAGCAAAACCATAAATAATGACATTGAAAAGCAATATAAATTATACTTACAAACATATCGATATTGAAATGTAAAAAATATACAATAACTATTTATTAGTAGTCAATTAAATAATACATTTTGCTAAAAAAAATTGTTGAGTATACAACATGTACACAATCGAAATATTAAGCCTATTATGACTTTTCTAAATTAGTTGTTAGATCAGCCACGAAATCTGGTCATAACTCGCGTGCCCCTGTATGGTCAAGTGTTCGAATTTTTTATTTCGCAACAATATTGGTGTCGCACTCTGAGTAAGACTATACACGCTTTTACGTAAATATACCTAAATGTAACAGCTCCACTATTCGGCGAGAGATGGAGATGAGGCAGGAGGCAGAGCGGCGAGGAAAGAAAGGTGAAGAGGAAATAGGTTGAAGAGAGAGAAAGTCACTGACGGAGACCTCTTGACCAGAAATGTAAATCCGAATTTGTTCTAGCTGCCTAATTGTTAGAAAACTGGTGACATTCGTGAAAGAAATAATCTGTATATGTCCGGAGTCAAACATGAATATGCAAAAAAATGCATTAGACACAACCTAGTAGAGACAGCAAACAATGCACCAAGTATTATCTTTAATAACATTTACACCCACAATCTACATGGTTTTTCGACATACACACAACATTAATTTCAAATTAAGAATCATGTTGTAGTATTCACAATTGTTATATTTGTAGTTCATAAGTGAGGTCTCATGACCAAGCTGCCCCGGGGCTGCGCCTAAAATATGCTCCTCTAAATATTGTGTACTATACACGTTTGAGTCATGACAGCGCTAATTCTTCACATATATCTCAACAATGGCACCAGGACTTTATCGGCCTACGTACTTGTAGTAAGTTGGTGTGACTTTTTCTGATTTTACTGTTTTGACATTCTGTGGATGCACCTGTGACACAAACAAGCAGTGATCAGTCATGCGAGACAACAACAGTGAGATCGTTGTCTTCACGTCACGCTTGACCGGATGTGCCAGTTCAGATCAAGTCGAATTAAACTATTCTTTCTGTACGGTGCCGATTTATTTAACCCAATATAGGGTACGCATCGGAACATATGCGCTGCGTCGAAGATAAATTTTCGTCCCACTGAAACGATGGTGGAGAGTATTCCAATCGTTCAGTATTGACATTGTTATTGATTGTTGTGATACTGCTACCCGTGATCGCCACTCTAGGTATCTGGACAACGGTAGAACAATGCAGACATTCGCAAAGTGATTTTAGAAACTAGCATGCAAGCCAATTCATACGCGTCACCGACCCCGTTGTATCTCAAGCCGATGCTAAGGCTGCTGTCATGTGGATACATCCATCCGTGTCCAGGACCGACTGTTTGAACTGTGGGAAAGCGGTAAGGTCCAATAGCAAGGCCGTCGCCTGTGATGTGTGTGATAGATGGATACATATGGTGGCATGCCAACACACGTGTATGCGGACGCTGTCAGTGCAGGAGAGTGCACCCCTTTGGTACGTAACAAGTGTGCATTGGCGGCGGTGGCCAGCGCCGATGTTCTGGACGAATAAGGGGTGTCAGATTCTCCATCAGACAACCGACCCTTGCAAGATCCACAGCTGACCTCCGACAACATCACGACCCCGCCATCTGACGCTAACTCCGAGCAATTCGAGTGTTTTCTAAGAAAGAGATTACATTTTATTCACCAAACGCCAGAAGCTTACTGCCTAAACAGGATGAACTCAATGTACTTGCTGCAAAAACAAAGGCAGCAGTGATTGGTGTAAGTGAAACGTGACTTGATGACTCGGAGGTCGAACTGCCCAGATATTCAGTCCACCAACCCGAACGGAGGTGGTGTCTGTTTTTATATCCGAAGCGACCTTGCGTTTAACCCACGTCAAGACTTACTAATCGAGACTGTGTGGGCGGAAGTCCTCTTGCCTAAAACGCGTCCCATACTGTCATGGATCTGTTACAGGCCACCAAGACAATGTCACTTTTACGAAATTTTTGAATTGTTCTTTAATGAAGGACACGATTTTGGTAAATGCATTTTGCTTGGAGATTTTAATGCTACTGTTCTGGTTAATGCTCTGTGCAATTTTGAACGTAACTTGCATTTGGCTTTACTTAATTGTTTGTAAAACCTACCAGATTATGTACTCTTGGTGAATCTACTATTTACCTTATTTTAATAACTGATCAAGAAAAAATATGCCAGTCATGTGTTCTCAGTGTTGGTATTAGCAATCATTTAATAACTTATTTTACGAGAAAGGTAATCAGAGTTCCAGTGAACAAGCATAGTACATTTCAAATTCGTTGCTCTAAACATTATAGTAAAGATCAGTTCTTACACAATCTAGATGACATGGACTGGAAAAATGTATTAAGTTGTAACAATGTTGATATTGCTTGGGGCATTTTTAAATCAAAATTCTTATTAGTTCTTGATAAACTGGTCCATATAAGGAAGTTTTAGTTAAACAAAGAACACAACCTTGGATGTCCAGCAAAAAACTAAACTTAATCAGTCAAAGGGATACTTATCTACATAAATTTAGGAGGTCAAAAAATCTATCGGACTACAAGCTGTTTGTCTATCACAGAAATCAGGTCAAATATTAAAACAGAGCTAAATCTCAGTATTATACATGCTGTAAATGAAAATCAAAATCGACCGCGAAATATTTTAATGATTATTTTATTCATATTGCTTCATAGCTCGTTGAGAAGCAACCATCATGTTCTGGTCGATTTGGTCAAGCTCACGTTGTTGATTTTTATCGTAAACAAAATGTTTCAGATAATATGTTTGGTCTAATCAGTGTAACTGTGTCCAATATATTAAATAGCATAAGCGCTAGTAAGGCAACGGGTTTAGATGAACTCCCTGCTAGATTTGTCAAAGATTATTTTGTCATAGCAAAACTTCTTACTCACATTATCTATAACTACTGGAAATATCCCCGATGACTTGAAGATGGCCAGGGTTGTTCCATTGTATAAAATGAAAAATAAGACTGATGTTGAGAACTATATACCACTTTCAGTGTTAAGTATAATTTATAAAGTGTTCAATTGTCTTCAATAAACTAAGTGACTTTTTAATGGAACATAAACTACTATATGAATTTCAATCTGGTTTTCGGTCACTGTATTCCACTGATACATGCTTGATCCACCGAACCGATTACATTAAACAAGAATGTGGTAATGGCGATTACACAGGCATGGTATTGTTGGATTTGCAAAAGGTTTTTGATACTGTAGATCACACCATTCTTTTGAAGAAGCTTAAGGGTGTAGGTGCAGATGAACTCTCTAAATGTTTGGTTTACATCTTATTTGACGGGTAGAGTACAAGTTACCGATGTCGATGGAACAAAGTCTGGGGCAAAAGTTATCACTTGCAGTGTACCACAAGGTTTCATTCTTGGGCCTCTACTCTTCCTGTTATATGTAAATGACATGTTTGATGCAGTTAAATGCATGCTTTTGTTATATGCGGACGACTCAGTCTTGCGTGCCTCGGTAAAGGATTTAGCAGAAGTAGAGGCAACTTTAAGTTCGGAGCTGGAATCCGTCAGCGAATGGTTAATCAATAACAAACTGTCTCTTCATTTAGGAAAAACAATCCATCGTGTTTGGAACGAAGAGAAATTTGTACAAATGTAACAATCTTAATGGAAATATTATTGAATGAAAGTCAAGTTTCACATATTTAGGGGTGACTTTAGATCAGTCCCTTTCTGGTGATATTATAGCTTCTAATAACAAACTTCTTTCCTTTATACTGGCATATGCCACTGGAACAATTTGCCAATCAAAATAAAACAACGTCGATCTAAAATTAGTTTTAGAAAAAAGGTGACGATCCTTTTATGTAGTAGATTGGTGGCTCATGAACACAATCTTTACGTTGCGTCTTATTATTAATGCATAATATTTATTTATTTATTTATTGTATTTTAAATTTTGCTATTTTTTACTTATATACTATTTTTATTTTGTTAAATCTTACTATTAATTTTTTATTTTTTATTTTTTAATAATTACTTTTTTTATTATTCTTTAGGATCACATTGGAAATAAGTATACTATGTATGCTTTTATGTGCTATCCTCGGTATTATTATATATATATATATATATATATATGTAATTTGTCTTCTAATTATGCAATGCATGTATATAATTTTACTGAATAAACTCACTCACACTCACTCACATAATACATATTGAAATGTATATATATGTATCTATATGTACATCAATACACGAGTACATACAATATGTAATTGTATATATGGATGTATGTTGATACGTTGAGTAATCCTCAACTATCTATTTAAGTCATATTATTCTGATCGTTTCATGTAAATCATGTTTTTGTTTACATTGATGGAGTGGCTCCTGTGCTAGCGATATAACATATCTTAATGGGAGTCTCGCGACCCTACTTATGACTTAAGTTATTCGTTGTGTATGTATTGTATACATACGTCTAATAAATTGATTCTGAGTTCTGAGTTCTCTCAACCTACTCACCCTCGCCTTTGTCTTGCACCCTCCGATGGTGCCTGGCTTTGTCGTGCCCGTCTCGTAGAATCTCGACAGTATTTTACTGACACAGCCGTGTGAGACAAGAAGTTGACGAGAAATGTCACAAGGTCGCACACCCATCAGTGCCATCTCAACAATACGGCGTCTCACGTGATCCGGAAGTGGTCGGCCATTGACGAATATGCCTCCTAATTGGTTGATTCCCGTCTGACCTGCAAGCGACGATTATTATTATTACAGTAACACGTTTTTATACAATGATCGTTAGCCAACCTATATATGTTATAAATAAAAACTGGTAAACGAAATTGTATCACAAAGTTCCGTAAAGCAGTTTATTATTTAACCAACGGAACTCGTTGTGCATTCTCTCTGTTTAAGTAAATACTCACCTACAGCGAATTATCCAGCTGAACTTGAAATTGACAAGTCTGGCTTAGTATAAATCAAATAAAATTTTATTTTGCAACAACAACAAACAGCAACATAATCGAATACACAAAACAGTTTAAAAAAAGTAATGTTGTGTTGCATGGGGTCACATGGCATGTTAGATGCCGTTTTCCTGTAACCCCACAAGGATAAATTTAAACTACGACACACATATACACGTGTACGAAAACTATATTACAACGATGACTGTGTAACAGCGGACTGGGGGTAGGATGGAATTAATAATAATAAAACACATATTATAGAAAACAATTGTATGATACTTATCCGGATCCAACGTAGATATAAAACACCTCTAACTGCACTCCACACATCTGGGATTTAGGCAATGTGCATAGTTGAGATAGCTGTCTATATATTGTTTGCATAATAAAACTTTGGATTTTGGTCTAGATTTTGTGTTTTGTATCTTATAATCAAGACTGTTCCATATTTTTATGAAATTATGTTTAGGTAACTTAGATGAAAAATGTGTTCTGGGTTTCTCTGTATGTAAGAGGTTATTTTGTCTGGTAAGTCTGATATTAGTGGCTAAGTTTTTTCTAGGTATATAATATTTAAAGGATTTAGGCAGTGTGTTATGTTGATAATCATACATAAATAGTAAGACGTGCAACCTGTATATATCACCAAATGTAAATATATTTTCAGATTTAAAAATAAAATCAATGTGACTTCTGTATCTTTTTTTATTAAGGATTCGTATAGCGCGTTCTTGTAAAATGTCTAACTTCCTTACAGTATTTCCATTTCCCCATACTTGTACACCGTAAGTTAAATTACTTTGAATTAAAATAAAATTTAGGGTTTTTAAGGCATTGTGAGGTAGAACACGTTTAATTCTATTAATTGCAAAAATTGCTCTAGATATAGGTCTAGAAACACAGCCAGTGTAGGGGGTCTTTTGTTTTTTATCGTTTGCATCTGCAATATCCTTGAGCATATGCAGTATTGGGTGATTAATAGAATGTTTCGCACGAAATCCATGCTGGTGTTTATATAAAATGTTATATGTTTTGTATAATATGATAAGCATACAATGTTTTCCATTATCTTAGAAATAGCCGGTAGAATACTTAAAAGTCTATAATTATTAAACATTTTGTTGTTATCTGATTTGAAAACATGAATTACTTTTGCGGTTTTTAAGTTTTCAGGAACAGTGCCCGTAATAAATGATTTATTTAATATATGCTCAAGCGGAATGGCTACTTCATGTATGGTCGCTTGCAGTAGTTTAGTGGATAAGCCGTCGAATCGTTCGGTACATTTGGTTTTAAGCTTTTGAACATTTCTTTCAATTTCAGTTGTCTGTATGGGTTGCATAAAAAAAATTACCGGATAATTTCCTTGGAGGTGTGTATCAAATTGCTTAACAGGAAGAGCTACTGAGTTGCTTATTGATTTACCTATTCCAACAAAAATATTAAATTCTTCTGCAATTTTGTTTAAATGTCCGTTTATGATGAAGGTTTCAGGTAGTTTGGATAATTTTAATTTTTATGTATTGCCTGTCGTAGCACAGCCCATGTTTATTTGATATTGTGCTTACGTTCTTCCAGCATGTCTGTGTAATAAGTACTTTTTGCTGCTCATTTAATCTCATTAACAACTCTACAATGTTCTCTATACTTATTAATAATTTCTGGATTAGGTTTGTTTAATTTCTTTCGGAGTAACTTTGCTTTATTTAGCGAAGAAGTCAATTTGCCTGATGTCACCCAAGGTTCACGTTTAATGTGTTTTTCTTAACTTTAACAGATTTAATGGGACAAGATATTTCGAAAAGTGATTTGTATATTATCATAAAATTATCGTAAGCTTCATTCGCATTGGCAGTGGATAATACAGTTGAGTAATCAGCCTTAGCCAATAGATTTCTAAATGATAAAATATTTGTTGGGGTCAATTGACATATAAGCGAAGCTTAGACCAGTAAATCACTAGAACACTTTTCTGCTCCTTGCAGAGGACACCAACGGAGACTTTAACATCGGCCAAGTGGTACTTCCGTAGGCACACCATCACACACAACATCAAAGCTTCCGTTCGGTGCGAACTCAAGCGTGGCACAAACTAATCACGTGGAACGTGACAATTCGCTTTGAAGATCCACTTACGGTCAATTTAACAATATAATTAATATTGGGTTGAGCATCAACACATGCATTTCTAATGGCGCGAAACAATGTACACTGTATTTAGACAGTAATAGCAACGTATATGTAAGATAATAAACTGGCGAACAGACTACAAAGAAAGTTTATTGTAGAGTGAACATTATGACAAGTAAAAATATTTGTAACGTAACTTCAGTATACCGTATCGTCATTATGTTGTGAATACGCCCTATTGATGTTTATGAGAAAAAACTGCATACAATTACTTCATAGTTGACAATCCTTGGCGCTCACTGTCAATGTTAACATACTTGTAGGTGTATATCTCTAAATCGGTGCTTGGCATTTAACATATTTTAAGTGGCAAACTATGAATTGTCTTATAAACCTGACGACACGTATTACCCCCAATGTTATCATATAAAACAATGCAATTATTTTACTTCTAGCTAATCTTGGAAGTACACAGTCTTGTCATTTCTTTCTCATAGACCATGGAGTGTATATATATATATATATAATATATATATATATATATACACACCATGGTCTATAGTAAATAAATGACAAGACTGTGTACTTATATGATTAGCTGGAAGTAGAATAATGAATTAAATTAAATTAAAACTTCGTCATTATCTGTTTATGAATAGAGTGTTAAATAAATAGTAATCGACGGCCTCGCGTATAGCTACAATATTGATACAAAAAATGCATACAATTAAGAAAAATAGCATGTCAATGGCTATCTATCCTTAGTGCTGCTCCTGATTTGCATATGTTGAAATGCGATTCGATACGAATCATTCAAACGTCAAAAAGTATTCATTGCAAAAGGTCATTGCAATACATTTACACCTTCAACTTGTTTGAATACGTATTGGTTGTAATATACGTGTGTGTGTGTGTGTGTGTGTGTGTGTGTGTGTGTGTGTGTGTGTGTGTGTGTGTGAGTGCGTGCGTGCGTGCGTGCGTGCGTGCGTGCATGTGTGTGTATACATATATTTATATATATTTATTTACATTTATACACACACACACACACACACACACACACACACACACACACACACACACACACACACACACACACACACACACACACACACACACACACACACACACACACACACACACACACACACGTTTGAATAATTCCTATTGAATCGCATTTCAACCTATACAAAGCAGGAGCAGCACTAAGGGTGGATAGCCAGTGACTTGTTAGTTTTTTCAATTGTATGCATTTTGTACCATTATTGTAGCTATACGCGAGGCCGTCGATTACTATTTATATAACATGGTCCGACCGTCCACTCTGTTCGTAAACAGATAATGACGAAGTTTTAATTTAATTTAATATATATTGCCATATTTGAGCAATCAAGATGTTAGAATATAATATCGTTTATAGTATGTAACAAGATGCTACGATATAAAGCGATCCGACTGCGTAACTTTAAATCCTAAAGATCGTAATTGACGTGGCGTGATTCACAACTTCCGTTATTAGCCACTTCTCGAAAGTTAATATCCATTTAAAACCATAAAAAATTTGAAACTCTATTGTAATCATCTTGATGGCCTTTGTAGTAGTTTACTAAATCTGCGAAAGAACACCACACGCCCGTAATTACCATGAAACCATAACAACATCGTAAATTAGTGTGACATCAAAATATTAGGTTTGTTTACTCGGGGTTTGTCAACACTCGGGGAATTCGTCTCTGTCGGAAATCTCTTATTACCAATTTATCACGTATAAACGCAGCAGGTTTGTGATGTTTAATTATCACATCTGACAATATAATGGCTAATTTGGGAGAAATCCAAACCACGAAAATGTCAACTATTACACAAACGTTGACCGTCTAAACCCTAATTATCGTTAAGTTAACATCGTAGGCAAACTGTTATAATGCGTATTTATAAAACGCAATTATTTAATCTATTTTATTGTCAAGGTAGCTTTAAATACCTTGCTATAGAATATTGTAACCGACCAACATTTTGCAGCGTCAAAGATATGCAATTTATAATGATAATTATAATGTTTAGTTGCCGTCTCGTGAATCAGTTCCCTTGGGGATAATAAGTTTAATAACGCTGTCAGGAAAAACAGCGTGCATTGTACCAGCTTTGAAGGGCAGGCATAACATTGGTAAACATTATAAAGAGATTATTATTTAACGACAGCCAATTAAACAACCATTATATTTCAACAGCGAAACTGAAACATGATTTAGTTGTCCAAATCATAACCGTTAAATATATCGTCTATATACTTGTACTACTAATAACCAAGTACGTTGACTACTACTACGTTAACTGTATGTATATATATATATATATATATATATATATATATATATATATATATATATATATATATATATATATATATATAATAGTATGGCCTATTATATTACGTTGCGTTTTTATTACGACGTGAGCACGTTTATAATCTTGTTATAAACATTAACATTTGAAGCTGCTGTTGTTATTGTTAAATGTATTTTCTATTTTTAATAAAATTTAACAAAACAATATTCCTAAGAAAATGATCGACGTCGGTGTGAGAGGGCAATGACACTGTTGCTACAAACGCTTACTGGAACAAAGACATGACTACTATTGCACACACCTGCGTGTGACATCGCGTTGCTGGAGAGTGCAGTCGGCGTCGCGTGATAGGCCGTTCTGCTGAAAGGTAAAACAGTAATTAGCATTGCTTTCGCTAGAGTACATGTCGGCTGGAGTACATAAGTGGACGTGTTTGTTCGGCGTTGTGACAAAAGCCGCAGCGCGCGCTCGCGCGTGAAGCTGGCGACACGACGCGAGACAATCGGGGGACGGGTCATCGTTGACAGTTTGGCGCGTCTAACGGGCACCCCTTTTGTGGCGGGTTAGCGTGTGACGACGCAGTTTCATGCTAATTTTCCGTCTGAAAAACTTACGTTTTCACTCGACTGGATGCCCCGCTGTGAGTTTATGACAGCGTTGACGGGCGACGTCGTTTGTCACGCATTGTCGCGCAATTTCCTTCGTTTTCAAGAGTTGTAACCGTGAAACAATAACCCGTTACGCAGCGCGTGTGAAGTTTGTATGCGGACTTTTAAGAGTCGCGTGAATAATGAGCACAAAAATAATGTTACGACTACATGTGATGTGTGTTTATGATGACTGCAGATCTAATAATTCACGAAATAGGTTAAACAAATTCAAATATAACAATATAATGTGGTTTGTGTGAGAATCATGGCTAAACTGAGAGAGCGATAAAACAAAATAACATGTTAAGCATGTTACAAAGTCGTTACATTAATCAAAAGGTTGGTTTTAGAATGTTTTCCCGAAAAATCAAACATATATCTATTATCTATGTCTTATCCATTATGACACACCAGCTGAATTCCTCAAATTGCCTTATTTAGTTTAGATGACCAATTAGACAAACGCTTAATAATTGTTGACATGATCCCGCCAAACGTCCGCAAAAATACAAAATTAGTTTGATTCTATTCAGCGAACCTAATTCGCGATGTGTTAAATGAACTTGCAAAGAATGCACATCCTCTGGTTGGCGCTACGTACCCACGGGCGCAGAAGACGGTTTCCCGCAGGTTTGCAGCATTCGTACCAGACGTTTGTTAAGACGTAAATATGAGTAGTGTTTCGCAACGCAAACTTTCGTAGAACGTCCCAAACTGAATGGTTTACGGTGTTTGGAACAATCGTAGAAAACACGCGTAACATTGTGAACAATCAATTAACGTCTGACTAGCATCTGGAACGAACGCTAAAACCGGTAAAAAGTAACCGCGTTTGTTTACTTCGGAAGGGTCGTATAGTTGAACACCGAGATGGAAAGCGTCTGGCAGGAAACGCTTACCATATCTATACCTTATCATTCACTCGTTTACTCACCCACTCACTCTCACTCGTTCACTAACTCACTCATTCATTTACTCACTCACTCACTCACTAACTTACCCACTCATTCACCCACTCACCCACTCAGTCGGTCATCCACTCACTCACTCACTCACTCACTCACTCACTCACTCACTCACTCACTCACTCACTCACTCACTCACTCACTCACTCACTCACTCACTCACTCACTCACTCACTCACTCACTCACTCACTCACTCACTCACTCACTCACTCACTCACTCACTCACTCACTCACTCACTCACTCACTCACTCACATACGCATTCGTTCATTCAGACAATCATTCACTCACCCTTTTTAATACAAATGGCTACTCACGATTCTACGGTTGTCTTCGTTGTTCTCGCCGTCCAGGTTTGGATACGCCTCGCCCGGTGTCGACGTTTTATGACGAACCGGTGGTTAACTAATTGCAGAACTGCTAATTAGCATTAGGACACGACCAATCCGAAAGCCGGTTTCTGGCGGAGCTTCTCGCTGCGTCGTTCCGTCTGTCGGTCTACGATTCGTGTCCTGCTGCAATATTAATGGTGCTTCTTCGGCGGCATTGCTATCAATTAACGTTGTGACAACGTATAGCACATCTTACAAAACACCGTTTCTTAATAGTAGTGTGTACAACATCTGCAATACCCTTATGCATCGGCGATGATCGTTTAGGGCAGCAACTCGCACTAAAGCACAAATCAGTTGTCTTCTCCCTGATATATTTATAGAGGGTCTATGTGTGAGACGAAAGGAAACTGTTGACATTTGTAATAGTAACATAAAAGAAGAGATAAATGAAGTCGAAACAATGACCAGTGTGAAGACCTTAATTTGATGTTTCTGTGCTTCGTTTCTAAAAAAAAATCATATCTCTCTTGTGGTGTGCTTGCATGAGGGGGGGGGATTACATTACTAGGAGGAACTTCACCTCTTGCCTGTATGTGTTGGATGGAAACCACACTACTAAGTTCTCAGTTCCTTTGCCCCCGTTGTATTTCAACGTCAATTAAATATGCTTTGCCTCTTTCTCTCGATACAATATCTACGCGTTTGTTACGCATTGTTTTGCATGGGAGTACTGTTAATTCTACCTTAAGCAGGTTTTTCATTAAGTAACCTATTTCCACCATCCCACCTGTTCCACTGTAGTATCGATCCAGCGTTTTTTCATTACATTCCTCTTATGCATATTATAATATTTTTTCGTTAGCTTTAAAGCAAATGTGTATTGTTGTGAGGTTTTAAGGATGCTACTCTCGTTCCACCAATAATGCCCATAAAATGTTACCACGAGTTAGAAACGCAAGCGCTGTGGTTTTCTGGTAATCGGATGTTTGTCCAACAAATATTGCTAGCATTTAAGACCGGTTTTGGAATACTGTAACTTAAACGTATTATGGCAACACGTAGGCAAATTGGAAACAGCCTTCATTTACGTCCTATATACATACAATGCCGTGGAAATATGGGATCCATTGCTTGCTTCTTGATGTGCGATATGCCCCATCAACGGCTAATGCAAAATGTTGTGTAACTAAAAAAATGGGGAGGGAGCAAAACTACACAACAGTGCACGTCCAAGCTCAAAACGGAATCACTAGGCATAGGTTTCTGCGTCACCTGGAAACCAACGGTAGAACACAGATTTGGAATGAAGGCAATAATGATAATGACGAGTTGGGTAGTGAACATAGGGAGCAAAGGCTGGTGGTGGACCGCAAATACGTTGATGGAACAGAGCAGCAAATACGTCTATACATTACTTTGGCATGCATATATATTATATACTATTGCAAATATACAGGTCTTTCCTGAATCCCGCTCTCCGTTTCGGAGAGATCTTAATCATCGACACGGACAAAACAAGCAAGCACCTGCCCAGTTCCAGGCCACTTTTTCGCTACCCTAACAATGCCACACCGCTGTTTCGAGATTCCGGCCTTCAAAGGGCCGGGCGGCTCGTTCTTGTTGAACAAATGACGTGCCTCGCCGGCCAATTTCCTCCCGCGCTGGCGGCACGAACTCCGCGGCTCTGCGCAACTGTCTAATTGGCAAATTACGAAGTCGCAGCAGTTCTCCGGTATCAGCGCGAGTGTCGTTCCGTCGCTTTGAGTTTGATCGGCAGTTCCGTCCTCTAACGTCTCGACGACAGTTAGCGGAGGCAGGCCAGTCGCCATTCACCTTTCCGCTTTACGTCGGCGTTGGCACAGCGCGTAAACAAAGTCGAAGCCTGGCGGACGTCATTATAAGAGATGGCGTGTAACTGTTTAACACGAGGTTCGCTTGCAGACTGTTTCAGATAGCGGTAAACGTTAGGAATAAATTTGTGACACACAACACCCATCTATCTACGAAAGAACAGTGTGTGTGTGTGTGTGTGTGTGTGTGTGTGTGTGTGTGTGTGTGTGTGTGTGTGTGTGTGTGTGTGTGTGTGTGTGTGTGTGTGTGTGTGTGTGTGTGCATGCATAGGCTCTAAACACTCACGATTTGATCATTTGATACACTTCGAGTCTCTTAACATCCTTCAAACTTCCTACAGTAGACCTACGTCAAAACGGTGATCCTTACTTCAGTGTAAAACCTACATGTTCGCCATCAGATTTGTTTTTGTTTGTCGCCGTTCTGGTTTGTCGATGTCAAAGTTTGTTGCCGTTTTGACTCGACATATCGCCCTTTGACCAACGTTGTCGCCATTTTGGTTTGTCGTTTAGGCTGTATCGCCTTTTTGACTTTTCGCTTCAAAGTAAAGGTAAAGGTAAGTTCTTATATAGCGCAACACCAAGTCCCCAGGACTGCTCAAAGCGCTTTACACTTCACTCCCTGGCATACCTGTTCAATCGAACACCATCTCGATTTATCTGGGAAGCATTAAGTCACGCTGCAATTAATGCGCGAAGACTATTCGTACACAAATACCCACGTACTCATTCACACAGCTGAGTAAACTGAAGCAATGTAGAGTAAACGAACTTGCTCAAGGTTCGACACCGCCGCACACGATTCGAAGTTCGAACCAGGGTTCTCTCAGTCGAGAGTCCGAAGCTCTAGCCGCTGCTATATTGCACTCCACGTGAAATATAATGCTATTAATTTATATGAAACTTCAGATCCATAAATTAAGATAACTGAGGCATTTTAGTTATACCAAACAGCAATAATAGCTTCGTACGAGTTAGCCAAAGAAAGTCCATTTAAAGTTAATATGCATTGACAATTATTCCATTGACTATTCCACTGACAGACCGACTGTTTTACAAACATTGAAACACTTAATTTATTGGTATTTTAACATCTCAGTTGGTTGATTAAAATAATATTCATTCGAAGAGCGTTCCTATCGTAATAGTTCATATCGTGTTAGTTTCAAATTTATATATATATATATTATATATTGACACACACACACACACACACACACACACACACACACACACACACACACACACACACACACACACACACACACACACACACACACACACACACACACACACACACACACACACACACACACACACACACACACACACACACACACACACACACAACATACACATATGCGTACACATGTATGCACGCACGCACTCACGTGCACACAAGCACACGCGTGTATGCACACGCACACAAAGTGGTAAATTGTTAATCCGGATACTTTAATACCCAGTGTGGAGTGTAGACCATTTTTATGTCCGGATTAGCGAGCTTTCCGGATAAACGAATCATGCATATAACGGGGTAACGTTTGAAAACAAATCCGTTCTTGTGAAATGACGCTTGGATAACAAGATTTTCAGATTATCAGATTCCCGGTTAATAAGATTCCATTGTATGTGATCGTTTTTCGGCAATAAAACACAGACTAACAAATCGTCATATGTAATACTTAAATGAAACATTTTCACCGAATGACTATATTGGTCTGTACAATTCCACGTTATGCAATTTCAGTCGGTACTTCGGCAATAAAGAACAAAGCATAACGTTTACCGTGGTTAAACTGATGTACGTTGAAATCGAATTTTTTGACTTTTAACTTTACGAAATCCCCAATTCGACCATCGTGGCTTACCACAAAAATCGTTGATCATTCCTTGTAAAGATTTTTATTTAGGTAAACTAAACTAGATGTTTCCGCAAAACGCAATAATTGCAAGCTGAAACCGACATGGCAATTAGAGTAACTAAGAACCAAGATGTGAAGTGGTTTTACAGCAATTTTACCAGTAAACAAGCGACGACAATTTGCATGAATCGCCTTTATTAGTGGATCTCCACGTTGACATGTATCGTATGGATGATCAGTTATTAAATGTGGTTAGCTAAGTGGCATGTTTTTGTCGAACGATTTCGCTAATTTGGCTGAAACAGTAGCCGCGTTTCAAAGAGCGTAATCGCCAATTACCTGGTATCCCGTTCGATCGTTAACGTAGTTGCATTGTGGTGATTTATGTCATATTGTCTTATAAATAGCTAAGCGAGCCTACATGAAATAATTCGTTTGTAAATGCACATAATCATCCCCCCGCAGCAACACATTGACACGTTCACCATCGTCTTCAGATTTAATGTAATGTGTTTATTTATTTAGTCATATTACATTTCCTTAATCAATGAGCTTTGGAAAGCGCCAAAGAATAGCGCATCTCGCGAGTAATTCGCAAACTGTCTATTTTATCCTCCATCATACAGTTTCTTTTTATTATAATATATTACACTTAAAAATTGAACCCACAATCGATTATTACCGAAATATATACATAATTTGTCGCTAATTAAATGTTTCTGACCACAGTATTCACGATGCAAACAATTACATAGTAAACGCAAAATTATATTTTCGACAAAAGTAAACCGGCTATTGTTGTTTCAGTACCTCGCGGTGACAGTTTTGAACAACTAGTTCGGTGCTAATTTCATGAGTGTCTATCATCAACTAGAGATCTCATATTTCCCTTGTCCTTTATTCGTTGTCAGAAGTAGGTCTATAGTCTGTACATGAAACTGCAGACGATCATTACGCCGCAGTTGGCGAAGCTATTAGATCTCCCGTAAGTTATACTCTCATTCATCGTCAAATTATAATGAAAGGTTACAATAAAGTGACTAGGCAGGTGCCTTTATCTACGAATTCAGGAGCCAGTGAATCTTTTGTTGATCGGCGATATAAATTTGAGTGAGTTACAGAGACATTCTCGTATTATGGCGACACTCACCATACAAGTGACAGGAAACAGTATGTCGCGCATGCGCAGAAAAAGGCTACTACAGTTGAAATAGCTTAATTAATTCGTTCGAATAATTTGTCAAGTTGGTGTTGACATAGACCTACGTATTTATGGATTGGAAACTGTGATTGTAAGTCTTGGTGGTTGCAAAAATGCTATTTTATTTAATATGTCATAATGAATTATTCTTGCACATCGAATAAACTTAGTATTCACTTTTATTATAACAAATATTACATCTGATACTAAACAGTTTCCCCCATTTCAGGTTAAGGCGGGTGATATGTATTATACATTTCGCGCGGTCTTTTATTACGATCTATGTTTTACATTTTCTAAATTATTCCCTTGTGACCCTGTCAAAGGATATACTATAGATCGGGGGTATATGTCCGTGGCTTGGTGTATTCTTTTCAAACAAGAAAATATCGGGAGTGTGTGCGTATATGTTTCCAATAAAATAGTCAACACAACCAAACATCTCAGTATCTCACAATTTGTGATACTGACATTAAAGAAAGCTATCCGTTTCGTTACCCGGAATCAGCCAAGGTGGTATGCCTAATGTTTAAACAGCAATCTGCTGAACTGATTGTGTTGAACGTAGGGAAAAGCGAACTTGTTGAACATCAAATGGTATTGCCGTTAACCCTGTCCATCTCGGTATTATTGCCAATAAAGCTTTTTTTACAATCATGTGAACATTTCGCGAGGTGCAACCTTCAAATTGTAAACAGTTTTATGGACTTACTAAACATAATTTGGCGGGAAAAATATACCTTCAACATATATCTATTTTAATCAAAAAACATTACATTAATTAATTAATAAAAAAATCAGGAACACACTGGCTCGTTTTAACGTCTTGTATGTTTCTTACCAATGGATATGAATAAATGTGCATTATCGTAATTAATCTGACAAATCGTTAGACCAGAGATTCGTAGCCAAAGCTAAAGTCGGCAATATTATTATTAGTTACATTATTATCAGTTAGTTAGAATCGATAATAATAATAATAATAATGATAACAATAATGAAATTAATAAAAAGGGAATTTAAGTGGTTTGCTTGGTAAACCATGAGTGGTAAATTTGCGGAAATAGTTCAGGTTTTCGTATAAGATAATATAGAAACGCACGACAATAGAACATTTACCAATGCTACAACTACCTTTGAAAAAATAAACTAACAATAATATTGTAACTCACAACTAACACTTACACCTGTAATGAAATTATATTCAAGGAAACACATATTTACTAACAAGGCATGCAGCTTAAAAGAAAAAATATTATCTTGGCAAAAACCTGAACTATTTCCGTAATTTTACAACTCATGATTTACCAAGCAAATCACCGAAATTCCTTTTGTTATTAATTTTATTATTGTTATCATCATCACCAGCATTATTATGTATTACTTGTAATATCCACACGGACACGCACGCACGCATGCAAGCACGCAATCACACCATATGCATCCTACTACTGATGAGTGCTTTAAAATGCTGCCTAATCGGAACTTTTCCTCATTAATTAATATTGCGTTTAATATGCCCAAAACAATGTTCGCCATTTGAATGTGGCGCCCGTGAAACGATCCTGGAATTTCTAGTTTAAGATGAGGGTTCCCTTTAAGATGAGCAATCAAAATTGCAAGTACAACTGATTCAGCCAACTTTCTACTAATAACTACGACCCCTGCTTTGAGGGATGATTCGTGTTACCAGACCAGACAAGATTGCGTTAACTCTACTCCTTCTAAAGTTACCCTTGTGAACGTGTGTCGCTTATTTCACGCACGACAGCACTGTTTACTATTACAAATCCTGTCTTGAGCTGGAAAGCCAATCGCCTTTAAACATCCCTACCCCCATGATTGCCGCTATTTACTCAGTAAGCGAGCCGCTCGGCCATTCAATAGAGGTAGTCGCGCGACTTTGCGAGGCGAACCGTCCTCCACAATTAGTTTTTATCAAAGGCGGCGGCGAGCGCGGTGAATCTCGACGCGTGCCTTGCACCGGCCAATTAGAACAACGATTATATTTGTCCGCCAGTTGCTGCTCGCTAATAGCGTGTTTCTGGTGAGCCAATTTCCCGTCGGTGATTGAAAGATCGCTCGGTTTGTTTCCGCGACGGGCGCGCGTCAATTTGTCGTCAGCTGCGCGAATCCGGCAAGTGTCAGCCGAGGAACGTTGACATACGTCGTACGTGGAACGACTTTACGCCGGTTCAACGTGGATCAGAAAGACCACTAGCATAAACATGGTATTGGCTGTTTTGTACACGAGTGGCTGGCTAGGTTTCCCTGTCGACATTATGTTGTGTTTCAGTGGCAGGGTTTTCATAAGTATTATTATATTTTTGTTTGTTTACCATCGTCCATAATTTGATTATCGCTGTATGTTTCACACAGGATTTCATATCAAAACGAAATGCTACTTGAATATTTTTTTAATATATAAACTGTATTATTCAACATAATGTTATTATTTAAACATGCGTGCGTGCGTGTGTGTGTGTGTGTGTGTGTGTGTGTGTGTGTGTGTGCGTGCGCGTGCGCGTGTGTGTGTCTGTGTTATTGTGTATGTGTATGTGCGTGGTGGGGTTCACGTTACACAGTTCCGTTATTTTCCTTCTATCTTCTCGCATTACTCTACGTATTCTTCGGACCCAGTTGCTCTCTGCTGTATGTAGCTTCTACTCCTGTCTCGCCGTCAGTACCAGTGTTCCCGGCCCAACGCTTGTTAAAAATAACAGAATGTTTGCGAAAAATAACAGATAACTGTTTTATGGTAGGTTTGTTAGCTTGATTGAAAACAAAGAACATTCATGATACAGTTTATATATATATATATATATACTGTATATTATGATTATGCGAAACGAGCAGTTGCGTTTGAGAGCTCAATGAACCCTGACAGACAACTTTTTTCTGTAAATTTGGTCAAGTTGTATTAGAAAGTACGGCAGGGATATTAATTAACCGATTTTCTGATCATCAACCATACTTCATGATCTTAGACATCACCAAAAAGATATAATATCCTCTTAAATATTCAAAAATAAATGTATTAAGCACAGAGGTAATGCAGAACTTTAGATATGAAATTAAATCAGACGAAATTTACAATAAACTTAATAAAATCCCAAATGTTGATCCAAATTTAAATTATGATATAATATATAAAGAGATTCTACGGTCTCAACACACGCCAAGCAAAATTTGAAAAATATAAGCATAAGAAATATGCATGGATTACTCATGGTTTGCTCAAATCAATTAGGTACCGAGATAAACTTTAAAAACAATTAAAATTAACTAAGCCAAATTCACCAAACTATGAAACAGTTAGCATTAACCTTAAAAGGTATATTGGAATATTAAGGAAAAGCATTCGTGCAGCAAAAAAAAAAAATTTTAGTCATGTTTTTATAGAAATGATGTAAAATTAACAGATCAAAATGTATTGCTAATAAATTTAATACTTTTCCACAAACATAGCTCACGCTAGTGCAAATTATATTAAATATTATGGCAATAAAAACTTTAATTATTATTTAAATAAACACATAGATACGATATTTAGATTTCATAACATTGATGAAATCTAAATATCGTATCTATGTGTTTATACAAAGATACAAAGTCTTCCTACAAAAACAGTTGTGGATTTGATAGTATTTCTTCAAAATTAATTACAATAATTGAGCCTGCAATAATTAAATCATAAACTATATTAATAAATAAAGTGCTAAACACAGGAATTGTTCCTGATAAACTCAAAATTTCCAAAATAATTAATATATTTAAGTAAGGTGATCCAACATTATTACAACATTATAGGCCCTTTTCTCTACTTCCAACGATCGCTAAAGTAATAGAGAAAATAATTTGTTGCTCAGTTATCAGCATATTTTAATGATACCAATCTGCTTTATGACAATCAGTACGGTTTTAGACCTAAACATTCAACTGAATGTGCTGCATTAGAATTAGTAGATATAATTATAACGCAAATGGATAAACATGGCGTTCCGATTAACATATTTCTTGATCTTTCTAAAGCTTTTGACACCATTGACCACACCATTTTATTAAATAGAGGGAGGGAGGGAGGGAGGGAGGGAGGGAGGGAGGGAGGGAGGGAGGGAGGGAGGGAGGGAGGGAGGGAGGGAGGGAGGGAGGGAGAAAGAATATTCAATTTATTTTATTTTGTAATGTACATACATCGGTTTGCTTAATGGTACTGTTGTGAGACAGAAAAGGGTTCCCATCACTCCGCTCGGAGTCTTGGATGAATACAATAATTAAATATGTACGTCAAATGTATACGATAAACTCGAAATGCCATATCCATACGTGTGTAAATTGCTTAGCATTAATGTACATAAATTTAAATGCTACGTTACCAAAAAAACTCTGGTAAGAATTACAGCAGATCTGGTTTTCCTCGGACGACCGTGTCGCTTGTGCGCCTTACGCTGAGATGATGCTGATTCCACTCTCCTGCAATCTGGTCAAGGTCGGCTTGAATCAGCTGGGTGAAGCAAAATCGCAAGCACTCCCTAAAATGAACGAAGTTTTTCGAATTGTATTGAATTCAGTTAGGCCTACCAATCTTGTGCATATGTCGTGCATTCACGTAAAAACATTTTTATGTAAAAAAAATGCTGTACTTATACAGCGTAAACATTTATGTACGTTAGTCTAGCTGAGGTCTTGCTTTTAAATGATTATGTTACTGACCCAGGTCGTTTGCACAAAGAGTCACGTTGTTTCAGAAGTGTATACAAAATACTGCTTACATCTTAAAGGGAATAAAAACATAGATTGCTTGAATTCATGTTATATTACATCCTGCTATCTATTTCCACGTCCACCAAGCCAAAAAAATCAAAAAATTCAATGAATTAGAAATTCCACATTTTATGCTGTGCATCCGGACATTTTCGAATATGCATATTTTTTGCGCGCTTTTCGGGATGCGGAGATGTGACGTCATTTATGACTCAACCTCGCACCAGGCCGACCCTTTCCATGCATTCAGAGCATGTTTATAGCTTTTGGGTCGAAACGAGGGTCAGAATGAGTTATTGTGCAATATTCCGACGTAATACAAACACTAGTCATCATAGAGGAACAAGCAGTTATCTTACGGTTCCACATGAATCGAATTTTATTCAAAATAACGAATGCGAACGGGCCTACAAGTCGACTAGGTTTCGCCGAGCTTGGCCTTGGGCTCGTTTTCAGAATAATTATATCGAATGCAACCAACGGGAGATAATCTACATCAATAAAACATACATAGCAAACATATATTGTATCCAGCTACAGAAAGTAACGTGTATAATATCAAAATATCACTAGAATATCAATATATGAAGAAGGAGTTGTACAATTTATCATAACAACTTAAATCAGTCACTGAATTTCTGTTGGTGCCGCTAGCTCAGTTGGTAGACGCGTTGGTTTCTTGCCATTTATTTTTTAATCGGGCGACGCCGGTTCAATCCTGACAGCATGCAAACTATTGATTTTCTTTACACTTTTTGTTGTTTATGTTTTCACGAAGTAATATAAACCAAATCAATAGTTTTTATATTTTTGTAGTAAATATTTATTCGCCACAAAAATGAAAATATGGTCATTATATGTAACGATGTTTCAAAATTTTATAAATCCAAACAAATATAATGTAATGGATATATATTATTGATTAATTGTAAATATATTGTACGGTAATATATATATATATATATATGTAATTATATATGTGAAAACAGATTGTGATCTGTCTGGATAAATAAAATATTTTTCGGATTTCCCGCTCGCCTATAGTCAAGGAAAAGCTGATGAGCTGATTCGTCTATCCATAAAAACTCATGAACGTATGTCAATGAAAGGTGAATATCATGATACAATTAGTCAAAGCGATAGCTTACCCATACAATAAACTATTCGTACAAACTAACCGTATGTGGGCTGTAACTGCGTTGTGCATCCAAAAACGAGGATTGCAGAAAAGGTTGCACGAGAGGAAACGCTGGTGGTCTGCAACAACAAAAATTGCACCCTATACAATTCGTCTCGACCAGGTCCATTTAGAAATGTTTGAATAATAAAGTCGGCCTTCAAATGGTACAGAATAGTCCCGGCACAAAATCTAAAAAGGGCTCCAGAAAACACTTTAGGGGTACCCAAATGTTACAAGCTGTCATCCATGCCAGGAATTATATATGACCTTTACCGGGTATAACCAGCCCGGATGACATTTTCTATTGTGATTTTTTATTGCGAAGTGAGCTATTTTGTAAAAAAAATGAAGGCAGGGCATTTTGAAGATTTTTCATCATGTACATAATCGGCTATATATGTTCTAATTATAGGGCTACACGATACAATGTTGTGTCAGCTTATGTAGAAAAACGAGTCACGAGTGTACAGCAAATGTTATATCAATAAAGTAGATTTAATTGAAACGAGAGCACAAAATATACCAAATTATATTGAAATTTTAGTTAGGTTTCGTGACCGAAGGTGTAAGATAGTTCAAATAAATTATTTACATACGTGGCACAAGACAACTATTTTTTACATCAAAAAATTCCCAATTCATTTCCAAATAAAATACCATTCGTTTGTCAGACAACGAATGTAATATATTGCATACAAAGCCAAAACACAAGCCCTATTCCGTTTGTTTTTCATAACAACCGTATTCAAACACAACAGGCTATATATCTACTAATTTCAAAGCTACATAGTTAGTGTTGGTATCAAAATGTTTCGAAAGATAATATACGTATGTGTAGTTAATGTACATTTCAATATTACAGACCTATTTGAATGAAAAACACAGAATAGGCTCCGATATGTTAACATTTCAGTTTAGTTTAGTGAACGAAATTGTATAATAGTTCAATACATTACTTGCGCACATGCCGCTTGACTATTATTTGTTTTATCTCACAACAATCCCAGTTCATTTCCAAATGAAACAACATTACTTTGTCAAAACAATTAATATCTTGCTTACATAACCAAAACACTAACATTGCCGCCTTACTTTTCATAACCGCCTTCTTAAACACAATCGGTTATACATCTATTAATTACAGGGCGGCGTATGAAAATTTTGTATCGTTATGTTAGGTATAGTACGTTATATATTCATAGTAATTATGCATGTCAATATTATGTAGTTAATTGAAAGTAAATCAGATATTATGCCACCAGATAGTAAATTTTAGTTTGGTTTCGTGATCGAAAGTGAACAATATTAGTGAAGAATATTTCATATCATTACTTACATTAGTGGCACATGACAATTGCTTTTTTATCTCAAAATAATCCCCTGCATGCAAAACACTAACACTACCCACTTATTTTGCGTAACCGCCAAACCTCGAACACATTCGACTATAATTATATTAATTACAGGACTACGTAGCTAACTTTGTTATTATAATGTTTAGAATGGTACGTTGCGTAGCTGTAATAAATACTTATTTCGATATTATAGACGGACTTAAAAGGAAGGCACACACTATGCCAACATTTGTTGACGACTTTCGCTTAGCACACGATTACGACAATGCTTAATTCTTTGGTTTTGTTGAGCCATTGAGCTTGGATTGCCTGAGGATATTGGCGCTTAAGAAGTAATTTATTTATTATTATTTTATAGTAACATTATACTTGGATATCGTGACGGAAGGTGAAGAATACTTCAAATAAATGCTTATATCCATGGAACATGGCACTTTTATTTGTAACTGAAGAGTTAACTAACATGGCACCATGCGCTTCATAATCGCACACAATATATAATATGTGTAGCATATATGTGCCACACAATTTATAACCGGTTGCTTTTACATATAACCAATCTAATCTGACTCAGTTGCTGAGGGGGCCAATTATGGTGAAACCAAGGGCATTATTTAGAAATTGTGAATTGTCACATCTGGAAGCACTGCAAAATTGTTCCGTGGTCCAGATGTTCATCTACTCAAACCATCCCATGTACTGTACCACAAGCTGATGTAACTTGTCAAGCTTGAATTATCATCTTGAGCAAATATTCCTATTCGTTTGCGCTTTTTACTCCTTTACGGTGCAAATTGCAACAACACTTAATCAAGAACTTTGGAAAAGAACAGGTTCTGTGTCACAACGACGCTTTGCTGTTGTCCATGACATCATCTTAAGATATATAATCAATTGTGTTTAAATACGGTAATGAAAACTAAGGGGGTAGGGTTAGTGTTTCGGTTTTGTATGCCAAATATTACATGGCTTATCGGATAATCTAGTGTTGTTTTACTTGGACAAACACAATTGTCATGCACCAGATGTGTAAATAACGATTTGAATTAATGCCCACTCTTCACAAAACCAAACTAAATTGTTAATATATCTTAGCATACGTTGTGTTTTTCTTTCAATTACGTCTACAATATTGATATGCGCATTAACTGAAAATACGTATCTCACCATTCGAGACATTTTGATACCAAAATTGGCTATGTAAATTTGTAATTAGTACATATAATGCAGATTATGTTCTTGGGCGGCGGTTATGAAAAATAAGGGTATGGTTATTATTTTGGTTGTGTATGCTATATATTATATCCTTTGTAAGAACATCAAGAGATGTTTTATTTGGAGAGAGAGAGAGAGAGAGAGAGAGAGAGGGAGAGGGAGGGAGGGAGGGAGGGAGGGAGGGAGGGAGGGAGGGAGGGAGGGAGGGAGAGAGAGAGAGAGAGAGAGAGAGAGAGAGAGAGAGAGAGAGAGAGAGAGAGAGAGAGAGAGAGAGAGAGAGAGAGAGAGAGAGAGAGAGAGAGAGAGAGAGAGAGAGAGAGAGAGAGAGAGAGAGAGAGAGCCTAGCTGGCTGACTTAGCTGGCTGGCTGTCTCCATATCGCACTCACCCCGCAAACACGCACGCACACACACGCACACACACACACACACACACACACACACACACACACACGCACATATTCAGGACAAATGAATTCACCCGTCAGAACCTACCAGTCGGCGCGCTTCTGTTTACGCGGCAACCGCGAGCGATGCTCGGTTTGTTAAGTCATTTTCGACGTCATCGTCTCGTTCTCGTCATATTTTCAAGATAACAGCAGAGGTCGTATATATACAGATATGTCACTTCATTGTCGCCATTGTAAACCACTAGCGCCCCCTAGCGGCCGTGTTTCATCACATTTTTAGGTACAGCGCTCAGCTTGTGTAATGTCCCCGTCCCCCCCCCTGCACTTGATTTAGGGTGTTCTACATGATTAACTCACATTAAAAAAAAATAGTGCTTGATTAATTAGTTGGCTAATGTGTGTGTTAACCTAACTGCGAGCCCCAAAATCATACACTAGCAAATTATTCAAGATGAAAAACCCATGTGAATATCACTTTTGGTGTATAAGACAACTGTTCTGTATAGTCCGGGACATCATTACTTCTGATATGGTTTAGATTATAACTACCCACCCACCTAACCAAGTTACAAATAAATACTTATTAGGTTGTTCTATTTCATACTGTAAACTTACTTTTTGCGGGAATTTTATTTTGCGGATTGAAAATCAGAACATTTTGATCAGTGATTAAATTTTGCAGTTTCACTGTTGTATTTTGAACATGTATCTAATAAATATCCATGGTGGATTTAATTTTGCAATGTTAATATGACAGCAATAATCCACTGAAAATTACTGCTCGTTTACCCATTCAAAATATAAACACAGGTTTATGAGTTGATCATACGTTTATTTTTTAAGTTCATCTACACTAGGTATGTTCGAGAACAGTTCACCAAATTCACTTACCATCAACATACACAATTTAGGTACATACATGTACAATGTAATATCACAGATATAAATGTTGCAGATCTTCCACAAACATCCATATACAATCAGTCATAATCATGGTGGCATGCTTGATGGGAACTAATCGTGACAGACAAAATTAATGCCTATCTTGGGTATAACACAATTTTTTTAATACTTTAATTGTTAATGAAGTTTGGGATTGCATAATACACTCTTTCTGATCCTAAAGAGGGCTGCTCAGTTGCTGGGAGGGGTTGTTGAATTCCACTGTTGCTTCGTTCCGGTGAAGAGCTTCGTCGCTAGCCCATCGCCGCAAGACGATCTGTAGTGAACTGACGAGAGTGGTGAATACGTGAATTTGATTTTAGTGATGGAGAGTTGCCTAGCGTCGGCCTTGCTCTCTTGTCCAGGTGTACCTGGGTCCAGTGGCAATACGATGTCCAGGCGGCTGGGGATAGCTCTGGGTGCACTGGATAACCAGGACGCCTTTAGTATCTTGTCGTGCTCTCCGCGCTCCACAACACGTTGCTTAAGGTACCTTTACAGCAGTTTGACCATGACTGGTCTCATCCGCCCATTCCGCCTGAGACAGTCTTTACATGCTAAATATACACAAATCCCTACTTACCGAGGATAAGACTATCGGCTACCCTCACCTGGTTTAGCATGGCAGTCGCAGCGGTTTACTGGGGTGTGGCCGCTATCGCATGCAGATAATTACTTGAAGCCACATGTGAGAGCTGGGTGCCGGGGGAGACCAATGCGGGACGGGCCACCCAACAGAGTGCGACATGTTTCCCTTCATCAGAGGTACTACCCCTCCCTGACACACCCCAACACACCACACACGCCCGCGCACGCGCACGCGCACACACACCCCTTTCCGCGAAGTGTGTGAACTGTAAGTTTCGGGAGGCGCGAGAGCGGGTAAAGCTACGATTCCATATGTACGGAAACGTGTACGGAAACGCAAGCGGAATGGGGAACACCTCTGTGGTGACGTCACTACTGGGAATTTCCTATCCGATTCGTGTGCGGATACGATTCGAATCGCTACACGGAGCGATTCAATTTGCCGCAGCCGCATCCACACGACAAAACTCATCCGCCTATGCATGTTTAGAACTACTTATGTTAATTTCCATCGGGCACTATATTCATAGTTTTGCCGCATGCCGTATCCGTACATATGGAATCCTAGCTTTAGGGTGGTAAACAAGGTAACTACAAGTTGTCAGGGTTGTAGGTGTTTATGTTATTAATAAAGAATAAATATGTAGTGACCGCCGAGTGATGTTCGAAGCGGAACACATAAACAGACCATACGTCACGCATGTAGGTGTACGACTGGTACGTTTTATTGTAAGTTTTAAGCGAACGACAACGACACCCCGCTGCCTGATGCAGCTAGCCCTGGGCTGGCCCTTCAACAGTCGCCCCCGGTGGATTAATCAAAACAACGGAAGACTTCTTGTCCGCAAAAAAACATGGCAGGGATTCCCGCCTAAACTGTAAAACTGGCTCCAACCGGATTTGCCAGCACACAACAGTATGCACAGAATTAGAGGTGACACCTGGCGAGAGCAGCGGTATCAAAGGAGTACCTTGTCACACACACCCCCGCTTGAGGTAGTCGTCCCCGACAACCTAAAATAACTCTTAACATAATTTCCAAAAGGGAGATGCCTGGTTGTACAATAAACATTAAATACAATTATATCATCGCTAGATGATGCAGTTGTGTCTCGCTTCAGCGAGTCTTCTCTCTCTAGCTGCATCATAACCGATTTGCTCCAGAGATCACGGCTTGTTCTTATCCATTACCTGACGCATCGCTTCTCGCATTAGGCCAACACCCAACTGTGAAAACACTTTCGCCAGAACTTCTTGTACTGAGTCACTTGGTGCTAATTCTGCAGTCTCTTGTATCACTGACCGAGGCTCCTTGTGGACATTGGAATGCTTCCCCAATGTAGTGCGTTTTGACCTCCTAGGCTGTGGTGTTGGTCGAATGTCCTCTTCTGGAGACTCAGAATCACGCTCCATTACAGGATCTGCCTCGGGTGACGGTTCTCGTAGAGGTTGTGCTGCTGCTCTATTCCGAGATGGACGTGGTTTGGGTCTTGGTCTCAAGACAACCTGAACGTCCGGGTCCTCATCTAATGATGATTGGTCCGATTCACAGGAGACCCTACTCCTATGTGGGCTTCTTGATTCTTGCGGCTGATCCATCTCCATATGGAGCTTTGCACAAGGTCGAACCTCAGCCCTGTTTACATTGCGTGGTTGACCGCTTCCATCTGAAGGTTCTACTGTGTAGACATCACCGTGTGGGTTAAGTTGATCTATCACCTTGTATACGACTGGGTCCCAAGCATCCTGAATTTTGTTCCGTCCCTTAACCTTCCTGTTCCGGAGATAGACTCTGTCGCCCACGTGGAGAGGGGCACTCTTGGCCTTCCGATTATAGATATCCCTCCGGGAGCTTGCCTCTTGTTTGATTCTCTCTCTTGCTTTCTCATAAGGATCTGTTAGGCGGGTCTGATGTTCTTTCACCCAATCCGCCGGAGTGCGTTCCTCTCTCTCAGCACCTCCAAGCAAAATATCAATGGGCAACCTTGCATCACGACCGAACATCAAGTAGAAGGGCGATACTCCTGTTGACGAATGACTATTGGCATTGTATGCATAGAGAACCTCTGGTAAGTATCTTGGCCAATGCCTTTTCTTCTCTGGTGACAATGTTCTCAGCAAATTGTGCAGCGTACGGTTAAACCGCTCACACTGTCCATTCCCTTGTGGTCTGTAAGGAGTAGTACGGCTTTTTCGAATCCCATAGATCTTACATAGCCCAGCGATAATCTCCGACTCAAAATGTCGCCCTTGGTCTGAATGTATTCGGCTTGGTACACCATACCGCAGGAACCACTCCTGCACAAGAGCTTTGGCTGTAGTTGTAGCCTTCTGGTCCTTTGTTGGAACTGCCACTGTAAATTTGTTGAAAACATCCGTAATCACTAACACATTCTCCCGACCATCAGAAGCTGGTTCTAGTACAGTGAAGTCGATGGCAAGTATCTCTAATGGTTTTGTGGCGAGGAGACTTACCATTGAGGTACGTATCCGAGGAGTTGGCATCTTTGCCAGTGTGCAACGATCACATGTGTTGCACCATTCTTCAACTTCAGCCATCATGCGCGGCCAGTAGCACTTATTTCTAACAAGGTCTTGAGTCCTCCCTATACCTTGGTGACCCATTTGATCATGGAGGCTCTCCATAATCTTCTTCCTTAGGACCAAAGGAAGCAAGCACTGCTTAAGATGACCTTCCCTTGGATCCTGCACAGTTCGGTACAAGACTCCATCTTTGGCCTCAATTCTGTCCCACTGACGGAGAAGTGTCAGCACATCTTGTGGTTCTCGTTTCTTCTCTTGATAATTTGGTTTCCTTTTCTGGTCCCAGTAATGAAGGAAGCGTTTGATCACAGGATCTTTCCTCTGCAGCTCACCAATTTCCGCGTGAGTAAACGATGGTAGTGTCTCACTGGTCATCTCTGAAGGCTGCCTCACCTCACATGACACTTGGATCACTTCCAGTTGACAAGCATCTATAGCTTCGGTCAGGATTTCTTCTCTCAGCTTTTGGGGAAGAGCCGCAGAGTTCACCTCTATGTCCTCAGACCTACTTTGTCGAGACAGTGCATCTGCATTACGATTGCTCCTTCCACTCCTGTACTTGATTTGGAAGTCGAAGAGAGCTAGCTGTCCTGCCCATCTCTGCTCGACAGCCCCCAACTTTGCAGTTGACTGAATATAGTTCAATGGATTAGTGTCGGTATACACAGTGAAGATGGAGCCAAGAAGATAATCTCGGAATTTCTCTGTGATGGCCCATTTCAGGGCCAACAATTCCAACTTGAACGAGCTGTAGTTCTCCATATTCTTCTCCGAACCTCTGAGGCCTCTGCTGGCATATGCAATGACCCTCCTTCTGCTATCTTGCTCCTGGGACAGTACAGCCCCTAATCCTTTGAAGCTTGCATCCGTCTCGAGAATGAAGGGCTTGGTATAATCAGAAAACCCTAACACGTCTGTTGATGTTAACTTCATCCTCAGTTTCTCAAATGCTCTTTGACAACTGTCATCCCAGAGTTCTCCTATAGGCTTGTCATGTTTCTTGTGATTCTTGGTTAGATTTGCCACCACCTCGTGTAGAGGTCTAGCTATCTGAGAGAAGTGTTCTATGAACCGTCGGTAGTAGCTGGCAAAACCTAGGAACCTCTGCAGTTCCTTGACAGTCTTCGGTACCTCCCAGTTGGCAACAGCTGTAACCTTGTCTGGGTCTGGAGATACTCCATGCTCAGAGACCACATGCCCCAAGTATCTGACCTCCCTCTTGAAGAAATGACACTTTTCTGGTTTCAAGCATAGACCATGCTTCCTCAGCCTTGAGAAGACAATATCCAGTCTATGTAAGTGTTCTTCGAATGTCTGACTGTATACAATTATGTCATCAAGATAAACAAGCAGAATCTGGAACATCTGATCTCCCAACACTCCTTGCATCAATCTCTGGAATGTGCCTGGAGAATTTGTCAATCCGAATGGCATCCGAAGACACTCAAACAAACCCATTGGTGTAATGAAAGCTGTCTTTTCACGGTCCTTCTCTTCCATAGCCACTTGATTAAACCCAGAGGCTAAGACCATCACAGAAAACCATTTTGCACCATGGAGCCTATCTAGTGATTCTTCAATCATTGGAAGGGGATACGCATCACGAACTGTCTTAGCACTGAGGTGCCTGTAGTCTACGCAAAGCCTGAGACTTTGGTCTTTCTTCCTTACCAACACTATTGGACTGGCATATGGACTCATACTTTCCTTGATGATTCCTTTACGCAACAGCGTCTTGATGTGTTCCTTGACCTCTTCGTAGTGGGTTGGTGGAATCCTTCTGTAAGGCTGCGAGACAGGGATGTCATCTTTCAGCCTGATACGATGCCGTACTGTCTCAGTATAACCCAGTGACTCTTCATTCTTGGCGAATATTTCTGCATGCTTCTCGAACAAGGCTCTCAACTTTGAACAGACATTGGCCAGGTGAGAGAAATCTACTGGAAGTGGAGGTTCTTTTGACTCATCCACATCTGATTTCACACCTGATTCAAAGCTGATGTTTACTTCAACTTCATCCACCGTGACTTGTCTGAAGTCAAACTCCCTGTTAGGTTCTTCTTCCTCAATGTCAACGTCTTGAAGCCGTCTTATGCGGGTCCTTGGTTTCAGCCACACATCCTGACTTCCCATGTTAACAATCCTAACCATGTAATTTTCCTTTACAGCTTGGGAAAGAGTGTTGACTACCAAAAGATTCCCTGGCAGAGTTGTTGTGAGTGGTTCAATCATGGTTTGATTACATTCCCCATGCTGCCTGTGAAATCCAGTCACCTTCACGGTAGATACTGATCCAGCCGGTACTCGAACATCACTTCGTCCTGCCACCCTAGCAAAACCTCTGACCTGATGGTCATTCTCTGCCCTTCTCTCCTGTAGTATTTGGGTCCACCCTCCACTGCTGTTACTTCATGGTCTTGTGTAAGAAGTTCCTTACAAGCTCCTATCACGTTCATTCCTAAGAGTCCGGGAGTGTCCTGCTTCCTGGGCTGTATAGAGGGGTCTTGGGGATCCTTTATGATAAGGATTCCTCTTTTAGGAAGTACTTTTCCCAAGACCTCCACATCCAGTTCCACATAACCTATGTAAGGGATGTCCAACCCATTTGCAGCCTTCAGCTTCAACCAACTACTTGTAGACTCAACATCTCCAGTTGGACAAATGTGCTTTCTAAAGAATCCCTCTGTTACTGTTGTTACCATGGAACCGGTGTCCAAGAGGCAAGTCACTTCTACTCCTCCCATCTTCACTTTAGTGACTGGACACCGCCCAACTGCTCGGTGGATAATGTCCTGACGTCTGAGTCGAGTAGACTGAGCCGGACTCCCTCCCCCACTACTTGGCTCTTAGTAATAGGAGGAATCAGTTTCCCGCGGTATCTGTAGACTTCACATCAGCATCCTGCCTGAATACAACACCACTCTGTTTCCTCTCTGTGCAGTCCCTTCTGGTATGGCCAGGCTTTTTACAATGGTAGCAGATGAATCTGCCGCGTCTTTCAATGGTGGTCGCTTCTTTGGCTTATGTTCCTGCACATAGCTTCCTTTCCTATCACCACTCGATTGAGCTTCCAACAAGTTCTTCATGCCTGCTACCAGATCATCCAGTATTCTCTGCTGTTTCTCAACTGTAGCCTGAAGTTCAACTACCTTATCTGTTTGCACTACAGCCACCTCCGTCTGATGTACTCCAACGGTCCTACGAACTGGCTTATCCTCCCCTTCGTCAACCCACAGGATGGCAGCTTCCCTTAGATCAAAGAAACTAATGACTGGCCTCTCCCGTTTCAACCTCTTGAGTTCCCGCCGAAGATGTATGTCCCGTACATTCTCCGCAAAAACCTCGCCCATGAGGTGGTCCACATTTCCACCATCTGCCTTGATCCTGCTCCCAATCTGCATTAGTTGATGGCAGAATTGCTGGAGGGACTCCCCTGGCTCTTGTCTTCTGTTGTGAAAACGGGCCAACAGCTGGGCTGACGTCAATTTTTCTCCAAACACCCCCTCCAGGATCTCCTGCAGCCTTCCGGGGTCCCTTCTTTCAGCTGCCGTCCTGTACCTAACTTCCTCACGTGCGGGGCCTTCAAGGTTTGAAATGACGTAGTCAGCCCTTTCAGCTGGTGTCATGCGCCGCGCACCAAACACTGATTGGATCTCCTGCAAGAAATCCTGTATTGGGTAGTACTCCTTTGTGGAAGTACCCGAAAACTTTCTCACCTTGCGTTCTCTTGGGGCAAAGACTACCCTGACCTCTTGTTCAACTGGAACAGGCACTGCTTGAGCTCCCAAAGCCTCTGGTAGGGCATTCAGCCGCTCCTGCAACCCGTTCACGTGGGCCTGCAAACGCTCAAATTCCGTCTGTTCCTCAGCTTCTGCCATGGTTTCTGCTTCGGTAACTAATACAATCAACCAGGCACAATAATGGAATAGGTATCATAAAGCCGCAAATATAATGTATAATAACGATCCAGCCACCTCAAGCAAGGAATGATAGGAACAGGCAAGAGGTTGACTCTGCGCCCTAAAACTCAAATAACCAGGGATCCCGTCAATTACACAAATGAAAAGTATTTTCTAATACTGATAAAAAACAAACATGATCAACTGTTAAGCATGTTGATGTAATTAATATCAATACTAAGACAACAATGACACAAATTATCTCTTACCCACAACCCAAGTCACTGTCCAAACAACACCCTTGAACAGGGTCACATGAAAAATACAGTGTAACACAAGTAATGTTGACAGTTGACATGCTAGTTTCAGTTCAAGAGGTATACCAGAGTTCTTGGTATAATGAACAAGTCATATCGGCCACCTCTTGCAGGCTTCAGAGTGAGGCGCCACCTGCTAGTACTATCCAAGCCTCGAATGTTCAACCTGTCCCAGGGGTACATCTACTCTGTATACAGCACCGGTTGATGTTTCACGGTCTCACCGGGTCCAATCCAGGTCCGGATCCTCTGCCCTGTGGTCCCCAGTTCGGTGTCCTTGCCGTTCCTTATAAGCCACTTACCCTGCTCGCAGCGCCATTTGTAGTGACCGCCAAGTGATGTTCGAAGCGGAACACATAAACAGACCATACGTCACGCATGTAGGTGTACGACTGGTACGTTTTATTGTCAGTGTTAAGCGAACGACAGCGACACCCCGCTGCCTGATGCAGCTAGCCCTGGGCTGGCCCTTCAACAGTCGCCCCCTGGTGGATTAATCAAAACAACGGAAGACTTCGTGTCCGCAAAACAACATGGCAGGGATTCCCGCCTAAACTGTAAAACTGGCTCCAAACGGATTTGCCAGCACACAACAGTATGCACAGAATTAGAAGTGACACCTGGCGAGAGCAGCGGTATCAAAAGGGTACCTTGTCACAAATAGTAAATAGCTTTGTTTACGATAGTGGTGACCCTGACGTGAATTGAACACGCAACCTGCAATGCAACAATGAGGTTAGTGGCGAAGTACAGCCCAGGATTGTTAGGCGTAACGTGATATCAGCGTGTTTGTTGTAACTGACCACCTGGCCGGCCACTACCTCGATCAAAGCCGACCACAGAGAAAAGGGCTTTCATCCGGAGAGAAAAGGGCTTTCAGAGAAGAGTTAAAAAGAATGATGGGAATGGTGGAAGCACATGTGATGATGTGCGTAGCTGGTGATTTTAATGCACCCGTGGGTTCAGCAGAGGTAGGAGAAGAAGATGCGGTCAGGAGATTTGGATGGGGTACAAGAACCCGAGAGGGCCGGGAGCTAGTAGAGTTGGTCATGCGAAATGGGCTGGCAGTGGCCGGGTCGTTCTTCCAAGAGAGAAAGCCATAAAGTGTCCTATAGGAGTGGCCATCATAAGACAGAGCTGGATATGCTGGTAGTTAGGAGACAGCAAATGTGGCTGAGATGAGAGGGATGAGGTTAGCAAGGATGTGAAAGCTGGAACAGTGATCAAAGGCAAGAACAGAAAGCTAATGACAGATAGGAAAGACGTGCTACAGGTCTGGGATGAGTATTTCAAGGCATTGCTAAACCAAAGGGAAAACAGAGAACTGGATCTACCAAGTGCAGTCGAGGGAGAAGTGAACGTGGAGGAGATTGTGGATGCTGAGGCAGAGAGAGCAATGAAGAAAGGTCTGACAGCAGGTATTGATGAAATGTGCGTGGAGATGCTGGTGGTGGCTGAACGAGTTGGAATATGGTGGACAAAAAGATTGCTGAACACCTGCATGAGAGAGGAGAAGATCCCAGAAGAGTGGAGAACGGGGCTGATTGCCCCAGTATGGAAAAGAAAGATAGATGTGCATGACCCTGGAAAATACAGAGGCATTACTTTGCTAAGCCATATGTTGAAGATGCTGGAAAGAATCCTGGATTGCAGAATACGAGCAGTAGTGGAATGGGCAGGGTTTTAGAAAAGGAAGAGGAACAACTGACGAGATGTTTGCTCTGAGGCAGCTAGTGGAAAAGAAATTGGAGGGACAGGAAGATATGGCGGTAGGATGAATAGACCTGAAGAAAGCATATGATACTGTACCAAGAGAGATGGCGATGGCGACACTGAGGTGGATAGGGGTCCCAGAAGTGGAGGTCAGGATGGTAGAAGGGATGTATGAAGAAACAAAGAGCAGGGTGTTGTGTGGACCGGGAGTGTCAGGAGAGTTTGAAGTAAATGTTGGCCCGAGACAGGGGAGCGCCCTGAGCCCACTGTTGTTTATCGCAGTGGCGGAACTGATAAGCAGAAAGACTGGTATGACAGATATCCTCCGGTAGCTACGCAGACGATCTGGCAGTGGTAGCGGACGGGGAAGCAGATCTCCAAAAGAGAAGATGGAGGTACTTTGGGTGGGGCAGCAAAACAAAGAGCTGGAAATACACCTGGAGGGGAAGAATCTAAATCAAAGAGACAGTTTTGTATACCTGGGTGGTGTGATATACGGGGACGGTAACTGAAGATACCAAAATTTCGCAGGAGGATAAAAAGCAGGGGCAAACACTTGGAGGAAACTTTAAGGTGTGATGGGAGACAGGCGCATATCCCGTAAACTCAAAGGAAAGGTGCCCTGTTCATGTGTTACCCCGGCATACCTGTATGGCCTAGAGACGATGGCACTGACAGAAACAACAAGAGAGGGTGCAGGTTTGTGAAAACAACTGGAGAAGAAGAATTGCGGGAGTGAATTGAACTGATAAGCAAAGAATGGAGGAATTGAGGGTGGTGGTTGAAATAAAAGAAAGCCAAAGAAACTGGTGAGGATTTGACTGAAGTGGGCTAGGCGTGTGGAGAGAATGGGAGGAAATGGCTGGCAAAGAAAGCAGATGCCCAGAGAGTGGAGGGAAAAGGTGGTGAGGAAGACCTAAACTGCAATAGGACTGCATAAAGAGACTTGGAAGAGGAGTGGAGATAGAGGGAATGGAGACAGTTGGTAGAGAGAGCAGTGCAAGATAAGTGAGGAAAAAGAAGAGAAAGAAAACTGAAATCGAGGAATGGAACCAAGGCCAGCTTGACGACAGGGAATCAGGAGAAGAACAACATTGACAGCGCTGAACTTTATGGAAAGTATGATCTTGACAACACCATAAAAATAACTCTTAATTCTGGTGGGAGTTTCTTCGATGAGGGAGCGTGTTGGTGGATCGTACAGTGCAGTCATTTAGGATTAGGATTCACCCCTTTCACTCAGGTCAGAAATATCGAACAACAGCCAAACATGGCCCGAACAATTGCCAAGCATGGTTGGCTTTTACAGTCAGGTGTACTCACACGCATGCCCGTACGCACGCACCACACACAACTTCATTCCTATCACACAGCTCCAGTTCACTCAGCTGTATGAATGTATACAGTGGTGGATATTTGTGAACGGGTGGTGTTCACACAGTAATTGCAGTGTGGCTGAGCATATTTCACGCAGCGGGGGCATATACACACATCACACATGTTATTAAGGTCCGACTATCATCTCATACATACAAATATACAACATTCAGAAATAACACACACATGCTTCATAACAATACAAAACGAACAGTCAACAACAATTGTTATATCACTTTATTTCGTCCAATTCTTAAACCGTCTCCTCGTTTTGATTTATATAATACTATACATAAAAATTCATTGGAAAGAATGGCTATACAACTGCACAGAAATATGCAAGTTTAATCAACAGTAAATAATATATCCATAAATACTATGTATGGATTTAACACGTTCATACAATAGATACAGAACATTACAAAAATATATAATACACATATGTATAGCAATTGTAATAAAATTGTAAATATATGTATATGAGCAGACATGATTTAACAGTGTTATATATTAATAATAAGTTGGTTGGGTGTAGCAGATTTTGATGTTTCTTCTTACGTTAACAAGATTACCATCCAGAACAAAAACCTGAAGTGGCAAGTGGAAAGAGGGCAGAAGAAACAAAATAAACTTGCAACAATTATGCAATACCTGTTGCCCCAATGGTTTTTGTGACAAGAGGGTCACAGTTCCTGCCCTACACCTTACACAAACTACCCCCAGTTGCAATACCCTACAGTAATCCCCGTTACATAATAACACTGACTATAGTAAAGTTTTCATGTATTAGTCTCAGAGCATATTATTTGATGTAAGTGAAAGGCCGTCATCTTTCTTATGTACAATTGTGATGTTGCTGTCAAGCATGGTTTTTCTAACTAGGACATATCAGAAGGGTTGCTACAATCACGTGAATCCCCGTTTGTGGACACACGTGAAGTGCCAGTATAGTATATCAGAAGGGTTGCTACAATCACGTGAATCCCTGTTTGTGGACACACGTGAAGTGCCAGTATAGTATATCAGAAGGGTTGCTACAATCACGTGAATCCCTGTTTGTGGACACACGTGAAGTGCCAGTATAGTATATCAGAAGGGTTGCTACAATCACGTGAATCCCTGTTTGTGGACACACGTGAAGTGCCAGTATAGTATATCAGAAGGGTTGCTACAATCACGTGAATCCCCGTTTGTGGACACACGTGAAGTGCCAGTATAGTATATCAGAAGGGTTGCTACAATCACGTGAATCCCCGTTTGTGGACACACGTGAAGTGCCAGTATAGTATATCAGAAGGGTTGCTACAATCATGTGAATCCCCGTTTGTGGACACACGTGAAGTGCCAGTATAGTATATCAGAAGGGTTGCTACAATCACGTGAATCCCCGTTTGTGGACACACGTGAAGTGCCAGTATAGTATATCAGAAGGGTTGCTACAATCACGTGAATCCCCGTTTGTGGACACACGTGAAGTGCCAGTATAGTATATCAGAAGGGTTGCTACAATCACGTGAATCCCCGTTTGTGGACACACGTGAAGTGCCAGTATAGTATATCAGAAGGGTTGCTACAATCACGTGAATCCCCGTTTGTGGACACACGTGAAGTGCCAGTATAGTATATCAGAAGGGTTGCTACAATCACGTGAATCCCCGTTTGTGGACACACGTGAAGTGCCAGTATAGTATATCAGAAGGGTTGCTACAATCACGTGAATCCCCGTTTGTGGACACACGTGAAGTGCCAGTATAGTATATCAGAAGGGTTGCTACAATCACGTGAATCCCTGTTTGTGGACACACGTGAAGTGCCAGTATAGTATATCAGAAGGGTTGCTACAATCACGTGAATCCCCGTTTGTGGACACACGTGAAGTGCCAGTATAGTATATCAGAAGGGTTGCTACAATCACGTGAATCCCCGTTTGTGGACACACGTGAAGTGCCAGTATAGTATATCAGAAGGGTTGCTACAATCACGTGAATCCCTGTTTGTGGACACACGTGAAGTGCCAGTATAGTATATCAGAAGGGTTGCTACAATCACGTGAATCCCTGTTTGTGGACACACGTGAAGTGCCAGTATAGTATATCAGAAGGGTTGCTACAATCACGTGAATCCCTGTTTGTGGACACACGTGAAGTGCCAGTATAGTATATCAGAAGGGTTGCTACAATCACGTGAATCCCCGTTTGTGGACACACGTGAAGTGCCAGTATAGTATATCAGAAGGGTTGCTACAATCACGTGAATCCCCGTTTGTGGACACACGTGAAGTGCCAGTATAGTTTCCTAGCCACAGGAAGGTCTTTCTAAAGCTCAGGATGCTCCTGCCTGACACTGATATGTTGTGTTTAACCGGACACCTCGCAATTAAGGTCACCCAAGAGCAGTCCCAAATTATTTCCACATACAGTAAAGCATGTGATATTATTCTCGCTAATACGGCCACCTCACTATTTAGGTCATTTTTTCAGTCCCAAAGGTGACCTTAACACAGAGGTGCCGCTGTATTTGCGTGCACGAAGTATATAGCGATGCACAGAACAAGTTCTACTGCACATATTCAATATGGATCAAACGGAAATCACATTTTTCAATCAAACTTATAAAACCTGCCATTTTCTTAAATAATGAGGACTTTTTTGAGTACTTGCTAACATTCCCCAGGTGGCGACACTATTTCACGATTAAAACTATGCAGGTGTCTGCATTTCAGCGAACAGTGCTGCCTTGTAGTGTGCTAACTACAAATTATTTATCAAGAGCATTTTGCTGCACCAGTAGATGAATTACTAGTAAATCTGGTTAAACAACCGAACCTAATGACCCTAAAGATTGTGATAACCAAGAGGTAGTAATTGGACATATCTACAAAAAACATACTTCACAACTCACTGCATAATCCCAGAGTTGTGATGGCAGATCACTCACAATTATTCTTACATCGAGTCACACACATCAATCACATTTTCACCTCTGGTTCCAGTACATTGCCAGAACGGAAATACAAAAACAGATCACTGAGTTTTGCTTTGTCTTCACATCAAAGCAGTGCATATATTATAATTCATCATCACTTTTATAAATCGTGATACAGGCATCCAATGCATGTCGATACGTACACACAGATTTATTCATTGCATCAGTGATGAGCGTGATGCAGCAGTGCTTTGTCAAATGTGTACAGTTATAAATACAGTGTAGATGAGCTGAGCACGCTGACTGTGACGAATCAGTCTAATCTTTTATACAAACAGGCAAGTATAACAAGCAAGTAGGAATTCAGGGACTGGACTATTACTACCACATTGCCACTGGCACAAACACTTGACACAAAAACAAGAGGACGTCCAGTCACACAATTGTTTGATTAAGTCTCCACAGCACAACCCCCCATATTACACTAACTACACCCAATCCCCAAAACCTTTGCACAACCATTTCCCCAGTTTCTCCCCACCCTTGTTAGAATCCCAGAAATCCCCCACATGCCACATCATGGCAACCCTATCATGTCAAGGAACAGGTTGGTCTTGGTGTTCAGCCAGGACACCTGTTTTTCCCTGAGACCGCTTACCCACAGTGGGGGCAGTAGGCCATAGCCGATCCTACAGCCTAGCAGGGCCCCAGCGACACACGCGTTCGCATTGCTGTCAGCTCCCTGCATCACAAGGTGGGTGATCGATGTCCTGCAAGAATGACATTGTTATACACATCAATGTGCTGCATGTGTGTGCGTGTGTGCATGTCATGTGTGTGTGTGTGTGTGTGTGTGTGTGTGTGTGTGTGTGTGTGTGTGTGTGTGTGTGTGTGTGTGTGTGTGTGTGTGTGTGTGTGTGTGTGTGTGTGTGTGTGTGTGTGCATGCACTGGACTGGAAATTCTTTATTCAACAGACAACTAATACATACAGCAGCATTTCCATAAACAAGAACCATCTGACGAGAGACTCGCACTGAGGCTTACAAGTATGTCGCTGGCATGAGAGCCACTAGTCTTTCTAAATAACTATTCAGAGATGTGTATCTCTGACCCACGTATGCCACATACTGTAATAAGGAAGTTGTGTCTAGAGTACCTGAAGTCTGTGTTCATGCGCAGTGCAGCAAGACCTGCGGCCAGCGGCTTCATTGCCTCATGTGTCCTTCCTTCCTCTTTCACACTACAACCAGATGTCATAGAGGATACAGCAACAACTTCTACACCACCTACACACTTACTTACACTTACTTATTCTTATGTTCTCCATTTAAACATGCCGACACATCTTTCCAGTGGTTTCTGTCTGTGAAGCATCCACTTACAAAGTCGGAAATTGTAACTCAAGTTTTCTTTAAATAAATATGGTGGCAAACTGCCCCGAAAACATCTGAGTAAAAATATTGTCCAATGTGCTAAGTACTGAAGAATAGGCCAGCTGAAGCATTACATAATCTGTATTGATGGGAGTCAAATAGATGACTTAAAATACCTTGGATTCTATGCTAACTGTCAACGTGACATCTAATGTAGAAAAGCCTGTATGATTAGGTGTGCAATACTCTAAAAAGGAGCTCACTGTGCAAACTGGGATATACAGACTGGGTTTTGCAAGACTTTGATAACATATATATTTCATACAATACAATTAAATGAAGAAATCATGTTTTTCTCACATGTTGAAGTCCGAGCATGTTGTCTGTCTCAGCAGCTCTTTCCTGTGAGCCTCATCTGTGAGGTAGCTAACAGCCACATCACGCGCCGTAGAGATCATCACTTCAAGTTGACCATCTTCCATCAAATCATGTCGACCCTGAATCACATAAATGAAAGGCCACAAAGTCATGTCATTCTATAGTCCCAAATTGGTCATATTTGACTTGTATATCATTCAAATTTGAAAAACATTATTTACAAAACATTATTTCATTATAAAGCACCAGTCACTAAATAGTACAAATTATAATGCTAATTTACAGATACTATTTTCACAACAAAGTAGAATAACACAGCACTAGTGATATAATCAGCAAATAAAAAATGTGCAGATATTACTATAATCAATAAAACCAGAAAATAATTTTACTCCAAAGCATCTGTCACATGAGATGACAACAAAGTAAATTAATTAATTATGCATGTAGATGGTGTATTAAATCTAGAATTATAAAAACTGCCTTTCTCTAAACTAATAATGACTTATTTGAGTACATGTACTTGCTAACATTCCCCTGGTGGCGACATTATTTCACGATTAAAACTATGCAGATGTCTGCGTTTCAGTGAACAGTGCTGCATCATAGTGTGCTAACTACAAATTATTTCTCATGAGCATTTTGCTGCACCAGTAGATGAGTTATTATTAAATCTGGTTAAACAACCGAAACGCAACATTTTCTGCAAATAACAAAAACATAATTTCTAGTTATTATTTTAGCCTGAACGACTAGAGTAATTTCATTCATAGGAATCGGAATGTGATGAATATTGAGGAACTGCACCCCTGATGAGGTTCCTGTTGAGGTTCACCAAACACCTCAAACTGCACCTCCCTTAAAATTCACTAAAATCCACCAACTGAACCCTTCCTTGAGGACATATTTTCTGAATTTTGCCGCTTCCCTTCATTTAATATGCTGTAATGCTGCACCGGGCCACCCTCTCAAATTATGTAACACTCAAAACTGTTCGGATATTGCCCTCACCGCATATTCAGTTACCTGAAGCATTAATGCTATAAGCACTGTGACCATGACTGAGGACGCCACACATCGAGGGTCGGCATGGGTCGCCTTGCAGATTCGGGCAGCATTCTCTGCAACCTCGTTCAAGTTGTGGAACTGTGGTACACCTACACACAGAAGACACAAATCTGTCACTGAAAGTACAGAACGATTTTGATCAAAACTGATATTCTTTCTCTTAGATTGTTATGATAACAAAGTAGTTAGTAAATGTTTAGACACTTTCAGTTGAGTCATATGAACATTCTGTGTCTTACTAGTAATTTTAATTAGCACACTAGCTGAAAATAACTATCAGTAACTTGGAATAAAACAACAAAAAGTGAATGCTGAACTGGCTGTGAAATTCAATAAAATATTTTATATCAGATATGGCTGTAATTCACTCATCAAGCATTTTTTCTTGAATGAATGAATGAACGTTTATTCAGAACATTAATAACAATATTGATAACAATATATACAAGACAAGACAACCAAAGAAGTTTAACTATAATACAAGTGAGAATATACAATGTTTGAAGGGGGTAAATACGAAGTCATTGACTTTTGTGTAAATTTACCCCTGACATGTATTTATATATAATTATATACATGTATGTATACACACATATACACACATATATACATACATATATTCACATACATACGTACATGTATTTTGAGACATCAATATTATATTATTCGAATTTGCTATTCATCTAACCATCTAGCTACAATAATTGAAAAAATGCAATGGAATATGTGCATATTAAAAATTTAAAGTATGCGATAAGTACACATCTTTACACATATTGTAATTTCCTCAATGGCATGATTATATTTGTGTTTGATTTTATTTAGGTTTCCACAACCAGATATTTCTATAAAAAAATGTTCTTGCATTTACGCTTCAATTCAGTAATAGTATTAGTAGTTTTTAAATGATCACATAGAGAATTCCATAATTGCACTGCCTTTACACAAAGAGACATTGATCGCATGGTAGAACGGACTCTCTGTCGTTCTAGGTCATGATTAGCTCGCATTGAGTATGCTATTTCCCGTCTAGTAAACAAACACTGAATATTTGATGGCAAACAGCTGTAGTAAGCTTTGTACATAAATAATGATGTTTTCAGTTCTATGATATCTGGAAATTTTAGAACATGCAATTGTTGGAAAAGTGAGTTTGTATGATCCAACCATCTTGCACCAAATATAATGCGGATTATTCTTTTTTGTAATAAGAAAATACAGTTAGTATTTGTTGGGTACGAGTTTCCCCATATCTCTGCACAATAATTTAAATACGGCAAAAAGAGAGAACTGTATAGAATACGTCTACTATTTCTATCAAGTAGATGACTGCATCTATGCATTATAGCTGTACTTTTTGAAAGCTTTGATTGTACGTATTTTATATGAGCTTTCCAATTTAGTAGATCATCAATAAACACACCCAAAAACTTGGTGACCCTTACTCTTTCGATATTAACATTTTGTATTTTGATATTAATTTCTTTGTTTAGCATACGATTTCCAAATAACATATAATTGGTTTTAGATATGTTCAGAGTTAATTTATTTACTGCAAACCATGTATACATTTGGTCCAGAACGTTACATACAGTTTAGTTTAGTTTATTGATGTTACTATTTGCATAAAAGATATTAGTATCGTCTGCAAAGAGAATGTATTTTACTAGATTAGATATGTTACACATATCATTAACGTATAGAATGAATAGTTTGGGGCCCAGGATCGAACCCTGTGGGACACCACATGATATATTGCGTACAGTAGAATTACATTTGTCAATGGACACAAATTGTTTTCTGTTTTCTAGATAACTATTTAACCAGTTAAATGCCCCACTACGGATACCAAGAAATTCAATTTTTTTACATAACAGTTTGTGATTGACAGTGTCAAATGCCTTTTTTAATCGATAAAAACACCAATAGCATATTTTTTTGCATCCAATGATTGGGTTATTGCATCAACAAGATCTATTAGTGCGTGACATGTTGACATATTTTGTTGAAATCCATATTGGCTTGGGTTTATTAGTTTGTGTTTGGTAATAAAGCTATCTAAACGAGAACTGAAAAAATTTTCTAATATTTTTGAGAATTGTGGTAATAGTGAAATAGGCCTATAATTAGTGCACATATACTTATCCCCAGACTTAAAGAGTGGGATAACCTTTGCTATTTTCATTTTCTCCGGGAATACTCCATAAGTGAAAGATAGATTACAAATATAAGTTTTGCAATGGAGTTAATAACTTCTTTGACCAAATGCATACTTATGTCTTCGCAATCTGTGGATGTTTTACTTTCCCAATTGTTCACAGCTCGGATAACTTCATCTTCATTAACTGGAGTTAGAAATAAATTGTTACTGTTTATGTTTTCTAGGTAGTCATAAATAGAAACATTTGTTGGTGCCGTTATATCCTGACAGCTCCGGACCGATATTAGTAAAATAATTGTTAAACATGTTTTCGCTACATCTTCCTTATTACTAATGGTTATGCCATCATTAACAAACTGATCTGGGTAGTGATTTCCTAAGCGAGGTGTTCCCATTACAGTTTTAAGTACTTTCCAGGTGCCAGCAATGTCAATTTTTTTCTGTGCGAGTAAACTGCTATAATATTGTTTCTTAGTGGATCTGAGAATACCTGTTAATTTATTTTTGTATGATTTATATCTAGTTTCCGAGATAATTGATCTGGAAGACAGAAATGCTTTATACAAAAGATTTTTCTTGATACATGCGTTTCTGAGTCCTTTAGTAAACCACGTTTTTTTTAAACTAATTGTTAATACTTTAGGTCGTACAGTTGACACAGGACAATGTTTGTTGTACATTTGTGTAAAATCATGAAGAAAGTTGTCATATGCTATATTTGCATTTTCACTACCAATAACAGTATGCCAAGAATTTTGCATTAAGTTATACTTCAAAGCATTGATGTTTTCTTCGCTAAGATGACGAATACACTTGTTAGAATGTTCGTTCACACTACGTTTTACAGTACAATGGCACAGAGCAAATACAGGAAGATGATCACTGATATCATTTAGTAATAGACCACTATCAATCTTGCACTCAAGTTCAGATGTAAAAATGTTGTCTATAAGGGTTGCAGAGGTAGTAGTAATTCTGCTAGGTCTATTAATTAAAGGGTATAGACCAAGACTGTACATAAGATCTACAAATAGCTTGGTTCCACTATGACTATCACATTTAAACAAATCTATATTGAAATCACCACATACATATATGGTTTTGGTGCAACGTATACGACTAAACAATTGTTCAATATTGTCATTAAATGAAACCATGTTAGACCCAGGGCACCTATATACACAACTGACCAGTGCAGTTTTGTGTCGGTTAATTTCACATTCAACAGTAACACATTCTAGTACGTTATCAACTATTAGTGACTTTTTTTCGCATAATCGCCCATTTAGCTTCTTGTTAACATAAATCACCACACCTCCACCTTTTCTGTTGTCTCTAACAACATGAAAAGCATTATAATCATTAAACATATATAAAGGAGATGAGTCCTTGCTCAGCCACGTTTCGCTTATTGCTATAATATCAAACTTTACATTAAGTGATTTGAGAAGATCTTGTATATCGCTGAAGCTAGTACTCAGACTTCTAGCATTAAAATGTACCAAAGACAGACCACCATCATAATTTCTGTTAACCTCATTATTGAATTGTTGTTCTGTATAATATTTACAAGATGTTGATATGTTGTTGTAATAATTATTTTCAGGATCGACATCCTTCTCAAAATGACACCTGCTGTGTTCAGTATATTTGTAGGTTTCAAATATGTTATCCATGTCGTCACAATTTGAGAGTGAGTAATTTTCTTTCATGGTGTTAGCCATGTAAATGGTAGATAGTAGGTATTAAATGAAATAGAAACAGCAAAGCAATATGTTTGCCATAATAAAGTAATATACAGTTTTGACCATTGTTATCAATAAGAACAAACACACAGTGTACAACTATAATACAGTGGATGGACAACATCAACAAAAACAGCTGGGTCGTAGAGTTAATTTTGGTGGAATCAGACACCAAAGACAGAGTCACGCAGTGTGCAAAACTAGTATAGAAGTTGCACAACAACAACAAAAACAACATAGTCGTAGACGTAAAGTTCATTTCGCCGGTGGAGTCAGACATCAAAGTCGCGGAAATCGTCATGCACTTAACGAGTCGAATCTTGGCACTGTCCGCAAGACCGTTCGCTTTCACGAAGATCTTGCAATTTCTCGTCCACGTTGACTGGATTTTGCCTTGCTTTCTCAGTAGACGGGCGGTTTTCGCGAAGTTCGCTTGCTTTGCCGTCAAATGTTCATTTACATAAACGTTGGTGCCACGTAGTTTCTTGCCCCATTTCAGAAAATTCACTTTAGCTCTCCTGTTGGAGAAGCGTATGATAATATGTGGCAGTGCGGTGGTTTGGTGTTGACTCGTGTTTGTCGATGCAGATCTGTTGCCCGCACTGAGAGGGCTGCTGCTTTATATGTTGAAATGTGGGCTCTAACAGCCTGATGGTCAGGAGACTAGTATGGGCTCAGTCACAGGCCTGGCATTGGGTTGTAGAGTCCACATTTCTTTTATTTAAATATTACAGTGTGCCAAAAAGGCTTATACACTGGTTACCCATAATAAACAAACTTCATCCATTTGGCCTTTTTCATATCTATATTTGTCTCCTTGTTGTTGCTTGCAGAAATGTCTTTTTTGTCGATGTCAACACCCTTCGAACTGAAGAACTTTACGACTTTCTCTTCCAATGTCGCCAGTTCTTCTTGCGGTGCTTCTGCGTCGGTGTTTGCGTTACTCGCTGTTGCCGTTGCTCTAGCGTACGTTTGGTGTTTGGTGGCGAGTCCAGTGATAATGATGTCATCAGCTCTGGAGTATTGTCCAAGGTCTTCAACTGTCGACTCTAGTAAGCCGATTTTCTTGTCTTTTTCGTTGTTGGCACGCTGTAACAGTTTTACTGTTGTCAGCAGTGCTGCCAGTTCCTTTTGGAATGTCGAAATACCAGCAATGTCATGTTTGATGTCAGCGAGTTGTTGTTTAATTTCAGCAATATCGGTGGTATGCTCAGGTGTGCTCTGTTTTCTGTTTTTAGACATCGTGATGTGCAGAGTGTGTAGATGCAAGGATGATCGCGTGCAGCATGTGTGGTTGGTCTTGGCGAGGGTGAATAGCTGTCGATGTGTTGTCAAGTGTTTGTTTACATCCGGGTTGGCGGAGAGGGCGGGAAATACGATTTTATATTAGACAGACTCAGATGCACATTTTTACCTTGTCGACTGCGCCATTCGATTTGCAAGGTCAACCGTCAAGTTCCCCTTGTCGGGTTTTGTCTACGTGCCGAGTGATCGTTAGGAAGCCTCCCAGTAAAATCGCAAGAACCGACACATTATGCGGACGACCAAAATCAACAGTATAACAAGTAACGCCACCTCATGTGCTGTTGTCAATGTTGCAGTTGCATTTTAGTTGAAATCAAAATGATCGTCAATTCCATATCTTTGAGAGTTGGGTCAGATACATTTTTCGCACAAATGGTCGATTGAAATATGTATTTTCCAACTCGGTCTTTATGCTGTTAACACACATTGTTTACGAGATGCAATGACACCGTTTGGTGTGGGACAGTTGAAAGATGTCACCACCTAGCGTATAATGAAAACTTTAGTGCTTGCTTATTAGAATTGATTTTTTGACAATCCCCAAGTTTCATAAATGTTCACGTACAAAGTCCAATAAAGTATCTCTGATATTGAGCAATGCCTACCCAGAATGATGCATCGGGCCACAGCGCCATTGTCATCACCACCTTCAGCATCTTCAGTCGCTTCTAACAGTTGCCTTGCAACTAAATGGGGGTCTTGAAGAAATTTGTCGTCTTTCACCACCTGTGTCCATAACAATACAGAAGCAGCTGTTACATGGATCACAGAACCATTGAAACGCTGCTTATTAGAAGAAAAACAAATTAAGCAGTAAACTCAGAATACAACAGTAAGCATAATTTCAATTATGCACTTTAGTATTCTCCTAAACAGTAGGTGCAAATGTCCAACACTACTGGCGCAAAGCATGTATCTTTACCAGGCATTGATTTTCATATAAATTGGTGGTAAATTGGCGGACTCCCATCCTGCTCATATTTGGGAGTATGCAGACAAATTTGAGTCGATCTTTTTCAGCAGCCACTGATGTATCACCTTCATGGCCCATAATATCAATCGCTATGTGGCACGACTGTTACACTAACTTCCTAACTACTCCTCCATTAGTCTTGTTAATCGACTCTCGTCTGGCTCTGAGACTTCGCAGAGAATCAATTTCATTTGATACCTTGACTCATCATAGTGGAACGTGCACATTTTCCAAGACTTTCATAGGAATGACCAACAGTGGCTCCACATTACGGAGCCTGGCTAACTGAGGCTAATTCCTGACCTGTACTGTTAGACCGCATGGTACAACCTGGAGCCAATTCAAGATGGCAGTACACTCACACATTGACGGACCATTGCTGACATTGAAACTGGCCAGTTTACCACATTTATCGTCTTCTAAATGAAGTCATGCAGACTCCTATCAATGCAATGACTACACAATGGGTTTCGAGAATGACACAATCTCGGACTCCTATGAAAATTGAAGCGTGACTACCTGTGAAATGACATCACACACGTAGAAGCCATCCCTGTCTCCTAACTCCTTGAAGCCGTTGCTGCTCCACTCCTGCAAACTCTTTGCAAAGTCAAGCTCATCCGTGACTCCCGCCCAACGGATTAGTGAATCCAACACCAGAGCCTGAAACACAACACGCCCCTCTTGAAGAAGTCATAATAAGCTGACTTCTATAAAATGTATCAAACTAGCCAATTTACCCAAACACTGCACACCAAGAAAAGATATACATTAATATGTTCAGGTTAAAGCCGCCTTTAGATCAAAGAGATTGTACGATCTATATGGATAGCTACAATGTTACTACATAATGCCCAGCTGTGTTACTATATAATGCCAAGCTTCAAGTTAGCATGTGCTCACTTGCTGGCTGCCGCTGATGCCATCAGCCACAGGCAGAGCTGGTGCCAAAAATTCTATCCCACTGGGGGCCCCAGGGAGAAACAAAAAAACTAAATCTACGAATGACAAAATCACCATAATGGGCCTGCTAGCATGCCTACAAAATCTCAGGCCCACATATGCAAAACTGACAGAGACATGCTCTGACATACAGAAATTACACAGAGCCACACTGTTTTATAATATAGAAATGAACAATTATTTGTTTACATAAACAAGATTGGGTTTAACTTTTATTGTCACTGTTGTTCATATTTATATAAGCTGCAAAAACAATAGAAGAAAACTGCTGTAAAACAGACACTCGTCTTCACTGAAGTTGACTGAACAGAATTTTGTATTTGTTTTCCAAATGCCACACCTGAAATCATTATATAACCCAGCGGTTGGGTAAATAATAAGGTCAAGGTAAAACATATTGGCATTATAATATTTAAAAACTAAAGGATAATATTATATTTCTAACAAATGGATTTTGTTTACGTTTCACTTTCAAGTATAAGTACATTTAAAATAAATTTCTTTTGTGTTAATTACAAACTATACAATTTATATATGTAAGAGTTAATGGTTAAAAAAACACACCAACTGGTCAAAGTCGACCGTCCAGTCCCCTGGTCTCCAGCTCACTCTGTGAGAGTCCCGGATGATGTCTGAGTATGTCAGCGTGACCGGGTCGTAATAAAACCTGCACTCATCCACATCCATATTCTCTGTTGCTATGCCAATTGCATCACCAATGGCTGCACCGTAAATCAGACCTAAAATTCACCAAAACAATAATTCAAACATGATTATAAGTCATATATTCAGAATATTCTGGAATCTAATAAACTGCAGTTTTACAATGCTGTATGCAAAAACCATATTAATAAAACTCTCTTGTCTATTATATTATTATATACTGTCAACATGCAACTGACTGTTAGAATTGTTACTTTCCTGATTCAATTGAATTCAATTGAATTGAATATGTTGATGGTTTTAAATGCTGAATTACATGGATTGTTGTTATAAATTTATAGTTGCATCTGAACCTTGTCACTGAATGTCATCTGGACATCATTTGGGGCATTTTGCTCGAGGCAACTCAAGGGTCAGTACTTACATGATAGTAATAGTCAATTACATCTTGTAACAGATAATACTACAACAAATTATTGTCAGAGTCATTTTTTTACTTTTTTCATATTCGTTTGACCAAACATCATAGATTACATTCGACATACCAACAATTCTGTCCCGCAAAACATTCGCGTCAACAGCCGATGCATTGATAGGTGGCAGCAGCGGTGTCTTGACGCGACTTGGAGTATTTGACGTGTTAGTTTGTGCCTGCATATATTGCACTAGAGGTGACCTAGGGGGCTCCATTGCAGAGTACAGTGACTGGTTGCCACGGACTCTCGGAAACACATTAGTCCTAAACGGCAGCGGCTTATCTGTTGCTTTGTTATTCGCCGAGTAATCCCGCAGGAAAACCAACACCGCGTCTGACCCATTTTTACACACTTTTGGTGGGGGCCATTTGATTGGGTTATCCTTGGCCAGAATAACAGTGAGCACAGGCGAAACGCCAAGCGACACAGGCAATGTTTTCAGCTTATTTGATTGGATGTTAAGTTTTGACAGCAACTCCATCTTTCCGAGGTCATCCGGGAGGCTGCGCAGTGCATTGTGGGACACGTCGAGCTTCTGAAGCTTCATTAGCCGAATGAAGGAGTTGGGAAGACTGGAGAGTCGGTTGTTGTTGATGATGATGGTGTGTAGGTGGATGAGGAGACCGAAGCTCTCTGGCAGACATGTCAACTGGTTGTGGCTCATGTTGATGTATTCAAGATGTGGCAGACGGAGCGGAAGCTCAACGGGCACATCCGTGAGACAGTTGAATGATACATCCATACGCTCGTACAGCGAGACCGCGTCGCGGACACTCCAAGGCAGATCCAGCATGCATGCCTCCGAGTATTCATGCTTTATATGCTGAAGAAAATATGGATGTAAGTTATTACTAGTAATTGTAATTTAAAACAGTAAATAAATGTAAGTTACAATTTAGATTAATACAGCTACAAAACCAACATTGTATTTCAGACTAAATTACAATTTTATAATCTAATACATATAATATATACAAGTAAAAAACTATGTTTACAGGTCGCAACATTATCAATGTCCTCTCATGAGTTTAATGAGGAGTAGTGTTCATGTTTTTGATATTGTAATTTTTATTTAAATGTAAACACAAAAGAAATTTAAAAACTGACATTGCTAACTGTAATTGTTGATTTGTTGACATTGTGAAGCCAGTGTAACCAACATCTGGTCAGCACACACTCACTACACTGTACATAGTTGGTCTTACTATTAGCATGTTACTTAGATCGTGAACCGACATGTAGGCCCAATAATGTCAAGCTTTACTACCTTATAAATTAAGAAACACCCATTTACGAACAAATATAGTTCTTAATTGCTGAGCGTAGTATATAAATAAACTAAAACAGGATTAATTGCGCACCAACGACCGAAATATGATACGTGATGCCTGATGGTCAGTTAAGTTACTGACTCTGAGCACTATCATTCTCACGTGTCGAGCATTATCACGTCATGACTAGCACTGCAGTAAACTTACCCTCTGAAACTGTTTGTATGTCACTTTTCTGCTTAAATCTAGCTCTCTATTTCTCCCATTTTTGTCAGGGTCAAAATCGTGGGCTTCGGTGTTCCCCATAGTCTAACATCTGTTGTTGGCCGCGTGTGCAGCGCTCATATGAGATAACTAGAGCTGGACTTCATCCCCGCCCACCAAACTTTACAGGGGAACTATTGGCATTGCCAACACACCCGAAATCATGACATATTTTGCTTAAAACGCATTGGACGTTTTACACAGAAGCAAACTTCTTCGCGCATGTGTTTACGCTGTAAAGGAAAGCATGCTTTCAGCTGCAACGCAATGTCAATTTAGAGTTATATTTAGTTTTTCCGTCGATAGAAGCTGACGTGTCGCCGGGTACCGAGCAAAGATGCGGTCTACGTCATCGAGTTGTGTGTACACAAAGAGGAGCATGATGTCAGAAACAGGTGGACTTTTAATTTCAAAATTTTTTGTTCTGTCAGCGAACTGTCGATTTGTGCTCAGATTGTGTTTGAGAAGTTAAGAAATATAAAAGAACGGATGCTTGAACAATCGCAGTGTGCATTATACTGTTGCGCGTTCTTGTCTATTTGCGCACTTGTTGTTCATCCTCTCCAAGAAAATGTAACCGCGCATCCATTCACTGGGTTTTCGTGTTGATTTTGAGAAAGAAAACCATATGGTTACAAACGTTTGCTTCTTCGCGTGTAGATTGATTCACATACAATGTGTTTGTTTAATAAATTACTAATTATAAATACAGTTTTAGACAGTCTAGTAATAATAATACTAAAAACTGTCTTAGTTTCTACTTAAATTAATGTTCTCAAATCAAATCAATAGACTTAATTAAAACAGAAATAAGTTCTTTTTCTGTTAGTTTTGGTGCTTTTTAGCAAAGCTTATCAAAATGTTGTCAGTTTGATTGTAATGCATATTTAATAAAACAATATTCTGAAAAGGCATGTTATAAGCAACTGATGCAAACCATAGGCTTTGTTAAGTAATAATAATTTAAAGCTTAGTTACATAATAATAATATAGTATTGTTATATAGGATAGCTCAACTAAATACAGTGCACATTATTAAAATATACACTGGACTTCTTTAAGTGGAGCAGGGGCTTAGCCAGAGACCTGTATGCCCATCTTCAAAACTGGCAAATGACTGACCAAGATGGGTAATTACTACTGATGAGACTGATGGAATTTAGAGGGGCCAGCTGCATGGCCACTAGAGCTAATAGTTTCAAGTCTAGAAACTCACATTAAAGACTATCATTGACACAACTGGTAGTGAAACAAATCAAATGGATCAGTATTAATTAGATAAATGGCTCAAATGACATTGGCTTGTCATTGAAAAAACTAATAAATAATGGCTGTGATTGATCAATGTGAATGACTTCCACACAAGCTGTTTGCATGTTACAAGGCATACTTGATTAATTTGAGACTGGCAAAAAAATTATTTCTGGCCGAGGGCCTGAAGTGGGGTCCTCATAGACATATTTACTGCAGACAAGTAAATATTACATTTAATTGATAGAGTGTGGCAATTTTTATGTATTTAAAAAAAAGCTATTATGTGAAAATTAATATCAAACTATTAAAGCATGTAATACATGTATCCAATTTTGTTTTGAAGACGTGAAAATGTAATTGGGCTTGTTTAGTATAACTGCTGAATAAGAGGGGAAATAGAGTGTGCTTGGGTGTGCCTTATTTGTCACATCCAGACATGAAGTGGATACCCAACCAAACAATTACTGCTGAGTAACAGTCAATAAATTATAACTTTTATAACTTGTTCAAATGGAACATTTGTAAACCTGCTTTGTGCTAAATTATTGTTTTCCTTTTTAGCTTAAGATAAATATCACTCTAATAAATACATAATACATAATAAATACATAATTGAGAATTGTACATAATAAGTCGGCGTAGATAATATATATACATAACATTGTATGTGTTGCAGCCCCAAGTAATCGATTGGATGGACAGACAGGTGAATTAAAACAGGATGAGGCAGCCACACAATATACAGAAACAGAGAATGATGACCAGAAAAACAGCAAAATAGCAAATGGGGATGCTGCAGCATCAGAGAAATTAAAAACATCAACAAACCAACAGACAGTATTGCCACCCTTAGATATTGTTGGTAAGTTCTGAAGAATTCTGACGACAAAGGTTACTTACTAATTTTTTTAATCATATTTGATCCAAGTAGAATACCTAGGGTTTCTTGAATGCACTCTGTTTGGGCATTAACAAAATCCAGGTGATTCCAAAGTTCCTTGTCTCTTCTATAACCTATCCTATCCAACTGTTTGTTGTCGTCCTTGTTTTCTCATTCTTTGTAGGTCCCTGTTACAAATGTAACATTGGTATTTTCTGTGGCATATCACAAAGGTTGTGAACCTAAATTATCTTAGAATGCTTTCATCTTTGTATCAAAATTATAGCCTAAGATGAACTGATCAAAGATTAAAATGTTGTAAAAAATAAAAGATTTTATTCTGCATAACATGTCCCATAGACTTATTGGTTTGAAGATATGTCAGCTTTCTGTGATAAATATATAAAATTATGGCTAAGAGATAATATTACTAAGAGGAATTAATAATTAATGCATTATGTACTTGAGATAAACTGAATAACTTAATATATAAATGTAATGGTTGCAATACCACGTTATTCCAAGTAGCACTTCTAATAAAAAAAAAACTTAAAATCTTCCCCTTCTATCAAACAAAACAAGTTTTTAGCCTATGTTGCATGCTTCCTTTATTATCCTAGACAGAGACAGGTTTCAATTATTTGTGTTGATCTTTCTTCACAGAAAATACCTTTCCAGCCATCCGCACTTTAGTTACAACAACCTTCTTTCATTAACTGAACGGCTGTTTTAGGGGATATTGCAACACTGAATATGTTAGTATGTTGGACTGTACATTGCAGTGCTGTGTCATACAGTTGTTCTTGCATCTTCTTCCATGAGGCGCCAGTGCTGGTGTGACAAGGGACGAAGAAGAAGATGTGATGGAGGCTGGGAAAGTCAAAGGCAACGGTGATGTAAGAACGAAAGATGCAGAAGATGGTGTGGACCAAGAAGTATCAGTGCTGAATGATATGGATGAGTTGAAGGAGGCTGGAGCTGTGAATGGTGACATCATTGCTCCACTGGCAGAGCAAGAGCAGGAGGATGAGGACTTGAGCAGTGTTGAAGAGCAACTGGAGCTGGATGACGCTGACTGGCCAGACAGCATTGGTGAGTGGCTGCTTACTCTACTCCCACATCCTTTTTTAGTCCTTTGGCCGAAGGTCCAAGGTACTACTGCCATCAGTCTGCGTCTGACGTCTGCCGTATCTCAGAAACCATTCAGCAACTTTTTCTCTAATTTTGCGTAGACACATCTTAGGGCACTGCCACTATGCACAAGAAACCTGTATTTGATTGAATCATTCTAAGGGCTCCCTAGGGCCTCCAAGGACCCCAAAACTGGTAAAAATGTAACATTTTGCCTCTTTTTTTTTAAACTGTTCCGCAACTTTTTCTCAAATTTTGCATATACATTTCATGTGGTAATGTCACTGTACACAAGAAATCTGTATTTGATTGAATCATTCTAAGGGCACCTAATGACCCCCCTAAAAAGGGACCCCCCAAACTGGTAAATTTTAATATTTTGGCTATTTTTTCAAAAACTCTTAAGTAACTTTTTCTCTAATTTTGCATAGACATTTCATGTGGTAGCACCCAAGAAATCTGTATTTGATTTAATCATTCTAAGGGCACCAAAGGTCCCCTAAAATGCTAAATTTGCTAACGAAATTGTCTGCTTCACCAGCAGATCTATCATGCTTACAGTCCTTTTGTTCAACTAATCCCTTTTCCTACAACATCTGTCACACCTCACTGTGGCTGCCTGATGGGAACTGTGACTAATCTGTAATTGGTCACTGGCAGAGGCTTGTGGTCAATAGACAGGGCCCACTAGACCCCTGGACAGTTGTGCCTACATTCTAAGGGGTCATCCCGAAACAACCAAATGTCAACCATTAGAAGAGTTGACATAGTTCCGCTATACACAAGAAATCTGTATTTTATTGAATTATTCTAGTATCATTAGCATATAGTAGAACATACATTTGCAAGAAAATGTCTACATCATCATCACTAAGTTTGTTGTAAATTTCACCAGCTGCCATGTCAAGTCCCTTATAATTATGACTAACAGTGTTCAAAATCATTCAGTTAAATAGCAAATAACAGAGGAGACAAGTTTTCTCCTTGTGGTAACTCTACATCACATGAGAAGAAGGCTGACACAGCCCCCCAAAATGCAAAATGTTTACACTATCTAGTGATGTGTTTTTGAGAAGGGCCCTTGAGACTATCCCCTAACAGTAGATTTTGTGTATTGTGCCAGAAACAGAACACTATTTCCCCTTCCCAAAACATCTGTCACATGCAGAGTCTGTCTTGCATGGATATCTATTTTTCTGCAGTTGTTTTATATAAGCAGAAAGTTTGTGAAATTAGTTATTCTTAGGCGACTGAAAAGTAATTCCTGGTTTCTCATCAATGCATGTATTTAAAAATATGTGCCACAACATTTTTTTTTCTATTATAATTATTCCTCTAAATGCAAGACGTGCAATAAGTGAACAGTAAACATGTCAGCATTTTACTTCCATCATAACCCTTAATGATCTGTAACCATGATTCACCCAAAAAATTTGATTAATAATTACCTACAGGGTTGTTTGATTTATGCCGGGCAGAAACGGCAACAATAGGAAATACATGCCATTGATAGGCAAACGTGTTGCTTTTATAGAAAACGTCAGTTTCTTTCTGTACCTGTCTATGTATGATAACCATTTGTCAGCCCTGCTCACAATAAACAAGAAACATCACATGAATGATAAAAGGAAGATCACTGCCACTTAACTTGTGGATTGTTATAAAACTGCTCTGCTACTGCTTGGTGGACAGTTAATTAGTGGCTCAAGTTCAAATACATCAGGACGTTTTTCACACCTGCATGGTAGCTTAGGCTCAGTAGTGTGCTGGCAGCTACTAAACCTATAGGCTTGTGTGAAAAGGATAGTTGGTAGAAGAACTAACTTCAAAGCACCATTGCATCCATTTAGCCAGGCAGCAGTCACACTGTCCCAATGTCTGCTGCTTTGTTTGTATATATAGGCTTAATGATCCCAATACACCAATCTGTTGGCTCAATGTCAGATAATAGAACTAGGTTAAACATCTTAACAATAACTATAATTAGTTCTGTGGGGCTGTTTTTAAGTATTCATTTATAACATTATCAATCTGTCCTCTTAGTTTTATACATAAAGACATAATCTGGCATAACTTGATAAGTCTTTGTAGCAGCACATTTGTACTTCCAGTGTATCATTGCAACATAACATACACACTGTGTGCCACATTTGAATGTCATGCATGCATGCAATCCATTTGCATATATAATGTAAAACTTCAATAGCCGTTTTCTTCATTTTCACTTTTTGACCCCTACCATGTTCAATGCTCCATAACTTCGCCAATTTTTGTAGCAGTCATAATTTTTGAAATCGTGTAAAGCACCCTACCCAAACTTTACAAGAATGTAAGAAAATAATGTTAAAATTTTTCCGACTATCACTCATTTGGTCAGCCAAGGTCACATCGATGTATTAGTCCAAAGGACTGCAGGGCCTCTTGGTCCATTTTTTATTGCTGATATGAATTCATGTCATTAAACAATATCATTGATTAGACTGAAATTTTGTGTGTGCCATGGAAGGTATTGGTAAAAATACCTCAATACTCAGTCTGCATCTAAATACAATTAAATGTATTTGGCACCTGCACGTGTGTTGTGGGTTATCTTCACCTTTAACTAGCTTATTTGGATCAGTTGTTTTTAATATATCCTTACTACTTTTACACGTTTACTGTAATTTTTATTTATTCTATTTTATGATGGCAAAAGGAAATAAAAATTATTACTGTTATCTGCATTCAGCTGATGAAGATGATGACTGTGATAGTGCTGACGAGTCTGGAAGTGACTTTGAAGACATCCCATACCCGAGCAGCTATCTGGAGCGGGACACTGACCTTGACCTGCCGGACACAGTCACTACACTGACCAGTCCCGAAGACTGTAAGGTGTACCTGGTCGGCACAGCACACTTCAGTCACACTAGTCAAGATGATGTTGCAAAGGTGACTGTCACAGTGGCATGTAGAATGATATCTCTAGAGGTCACACAACTATTGGTTTCACAAGTGGGATATCTTAGTTGTGAAAAAATTGCTAAAGGAATCTGGTTTAACAACCCTTGAGACAATGAGATTAAGAGGAGATGAAATAGAATTTGTTAAGATATTGAATGGTTATAAAAATATTGCTAGTAGTATTTTTTCTGACCTAGGGATAATTGGACAACTACAGAAGACATAAGTAACATTAGTGAACGAACAGTATAGATTAGGTATATCAAAAGTAGTCATTTTCACACAGGACTATAAATGACTAAAGCAAATTATGTACTGATTGTGGAAGTGATAGCATTTTTAACAATGTTTAAAAACATGATCGACATATGCCTCTGAAGGGGGGTTTCACATACATAAAAAGTTGCTCGATAAGCCAAGTGCTTCCTTATCCACTTGCCATCTTGGATTTTGTTGAGTCTTGTCTTTGCCGCATGTTGTCAGACCATCGCCTCCACGCAGCCTGACATCGTCATGGTGGAGCTGTGCAAGAGTCGGGTGAACATTCTTCACATGGACGAGGAACTCATTCTGAAGGAGGCTCAGGACATGAGCTTTGAGAAGATACGACTGGCCATCAGACAGGTAGGATGTTCCCCTCTCTCTCTCTCTCCCTCAAGTACAGGCTGAGGCAGGGGTCAATTCTGGTCCTCGATCTTTTTCCTTCTTCATTGACCAAATGTCACTATCATCTCAAACACCCATCTCCACTCCTTTGTATCCCTCACCACAATCCCATGAAATCCCTCATCACCCAATTTTCCTTCCCTCTACACCGAGGTAATTCACTCCCTTCATAAATGTATCTCTACAATTTCATTATTTTGGCATTTTATTTTGTGGAACCTTCCAATGCTACAGTAAACAGTATTGTATATATCTTTAAATGAGACTGCTGTTTCAGAGTGGCTTGCTGCAAGGGATCATGCATCTGCTATTACTGAGCATGTCGGCACATCTCACCAAGGAACTAGGCATGGCGCCAGGGGGCGAGTTCCGCAGAGCATTCCAGGAGGTACGCTGTTGCTATAGTAACCTAAGGCTGTTTTATAATAAAAAAATACATGTTTTCAATTGTGCAGTAAGTTTATTTTTGTAATTGATTCTAATCAATTAACACTAAACTAGTAATTGTAATTATAGTTTTTTTATTTTACATTAATTGGTAGTTGTTGATGATATAATTAATTTATGTTTGCTATATACTATTGATAAACTATGAAATGTTATGCTTCAGTGACAAGATATATTTCAGAAAGGGAGAGAGAAAATACATGTTTAATACCAGTTATGATCATTAATGTGTGGTGCAGTAGCACAGTAAATATGGACTAGGTTATGGACCAACACCATCTATTTGGTACTATACGATACACAGTTTTAACCTGATCCTTCTCTTGTTTTGATGCGACCCCTATCCTGTCACTTGTAGGCACAGAATATCCATGGCTGTCGGATACACCTTGGGGACCGTCCCATATCTATTACACTTAGTCGTGCCTTGGGTTCATTATCCGTCTGGCAGAAAGCACGACTGGCATGGCACATACTCTTATCAAAAGAGTCGATAACGTACGTAACACTAGCAGGGGTTGTCAATGTTGCTCAAGTAAATCACTGGTTCTGTGTCAAAGCACCCACCTTGTTGCTGTCTGTTGCAATATTATTGTATTGTCTCAAAACATCAAAGTTTATAACTAAAGTGTAAAGCTTTCTGACCGGTCCTAAGGACTGGATGCCACGCTATATAAGAACTTAGAGTTAATACACAAAATTGATTTTATTGGGTTTAACAGTTGTTTTGCATGACATCATGTTTTTAAAAAAACATTGTTTATTTTTCCAAGGCCAGTCAATATAGTGGTTGAACCGCCACCTGGTGTGTACGAAGCTACCACATTTGCACCGAATTAAGTTTCACATAGGGGTCTAAGGCTAAATGACTCACATGGGTTTTGTGTATGTCACACACTGAGGTGTCAATATCTATTCTACTTAAATAGTTGTCAGGATTTAGAACTATTGTAAAATATGTCATTTGTCATAGTCTTCTAGAAAATAGTACAAATCAACAACAAAAGTAACAAACAGTTGTGCAGTTCCAGAAGTTATTGCATAATGTTCATGTGTTGGTTCGACCATAAATCAAAGTAACAAACTAGCATTTGACTAGAACATGTATCACCAGTCATTAGTTGTAGTAACAGACACGGTGTCATTGCAGAAAGGAAGACGTTGAACGGTGTAAGCAGAAAGACTTGCTTGAGGAAATGCTACGGGAAATGACGGGTGAATTTCCTGCCCTCAGTGAGGTGTTTGTGGCTGAAAGGGATTTATTTCTTGCTAATTCCCTACGGTTGGCCGCTAGACCTGTTCCGCATCCAACACTTGGTAGGCTTCTTTCAACACTCCTCTAGTTCTTAGTGTTGTACTCAACACAGTAAGTTGATGTCAACAAAAGTATAAGATATTTTGGTTGAACAAGTGCATGCATGTATACGTTTGCAATTGTTACTATTGTCAAATGAAGCACAAACATATTTTATGATTCAAATGGAGTTACCCTTGAAATCAACAAGCAGTAATGTTTGGCCAACTCATAGCCTCTCTGTTGGTATTGTTATTATCATAACCAAAATGGCTACTAGCTGCACAGTAGCTGTTTACCTGTATAAGTAATGAATGTGATGTGGTTGGCATGCAGGTGAGGTACCGTCTGTCGTGGTTGGCGTGGTCGGCATAGGTCATGTCCCTGGCATCGTTGAACACTGGGACAGTCCAATCAACATCGATCACCTGCTCACGTGAGTCACGTATTATTTTGTGTAGAAACAATCATGTACCTAGTTGTTACAATTAGCTATTGCTAATTAAAATAAACGTAAGTTATTATATAATCCAGCATCCAGTCCTTAGAACTGCTCAAAACACTTTACACTTCACCCTCTGGAAAACTTGTTCCATCAAACACCATCTCAACTTCTCTGAGGAGCTATCAGACATAGAGACTGTTCATACACAACTATCTACCACTGTCTATACACATTCATACAGCTGAGTGAACTGGAGCAACATAGAGCGGACGAACTTGCCCAAGTTTCAAAACGGCAGCAGGAGGGTTCGAGCCCGGAACCTCTTTAATCCGTAATCACTATGCCGCTACACTCCACACTAGTACTAAGTACTTATGATGTGGATGCACATCATAATAAATGTGCCGCTACACTACACACTGATACTGAGTACTTATAATGTGGATGCATATCGTAATCACTATGCTGCTACACTCCACACTAGTACTAATGATGTGGATGCACATCATAATCACTATGCCGCTACACTCCACACTAGTGCTAAGTACTTATGATATGGATGCACATCATAATCACTATGCCGCTACACTCCACACTAGTGCTAAGTACTTATGATGTGGATGCACATCATAATCACTATGCCGCTACACTCCACACTAGTGCTAAGTACTTATGATGTGGATGCACATCATAATCACTATGCCGCTACACTCCACACTAGTACTTAGTACTTATGATGTGGATGCACATCATAATCACTATGCCACTACACTCCACAATAGTACTAAGTACTTATGATGTGGATGCACATCATAATCACTATGCTGCTGCACTCCACACTAGTACTGCAGTAGACTTATATCATTATGTAATCTCCTTATTTCAGAGTTCCGCCAAAGTCATACATAGGTGGCGCTTTGAAGTGGGGTGTGAAGGCTGCACTTGTTGGTTTCATCTCGTGGGGCTGTTACAAAGTGATACGTCTCTCCACGTCGTACGTGTTGTAGCGTCACATACTCCATAGGTTCAACTTGTGAAGCCATGTGGCAATGTCTGGATATGGATACTGAATGTTTTAACCTTGTGCAAGGTGTTGATTTACTGATAATATCTCTTCCATAGAGATCATGATTCTCAGATCTGTGACAATTTGGAATTGACAGAATATTCTGCTTTTCCACAGCACATGAAATTTTTACTTGCTAATGTGATTATATGTATATGAAATTAGGTACAGCCCCGTGAGTGGTTTATTTTCACATTCTCCAGGTCGTTGCAACAAGAGATGTTTCCCACTGTCAAACAATGTTGCAGTCAAATGTCATATCAGTTACATGGCTGCACACACAATGACAGAATATGATATGGAGAAGCTAATCTCTCTCCTTTATCGGGAATGTTATCTATAATACATTGCGATAAACTATGTAATACTTGTAAATTAGTTTTAATTAATGCTAACATTTTTTATTGCTATAATCATTGTTATTATTTTGCTTAATTCATCCTGAGTAACCTGCGATGATTTAAAGTCGGCTAAACTCGGGCTTATACATGTATTGCCACTGTAGTTAATGGAGTTATTTCCGTGTAGGGATGGCCTTCCAGTCCTGCATTTCATGACAGATTTATACTTTATTGGGCGAGTAGAGGTAATAATTCTACCATTAATTGATCATTTACTATACAACTATGTAGTTAACCTTCTGCAAGACAATGTTTACTGTGAAGGTAAACACTTGTTCTAATAACATCTTGCTATTTAATGGTTTTCTTTGTTGTTGCTATACTATGAATTTTATGTAACCGGGAAAAGTTTTTATAAACAATAAGTGGAAATAGATGGAAAATAACTTTAAAATGAAAATTGCCCAGACTTGAATAGTTTAGGAATTACCTATGGAAATTTAATTTCGATGAAACTTTCAACGTTCGATTGCATTAACAATAATTCAAATTCAGTTTTTATATCTAGTATTGGGATTTTTGTTAAATATCAGTAAATGTTATTGTTGGTACAATGTATTCTTTGTCAACATAATAAAATTTAAACTTATGTGTTTAAATGCATGCAATGTTATAATATGCACCGGAGCATCATGGACTATTTCATGTACCCTCTGGTGCAGTTGCATTAATATGTTTACCACTTAGGACAAAAGTAATGTGCTGAAAAGAAACAAGATTTTGTAGAGAAACCATTAATGAATATGAAAGTTTTTATTTCTAATAAAGGTCACATTGAGGATACTACTGGTTGTTCTACTTTTTTGGTTGCAAATTACTTTGAGTCTTTGCAAAGGTCATTTTAAGTATACTTGTACCTCCAAACAAGTGACATCCAGGGCATCTCAGCTATTTGGCCCCTCTCCATGGCTCATTCCATAAGATATCCTGCACTCTACCCATCCAGGCCAATGTTCTTTCTCTCAAGCAGATCTTTTGTGTTTATTTTATCCTGCAGGCCTTTTCCATTCTTTCTTATCTTCCATTGTTTATTCTGTCTCTCATCAAACCCCTCTCCAGTGTCTAGTCAATACCCTGGCAATTGTTTATTATTATTATTTTTTTTTTTCAATTCAATTCTTTATTTCCAATTGAGAATACAACATACAATATATATACATATTATAGTTGACACAGTTCAACATGGAAAGGGGGAAAGTAGAAGCTCATTGCTTATTATGCACTTTCCCCGACATCATTATAACATGGTCATAATCTTAAACACAGTGTTAGTAACATAAAGAAAATGCTATTGTTAAAGTGAGACCACTACTACAATCGTGCTTCCAAATACTTTCTGAACCTTAACAATAATAACGAAATTAATTACATGACTTATACTCTTCAATTAAGTAATTTTTATATTGTTTTTTGAGATTTCTCACAGTAAGTGATCTCTTTATGTGCTCGTCTAAACAATTCCATAATTTAATACCATACACAGATATACACTTAGCCTTTAACGTGGTTCGGGCATAAACATGTTTTAGTTTATTTCTTTGGCGTGTTACATAGGGTGTAGTATATTTGGCATTGAAAAAGAATTGAAGGTTATCAGGCAACAACTTATTGTTAGCTTTAAACATTACGATAGAAATGTTTAATTTTATTAAGTCATAAAGTTTAAGAATGCATAGATCATAAAATAATGTATTAGTATGGCTTAGTGGATTCTTCTTACATATTATTCGTACAACTTTCTTTTGTAATATATAAACACCGTTAATATATGTTGTATACGCATTTCCCCAAACTTCGCAGCAGTATGATAAATACGGGAGAAATAATGAACAATATAGTATAAAAAGCGACTTTTTATCTAATAAATATTTAGCCCTGTAAATAATGGCGATAGTTTTTGTTAGTTTAGACTTGATCATATTTATATGATCTTTCCAGCTAAGCTTATCGTCTATTAAGACACCTAAAAACTTAGTAACATATACTCTATCAATAGTTGTATTATCGATTTTTATATCAATATTTGTTGTTTTACTATAGTTGGTAAACAACATGTAGTTTGTCTTAGCAACGTTTAAGGATAATTTATTTACTGAAAACCAGATATGTAGTTTTTGTAGTTCGTCGCTGACAATTTTGCTTAGCTGGGCTGGATCTTTCCCAGAACAAAATATATTTGTATCATCCGCAAAAAGAATGAATTTTAGTATATCTGAACAATTACAAATATCATTTATGTATAGTATAAATAATTTTGGACCCAGAATGGAGCCTTGTGGTACTCCACATAACACCTGTAATAAATCTGAATTGCAGTCATCTATGCTGACATACTGTAGTCTGTTATACAAGTAACTTTTCAGCCACTCGCTGGCCATCCCTCTGATACCATAAGCCTCTAATTTTCGGAGTAATAAATTATGATCAATTGTATCAAATGCTTTTTTTAAATCAATAAATACACCAATTGTGCAATTCTTTTGGTCTAAGGCAGCAGTAATATTTTCAGTTAGTTCTAACAGAGCCATTGAAGTTGACATTTTTGTCCTAAACCCATATTGACTGCTGTTTAAAATGTCATACTTTTCTATAAATTTATCTAGCCTAGTTTATGTTTATAACCAGATTATTTCTATTGTTTAGTCTGTCTCTCATCCAGGTCCTCTCTAACATCTCACCTAGGTCCTCTCTATTGTCTATTCTGTCTCTCACCAGGCTCATTCTATTGTCTAGTCTGTCCTCCATCCAGGCTTTTTCTATTGTTTATTCCGTTTCTCATCCAGCCCCTTTCTATTACCTATTCTGTCACTCACCATGCCCTTTCTATCATCTATTTTGTCTCGCTGAACCCTTTCTATTGTCTTTTCGGCCCCCTGTTCTACCCAAATAACATTCACAAGGAGCCACACATGAGCAGGATGATAGTTTTAATAAAAGTAACTTTCAAACATCAAAAGCAATAAACGGAATGTATACAGAATGCATTTGTTCCACTTAGTCATACCTCGTACGTTTGTTGATTCCATTCAACACAGTAACACTGATTACACAAAAACTCGTCAAACATCCTCTGCCTCTTCAACCGATTTAAACCATCATGAATAAGGTTCATTGAAGTTCAAATATTATGCACATAGTTTTTGGTCATTGGATCAGGTAACTCACAAAAGTGTAATTACTGGTAGCCTTAGTTTAGTGAAGGATTATTTTGTTTTGCTTTTTTATAGTTTGTCCAATTATTTAATGACTACTACATTAATTTGAACAAACAAGCTAGTTTGTTATGGTAGAACCTACCCATGTTTGATTTGTTGTCAAATTCATCTGAAATGATGAGCGAAAACAAAAAGTTAGGCCTTTCAGACTGGTCAGCATTCTATAAAATTAAACCCTTTTCTCCTGCATTTAGTTTATGAGATCCTGTGAATGTTCAACAAATATTTACAGAAATAGTCAAGTGGTCTTAAACTGTGTTCATAATAAAATAAAAGAACCAAACATAGAAATACATTGTGTAGAGTACTAAATATTCAACATTTTATTGTTAACATTTTAGGACTTGAGGATGTTTATTTGATTTTCAATAGTGGCATTCATCAATATATAACACATCATTCAATACCAAGTCAAAGCAGACATAGTTGTTTCCAACCATGCACATCTGGATACTTATTTGGTTTTAAATGCTCATTTCTATGATGTCATGAAGAAAGTATATTTTTGTTAATTGTTCATGTGCAAGAACTTTTTTTAATTCATGTAATAATATGTATTGAAGATGCTATGGAATGCGTGATACAAAGGTATCTGGCAAGCATTGGGATATACCAGATCTACTATTCTTCAAACTACCATTTAACAGCAACTTAAATACTGCATCTAAACATCAAAGAACTACACACTTAATTAATTAACGGCAGCAATACATAACCAAAGAGCAGCAGAGCAGCTCTGCTGTTGTGCAAACTTTGGGTGCATTTCTATCTAATACTCACCCTAACCATTGTTAGAACATGGTGCAAAATAAATTTACAAATACTGCAAGGAAACAACAAATTGGACACTAAAATATTCAGCATAAAAATATAACCACATCAGGAATCTGCTGCTGTAGCAGTCATACAGACACAGCTAACATTTTGGGGTAAAGCTAGCAAACCTTTTAAGTTTGAGCTTTATACAACAAATCAAAGAACTATATTTTTTCAAAAACATGTCACGAAGGGGCGTGTTTACTAGTTGATGCTACAATTGATTCGGGTCACATGGAATGTGATTTTAACATGTATACACAAATGTATATATATAAGCTGTTTTGTAAATTGCACCAGGAAAATTGTGCATCAGTACCCTACATCGCGTCCACGTGCAATTCAATACTTTAATACATCAGCCTAATTCAACAACATTAAAACATGCCACAAGCCATGAAACATGCCACAAGCCATTACATATACGTTGGTAATACATACTTTCTGAGACAAAACGTGGTTGTTCACAACCTGGCAAGTGTGAATGCTATGAAAATATTTCTTGTCATGCCTGGCAAGTGACATGTTGATTAATCATATCCTGTTCAAAGCACAAGTGCAGTATGTGTTAATGGTGCAAAGGCACAACTAACTACGTCGATCTGATTACACAGGTTGGTAATCATTCTGTAATAATATTGTGAACACGACCGTAGCCAATGTTCTGAGATTCCTTCTTAGAAACAGTCTCCTCCACTGAGCTAGGTTTGACAAGTTAAACCGGCACTGCTGCTAACTAATTAAACAAACAACAGGTAGCATACTTAATATAACGTAAATATAATGTATAATGTAAGTCGCTCTGTAACAGAACAAAACAAATCTTGGCCGTACATTATTGCTCATCATACAATGCATTGAACTGGCACAATACACAGAATCTTGGGCACAGGACTTCCAGATCACCGCAACCAAGTAATAAATCAATGTATCGCTTCAAATTCTGAAAAACTGTTGGGTTCTGTATGGCTTCCTTGCCCTCTTGTTATCAGAAGCCTGTTGTTTTGAGTGACTCTTGAAAATCTGGTAAAATCTTCCAATGCTTTAAGGATGTTTGCCAGGATTTGACAGATACCAATTCTAAATTATGTGAACTTCTGAACTATCCGCCAAAATGTGTTTTGATTATTATTATTACCTGAAATGTATTGGTGAATATGCCATGTCTTCTCATATACACTACATATATTGACATCAGAATCTTAATAAATCTGTATCACCACACACTTGGGAATGTGTAAAGAGAACATAAACAGACCCCACAACAGTTATTCATTCTTCAAAGTTACTCATTTGGTCCAATTTTATGCATGCATAATACAAGAAATGTAAGCTAATCAAGTGAGACCTTGATGTATAATATCGTAAATTGCCAATTGAGACTATTACCTATTACATATATTAACCAAGGCCTTGTTTAGGACAATAGGTAGTATCAAGACTAACCAATTAAGGCCTTGGTGCAACATTGTATATAACAACTCTGATCATGGTAGTATATATCGCATTGTAGACCAACTGTGGACTTAAAATAATACATAGTATCAACCAAATAATGCATTGCTATGAAATTGCTAGAATATTAGTGTGGATCATTCTGCTTTGACTATATCGCAGAAACAATTTGGTAAAAATAATATATTTATGATATTTCGATATCTCTAGTTATTTATATAATACACACACATATATATCTCATAATTAATTAATGAAATCCAATAAATTGGCCCTCTAAACACAATTAATCCCAGTTAGAATTGTACATCAAAGCTTTGAGATGACACATCATGTTACTTGTTATACATTACTATCTGGATGATATGACCAGTGATGGAGGTCAACTGACGGCAATCAAGTGACAGATGTCAAGGACAGTTCACGGCTGACTTCATCACAGCACACACATGGCAGTGTCGTCACTGTCATTCAATGGCGACTGTGTCGGTGACAGGAAATGATGCGTCAAATCAGAGCTCTCCCATCTCAAGTTATGTCAGTGGAGACTTCTCGCTCAGACTGATGTTCTCAAACGGGTTTTCGTCCAACTGCAAGAACACAGCTCAATTAAAACTGTACCAATGACAATGTTAGTGGACAAACAGAAACGCCAATGAGTAGTATAATTCTTAACAAACCAACAACTGTTTCAAACCAAATCCCATAAATACAATAAAAAATGGACATCTGATTAATATAAAACTAATTTAATTATGGCACTCATTCATGACAGTACAAATACCAAACAAACATCACAATTAAAACTTCTGGCAGGACTGCAGCTATAGTGTGCTAAAACATTATTGCAATCTTTTTAACAAACAGCCACATTTATATATGTAGTAAAGAGACCAGAATAAATAGCCTGTGAATGAAGGAAATGACAACAGAGAAACAATGTCAACAACCACAAATGCAAAGACTAAGACTTTAGTGAACTGTGTGCCAATCAAACCAGTGAAGGGTGACGAGTCCAAAAGGGATAGGAAAGACTTCATGCATGCAGACATAAAATATGCAAGAAATATTATGTTATGATATTATTTCTTTATACACATTTTTATTGATGACAAATGTCTTTAGGTTGCTTACTATTACTGTTTCACTTTCTCATTTATAACATACGTATACCGAGTACAGGCAGTACAGATGCTACACCACATCTTCCATCAAGACCAACACAACACCTCTAGTATGATCACTATCACTGTACAAATCAGGTATTTGAGATAATGGCAAGGAGAATGAGTTTCCCACTGCCTCAGAAAGAGATGGGGAGATTGTATGATTCACTACACAGAAGTGTCACAAAAGTCACAGTGAATATCTACCATGGAACACCATACTCACTTCTCCCGTCTGCGTGAACAGTGATAAAATGGTCGGAAGGGGTTAAATAAACAGATGGAATGGACGGATATTAAAACAAAGACATGACAGTATGTCTGGAGATAAACTGGATGACCAGAATGTGCGGAGTTATTATATTTAGGGGTAATATTTGTCTCTCTTGTCTTCAATACAACGTCTCAAGAAACATGTTTCCCAACATGTACATGGAATTTACATGACTTTCAAGCACTGAGCAGAATTCAGTAGGTTTTTCTAAAACCTGATGTCAACATATTCTCCAGCTCTTTTATTCGAAAGACTTTGAAGGGTACTGAGCTCAGAAAGGCCAGCTCGTCCAGAGTCCAGCCAGTTTTTGCTAACTATATGTAGTTACATTATACTCATGGGTCAAAATTAACATTGTGACATTAATCTGCAATGCTATGTCTGTTTTCTGTGATTGTTAAACAACTCTCCATTAAACGTCTGCTGTGTTTCATGTGTGCCTTGCAGTAAACATTTGTGTGAATAAATGTTGTGATGTTAGTGGCTGGCAAGTGATTTGTATGTACTAAAACCGATTTTTTAATAAAACTGTTGATCACACTGATCATACTGGTACGTTCTGATAAAACACTTGCATGTACTTAAAATATTTGAATATTAGTTCGATTAACTTCAATCTTGCACCACCCACCCCTTCCTCTTGTCCCCCTCTTCATCCCCCCGAACACCCAACCCCCCAAATACCTGCAGGTACCATCAGTACAGTACACACCTTCTTATTGGTGGCAATGCTCTTGAGCTTGCTGAAGAACTTGCCCTTCTGCTTGAAGTGAATCCTGTCGCACTGTTCCTCATCTTCCTCCTCGTTGTCAAGGGCACACGTCTCCGCTGCCGGTAACTCAAGGTCACCACTAGACGACACCACCAGCTTCATGTACTTGTACTCGAGTCTGAAATATAGTAGAAATAGTCAGCAAGTGTAGTCATTCACTTAGAGGACACATTAAAGTGGTCAGTACCGAGTGTGTAATAATTGTGACTGTTTAAACATGACAATTTAACAAGATTGTAATTATACAAGTGCTATCATATGCCCATTACATGATCTAGTGAATACTTGGTACCAGTCAACTTTGTCAACAAGTGTTATAAATTACTGACACATAACGAATACACCAGGAGCTGTTTTCTTAAGTCACCATTGCTCTTTTAGAGGCTGTGTTTATACGAGTGTCCATTATGGTGCAGAAGTGTTCGTTGGTTGCTAGATCTGTAACTATTGCATTTGAAATTATTCAAACATCAGATTAACACGTTTGTTATGTTCTGATGCTACAGTTGTGATTCTGATAGAGTAAATTCAAAGTATAAAATGATGTGTCGTATATCTATTGATGCACTTACGAGGTTCCTATACATGTTATGTTATATTATGCACTAGAAGTACTACAGATTATGTCGGGTAGCTTCTGTTAACCATAACAACTTCACTGGATGCCTCACAAGAACCTACTTTTGATTCTTCTTCCAGCAGTAGACGAGGATGCCACACATTATAACAGCCACAGCAATCGCTCCGCCCAACAACTGCAGCACCTATACAGTCAACAAACACATGCAAATGACAGTCATCATTGGTAAAACAGCTGCACATTTTCAAACAGAAGTCTGACTTGTGTTTAAGTTGTGTACAGTGTATTTAAGACACTGCAGCTAAAATGAATGTTTTTGACAACAATACTCAAAATGTGATCTTCTGTATTCTGATAGCATTTTATGTTTACTATTAATAAAGATCTATTTTATAACATTTACATACTTCTAAGTAACTTATGTTCATGGATAAAGTATGCTGTATACTAAAGTATCCCATTATTGAATCTTTGACAGCTATTTAAACCTGTTTGCTAAAACCAGTGTTTTTCCAATTTGGAAACATCATATCTTTAGAAGTAACGATGCTACATTAATGAAATTTTGACTGATGTGATCCTTGCTAACTTCTCTATGCAATGATGAGTATATATTTTACATTTAGTTTTTATTTATATGCTGAATATACTGATCATAACAAATTTTGATTTTTTACCAACAAAATTTAAACATATTTTTTAAATATTAAATAATGACAATACATAAAATATCTCTTCAACACTGCATAGAGTGAGGTGTTGTAAATAAGAACTAGAAAGAAGTACATTGATTACTGCATTATTGGAGGAGCGGCAATGTTTCCAAATTAAGCTATATTTTCCCTCTCTGGTGGCCATTTTTTTTATTGTTGCCATGGAAACGGGGGTCTGGCAGAAAAAAATGTCAGTATATTTTGTTCAATAACATACTCTACATCTTGGGCACAAAACATTGCATTAATTGTGCATTTAAAAAAAGTCCTTTCTAACTGCCTTATCTCTCCTTGACTGCATATGCAGTTAAACATTATTGAAATAATGGTCTCTTCACAGTAGATATTGTTCCATCGTTAGTTTAGTTTACATGATTGTGTCATATGCTATGCAGTTCATAAGATTTGCCATTTATATTAAACATATTTGCTTCAGCTGGAGATGCATGCATGCACCATCGGTACATATGCATCTTGAGCTGTGACACTCACCCACAGTGGCAGTGATGTACAGTGAAGTTTGTCTTCCTTCCTATCGGGACAATGTCTATAACAAACAATAACATCATCACGATATAACGTCATAATGGTTGGCCGAGACACATTGTCTCTCAAATACCACACTTTTTTTTATCAAGGTAATGTGCTCCTCAAAAGTCTTTGTCTTTCCAAATTGGTCTAAATTCTCAATGGTGAGTATGTGGCTTTAATATTAATTACAACATTTTGGGAGGAAAAAAGGTAGTCATGTGTATATTTTTGAAAAGATTTATTATTACATTTATGCAAGCAACAACAAAGAGACCAATAAAGATATGAAAAAGGCCAAATGGATGATGTTAGTTTATTATGGGGAACCAGTGTATATAACCTTTTTCGGCACACTGATGTAAGTGAAAGAAATGTGGACTCTTCAACCCAATGCCAGGCGTGTGACTGAGCCAATACTAGTCTCCTGAGCATCAGGCTGTTAGAGTCCACATTCCAACACATAAAGTAGCAGTGGTATTCCTAGAACAATTGAAAGCAATGACATGTAATCACAGCAGAGCTTGTTATGTGTAGTGTTAACTTAGAGCCAACATGATTAACCCAAAACGCCTTTGCATATTGCCACATTATTTGAATACCACACTACTGCTGCCAAATACACTAAATCTACAATTATAATAACCCCTAAGGTGGGGTGGTAATTACAAAATGTATTATTATATATTCCATCTTGTCAAATTGCTTTTACGATGACAAAGTTGATGCAGTTAAACTGACAATATGAAAGCAACATTGCAAATGCTTAATGCATGTGCTAAAGAGAAGGACATACCTGAGAGATTAACATACTTGTTTGTATTACAGAGATAAACATAGAAAAAATACTACCTCAGTAGAAAGATGGACATATTAGAGAGATGGCCATACACTAGAGATGTACATACTAAAGATGTACCTCAGTTAGACATACTGGAGAGGTGCAGGTACTAGAGAGGTGGGTATACAAGAGAGATGGGCAAACCAGAGTCATACGTACTAAGGAGATAGGCATAATAGACAGATGGACCTATTGAATAGATAAATAGAAAGTACTAGTGCAGTGGTCGAGTGTTAAAGTGCTGGACTGTCGTTCAGAGGGACCAGGGTTCGAATCCTGGTGCCACCGGGCGGTAGTTCGGTGTATCGAAACTTTGACAATTCCATTCACCCTACATTGCCTACATAAGCCATTGGTCCCTTCCACCTGATGTCTATGTCTGGGGAAATAAAAGATCCCACGCTGGGAAATGGAAAAGAACCTGTTGTGGATTCACTGAGGACTCATTCTTAAAAAAATACTATGACAGAATCAGCAACAGATGATGGTGGGCGTACAATAGAAGACGAAATACGTGCTAAACAAATGTCCATGAGTGTCAACAGAGCTGCATCAACACATTTCGAACCATGCCCCTTACTTGGCGTGTTGGTAGAAGACCCTCTGTACGCTGTTGTGACACTCGCCCTTGATGGCAGTGTACTCGTGGTCCGTGCACTGAGGGCAGGCGGTGGCACTGCGCCACAGCAGGTGGAAGCGACAGCCATCACAAGTCCCATCCATGCACTTGGGGGGCAGCTCAATGGTGCCATTGCCAGGCTGGGAGGTGTCACATCGCACAGTGATCACAGTCGACCGGCCGCTCGGACACGCCTCGGTTGGCCTGCAACATTCACAGGGTCATCACCGTCATCAGTGCATCTGAATCAGGGAACAGCGTCACTTGGCGATGTCATATTGAAATTGAATGGGTACTGCCATCTGCTGCACTAACAACACAGTTGCCTAAAAATAGGAATTCCCATCCAAATCTTGTAGGCAACTGTCACCACTCTAAATCACGTTTTACTATCAATAATAACCTTTATTAAGACTCCATCAAATCCGGGAGTAATGCCGGGTATTTACAAAATTGTGAATGAATCAGTGAAGTGACATGATGTAACACTACCGGTACTGTACATTTGAATAGCAACGACAGGCAATTGTATTTTCAAAAACACAGCATATTAATATTACTTCAATGCAACAGATGCCATTGCCTGAGTGACTATGCTAACTCATTCAAATGTTCTGCCATCATTCGATTTGATATCATGTCATTTACCATAACCTATCAGGCACTTTCATTGAAGCACCAGTATATTTACAGTGTATTCATGCATGAAAGCATTCATAGGTTGGGTCACATTCTTCATTTGTTCCCAGAGTTGATTGGCATTGGAACTATGGTATCCTCATGTTGCTCAACATTCTTCAGGATAGTTCATTTCTATGCAAATGAGTTCCTTTAAACATATCCAATACATGAATTTTTACCTTGTAGAGGCTTTCGTCGATATGACACACCAACTTCTGTTTTGTGGTGACATCATTTTGAGGTTGTGGGTGTAAATTTATAAATTAATTACTACATTGGTGTGTAATTAGTCAAAATGGAAGCAAAATAATCAAACTTATTTTGGCTTCAAAGCATGTGTGACTGTAATGCCATTTTTCTACACCTTCTGCCTTTTTCTCCACCTGTTTCAGTGTTGCAAATAACACGCAAGTTTGTCATGCCAATTGTTGACCTTTCCATGCCATAGAGAGAATCTTTCTTGATTAATGGCAAGATGGCAAAAGATAAAATTTCACACCAAAGATTAGAAATTGTACAGAAAGTAAAGAGATAATCATAGTACATGTACATCAAAATAAACGTAACTGTACACACCTTTGTGAAACGTAGACAAAGTGGACATCTAGATCTTCAGCTGAAACAAATAAATTAATATATCATACAAATGAAAACCTTTACACTACTCATAATGAAATAAACATAACTGTAATTAATCATGCAAAATCTCTCTCTCCCTCGTACTCTTTAAAATCAATTTTGCTCATTAACAGTCTTTATAACTATTCAGAGGTCATTCTTTTAAGAGATCCTGGTACAATTTCTGCTGCGGTTACATCGTTACACTTACTGTCCTTGGAGAAACCTTCACTGGCCATCATCTGCTCCATGTTCAAACTGGAGCCATTGCTGGTTATGTTCACGAGCACATCACCCAAACTACAACCGTATACATCACATATTATCATCACAAGTACATCACCCAAACTTGCTACATCGTATAATATCATCACAAGTACATCACCCAAACTACAACCGTTTACATTACATATTATCATCACAAGTACATCACCCAAACTTGCTACATCATATAATATCATCACAAGTACATCACCCAAACTACAACCATTTACATCACATATTATCATCACAAGTACATCATCCAAACTACAACCATTTACATCACATATTATCATCACAAGTACATCATCCAAACTACAACCATTTACATCACATACTATCATCACAAGTACATCACCCAAACTACAACCGTTTACATCACACATATTCATCACAAGTACATCACCCAAACTACAACCATTTACATCACATATTATCATCACAAGTACATCACCCAAACTACAACCATTTACATCAGATGTTATCATCACAAGTACATCACCCAAACTACAACTGTTTACATCACACATTATCATCACAAGTACATCACCCAAACTACAACCATTTACATCACACATTATCATCACAAGTACATCACCCAAACTACAACCATTTACACCAGATGTTATCATCACAAGTACATCACTCAAACAACCGTTTACATCACATATTATCATCACAAGTACATCACCCAAACTACAACCATTTACATCACATATTATCATCACAAGTACATCACCCAAACTATAACTGTTTACATCACATATTATCATCACAAGTACATCACCCAAACTACAACTGTTTACATCACATATTATCATCACAAGTATATCACCCAAACTACAACCATTTATTTCACATATTATCATCACAAGTACATCACCAAAACTACAACCGTTTACTTCACATATTAGCATCACAAATACACCACCAAAACTACAATCATTTACATCAGATATTATCATCACAATACATCACTCAAACAACAGTTTACATCACATATTATCATCACAAGTACATCACTCAAACTACAACCATTTACATCACATATTATCATCACAAGTACATCACTCAAACTACAACCATTTACATCACATATTATCATCACAAGTACATCACCCAAACTACAACTGTTTACATCACATATTATCATCACAAGTACATCACCCAAACTACAACTGTTTACATCACATATTATCATCACAAGTATATCACCCAAACTACAACCATTTATTTCACATATTATCATCACAAGTACATCACCAAAACTACAACCGTTTATTTCACATATTATCATCACAAGTACATCACCAAAACTACAACCGTTTACTTCACATATTAGCATCACAAATACACCACCAAAACTACAATCATTTACATCAGATATTATCATCACAATACATCACTCAAACAACAGTTTACATCACATGTTATCATCACAAGTACATCGCTCAAACTACAACCATTTACATCACATATTATCATCACAAGTACATCACTCAAACTACAACCATTTACATCACATATTATCATCACAAGTACATCACTCAAACTACAACCATTTACATCACATATTATCATCACAAGTACATCACCCAAACTACAATCATTTACATCAGATATTATCATCACAATACATCACTCAAACAACAGTTTACACCACATATTATCATCACAAGTACATGACTCAAACTACATCCATTTACATCACATATTATCATCACAAGTACTTCACTCAAACTACAACCATTTACATCACATATTATCATCACAAGTACATCACCCAAACTACAACTGTTTACATCACATATTATCATCACAAGTACATCACCCAAACTACAACTGTTTACATCACATATTATCATCACAAGTACATCACCCAAACTACAACTGTTTACATCACATATTATCATCACAAGTATATCACCCAAACTACAACCATTTATTTAACATATTATCATCACAAGTACATCACCAAAACCACAACCGTTTACTTCACATATTAGCATCACAAATACACCACCAAAACTACAATCATTTACATCAGATATTATCATCACAATTCATCACTCAAACAACAGTTTACATCACATATTATCATCACAAGTACATCACTCAAACTACAACCATTTACATCACATATTATCATCACAAGTACATAACTCAAACTACAACCATTTACATCACATATTATATTCAAGTACATCACCCAAACTACAACCATTTACATCAGATGTTATCATCACAAGTACATCACTCAAACAACCGTTTACATCACATATTATCATCACAAGTACATCACTCAAACTACAACCATTTACATCACATATTATATTCAAGTACATCACCCAAACTACAACCATTTACATCAGATGTTATCATCACAAGTACATCACTCAAACAACCGTTTACATCACATATTATCATCACAAGTACATCACTCAAACTACAACCATTTACATCACATATTATATTCAAGTACATCACCCAAACTACAACCATTTACATCACATATTATATTCAAGTACATCACCCAAACTACAACCATTTACATCAGATGTTATCATCACAAGTACATCACTCAAACAACCATTTACATCACATATTATCATCACAAGTACATCACTCAAACTACAACCATTTACATCACATATTATCATCACAAGTACATCACCCAAACTATAACTGTTTACATCACATATTATCATCACAAGTACATCACCCAAACTACAACTGTTTACATCACATATTATCATCACAAGTATATCACCCAAACTACAACCATTTATTTCACATATTATCATCACAAGTACATCATCCAAACTACAACCATTTACATCACATATTATCATCACAAGTACATCACCCAAACTACAACCGTTTACATCACATATTATCATCACAAGTACATCACCCAAACTACAATCATTTACATCAGATATTATCATCACAATACATCACTCAAACAACGGTTTACACAACATATTATCATCACAAGTACATCACTCAAACTACATCCATTTACATCACATATTATCATCACAAGTACATCACTCAAACTACAACCATTTACATCACATATTATCATCACAAGTACATCACTCAAACTACAACCATTTACATCACATATTATCATCACAAGTACATCAACCAAACTACAACTGTTTACATCACATATTATCATCACAAGTATATCACCCAAACTACAACCATTTATTTCACATATTATCATCACAAGTACATCACCCAAACTACAACCGTTTACTTCACATATTAGCATCACAAATACACCACCAAAACTACAACCATTTACATCAGATATTATCATCACAATACATCACTCAAACAACAGTTTACATCACATATTATCATCACAAGTACATCACTCAAACTACATCCATTTACATCACATATTATCATCACAAGTACATCACTCAAACTACAACCATTTACATCACATATTATCATCACATGTACATCATCCAAACTACAATTGTTTACATCACATATTATCATCACAAGTATATCACCCAAACTACAACCATTTATTTCACATATTATCATCACAAGTACATCATCCAAACTACAACCATTTACATCACATATTATCATCACAAGTACATCACCCAAACTACAACCATTTACATCACATATTATCATCACAAGTACATCACCCAAACTACAATCATTTACATCAGATATTATCATCACAATACATCACTCAAACAACAGTTTACACCACATATTATCATCACAAGTACATCACTCAAACTACATCCATTTACATCACATATTATCATCACAAGTACATCACCCAAACTACAATCATTTACATCAGATATTATCATCACAATACATCACTCAAACAACAGTTTACACCACATATTATCATCACAAGTACATCACTCAAACTACATCCATTTACATCACATATTATCATCACAAGTACATCACTCAAACTACAACCATTTACATCACATATTATCATCACAAGTACATCACTCAAACTACAACCATTTACATCACATATTATCATCACAAGTACATCACCCAAACTACAACTGTTTACATCACATATTATCATCACAAGTACATCACCCAAACTACAACTGTTTACATCACATATTATCATCACAAGTATATCACCCAAACTACAACCATTTATTTCACATATTATCATCACAAGTACATCACCCAAACTACAACTGTTTACATCACATATTATCATCACAAGTATATCACCCAAACTACAACCATTTATTTCACATATTAGCATCACAAATACACCACCAAAACTACAACCATTTACATCAGATATTATCATCACAATACATCACTCAAACAACAGTTTACATCACATATTATCATCACAAGTACATCACTCAAACTACATCCATTTACATCACATATTATCATCACAAGTACATCACTCAAACTACAACCATTTACATCACATATTATCATCACATGTACATCATCCAAACTACAATTGTTTATAATCACATATTATCATCATAAGAATAACACCCAAACAACAATTGTTTACATCACATATTATCATCACATACCTGGTACCAACACTTTATATATATATTATATTAAATCACATCGTTTAAAAAGCAGCCAGTTACATGACATTATAATTTCATATCACCAACAAAATGACATCACAACATCACAAGCACATCACCCCCATAATGTCAACATCACAAGCACATCACCCCCATAATGTCACCATCATCCACTTCCCACCATCACAAAGCATTACCCAATCACAGCCATCTAATCACACTCACCTGACAGACTGGACAGTGACCATCTTGGACGGGCCGTCTTCGGCAGAGGGGGGTATGATGGTCAGTCGACACACCAGAGATGTCACAGTGTCATCTGAATCCTGCCAACACAAGCCTTCACAATTGAACTATCTATCACATGACCCACTTCCTTACAACAATGTTCATCAAGCCATCAAAAATAGATACAGAAAACGTTGAGTGTTCAAACATTCCGTCATATAAGTTTGCATACTTAGCAGACATTATTTGTGGTAGAGAGTTTCATTGTTTTAAATTTGTAAGTACAGTGGAACTTCTCTATTAAGGGCACCCTCTGAAGTAGGCAAAAATGACCTGAATAGCGAGGTGACCGTATTAATTAGGCTAATTTCCTATAATTTACAATTATAGAAATAATTTGGGACTATTCTATGGTGACCTTAATTGCAAGGTGTATGTATTATCGAGGTGACGTAAAGACTATACTTCACCCTAAACAACTTTTCAAACAATTTCTTTGTACAATTTTGACAATTTGATTAAAATATGGGTTAGATACGTACACTGCTGGCGCTGATGTTGTTGTGGCAAGTGACGGGCGGGTGGTTGGTGGCGCCACCACACAGACTCAGGTTGAACATGTGGTGAAACTGCGTGCCAGTCGCAGTGAATAGCTTGCCTGAGTTCACCTGGTACACACTGGAACCAGCAACAGACTCAATCATAGCAACCGAGTTTATGGCAGCAATAGCGCATTCTGTCATGTCAGTACTGTGGTCATGTCAACATGTTTAGTCATGTCAGCATGATTGTCATGTTAGTATTGCTATAATGTCTGCATGTGTGTCATGTCAGCATTGCTATCATGTCAGTATGTTTGTCATGTGAACACTGCTATCATGCAAGCATGTTTGTCATAGCGCTGCTATGTCTGCTTGTTTGTCATGTCAGTACTGCTGTCATGTCAGTATGTTTGTCATGTGAGTATCGTTATCATGTCAGCATGTTTGTCACATCAGCATTGTGTTCATGTCAACACATCAGTCATGTCAGCATGTCTATCATATCAACAAATCATCATAACTGTACTTATGTAGCACAATTAAAACAACTTAGATATAATGTCTCATAAGCCAGCAGTAGGTACACACACACACACACACACACACACACACACACACACACACACACACACACACACACACACACACACACACACACACACACACACACACACACACACACACACACACACACACACACATTTTGATATTACAAACATGCAAGGCATTTGATAAGAAAAGCGTTTCATTTTTGTGCTAGTCAGAAGAATGTAACATGAACGTTATACTGTGAATGATGATGCAGCGTACCTAGCAAGGTGTGTGAAGTCATACTTCCTGCCAATGGGACTGGTGTAGTGACATGATGTCACACATTTGACACCATTGACAGCGTGCAACCCCTCGCCACATTTGACGCATGACTTGGCGCCATGGGCACCCTGTCCGTGAATCACTGTGCCAGCTGGACATCTGACACACTGTGTCGTTTTTGTGTCAAGATAATGACCCGGAGGACACTGGACGCATCTGACGAACACATGGTTGTTATTAATGTACGGTCAACCTATGGTCAATGTAATAACTGAAAAGTTCTTCCTGAATTCGATTTTTTGCTAGGCTCGTTTTAGAATCATTTCATAAAAAAACTAACATAACTACCAGTAATATCAACTATAACACGGTACCTTGTTTGTACAAAACTAACATAACTACCAGTAATATCAACTATAACACGGTACCTTGTTTGTACAAATGTATTATTTACTTTTGATGCAGTTATCAAATAAAATGTTTAGACTGAATCTGGTCAACAGTTGTTAAGAAAATGGCAATGGTATAAATTTTAGAAGTTTTCGTCATATGTGCATTAACTCTATGATTGTTGAAAGTTGTTTAATGCTGTCAACAATAAATTTATATCCATCTAGCGTCCTGTAATACTGACACAAACCCTAAAACTGGTTAGAACCCATAACACATTAGGAATTAAAAAAGGCACTACGTTTCTTCCATTGGGTCGTAGATTAATCCCTGAAAGTTTGGTTCTTGACATGCAAACCACCTAGGAGCAATACATTAACATACCACAACCACAGACATGCTACCTTGTTTATAGTTAGATAATTGCAATAATATTAAACTGGCAGTTCTGCTATCAACATCAAACAAATTACACCAAGCTAACCAGGAGATCAAGCATGAGAGACATCATACTGGCAAATTGATCACCTAAAACAAGCTTCATCTCATGAGTCAAAAATGGGCCAAGAGGCCCTGAAGTCCTTTGGAGGGCCCAGGGGGGTAGAATTATTCAATCAAATACAGATTTCTTGTGTATAGTGGCACTACTACATAAAATGTCTATGCAAAATCAGAGAAAAAGTTACTGAAGAGTTTTTTTTTTAATAGACAAAATGTGGAAATTTATCCTTTGGGGCTTAGAATGATTCAATCAAATACATATTTATTGTGCATAGTGGCAGTACCCTAAGATGTCTCAGCAAAATTAGAGAAAAAGTTGCTGAACGGTTTCTGAGATATGGCAGCTAAAGGCGGATGCTGGACAGAGTGGTGGACTAAAAATTAGCCACTACCAATAATAATAATCATAATATATCTCTCCTCGCCAACCAAAGTATTTTAGGACACAACATTTTCACACTAATCTTGAGTTTGTATGCGTTGTCCACCCACCCATCCTGGTTGACGCCTTTGGGACAGGCTTTGCAGCTGGCCGCCCCGCCAGACAACGTGTTGGTGACGACCACCGAGTAGATCTTAGCAAAGTCGTTGTGTAGTTTCACCTGGTTGTGTTCTGGGTCACCGCTGTCATTCTTCTGGAAGGCCCAGCTGAACGTCGTTGCCTCTGGACTCATCACTTTGTGTCTGCAGGTAAAGGTGATTAACATGTACAATTATTACATACATACATTGGTTAATATATACAGTTACTACATACATACATTGGTTAATATATACAGTTACTACATACATACATACATTGGTTAATATATACTGTTACTACATACATACATATATTAACACACTAAATAGGAGGCTCTCTAAGTGTATCTCCTTCCTTAAACTATTGGCCTCTGATCTACCAACTAAAACAATCAGAAAGATAGTTATTTAGAGTTATTTAATTGTTTTCAGTGAACAAACTAAGTGGTCAGATAGGTGCCACAAGTTCAAAAGACCATCATGTTGCTAACTGCTACCCTTGGTTTGTAGCTCCTTGAGTGGGTCTAAGCTAGTTCATATTATTCTTGAAAACCTTACAACTTAACTAGCAGCAAGACTTTCAAACATTGCAACTTTCAAGATAATTTGACAAATATCCAGCAGTGCAGTGCATTCACATCCACCTCTCAAGGACACTGCCTTATTGTGGTTTTCTTCGGGTCGACATGCATTCAGAACTTCAGATTGCACAATCGTCATTAAAACAGTGGTTCTCACATCCCTATTTCTGTTGACGTGTGTACGGAGAACAATCTAAACTTGCTTTGTGGTTTGCAGTTCTGACCCTCCGTGGGTGATCTAGTATAATAATAATAGTAATAAAAAAACTTCTGTTGTGCACAAATCCGTGGAAACTCAAGCGTAACCTCAAAACACTATATTAAAGTTGCCATCAGCTGGGTGAACAAATATGATCAGATAAGGGAGGTAAGGAAGGGAAGAATGGTTAAAGAGCTATGTCTTCAGATGACGGGTATGTTTTATTATTTCCTGCCAGGGGCTTAGACAGAGACCCGTCTGCCCGTCAGGACTGGCAGATGATTGGCCAAGGTGGGTAATTACAACTAATAAGACAGGTGAAATCTAGAGTGGGCCAGCTGGCTACTAGATTAACTAATAGGTTCAAAGCCTACATTAATTATTCATTGACACAACTGGTAGTGAAACAAATCAAATGGGTCAATATTTATTAAACAAATTTCTCAAATGACACTGGTTTGTCTTTAAAAAAAAATAAACTGGCCATTAATGGCTGTGATTTATGTGAATAGCTTCCTCGGAAGCTGTGCACTTGCTAGAAGGCACAATTTTGTCTAATTCAAGACTGACAAAAAATAATTTTTGGCTTAAGGGCCTCTTTCCTACCGAGACCCCAGAGGGAGTGAACTCCAGTGTTGATGTAATTCATACCTCACCATTATATAACAGACCATAATACAACACCCATGCATGCAGACATCACACAATCTTCTATACAGATTAGACGGGTCTACTTACACATATTTCTGCTTTGTCTGACTTCCCACCCAGCGCTTCACAATGTTAGAACTTGTTGATTGCTGAAATAATGCCAACTTTTGTCAGAAATCATACAGTGCTTTCAAAACATGTAATTTCCTACAAAATGTTTTACCAAATATCCACCTTTTAGCTAAAATACAAAATGTGTGTGCGTGCGTGCGTGCATACGTGTAGGGGGTATGTTAATATTCTCTCCTAGATGGTTTATATCTTTGGTGCCAAACTTACATGGAATAATCTTCAACCCTTGGAAGAAAAGAAACGTCTTTTTCAAAATTCACTATTGGTAGTGTCATCACCAGTTTGAGTGTACCATACATTAAACATAAACTTATTGTTTACAATGTTATGCATACTTTCAAAAAACCACCGATCAAGATTTAACAAGATTGCCACCCAGAGAATTAACTCTAGATTGCAGGTGGACAAGGAAGCCTTTTGCCTTATCGAGAGTCCAGCCCTTTTTATTTACGTGTATCCCGCCCTTTTGGGGTATGTGTTGATTTTATTTTTAAACATATTCACATTTCTAGCACTAGATCAGGACGTTTTACCTAAGTTGTATGTGAAAAAATTTTCAAATTTACATCACAACAAACATAATTTATGACTACTCCGGGAAACCGTTTTCTGTATCTATGTGAATTAAAATCATCCAGAGGATGGGATTTTTGCTAGTAATCTACAAAATTAGTGAATGTAAGGATGGGCATTTTGTTAGTAATAGGTAATGTACAAAACAACAAGTTTGAGCGTACATCCATGAAGATGAAGGAGCAGTTTGCAGCGCACTCCGCCTCAAAGACGAAAGTCACTTCAGCGACGGGCTGCAGCTGGACAGAGGTCATCTGTTGGTGGCCGTGGAAACCATCAATGTCCAGCATGAGGATGAGGTAGGCGTTGTCAGGGAAACCCTTGCCCGTGTGGATGCACTCGATGCCACGCAGCCACCCATCAAACTCAATGCAGTCGTCATCTGTTTCACATATAATGTAGGCCCTTGTGTAATTTTGTGCAGAATGTTTGTTAAAAGCAAACTTTCACTTCATTATAAATCTTTATGTTGTTTTGGTTTACCAAAAAATTAGGGTGGCAATTTTTCTACACAGGGTAAGTTGACTAAATTCAAGATGGCTGCCCACCTAATAAATTATTATTTTTCATTAAAATATTATTTTAAATAATTCTTTACATGTTTATAATAGTATCTGGAAACCTTAGCAATGACAATACCCTGTTATATTAATGTTTGTATATTTTAAAAATGCCTCACAATCACTGAATGTTTAAGAAACCCAAATCAAAAACTAAATGACACATTTAGTTTGACCTAGATCGTCCCTAATAGCAGCGTCACCTACCAGTGGTGGAGAGACAGTGACTGGTCAAGTTGGCGTTAGAGGGCAGGTTGTTCCACCAGTTGAAGGTCAGTTCAGTGGTTGGTGCAGTGGACACTGGACAGGTCTTACACTGACTGGTGCCATCCGAGTACTTGTTGCGTGGGCAGAACTGGCACGAGCCATTGACCGGTTGCATGCCAGGATTACAGGGGGGACACTTGGCGGACGCGGAGGGAGCTGGCAACTTGGCTGACTTGGGCAGGTCGTCACGGCACAGCTTCGGCTCAACCCACTTGTACTCAACATGCGTCTACATGGAACAGTTGCATACATTGGCATAGATTAACATAGATTAGCATATATTAAGCATTCATGTGTGTGAGTGTGTGTATGCGTGCGTGTGCGTGCATGTGAGTGCGTGTGTGTGCGTCTGTGAGTGAGTGTATGTATGTGTCTGTGTGTGCACGCGTGCGTGTGTGGTGGCATGTGTGTGTGTGTGTTTGTGCATAGGCATGTGCGTAGGCATGTGCATGTGTGCAGTTGTGTTTGCATGTTTCACATAGCAATTTAATATGGAACAATATCAAATGTTCTGGGCAGACAACCACTTGACAAAAGCAGGCAATAACTTACAAGACTTTCTCAAAACACAAAAACCTGTAATGAGTGTATTCTATGCCTGTAGGACAGTCAGATTAAAGAAAATCTGTGAGTCACAGTTAAACATAACAGTTGGCATGTAAGGTACACTTGCCATGTCGTTCAGGTCACAGGGAGTGTTGGTGGCAAAGTAGTCTTGAGTGGTGCAGGGTGGCCGCGGAGAACATTTCTTGGCACCCGCCACTGTCAGGAACAAACAAACAGTCGGGTTACGTATGTCAGTTTGTAACAAGGTACATATAACAAACAGTCACTCATTGATATGACAGACCAATGTTTCTAATTGACAAGTGGTTATAACGGACCAACAGATATTATAGACCAATAGTCATAACAGTCAAATGGTCATAACAGGCTAATGGTTGTTACAGACCAATACATTCAACATACCAAATGGAGAAACATTAATGGTTGTAACAAAGAAATAGTAATCAGTAATCAGTTGACTCACTTGAGTACTCTGTTGTGTCGTCACACTTGATGCACTGACTGGCTCCACGCTGCGAGTGGGTATTACGTGGGCACTCCGTGCAACTGGTCATCCCCACCCCACTGTAGGTGCCTGGTCGACACTTGCTGCACTCGGATGTGTACGCTACCCCTACAGGACAACGGTCAATGGTCAAAATGTATAAAATCTGATGATTTTTATCATAAAATCATATTATTATATATCTTAAGGCCAGACTTTTTATATTACATGTTTTACGGGCCCGCCAACACTAATTTCCTGGGTCTAGAATAAAAATAAAATTCACAATGATAACTTTTTATTGCCGCCGAAGTCATTATTTATTAACTGAATGTGTGAAATCATAAATAAAATATTTTACTTTCCACTTTGGCCCTGCCTTCAAGATCTGTTTTAGGCATGCTCATGAATATTTGGGACCGTCCGTCAGACTTTGATTAGTTACGCCAAGTTAATAGATGCAAGAGAAACGTCATCAACATGTGTGCGTTTGGATTAGCTACCGCCACGCGAATGAGCCATGACTGATAAAATTATCAAAAGGAAACGTGGACCAGCTGCTGTTTATGTCACAGATTCAGCAAAGAAAAAATATATGGAATAAATGGAGAATGAACATAGCGACAGTTCATGACAGACGGATTGATTTAAAAGAAAAAACACCAGCTCTCCACGCACAAGAACCGTTGTATAACATTGTCATTGATGACATATTGAATGATTGGCATTGTTTTTGTTGGAATACAAAAAACATACGAAATCTCACCTATGGTACTATCATGTATGTTCCTTTTTTATTAAGTACATCTGGCTATACATTTTAAAGTTTAGTTTTAATGGAACGTTTAGATCAATAGTTTTGAAGACACAGCGTAAAACCTACAGGCACCCAGAAATGGTGAAATCTGTAGCAACAGCATGGGTTAACATTCTATTAAACACTGGGACAATGGCAGGCAGAGCAAACTGGCCAGGTTCTCTACCAGTGACCAATACACAGAACTTGGCAGCTGGCCAGGTTCTGCCACAGTAGTAAGGAAACAGGCAAATCTTGTGAAAATTTAGCATTTTGTGGGGTCCTGAGGTGCCTTTAGAATGATTCAATCAAATACAGATTTCTTGTGTATAGTGGCACTACCCTAAGATACATCTATGCAAAACTAGAGAACAAGAGTTTTTGAAAAACTAGCTAGATGTGAAAAGTTACCAAATACAGATTTCTTGTGCATACCCTAAGATACGTCTATGCAAAATTAGAGAAAAAGTTGCTGAATGGTTTCTGAGATATGGCAGCTAATGGCGGACGCAAAGTGATGGCATTAGTCCACTAGACCTTCAGCCCAAAGAACAAAAAAGATACATCCATAAAACTACCATGTATCTTTTTCGGAATCTAGATCAAGCTTCTGAGGAAACAAATACTCTACAGAAATAACATGCTGAGTGCTAATGGGTTAATGAAGGGGCACATCTAACCCAGAGCATCAGATGTATGTGTGGTGAACCTCTGCTGGAACTTTACGTGATAGAAGAAGTCTGTCGTCTCACCCAAGGGATTGTGGCGACTCTTTAAAACTGTCATGAACGATTATCAAAACAGCGCACACATGTAACTAAGTCATTCTGGAGTAGCCTTGTTCTTTCTTTCCAATCTAAATTTGCAATCTCATCATAAGTGTAGTCTTCGTTATCTAGGAGTTTCTCCAACATTTTTAGCAAATTGGTCCATTTGGTATCAGCTGCTGATAGCGATGAGAACCATGTTGGTAAGCCTAATTGCCTGATCAACCCAAAGATATCCTTCTTACGTTTCTGGAGACAAGATGGGAAATTCTGAATGGTTTTGAAGATATGCAAAAACCACATTTCTTGGACGTTCAAAAGGTTGTTTAAGAAAATGTGCACATATTTTCTGTTCTCATTTTGCCCTTTCCACCCTCCCACAGAATGGAAAGAAGAAAGAGATGAAATATAAGAATACTTTATTTGTTCACAAGGTACATATACATAATGTCATTTTTACTTAAAAACAGTAGCAATTAATGACATAATACTGATTGAATTGGAGTGAAGTAATAACTGCAACATGTATAGTAAAACACTTTAATATTCCTTATAATTTTGGCTAAATATGCTTTAACCTTTTCGAGTATACCTAAGTTATTTTATATATTATTTTATACCTAAGTTATTTTATTGTAATACTAGATCATATCTTTACATTACATTGGTAATTATGCCTACTGCTGTTTTAAAGTTTCTCAGGTTCTGCCAAGTGCAGTAGAGATTCCCATTACACATTATATTTACAGCCCACATGGAGGCATTCAGTCTGGGACAATGGCAGGCAGTGAGCCACTCAGCCACCCCAGTGATCGGTGCAAAGTCCACTATCCAGTTATAAACAGAGATCAATGGCTGCAGGAGGCAGCAGTATGGAAATAGCAGGACAATTTTGCATTTTGGGGGGTCCTGAGGTGCCCTTAAAATGATTCAATCAAATACAGATTTCTTGTGAATAGTGACAGTACCCTAAGATACGTCTAAGCAAAATTAGAGAAAAAGTTGCTGAACGGTTTCTGAAATATGGCAGCTAACAGTGGATGGCGCACAGTGGACGCAGAGCGATGGCATTAGTCTGTGGACCTTTGGCCCAAAGGACTAAAAACTGTAAATAAAACACCAGATAATACTAGGTAAGCAACTGCTCATATCACTTGGTTCTGTCATTTCCGTGTTTTGACAATTTAGCAGCCACATGTAAGTGGCAGTAAATGAGGCAGACTGAATGTACCTTTGATCTCAATCTTGCGGATGAGTGTCTGAGCCTGCAGACGTCCTGCCAGCTGTAGACTGAGAGTCTTCCAGTAGATGAGGTTACGACCAGGCTGCAGCTTCAACTGCAATCAGTCACAGCGCATTCATTGTAAACACAGTATTCGTTGGCCAAACCACAATGTGGAACCACATACATTGTCTATTGTAAGTACGAAGTATGAACCACCCTGGCTTCAATGATTAGTTGAGCTATTCTCGTGCTTTGAGTTTATTCAGTTTCTAGATTGCTAGCATGTAATAGTGCTACCCTATCACAAACCAATTGATATATTGATTTGAAAGTTTCTGAGTTATGTCTTAAAATACTAAGTGACAGAGTCTTGAACATAGTATCATAATTAGCAGTAATGTTTGTGTTTTGAGTTAATTGTGAAATGTGATTTTATTACTGACATCATGACAGGTTAATGTTTCTTGAGTGTATTGTGACATGCATTTGATTAAATATTAACTAGATCCTCAATCGTCTATACCGAATGTCCAATTTTTTTTAAATGTTATACTTCATCAGCAAATTTATTGTGGATGTGACTTTATTACTGACATAATGACAGGTTAATGTTCCTCAAAAACATAGTGGGGTCTAAAGGTCAATGAATTGACAGTCTACATGTATTGAAGACATTTCCCATAAAAGTGTCGATGCAGATACACCTTACAGGTGTACGACTGAGCCAATCACCCCCGTACATGCGACTCACCTTGGCAGTGCCCCACTTGCTGTCCCCTGTCTTTGGGGGCCAGTGCACATCGTCGTCGTCATACTTCACATTGTGACATTTGTCGTTCTGCACCTGTAAACAGTCACCACTCAATATCAGGGATGAGAGTGACATTCAGAGAAAAAAACGGAAATTTTGCTGTGGCCCACATTTCAGCCCGAGAGGACTGTCTCATCTATTCGGGGGGAGATATTTTTTAATTGTAGACGACATATGGTGTATTTTGAGCAATATTAAATATTAACATTTCCAATAGCAAAAAAAGCACACGGACTCACGCACACATTGTCATAGTACTAACTCATTTATTAATTATATTTTCTTGGCTGACAGGCAGCTTTCTCCTTGGCCAGCTTTGTCAAAACAGCCCGTTGATGGGCCATTCTAGCTTTCTTCATTGCCAGCTGAACTGCTTCCTTAGCTCTGTACTTGGTGGCTGCCTTCGTCTTTGACATGTTCAGCTCAGTTTTCTTCTCCTCCTTCATCTTTCCTTCCTCGGCAAGAAGGATGGAGTACATTGTGTATGCGCCCCTTGTGTTGTGAACGAGGCGACCAGTTCTGTTTGTGGAAGTCATGTATAGCAGTGTTGTTGCTTGTCATGAGTGAGTACTTCACTGTCTGGATAGTGTTGAATGTACTAACATTCTTTGTGGCAGTGGCAGTATTCATGATGCTAGACATGTGACTCCACCTTCCACTTGAGGACCATGAAAGCACCTCATCATTGCAGCCACCAGCTTTGACAAGGCTGGCAACTTGCCAGTAGAGAATACGGTACCACGAGTCCAATCTGGAACTTGTGGGTGCTTGTGGAAGTGTGTTGTCTATATGGAATCGGCGAACTTCCATGTGATATGCCCTCTGTTCAGGTTCTAATAGAACATTGGTGACCAGCGTGGGCAGTGCCAGCATGTGTACTTCAATGCCTTCGGTTCCCATCTGACTGTAGCCTGTAGGATCCAATCCGCACAGTTGACATCGGCCTTGCACCACAAACAGTAGGGTTTCCCTGATGCTGATAATTTACTGATGAATATATCCAACATAGTGTCTCCAGCCGATCTCTCCAGCCACGCCCAATTCCACTTATTCTTGACACTTTTGTTAATGTCCTTCACGCAACATTTGTCTTGCCGTATAAGAAATTGTCGATTAGTCATTGTGTTCGAAAATAATCGACATCTCCACAAAATACATCATCGTTTCCTATTGGTCCACTGCTTTTGTGCACGCGCTTCGAAAGCGCTGAAGTGAACAGCCGACAGAACTAAGGGTTTTACTTCGCAGATTCACGGGTTCGGTTGGGTCGGTTCTGTCTCTAATCGCCAGGCAGTGTCATTAACACGTGGCGACACTCAGTGGATAGATGGTTAACTCAATCTGCAGATAGATCGTCAGTGAATTGTCCAGGATTGATATGCCCTACCCCCAACATTAATTTTTTTCTCCCCGGATTTACACGATTCACAAAAGTGATCTTTGGAGCAGTATAAAAACCGGAATTCCGGCAAAAACCGGAAATTTCTCATCCCTGCAATATGTATGGGTCTAGCAATCGGCATGTTCTATTAACTACATATATGTTGTGGTTACCAGAATCTAACAGTCTTATGAGGTCTCATTCAACTAGTCAACCGTTTTCAAAATATTACCGCCAAGGCAACCTTTCTGTGCTGACATTGACAGGGTGCATCTTGTCCGCAGTCATTCTTTTATGTCTGTCCTCGATTAACGAGACGGAATAGACATTAACGTAAACACTCAAGTCACGATTATGATGGATACACGGTACCCAATGATGAGTCAGGTTTTTACACGAAATATACCATGCCATATCATGGAAGGCATGAAAAGTGGATGTGATAACCAAGTTACACTACTGCATCTCATAGAAGAGGGCAAATTAGTTGTTTGCTGTGTTATGCTGATATAGATGGTTTCACATTTATTAATCAATTGTCACATGTAGTGTCAAAATTGTCCATTATTAAACTCTACTAGAGTAGATATGTGACAAACTGTCACATGAATAAACTCTCAAAATAATATACATAAAAAATAGATAGATATTCACAAATGATCATAATATTAATAAACTCTTGTATGGCACAATCTGTTACATTCATAAACCAGCGTTCTGCCTAGGTCAAATTTTTGAGTGTCTGCAAGCGCTCTGATCGCCAAACACATCCCTATCCCCATTGTGCCATGTGTGCAGTTTGATTGTTCAACAGCCCATTTCCGCGATCAGGAATGGGATGCGTCATGAGATCGGAAGCGAGATCATCTGCAAGCGCCCCGATGTCGACTCTGTATCCCGATCGTGCCACGCGCTCAGTTCAATTGTTCAAGTGCCCCTAACTCGACTCCTATCCTGATCGCCATTAAATTATTAATTATGTGTGCCAAACATATTACAATACATGGAGGAGGTGCCGACCTTTGAAAGTGGATAGACCAGAGCGACGGACTTTCGCGCAGTGCCTCGACTATACATATCTCCAAGCTGCAAGCAGTCCTTATTTTGTTGGTATCTTAGACTTCTACCGTTAGATTTGTTGTTAAATTCTTTCTCATGTGATGTGTGCAAAAAATTATTAAAATAGGCTTTGATCTGAGGAGGCGCCGACCTTCACAAGCCAATACACCCTGTTTGCGATGGACTTCGCGCAAAGCCTCGACTGTACATGTATATATTGCCAAGCAGTCCTCATTTTGTCCATATCTTTGATTCTTCAAAAGTTAATGTCGTTCATGCTCATTGCCAGGCATGCCATCACAATGTCCTGTGTGCGTGTAGTGGACTAGCAGGGGTGCTAAGGTTGCTGGCGGTAGTGTCTTCTTTTTGCCAAAGCGTTTAGCAGTAGCAACCTGTAATAATTATTATTCAGAGGGGTACCATTAAAAAGTGGCTTCAAACTTGCAATAGTTACATGTTCTGCTTGGTGACTGATTGTTAAAAATGAGATGTGTGTGGGTAGTTGTTTCGTAAATAAAAATATAATGGAATTTTCCAAATTAGCTATAATATTTTGCATACCTATTTCTTATATAAGGAATATAAAAAATGATATGAATTTATACATAAAATGTTATGTCAAGCTAAATATTGTGTTTTGCTCAAACTTAAGGTGGCTGCACCGGCTATTATATGCTTCTTTTGAATTAATCATTTCTAATATAAGTTTTGAAGATAAGCTAACCATCTTTTCTCAGAGTTTGTCTCAGATACTAAACAATACTCCAGACCAAAAAGAATTGATTTTTATGTTGTTTAGATATATTAAAATGTGTTTAAAGACAATTAAAAAATATGTAAAAAACACCTTAAAATTGCATTTTATTTCATTTTGAGAAACTCCCCAAAAGAAAAATTTGTATGGTTGTAAGTACAAACATGTTATTGACATTCAGATGATTTTTTTTGTAAACAAATGCATATTAAGTTTGATAAAGCTTCATAAACATTTTGCTACAATGTTGAAAGACAGCAAAAATCCGTACTGCATTTTTGGCACGACCCCTTCACCAAACATAAAACCATCCCGTGCAATTTTGGGTAAACACAAGTCGAGTTCATAAGCCTAGTTATGGCTTTGTAAGTATTGTATTTTTTTAAATAAAAAGTTACATTAAGTAATACTTCCTGGTTGTTACAATGATAAGGGTGTCACCAAATGCTTGTTTTTCGCTTAGGAATGTGGCTTATTTCAACACAATTTGACAGACACTTCTATTACTGAGATTTCCCCCCAAGGTTTTCCCTGCCAAGTTGTTTCGTGATATTGTGTTACGAAGGGCCATGTGTTGAACTTGTTGTGGTAGACAAGATTGATTGACACCTGCTGAGGTCAGTCACGTGTCATTGCAAATGGTGGCTGAGGTAGGGCATTATCGGAGAATAAACAAAACTACCGCCAGTATTCGGTGATTTGACAGCCAGCGTGATGCATTTAGGTAATTATAATACAACAGCATAGTGGCATGAGAATAACCAGACTATATGATTTGCATTCATGGTGAATGAATTTATATTTGAACTGGGCTGATGCACACGTGATCGTCACCATGAAAACATTGTCAGTTTCCAAGAATCTGAAAATGGACTTTCCACAGACACACTAAAAATACTAGTTTTTAAAGGACTGATCGTTGGCATATGGTGATAGTGTTTTTTTAATAGTACACATGTTCATACTGACACCTACTAATGTCTATGAAGAAAAAAATAAAGAAATCAACTGACACGATACCCGGTGAATCTACCTTAAATAAAATTAAGACATGCTAATATAACTAAATAAAACATGTTCATGTTGTATTGTCTATATATACTACAATCTTCCATTTATCCACATTTATATTTATCTAAATGTCATTTTTCAAAATGTCTATGTTGCTTGTACATTTTTTATTTTTAAAATCTAAAATAACAGTATATCTCAATTTGTACTAAACCTAGCCGAATTAAATTTGGCACACATATTACCTGTATAATATTCTCTGTGTATGTTGAATATTATGCAGACTGACACAAATTAAAAAGTTATGTAAAGCTGAATACTGTGTTTTGTTCTACAAATAATACAAATGCTTGCCCAAGCCTATAATACATACATGGATACACTGTGTACATAATATACTATATGTAAGTAGTATGATATTAAACTACAAGCTGTACACGGCTACTACATCTCATGTATTTAATTTAGTTGCATGTCGCAAGTGCCTTTTAAACCACTGCTCACTGCGCTTTACATGCCCTTTTACTAAAATGGCACCCTGCCCTTTTGAAAACCTTCACAAAACACTGTAAACTACCCACAATTTTGAGACTAGTTCTGAGAAATGGTCTCATTAAAGAAGTAAACTTTGGGTCATTCAATGTATCAAATGGTCCAAAGCATTTTTAAGTATGCTAGCCAAATGAAATTACTGTCAAAGCTGATGGAACCAAAGCAACATTACAAGGGAGAGGAAAACAAAATTAACAGACCAAAAAAATGACAAAATTATGAATAAATAAAAAGTAATGCAGAGGACAAACTACTTTTAAAGATTACCTAAAGTTGATTTTACCCATAATAAAGGATAAATAAATTGACTTTATTTTTATAATACACCAGCAAGTGTCCCAGCGGCACACCCTAGTGCTGTTGACAGTTTTCCAGTGCAAAGTTGGGCTTATGAGCTCATAAGAATGTTAGTGAAATGGTCTGCAGACTGGTGAAAATGAGATGGGAAACTTACAAGGAACTCAAAGATGGAGGATTCGTCTGTGTACTGGTACTCAAACATGACGTAGCCGGCCTTGACGAGGTTCGCTGTGTACATCAGGATGGCAGTGCAGTCTCCAGCCATGGAGGAGAGGTACTTGCCTGTCGCCTTCCATTTCGCACTGCGAGTACACAAAGGCTATGTACAGATCAAAGCCAATCTCAAAACTAGAATATCAATGTTACTTAAGACCACAAATTATTAATATTTTTTTATAAATTCAACTTGTATTAACAAAAAACAGTAGTAATTTTCTGTGTGCTCACACTCACAGGCAAATCCCAAATGAAATGGGTTAAGTAGATGACATTGAATGCATTACCCTGTTTCAATAGGCAATCACACCGTTGATTATGCTCACACAAATGTCAACTCAACTGCAAAGTTCAAATTAAAAATCTTGAAAGAGTTTTTTTATTTGTGTAGTGATCTTGTGTCTGCATGTAGAACTGTTCACCACTTATAGGGTGATTTAAAAAAAATACCCATGTGATGTGTACAATAAAAATCCATATTGCAAGAAGAATAGAAACACAAGCATTAACATCAGTAAATGTGTAACCAACAGAACAGTGTGATTAATAAATCTCAGTCATATGCATGACATGTAGGAAATCCAACAGAGTGATAGCCACTAATGCCGATATATTTGTTATATAAACACCCAAATTGTTCTGTAGAGACAGTAATAACCTAGATGGTTGTTGGAATAATGTTTTTTGCTATTCAGTTATTTCAGTGGTTGTTATTCGCATGGTTTTCCAACCTTTGCTGTTACCCATGCACAATTAAATGTTGATAGTTTTTCAAAAAGAATATATTCATATTTCTTTTGAAAGCACAGCAAATTTCAGAACTTACTGCACCAAAAAACATGCAAAACCACAATACAAAAATAACCAATACAGTTTCTGCAGACTTCGTTAATAAGGATGAAAATGATTTACATACAAGTGCAACTAACTGTGCAATTTGTGTGAATGCGCAATCTGGAGCCATCAAAATGTCACTGCATGCTATCATGTCATACACTCTGCAGTTTAATTTCTCATACATAACAACGTCTACTGTAGTCATTTCAAAGAACCTCTTCAAATTAGTTCAAGGGTCCACCAAATTGGAAATGTAAATTATTAAAGTAGGTGACATTTATGTAGTTACTTCGACAGAAACAGGCAGTAGTACTTAAGATGATACAGTGGCGTCCCTGTCTGGTATTTGTGTTGTAAGTGTGCCTTCACATTAACAGCACACTAGTGCAGCTATATGATATATAGCTGTAATGGTTTTTTTAATGAAATATTGTGATGTTTATATTTAATACAATAATTTTTTATTAAATGTGCATGATTTTATTTTATTTGTGTAGCTTATGAAATTACCATTAATAATAATTTCTAAATTTATTTCTAAATTTATCATTTATTCTGCTTCACAATCATGGCATTTAATAAAAACTACACACCAGTATAGATGCGTATGATAAAATAATACTACAGCCACAACAGACACTGCCCAGTCAACAACTGATCTTCGACACCAGGGCGCAGATCCATAGTCTTACGAGTCTGCAAGACGGCTACTACTACTACTACTACTACTACTACTACTACTACTACTACTACTACTACTAGATGTAGACATCTTATGTTAGAAAATGTTTTAATATACTAGAAATCTGTGTACATAAGAGTTAAACAAAGGTTTGTAATAACAGTTATTATATGTACAATGACTTAATACAGAGCATGGTGTTATTTACATACGCTGTCACAAAATATTTCAAAATGCTTCCTCAAGTTCAAACTTAGTTTGAAGTGGCAAGAGTACTTTACTCAAGAGTACTTTATCCAGTTTTGATCACTCATCTTTTGTGTGCATATCGAAAGGTTGGGTTATCTTTCTGTTTTTGTAGAGCCAGATAAATAAAATACTAAATATGACTCGTCTGCTTAAGGTGCACTTGTATCTGCAACATTTCAAGTATTGCCAAATTAAACTAACTTTAAGAAACCTGTAATTTTCGATGCATGTATTTTTCCATTTAAAGAAAATTTGTTTGGAACCAATATTTTATTTAAAAAATCATTTTTATTGAACAACATATATTTTTAGTGTTCCATTTCAAGAACATCCGTTTGAAAGCAGTTTTTTTAATTTCTCATTGAACAGTATAACATAAAAACATATGCGGCACAGAAGCTTACAACATACCTGGCACATGACTGATTAGATTGCTGTCCACCAAACCTCGAGCTGCCAAAATATCGTGCTATGTGGAACGTCTCCAAGCTGACGCTGAAGCCTTTAGGGATGTGGTCCCAGTTGTCATAGAGAATTCCCCCACCCAGGGAATAGGTGCCCGCCGGACAGGACTTGCAGTCCTGGCTCTCACTGTCTATGTCCAGGTAACTGCCCGGAGAACAGGTAAACCCTACAACAAGAAACACCATTTCTGACTGGGGACAAACCAGCATTTGCGTTTGGTAGCTCACTGAAGCTCAATGGGTAGAGCGTCGGACTGTCGGACAAGACGACCAGGGTTCAAGTCCACCATGCTGCTGCTTCAAAGCTAAGGCAACTCCATTCACCCTACTTTATCTGTGTTTCTGGATGAGACAATAAAAGTCAAGTTTGTCCCTTCTACCTACTGACTGTCTGTTCCACTTGTCATTGTATAAGAAATTACATAATTATCATCGCTATGCTGACTGCAAAGTCTATGAAAAATCAACTAATTATTTTAATTGCATTTCTATACATCAGGATTATATTATGTAATAAAGGCTTAATTTACATTTTCGATAGAATTAACTATGGCACAAAATAATGTGTTTTCACTGTGCACTGTACACATTACTACAATGCTGATTTAAAATTATATAATTATATATTAATAAAAAAATAATATGGACTAGTGCACTAACAATGCTAGTAACAACATTCTACATGGGTTACACAAATAGGATGATATTTTTGTAAAATGTTAAATGCGTCACTACAAATTATATTGTCTAACAAATAGATTAAAAAAATTGATAATTAAATAGTAGAATTGTGTTATAAATAGTGTGTACCATGATTACCATCAAACAAAATTATTTTTGGACTGCTATGATATATGAAACACACAAAAATGAAAACATAAACACTGATTCTTGACCACTATATTACTAGCCAAATGTATTTAAAGATACACATTAGTACAAACACAACATGACAAATCCTTGTCATAGAGATCATAAACACAGAGGCTATACCTAGAGAAAAACTCTGTGTGTTCATTTCTAGTGAAAAACCGTTTTCAATTTGAAAAAATCAATTTAAAAATGATGCCCTTAAGTTAATATGATCAATATGCCTATCAACTACAGGTGAACCAAAATATTTTCTCAGTCTAATAATTATGATTAATTCATGCTTGAGGCCCTCCAACACCTAGGTGGAGACTAGTAACCTACAATGGCACCAATTATCCACTGACTTCTGCTAGTCACGTCTGATGGTTCTGTAATTTCATGCAATTTGACATGTACCCAGTAACCAGGTCCCTGCAGGGCTTGCGCAGTATACAGTTGATTTAGTGTTGACACATAATTTTTTACTTCACCTGCCTCATCTATCTCAACAAGTTTTTCAACAAAGTACCTTGTGAAGTCAACTACCAATATTTTAATTCTCTAACCATCACAAGGGTAGGATGTGTTTAACTCACGCATGGCATACACCATGCCTAATTGACCTCTTCATGGATTATATTTACTGTTCATGTATGCAATATGTCTATTTAACCATTCCAGGGCATATGGAGATAACATCTTTAACCAATAAAGGGCCACTCTCCAAACAAATCTGACAGTTCGTTTTTTATTTTCACGTTGTATCGATTCTTATTATCTCACATATAAGTTATACACATCGTTGGATTTGTTTAAATGAGATCTTTCAGGATATTTTAATTTCCTATAACAGTTACTGTTATACTGTCTGCAAAGGTGAACTTTGTGCAAATAAAACAACAGCTGAATGTTAACTGGTTATGCCTGAAACCAAGCTAAAATGTGGATTGAGACAAAAATAATGAACAAAATTATTTCAAAATGTATGAATACATAAATAATAATCAATACTACAGGGCAGAATTGTTTCCAGCTAAAGAAACCTGTTTAGAAAAAAACTACAGCATTTCATAAAAACGGTTACGCCCAGTACCAAGCTTTAGTTATGTTTACCATGATGCGATCATGTGACATGCCGTTTATCATTATGTACAGGTCTGTATGTGCATGTAGTGTCACAGCGGTCCTCCAGCTGGCACTATGACAACGAGGGGGGTACCAACTGTAAATAATAATACAAACTGACTAATAAATAAACCTTGACAAACTTATCCTTTATTATACTCCATACCTACTGTAAACCCTGACCATGCCAGTCCAGCCCAGCTGTGACAGCGAGGCAGCTCAGCCTCACCTCCCAGCCCAAGCTGGAGGGAAACCCTTCCGGCTGCACACCCTGCACTCTGTGTGCCCCTGTCAACTCTCCTCTCTTCTCTCAGTTCTCTCTTACAACTCCCTATGTCAAACTGTCTCTCACTACTTGTCATTTAAAACTAGCCAGTGGCTATCCCTCATATTCCAGCCAATTACAGTGCCTAGCTATCCCCTAAAGCCACCATAATGCATGTCCAGCACAGTCAACTTTACACTTCCCTTGGAGACCCTCAATTAACCCTATCTTATCTCCTGCCAAGGGAGTAGAAGAAAGTCCCACTGTGTAGGTGGCTTGTGCTGTGTCTGACACTGGCCACTGCCTTGCCACCTGTATATTATATCAAAATACAACCTTCATTAATATAATATCTATGTTATAATACTCATTAATTATTATAATTTATAAAGAGCCCTACCATAGTAGCATAACACATAATTAATGAATGCTGAATGATAAATCAATGTAGAATTAATAATTACAATACATGAATCATGTTTAACCTGTGTAGTTCCAGCGTTCGAAATAGCACTTGTCCGTTTGTCCGGGACAAGTTATTTTTGGCCCGGACAAGTAAAATGACTCGACATGGTTATCCGGCGGACAAGTGAAAATTTACATTAAATAGTGACGAGTGCAAACTTTTATTTGAGGAAATTCATACGTAAATGATGTTCGCTAGCAATCGCGCGCATTCCAATTTTGTTAGTGTGTCGGCGTCTTGTCGTTCCGCCGCCAGTGTGTTGTACGTCAGTGTTCGACTGAGTTTAGTGCCTGCGTTAACAGGGTCATCCGCTGAGCGCACCGACCTAGCTCTTCCATACGCGTAGGACAGACTCAGCATCAGCCATTGTTGATCGAGGCTGTATTTCACACAATCGTAAATCGTTCAGTTTGGCCGACGTACACATTGCTTTCACTCTCGGATCATACTTTATGAACTTTGGAAATAGTAGACTTTGTATCGATACGTGTTATTTCAATAAGTATATAGTTTTTAACCATTATTACACCTAACCCACGCGGACTCGGCAGTCTTCCAAGTCATCTAACGTTAGCCGATCCAGATCGGTGAAAATTTTCAAAACTTGTAAATCTATGGTGCAGTTTAATAAACGGAATATTAATGACATTTCAGAAGTGTTGTTGTATCTATGTAACATCTATTTTAACCATAAATTGCGAGTTTTCGAAACCGAATTATGCAAGACGCGCGGCCGGGGACGGGGCGCCAACCGCATTTGACATGTCGGCTTCCGCCAACTACGGCGGTCTGCGCGCGGCAGCAACGTTACGACGTAACTAAATCTATAACTAATTTTCCGCCTGGTAAATGTAATTCAGACACCGTTAAAACTGTTTTATCATCATTGAAATGGTAATATAACATTTAGGAAAAAATATGTGTTTGTTTGGTGATGATTAATTGAATATTATCTTCGTTTGTAAAATACAGAACTTTTTAAATATTCATAGAGGTTTAACAAAATAATATCAGATTATATAATTTATTTTGATTTTTGTGACATTTCCCGGCTTCGCATTGGTCGTGTTCCTGGATGAGTGGCATCTTCAATGACAAACTGATGCCAAAATTTTACAGCAGTGTTATATGTTTTATATATATATGTGTCATATTAAACATAAACAGTTTTTGCAACATTATAAAAATAAATAGCAAGGAAAACAATTGTCTCATTCCTATCATCATAATAATTATTTGTTATTAATAAAAGCGTTCATATCAGCATCACTAAAATATTGGTATACATCATGTAACGTGTCTACTTTTAATATTCGTGATGAATAATAATTAACCGGAAAATAGTTGCAAAAATAATTTTGCAATTTCAAAATGTTAAGATTAAATCAAATTGTGTGTTTGATCACAAGTCACTCAGATGTACGTGCAACGAAACAGCAGGAACATTGTGTTGTCATAAAAATAAGACAGACTTTTTATGTTTTTTTCCGAAGCTTCGATTCCCCTTCACAACTAATCGGACAAGTTACAATTTTGGCGGACAAGTAGATTTCAAAACCTACTTGTCCGGCGGACAAGTAAATATTCTGGCTTATTTCTATCGCTGAGTTCTACATATAAACACCTGTATAAGATAGCCCATCCACAGATCTATCCAAATGTAAACAACTCCACACTGGTCAACATGACATTGACCTGGCACCCAACCCAAGCACAAACCTGGTACATGGCTTCAGCTATGAACCCTTTCAATAAACTTGAACAAAAGACTGCTTTATCTTCAACCTACATAATATCAGTGCACCACACAGCTATTTTATGTCTTTGTGTTGTGTTTCTATAAACTAGCAGGGTGTGAATGCCTGTCTTTGATTATTCACTGTCCAACAGAAACCAATTTAAAGACCACAATCATGGTATTTCACCTCTATGTATGCATGTTGAAAATTGGATACAAATGAAGACCTAGTAGGTCATCTCTAAATAACATAATGAAGTTCATGTCAATTAACCCCAAAAGTTCTCAAGAATCACTGCCCTGTGGAAACCAATGAAAATTTTATCGTTCTTCACACAGTAACCATCACATACCACACCAAGAGAGGCAAGCAACACCTAATATCATTGTAACAGAACGGGATGTATTTGTTCCTCTTTTAAAGTTTCATTATCATCAAGGCCACATCCATTTTTTTTCAACTGAGGGTGTTCATACTTATCATACGGGCCTAGGTGTCACCCAAAAGTGTCCAACTTTTACAGGATACAATAACACTCTGGCACCAAAATCCTCCCTCGGGTTTACAAAATAAGGGTTTGAGCAAACCCCCTGAACCACGGCTCTTCACATGAAATGCAATAGAAAAATAAACATGGTTTTAAACGTATGTCAATGCACAATGCTAAACAAAACAGCTCCTAACCCCGTCCATAATAAACCAATTTTATTTAGCGTCAAACATTTATGGTCTTAGGTAGACTCTTAACAGACAAGTTGTTTTGATGACAAATTAAAGCTACCCTTCTATCTGGCTCCAATCTGCCACTTCTAGCTCAGAAAGCAAGAGCTCATGCACAATGTAAAAAACTGTGCTTTCATAGAGCTTAACCTCAAAGTCACTCGAAAGAATCAGTCATGCAGCAGAAGTACAAAAATACCCACTCAGGGAGCAGCAGTTTACACAACACACAAAGCAATGACTGGAATAATCAATTATCTATACAGCCACATGCAGTGATAGTCATTAGTTATGTGCAAAACAGGCCTGTATTTAACTTCCTAATTTCTGACCAACATATAAGATATATATTATGATGTATGGGCTCGCAAAGGCAGCACCATTGTCATACTAGAGTGCCCATAGTATCCTACTGCCACAAACAGAACAAGTATGTCGAGTTTCAAAGCACAGATAGATACGCATTCATCACAGATTCAGATATCATCCAGAAACACTTGGGTTATTTATCTGTGGATTGGCTGGATATAAAAGCCAATGTTTGGCAAACAAATGTTGTGCAAGTAAATGGATAGCTCACAGTATTCAGCTTTAAACATTTCTCCCATTGGCAAAATATCTACCAGTATATCCGATAAGGCTTTCTAAAAAAAATGAACCCCTATTACATCCAAACACATGGTTGATCTAACAGGTTAATGTTACACAACTTCATGCCCAGCTGTTTGCAATTAGCATGGATTTCTGATAAAATTTCACCAAGAAAAAACATCTGTTGCACTACTCTACTCCAAATGTATTAATTTAACATCACAACAGCAATCAGCAGAGTCCTGTCACGACCTTGCTGGGTGACAAACCCTCCCCATTATCTCCTGCATTGCCATGGCAACCAGAGGCTGGAAGCACCAGATGTGAGCACAGGAGATGAAGCATGGCTTGAAACCAGTGTAAACCAGCTCAAATAATTTAACCACTGCATTGCACAATGAGGACATTATCTGTGGCCAGTAAATACAAGCAGGCAAGACCAGATAGATGGCTACAAGCTTATCCTTTGTCTGCACTTTGTGTAGTCCTTAAATAGTCATTAATTTATTCATTTATGCCAAATGTCATGCATGATTTGCCCAATGATTTATGCCAAAATGCAGTTGGAAAATAAGAGTACATGTATGATATTAATCTACATAAATAACATGTTAACATATCACTTTTGCTTTAAAATTGAATTTATATAACTAACTGACTTAAATTTAAAATATAATTATGGTAAGTTACCTAAATAAAAAACAAACTCAGACATTATCTACAATGCAGAATAGACAATCTTGTCTAATATTTAAGCTATGGATAATGGTGTAGACTGTAATACCATACAGTCTACACCATTTATATTTCACTTGGGCATTCACTGAACAGCAAACAGGAAACATTTAACAAAATAGGTTAACAATTATCACTTTAAACTGCAATTATGAATCAAAGTGTAAAATTGTCGCAATCATTATCCTCATCATTGTGCAGTATCCTGTGGTGGGGCAAAGGCCTCAGCATGTTGTTTCCCGATCTGCCTGTCTTGTGCTATCCTCTGCCAGATGGTGCCCTTCCAGTACTCGTCTAGTTCATCTCTTCATCGTCTCAATTGCAAAAACCTAACCTAATACTGATTGTAGCTACAGCGATATCAGTAATGTGTGTAGCAAGTCCCATATATATATTGTCATGTCTGTTTATAATTTCAGAATAATTTTGTAATAATACAAATTTAATCAATCATAGTACATGATAATGACATAACTCAGTCAACAATACTGTTGTTACAATTGTTATGCTTTTTAATTAACGTTTCAAACTGTGTATTTAAGGAAATAACAAGCTTGATTCTAAATATTGGCTAGATTTAGCAAGTGTGGTACAGAATTGACATCACAAAAGGCAATAAGGAGCTCATACAGACTATACGCTCATAAAACACCTAGCCAAACCTGTCACCATAGACAGCAGCTGTTACCATGGGCACTGGGTGATTGTTCTGACTGAGGCTGGGCCAAACAACATGTAGATCAGGTGCCATATACTGGTAATGCCCTGTAATCACCCTATTAGCTCAATAGAGTGATTCTCAGAAAGTAGGCCTACATCCCTCTGTTGAAAGCAAAAGGTAATTTTTCCATGAAAACTCCAGTTACTTAGAGCACATAATTAGCACAAATTTGACATTTGTGCACAACAACAATTGCTTTATTACAGAGAAATCGAGACATATGCCACCACCATAATATATCTCAAGTTACCTGACACAGGTTTGTGCTTCAGTCTTGAACAGTTCCTTCTACGTGAGCAGTTTTATTAAAATAAAACTATAATTAGTTTTTAACACCAGGTATTGCCAATATGTCTTTTGTACTGTGTCCTTATACAAATTTTTGTATAACAAAATAATTCCTGGTTTCTCATCAGAACTTTATCAAAAATAAACGAGGAGTGTGGTTTTTATTGTGTATGTTGTTGAAAGTGTTAATGACTATCAAAACAGCTGTTCTTAACAATCAATAATTTATGATGTCTACCAAGTGTATTTCTTACAAGTGGTAAACCTCGACTTAGGAGACAAGACTGCCAGTTTGCCTACTGGCCAATTAAGGACTACACACATTGTCAATGCACAGATCACTTGGTCTTCTGACCATGTGCACTGTACATGGTTTGATTTATGTTCTCCTTAAATAGCTTTTCAATGCTACTGACAATGTGGAAAGAGCTATTCTAATGCTAAGTACACAAAGTGAGAATAGACAGGGATAAACCCCAATAATACATCTACATAGAACAACAAGTCTATGTTTTTGAATGTGCATGTGAAAATAACTCTGCATTCTTGTCAGTTGGCCTTATTCCATTTCAATGATTGACTGCGTCTGCACCATTTAACTCGCCACTGTAGTACATAATCTAGTTCCTCACCAACAGTAAACTTCACAGTTGCTGTTTCTGCAAATGTCACCATAAGAACAAATGCAATCAGGATGTGCTTCATGCAAATGGCTTCTACCAAAGAGGCTGACTCGTCCAATAGAAATTAGATTTCTCCTGCCCTGCATGGAGTAGTTACGGAACAAATGGCATTGCCATCTACAGACGTGTCTGTATGGCATGTTGTTACAGACAGCACAAAGCATTCTCAGTGATTCTGAATTTGTCTATGTCACTTCATGTCAATACAAGATTTGTTGATACAATTATTAGCTTTTCTTTTTAACTATTCGATTACATCTAGACATCTGTTTCAATCTGAGAACTCTTTGTACTTCAAATAGTGTATATGAGTTTTATACAATAATTTTAATACAAATCTGGTTTTGGCAATGGACGGACATAGTTAATTTAGACTATTTAGTTTCTATTACAACCTACAATGAGAATTGGACACAATTAAGATATGGCCTTTGATATTGTTGTATTATATGTAATGATTCTAATTACAAGTGATTACACAATCAATTATGATCTCACGTGTATTGAATAACAATAATAATCTACTGTGCCTAAATCCGCTGTCCAGAACCTGAGCTCAAAGATGCAATAAACAAGAATCATTCGCAAAATCATGATCAGGGATGCACTAAGAGTAAGAGTCGTCATTAGAGCAAGAAACTGCCAAAGATTTAGGGTGGAACTGCAATTTCAAGTTTTTAGTTTTTATGAATGTTTCAGATCATTTTTAAAGTAATGAGGAGTTAATTCCAATTTTTGGTTCACCCAGATTTTGGGTGCAGAGTACTACACGCCATTAGGTGATCAAATGCACACTTCGAGTCACACAAACAAACACTAGTACGTATGCGTAACTAGAACAGTGTTTTAATAAGAGAACACAAAACTGCAACTCACAACAGGAAGTATCCAAACATGCGAGGCCGTGACCCGGAAACTAGGGGTCACGACAATATTACCATTGAACTACAATCATGGAATAGTAACTAATAGCCATTGGCGTGACTTCTTTTTTCTCATAATTATGTATGCTACTATGAGATAGCTATCATATAGACATACAATAATGATTATAGAGATAAAGGTTCATGAGATGAAGTCTTTCAGATACTCAGGAGGCTTCCGAGTTCTTGTAGAGCGTCTCGGAGGTTCCTCGGGCGGACAGCTATGTTGATCTGGCTCGTATGACATTGTCGATTCGTTGTTGACTGTCGCCGTTTCTTGTCGATGAGACTCGGCTGTTGATGGTTCTACGGGCTGAGCTGCTGTGACTGGAGGGTACGAGAGTTGAACTGGTACGTCTGGAGGTTTCTCTGGAGGAGCTGGGTCATCTGCGGGTGTTAGTTCGTCATACTGGTACGACACTGGAAGATCGTGGGTAGCTTCAGCTGCCACCTTGTAGCACTCTGTTCGCTTCACTCTGTATGACGTGGCACGCAACTGGTTACCGGCGAACTTGCTGATGTTGATGCATTCTCCTTCTGTGCTCACTACGAGATACCGACACCTGGAGCGTAGTTTACTCTTGTCTGAGTACAAGTACACGATGTCGCCAATGTCGATATGTTGGGGTCTGGGTACTGAACCGCGAGGAGACTTCGATATTTGACTGTGTTCGTGGTTAGCGTTGCGCGAGGCATGCTGTTGTTGAATGATGCTATAGTCGTTCAGCGGTAATTGTTCGTTGGTGAATTGGTCACGCTGGGTCCACAGCTCACGAGCTGACATTCCTCTGTTTCGTACTCGGGCGTTGAGGCTGGCAGTAGCGACAGACAGTAGCACCTGCGTGATGGCGCCGCCTGTTGGTTGTTGGTGTAAAATTTCACCCTCGAGTTCCCGAATGGCTTTTTCGGCCACAGGGTTTTTGTTGATGTTTTTGACCCGTCCTAGTTCGATGGTGAGTCGATACTTGTTCAACAGTGCGTCGTTGACGAGAGCTGCGAATCCAGGAGCTGGGTCTGTGCGTATTACGGCAGGAGGTCCATCAAGCGGTCGGAGGCCGATGCAGAGTTGAATGATGGAGTCCCGTAACGTGTCGCGTCGTTCGTCATTGACGAAGCATGTTACCGTGTATGATGTTACACACTCGCGTAGCACCAAGATCAGTTGTCTTTCTCGTTTGATGATGTCGGCTGCATATGAGATACCCACTACTTCTGGGGGATCGTTGGTAGATTGCGCGATAGTTAGGTTTGGGGTGTTCCGTAACGACGTACAGTGATGACAGCTGCGCGAGGTGGACTCGACAGACTTGTCGAGGTCAAGAGCGAATACATAGCGATGCATGACTTGCTTTAGCTGGTATGAAGACGGGTGATCCAGTTGGATGTGCAGGGCCGTTACTAGTCCGTCTAGGACTTTTCGCGGTACGATGATGCACTCTCGTGTAGGACTAGTGGGTCATTACGTTGTACGACCAGTAGACCGTCACGAGCGATTGATGCGACGTTAAGGTATCTTTTGACGTCTTTCGCGTTTGTCACCTTTTTGGATGGTCGTGTTCCTTGTGTAAGGTGTGAATGAGTCCTTCGCAAGTCTTGGCAGTCTGCTTGAATGCCGAGCCATGCTGAACGATTGGTGAACGGAAGTCGAGCTTTCCCAGATGTTATGTCGTCTGTTGTAACACGTTGCATCACGACTGACTCTTCAGTCTGTCGTATATAGGAGCACACTTGGCACTGTTGTTCCCGGCATGTGGGTGCGTTGCGACTCGCGAAGTCTGATGGAACATTAGCTGAACCGGCGAGATGGCGCGGGCTGACGGAGAATTCACCGCGACAAAGCTTCTCGTGGGCTTGTACGCAAGGCTTGCTGTCTGTGAGTATCGCTGTGTTGTGCGCTGACTGTACGATATACGGGCTGAAATGTCTGATAGCGGCTGCGATGGATAGTGCTTCTACTTCGCATGGCAACCAGGAGATCTGTCGTCCGCGGAGTTTTGCGCTGAAGAATCCGGCCAGCATCAATTTGCCATTGCGCATCACGTACAAGGTGGCTCCTAGACCGCACTGTTTGACAGCACCGTCCGTCACTAGCCATAGTTCGTCACTTGGCCGAGGTAATGTGATAGCCTTGTTAGTCTGAAGACTGGTTTGTGCGTGTTTGAAGGCTTCTCTTAATGCATCGGTCCATGTGACGCGATCACTTGACTGTTTGCCACCCGTTACTTCGTCGAACGGGGCGAGCAAGGCGGAGCATCCTGGTATGACGCGTGCTAGCATTTTGTAGGCTCCGACGAATGCTCGCATCGCTTTGACTGTGAGTGGAGCGTCGCAGCTGGCTAGGGTGGCGATGCGATGTTGGCTTGCATGGATGGAACCGAGGTTCCACACCCAGCCAAGTATCGTGGTCGTAGTAGGGCACATCGTTGTTTTGGCAGCGGACAGGCGCAACCCGCTGTTGGCGAAGCTTTGGAGCAATCGTCTTACGTTCTGTTGGAGTTCGGCGATGGTGTTTTCTCCACAATATATGTCGTCTGCCAGTTTGGCGACGACACCTTCTTCGAGTAGATCTCCCAGTACGCGGCACAACAGCTCTTCGAGTGCGGTTTCGGACCCGGGCATGCCCATCGCTGAGCGAGCGTATACGCGTACACCGCGGAACGGAGTGATTACTCCGCAGTACTTCATTGATTCACGCGATAGAGGGATTTGGTAGAACGCATTTGACATATCGGTAGTCGCTATGTACCTCCATTGTGCGATTTTTCGTAGGGTGTTGTCGACATCAGGCATCAATGAAGGCTGCGGCTTGCTATAGCGGCCTACGTCAGTGAAGGCAGTGACGAGTCGGTGTCCTCCGCTTTGCTTCTTTATCAGGAATGACGGGTTGAGGTACTCGACGTTGACCGGTACATCCTCAGGCCGGACGAACACGCCCATCGTCTCGAGTTCATCGAACTTGTTTTGGAGTTCTACGAGCTGGTTTCGTGCGTATTGGGGTAGGCGTCCTTTACGTTGGGGCGGTTGTACTGGGCCCATGTTGACAACAGCTTTGAATGGTCCCACGTGACCATTGTATCCACTGTAGCTTGGGTCGAATACGTCGTCATACTCTTCCACGATCGATCGGAATGCCGCTCGTTCGTCGGGGGAGAGCGAGTGATCAGGATCGATGGTGACCGCTGTTGAGTGTTTGATGGCAGTAGCATTCGAGCTGCGTGTGCGTATGCTTACGGCTACGCTGGTGCATTGACTGTCTGGTATGGATGTTGCCTTGTCGGGTACGAACACTTCTCTGATTTGGCAAAAGTGTTCGTTTCTTTTCAGTGTGCGAGTGGAGTTCGTGAGATTTGGTATGCGCAATACACCTTCTACGCTGGTGATTAGTGAAGGTTGTGGCCACACATCGTTCTCGTGTACTCCTTTGTTGCCGGTGGTATCGTGACGTGGTTCCAGAGCGAATGTGGCGTCTGCGATATACGCGTCTGAAGGCAGGTCGACTTCCACGAAGTCGCCTGGCTGTTGGTTGGTGGTGCTCGCAGTATGTGGGCACGGCGGACTGCATGCCTGTTGAGGGCCCTCTGTGTTGTACCATATGTGTACGTGGTGCCATCTGCGAGGGTGATGGTTCGTTTGGCGGGACGGATGGTAATGTCGTTGACTTCCATAAATGGTGTCCCGGCCAGCATCTCGACATCCAGATTCTGTACCACTAGTCCACAGAACTGGAATGATTTATTTTTGCGGGCGAGTGATATGGTAATTTCGCCAACTATGGTTAGAGGCGATGATCCGTCAGCTTGGTGAGCCGATTGGGAAGAGTTCTTGATAGTACACCCCAATCTCACTGCCGTGTCATGACGGATCATATTGCCCGTTGCACCGCTATCGATCGTCACTCGAACGGCGTGATGGTCGTGGAACGCGTCGAGGTAAGGCGATTGTCGTACATCGATACGTTGCACGGTAGTGGTGTTTACGGGGCGTTCGTCATAAACTTCGTAGGTATCGTCGTCGCCTTCATCGACTCCGTCGATGATATCACTGACTTGTCGTACCTTAGCCATGTAGCGGCGATCTTGTTCCGGAAGGTACGAGCACTCGCTGAGGAAGTGGTGTACATCACTGCGGCCTACTTGTTTGCAAAGAGGGCAAGTCTTCACGCTCGTGGGACGCCTAGGGTTGTTAGATGGTGCCGGTTGTCGTCTTGAGAACGCTGGTCTTTGTCCGCGTAGGTTAGGCCTAGTCTCGGTGCGCATAACCTTTGCGGTGTCAGCAGACGCAATCTCGTCTAGTAGTGATTCGAGTGCCTGTGATATTTCTGGCTTGATCGATGCTAGTGTTCTTGACCTCAGCTCTGTGCCATATCGTTGCTTTATGAGCTTAGGCAGTGTGGGGTTGATAAGTCGTAACCAGGTCAGTACTACCATGTTCTCTAGGGAAGGAGACATTTCTTCGTCAACGTGTATGACGTCACCGTGGTGCAGAATGACACTTCCCTCTTGTAGCATGTTGTCTTCAACGAAGGCCACTAGGCGCTGATACAAGTCTTCGGGGCGTTCGTCAGCTTGTAGGTGGATATCAGCAAAGTCCAGGAAATGGGCCCCTGTAGACTGGAACCCATAGTGCAGTCGGATAGTTTGCCAGATACCGGATAAACTGGTTGAGTTTTTGGCGATCGTGTTGCGCGATATGACTGGGCAATGGTTCGCTATTTGGCCTAACATTAGATCGAGCATGTACGCTTGCTGAATGGCTGTATGACCATTATCGTCGGTGAAGCCGCGGTTTGGATGTGCTGCACATCGCTTCTCCCATTTAGCGTCAGTGGCGATAAACTGGGCGAAGTTTGGGTCGAGTGAGAGGGTGTAGACGAGGTTCTGGCGCCAGTTCTCAAATGTGTTGACCGTTTCCGTTTTTGTGAGGCACCACTGTCTCGGTGCGCGTTGCATGTTGTTAGTCATGTTGTTACCACACCTGCTAGTGATACAGAGCCGTTTCGGCTAGCTGTTTGCGCCGTGGGGTCGGCGGACTGTCAATGTGTATCTGCTTTTATTGCGCCCGTTTTGGTGAGCGGGTTCGTTGTGAGTGCTGCCACCACGCCATTAGGTGATCAAATGCACACTTCGAGTCACACAAACAAACACTAGTACGTATGCGTAACTAGAACAGTGTTTTAATAAGAGAACACAAAACTGCAACTCACAACAGGAAGTATCCAAACATGCGAGGCCGTGACCCGGAAACTAGGGGTCACGACAATATTACCATTGAACTACAATCATGGAATAGTAACTAATTGCCATTGGCGACAGACATTTATTCTTAATTCAAAAAAATGTGTGACCAGTTCATTTGATCTTCCTTTATATATGTCTTCAACAGTGGTACTTACCACAACTCTTGCCCCTCATTGGGAATGGCACGTCTCCTCCCTTACATGTATCTGGGGTGGGGATGGCTACCCTCCAGCGTCCTCCATTGCTGTCACACTCTGTGTACTCGTAGTGGAAGTCAGTCTTCAAAATACAAATGTACTTGTACATATAATTTATTATATATAAACACATTTATGTATATGTGCAGTCATTTAAAATTATCTATTTTATAGTCAGACATGGGGGTTGATTCCACATTTAAATGACTGATTACAACAAACTTTTTGGATTCCAATTTCAATTCCACACACACTATGGCCATTCCGATTCCAACGAACTTGATTGATTCCGGTTCCACCCACACTATGGCAATTCCATATTTTTTAATCCAGTCTGGATTCAACCCTATGGTGATTAAATTATTCCACTAAATATTATCACTTTATAAGTTAATTTATACATACATGTACAGTTTACAAGCATTTTATTTAAAATGAAAAAAAGGCAATTGTATGTGCCTATTCACATATATATATATAGAATTAATACGATCTAACCATTTGCAAAGTTCTACAATCAACAAAGTGGGAGATTCTAGTGAAATCTTACAGTTCCCGATGGCTGCCATATTGAGACACCTCCCCACTTCCTTGATCCTTGAGCTTCATTGATCATATGCCAGATCATATGTTGGCTTCTCACATTTTCTTCGATTCAGAGTTACACGTGTAACAACTGTTTTAATTCCACACAATGCACTATGCGGAAGTAGTATTTTTCTAAAGTAGTTACAATGCTAAAACAAATTTGGTGACACAAACAAGAGTAATATTCTCAGTTTGGTGGCTGGCGAATTGGGAAGAGTATGCATTGATGACATCAGGCTTTCTATCAGACTGCCCATGCTATTGAAATTATGTGTCTTCGATAAGGTTATTCTAGTAAACTGCTGGCATAATATTCTTGATTGTAACTGCTAATTGGTTAGTTTTTTAATAATAATTATAACAAGGTAACTTCTTTTGCACCTAAAACCTTGGAAACCAAGAGGCACATCAATACAAATGGGTTAGTCAATCTCAGAGTCGGTAAGCTGTACTAAAATTAAATCTTTTAGATGCATAGGCCCAAAAGAAATGCTTTTATTTCCCTGTATTCTATAACTGATAAGCATAGCAACCTGACTTTGCCTAAATTAAACACAGACATAGGAAAAAGAACCTGTGATTAATTTTAAGGCTAGAGGCATTGTGTTAACGTGCATATATGTAAGTTTGATATTTTTGAAAGTACAATAATTAGTTAAGTGAGCACTACACATTACTTAGGATCAAGTTATTGTACATATTGCACATAGTAGTGATGATTTCCTGGTTTTTCTCCATAGATTACTTTATTTATAGGAAATTTCACTGTATTTTTGCGGTAGCAAAATAAAAAAGTGAATGTGGAATTTATTCCGGTATTTGTTATTCCAATTCCACTCAAAGCAATTCCAATTCTGACACCTCTCAAAGCAATTCCAATAAGTGACTGATTCCGGAATCAACCTCCAATTCTGCTGTTATCACATCAGTCGATTCGACCCAAACCAATTCTTATTTCACTATGTTCACATTGACTGATTCGGAAATCAGCCTCCAATTCCAGAATTGTCTCAGGTCTAGTTCTTGTATTTCCCGAGATGAATAGGAGTGGTGAAAGGATCGGTTGCCAATGGAAGCTGAACACTATTTCATTCATACTCATACCGCACTGAATTTTACACAGGTGCCATAAAAGCAGACAGACAGACAGACGTATTTTATGTTGACCATACATATATTGTATTTCTCAAATTTTAAATATAACATAAATAAACATAATATATATTTGTAACATAAGTATAAATAGACAGGTCAAGGAGACTCTCATTAAGACATGAAATGTTGCTAACACGAGAGCCACCTTTGTGTAAAAAAGAAAAGAAAAAATATATACATATCATAGCATTATCACATCATATGCTCAGTATTCATTCCAAATCATCAAAAATAAAATAATAATGATAATTAAATGTTTACACAGGATGCGGTTTAAAGCATATTTTAAAATTCACTTTATTTCCCTTTTTAGTCGTTAGTATTTTGGCATGTATAGCAATTTGATTTTACATTTATTATCGTAGTTTGTTCTTAACAAATTCTATGTTTACTCTTTCAATATGAACATCTTTTTCTACTTCAAGTGTTATGACTGTGTACGTCTGTATTTAAAGTAATTGGTATGTTCTGCAGATATGTGGGTAGATTTTCATTCTGATGTTTATAAGCAAACCATAGTTTTTGAATTTTTTATAAATCTTCAACTTTCATAAATTAAGGCTTTTTAATAACGGTTTGGAGTCTGCCATGTATGAGCTGTTTGTTACTAATCTAACTGCTCGTTTTTTGAGTTTAGCCATTTTTGTATGATTTTCCCCCCATGCGAGTAAACAGTCATTGATATGGGGGAGCACAAGTGCACTATAAAGTGTTAATAAAACATGTTGTGATAACACATGCTTCAGTTTATTTATTATTCCAATTGCACTTGACATTTATTACATATTTTATCAATGTGTCTATTCCAGTTTAGGTGTTTATCTAACATTAATCCTAGAAAATTAAAATGATCTACACATTCTAGTGGTGTGTCATCTATATTTAATTGCAATCATGACATTCATTTCTGAGGGTGATAGAACATCATGCATTTTGATTTACTAACATTTAGTGAAAGTTTGTTTACTTTTAACCATACGCTTATTTTATTTTATTCAGCATTAATATCATCAAAATTATTAGATTGTGTGTTGAAAGAACTCAGTGAGCTTGATAAAGTTGAATCGTCAGCATATAGAAGTAATTTGAAACGTTTAGTTTAGTCATTTATATGTATATCAAAAATAGAAGAGGACCTAATATAGAGCCCTGAGGCACTCCTGTATCTAGAGATTAGTGACATGTCAGATGATGTCCCTTCCAGTTCAACAAACTGTGTCCTCTTTATAAGGCCATTTGCACATACTCTGACTCCATAATATTATAGTTTATTTACTAAAAAGTCATGATCTAGTGTATCAAAGGCTTTTGATCAATCTAAGAATATATTATATATATTATATGGCTATGGGAATTTCACCTTTGTCCATTTCACAGGTGATTTTATAAATTAGTTCTAATGCAGCTAGTTTTGTTGAGTGTCCTTTTCTAAAACCATGCTGAAATGCAACCCTTGCATGGCGTCCACATCCTCTAAAGCTACAAACTTATATATATATATAGACGTGCACCACTTGTTTTTATCCGTGCTTTTGTTTGTTTTTCTTTCTTTATTTTGAACATCCTTCTACATGAATTTTTCCCTTTTTGTTCAACTGCCCTGACGTGTATGCACTGCACAAATCCCAGTTTAGCTGTGAACAGCTATAAAGGGATTATTACATCAAGCATCAAGACTGTTGAAAAGTAGATTTTGTATTTTTGATAGAATATATATATAATATAGGCCTAGCTGGTTAAACAGCATAACTGTCCATTAGAAGTACTGTACCAAAAATATACTTTTCAGGTTTGCATAATCAATTAATTCACTCCATCTGGAATTGATAGCATGTCAATAACATGACTTGCTAATCATAAATGTTAATGTCTCTGAGTCTGACGCCTGTCAGTGTCATCCATCCAAAGGCAAAGCCAACAAGTGGAATTAAATAAACCGAGTTGATACGCAAATTCGGAAATGAAGACTTACCGGCTTGCAGATAGGAAGATCTGCGTGTAGTTTAGGAACGCTTGCCAATAAAAGCAAGAAGAGTAGTGATTTCATGGTCCAGCTGAAATGCCTGAATACACCAAACGGGTTCCTAATCACGCAACGTTGGACATCATCCAGTCCGTTGATGTTGTCGCCGTTCATCGAAACACGGCAAACATCCCAACGATTCATATCGCACGCAACGAAAGCATGCCAAATGTGTAAAATGTGCCTAAGGCTGTGTTTATCTAGTTAAACCGTGTTTAAAATTAAGCGCGTGCACTGTTTTTATAACACGTCACTACCTACTCTACGACTACAGTCGAAAGAACACTTATAAACGCTGCCTTGGCTCGAGAAGCCCAATGATGGATTCTCGCCTGCGCATGTCTATACCAACATGTTGGGCGCGTTCGAGAGAAATGCAGTTGGCGAATGAGCTACTTCTGCACATGCGCAATTCTGGATGATGTCCCAAAATAACGCACTGCACCTGAACATAGCCATTGTGCGTACCAACACAATCACCCATACACAATGTGTATTGTGTAGCCTGGATTTGCATGCAGCTTAATCACTTTAATACACAAAGACACAATTACGCCATTAGAAGATGTGGTGCCAAATGATGTTGAAAACTTTTCGCGCCGTCGTACTTTTCACCGACGCACCACCGTAATTTAAGCTTTTCAGCTTCTCCGCTGTCTCGGCTCCAAGTCATAACATCGGAAGACGGGGAGGGGGAGAGGGGGGTTGACAATTTTATTCACCTCCAGACTATTCGTTGACAATGTGATATGCATGTTGCTTTGGAATATATTGTTTCTATGCCAATTAAGGATGGGTCCAATTACACAAAATCAAAAGCAAATTTTATCTACGTTATCTCTCTCTCTCTGCAGGACAAAGTTTTTAATTAGATAAGGCTAATAAGCCGCATATTTTCGTGGGTGCAGTGGCGTAGCCAGAGGGGGTAAAGGGGGCCATGCCCCCCAATCCCAGAACATTAGGAGTGTAGGGGACTGCATGAGGACCTATATATAATTGGTTGCCTGATTCATAGAGTGACAATTAATTTAAGGTACAGAGGTTGTAGGGGTGCCTGTGTAGGACTTCCCAGTCCTACCCTTTGACAAAGAAATTTTTCATCAGTCAAATGGGATTAAGTTACCCAAAGTGGAGAAATCCGCCGCTTCTGCCGTAGCTCCTTAGGCGATAAGCATCCAGCAGGCTGCAGGCCCAAGAGGTGACAGGGCAGCGAACATTTCATCATTCACAGTGTGCTTGATGGATAATGCCTATTAATATATAAACATAAGGATACAAAATGATATAGTTGCCCGTATAGATGAGTAGTTACTGAACTAAGATCAAGCTACACGTTGCAGCCAAAGCAATTTATCTAGTCGATTTTCCACTGGGTAATCGGAATTTCGTATGGCCACCACCGATATATAATTATATATATATATATATAATTACTGATATATAATTATATATATATATAATTACTGATATATAATTATATATATATATATAATTATATATCGGTGGTGGCCATACGAAATTCCGATTACCCAGTGGAAAATCGACTAGATAAATTGCTTTGGCCGCAACGTGTAACTTGATCTTAGTTCAGTAACTAATCATCTATACGGGCAACTATATAATTTTGTATCCTTATGTTTATATATTAATATATATTATATATATATATATATCAGATGCCCAATTGGGACCGACATGCATGATATGTAATGTTTAGGAAAGATAGAATAGGAAGAAAGGGAGGTGGAGTTATTTTATAGATTAAAGAATCTATCCGGCCAGGCTTATGAAATAAAATTAGAAAGAGAAGGATTAAATTTGTGGATGATGTAAATTTTTTTAGACGGATTAAACGTGATGGAAATAGAGAGTATTTACAAGATGATCTTGACAGATTGATAAAAATGGTCTGAAAAATGGCAAACGTTGTTCTGTTTTGGGAAATATAAATGCCTCCACACAGGACATGCCAAATGGGAACAAATATGTACAATATACAACGGGGGTTCTGTATACCATTACTAAGTACTACTGTAAAAAAAAGGACTTAGGGTTAACTATTAGTGTAGATATGAAGGTTTCAGAGCAGTGCGGTATTGCCGCTTCAAAGCCAAAGGGAAATGAAATCCTTGGATTAATTAGGCGGAGGCAGATTCAGACTCTTTAGGACAGTTGTAACCCTGGAAATGGTAGCTAAGAAAATAAGGGCTATGAAGGATAATAAATCACCTGCAGTGGATGGGATTCCACCCAAACTACTATTGGAAATTGTAGAACAAATTAGCCTACCGCTTGCAACAGTTTTCAATTTGTCATTAGAAGAGGGAGTGGTTCCTTTAGAATGGAAAGAAGCAAACATTATACCGTTATTAATTTTTTTTTCGAGAAACACGTCAGAAAACTATAGACCAGAATTTAACATCAGTAATTTGCAAATTATTAGACTAATTAAAGATCACATGGTGGATTTTCTTGTTAAACATAAACCCATCTCAACATGGGTTTCAATAAGCGAGGTCATGCTTACCGGTAACAAATATGTTATGTTTTTTTGAAGATATCAATAAGTGGGTAGATGAGGGACTACCAGTAGATATCATCTATTTAGATTTGCCACATCAAAGATTATTGCTTAAACAAAAGGCCCTTGGCATAGGAAATAGTATAATTAACTGGATAAAAAATGGCTGATTGACAGAAGACAACGTGTAGTAGTTGATGGGGAGGCTTCAAACTGGAAATCAGTATTGAGTGGGGTACCACAGGGATCAGTACTAGGACCTATATTATTCTTAATATATATCAACGATTTGGACGATGAAATAACAAGCCAGTTCAACAAAAACTTTCATAGATGCCGTCAAACTAAGAGAAAAACGACCCAATACCAGAGACACGAACCCATAAAGCCCCTACATAATATCCACCTAAAGCTGCCATATTTCTCATGCTACATCTCCCAAACCTACAGATAAGCAACACAACAAATACCAATACTTAGTCACTTACTCCGATGAAACAATAAACATCCGTACCTTAACATTAATATATATATATATATGTCTTATCCCGCTACTCATTGCTTGCTTGGATGCCAGATGGCCCCCCTTCTGTACACAATCCTGCCTAAGCCACTGTGTGGGTGCTCATAATTGAAACTTTAAATGTCATATGTAGAACAATGTCTAAATGATGAATACAAACTGCAGGCAACGCCTGTCATACCCAAAGCGGTCAATCATGTCCGCGCCCATCCTCGTTCTCCCTCGATCGTTCGCCCCTTACCCCTTCCTCTCCATCGTTCTTCCCCTTCTCCCCCCTCTTTCTCTCTCTCCCTGCCCCCTCCCCCCTCCCTTTTTGTTCACTCAATGGTGCCTTTATAACTTAAATAATAAAATATACATTACTTACACACGCACACACAACAACAACTATAGCATTTCTTTCTAGCTTACAAATGAGTACATTTACAACTGCAATATTTTATAGGTACAGGATAGTAGAACACACTGAAGTATCATCTCTTGGAAATGGCCAACTCATGTAAACAGCCAGTCAATCAATCTGTTTGAGTTTGCATTGAAACAGGCATTTAATTAATTCTGTAAAGTGGTCACCTCCTCTGTACGCCCCAATGTGGCCCGTAATAGCAATCTAAGATGGCCAACAACTCAACTTTAGATACAAACAGCTGTGGTAAATTAATTCCTATCGAAAGCAAAAATTACTTTTTAATATTACAAAATAATGACACTGAACATGTCATGTTTGGAGATTACATGCATACTATGTGGAGTGCAGTAGTGCAGTGATTGAGCTTCGGACTCTCAACCAAGAGAACTCAAGTTCAAATCCTGTGCTCCTATTATGTAAATAAAATTTATAACAAATTAATGGAAATTGTATATAATTTATTTACATTTTGCGCCAATAAAAAATTACTGCATGAAAATTCAGTATAATTATTTACAAACATTGCATCATATTGCATAAATGGCTTGGTTTATATTACTTTGTGAATAGATAAACACAAATATTTTGTAAACAAATCTGGTGTCAGGCGTCAGAGTTCTCCCAAACATGTTCCGATAGTAAAACAACAACAACATTTCTACGGTAACAAATAAACCAAATGCAATGTTCTGTAAATTGTAGTCCTTTCATCATATATATATATATAAATTATTATATCATATAACAAACATTTCTGCTGCTGGATACAGTATTTATTTGTTTATATTTTGTGTATGTTTTCTGATGTAGGTTATATTCGCATTAGTTTCTACATTTCTTTAAAAAAAAAGATTTGTGTGGAACTGAAATGTCTACATGTTCCTCTGTTATGGCTAGTGTTTATATTACATTGGAATATCGCACAATACTCTGTCAGACACTCGCACTATTATTGTGAACATGCTGTGAATGAATGGAAAGTGATAGCCTCTAGCCTTCCCCACTCCTTGGTGACATCATGTAATCACCTGGATAATTAAATCTCAACTTTCCACAGGGTGCAATTTAAAAAATGGATTTTAGCTAGTGCCTTGTTTTTATTTCCTATAACATACTAAATAACCAAAACCAATTATAGACATCCTCACTAGCCAGTGGTGGTGAATACGTACACGACCACTGGCACATCTCCTACACATAGTATGGTAGTTAGCTGAATCAAATTCATAGACATAAGTGATGAAATTGACTTTGCCGATCGTGACTGAACCACCCGTGAGAACAGTGCAGACACCCATCCGATCCACAGTCCAATTCCAAGACGAAGCCCTCGACTTCCCAATAATATTATAATTACCCATTTGACCATTCTCATGAGCCACTGAGCAATATTGTGTATTCAAATAACTACGTCTACCTACCAGACACATTCATACTACATTCATGTAACGCAAGCTGCATGTGGCTAAAATGAAGACTATCAGAACTTGCCGTCAAGCGATATTATTGGTTGACCTTATCTTCAGAGTTTCGTAAGGCAATCTGTGACTAATGTAATCAGCACCGCCCCCTAGCATGTGAGGATGACTATAGATGTCATTATTCTTTTTGGATGCATGGTTCATTTTGCAGCCATTGCAGCTATGAAAATGTCAACAAACACAACATGACACTTGATACTTTAATTCATACATCATTTGTATATCAGACAGTTTGATGTCTCAGCCCTAGGGCGTGGAGTGTTCTCTCGTAGAAACTTGGAAGTGGTGCTGTGATTGTTATCATTTCTCCACGTTTCCTGGTGTCTGGGATAACAAGTTGGTGACAGTGAACGTGGAGCGGAACCTGACCCGAGTCATTCTCGTTCAACTGCAGTCTCTGTGTGAGATCGTATGGCAGGATCTGAAACACAATGACGGACAGGTTGTAAGCACATTATTCCAGTTAACTAGATTTAAAAACCAGATGAGCTAAGACCACACTTGGTGTTGGCATAATAATATATGCACTTATAAAACTGCAAAACTAACTAAAACTCGCTCAAGTCAATTTTCGCTTAAAAGGACGTAGTCTGTTCCTAGTTTTTCATGTATTAAGTAATATAATGGTCTTAAGACTTTACTAACTATGTTGAAGGTAGACTGCTCGCCAAATTGTGTTTAGTAAGCCCATAAAGACGGTCGCAATTTAAAGGCACAACCATGGGTGCAAATAGTAAATACAACATCCAGTTTCAAAACACGGCCGAGTCGGGCTGAATTAACTGCTATACCCTTTGATGTTCATTTTCCCACAGTTAACACAGTAGACTTCCAGTTAGAAATTACTATGCCTGCTAATTCCTGGTAGACGAACAGACTATGTCCCTTAAATTTGACTCCTTCTTCTCAGTGCCAGGCCTATAAGGCGCTAAATCATCAATCCTCCCAGGTGGAACGTCTGATAACTAGAAGTACTGCCATGTGTCCCTGGAGGTTCGACTTATCGAGAGTGCACTGTATTTGTTATAATAATTAGCATCCAATTGGCAGCTGTTATTCTTAAAGAAGTTAAGGAATCTAGTGAAAAGGAGGCAAAACAAAGACAATATTAGAGACAATGCAATATTGCCTGTCCACTCAGCATTAAGCAGCTTCAAACAATACCTTCTGTTGATCTGACTCCATAATTAAGGAAGAGCTGATTAAGTGATGTAAATATGATATAAAAATATCATGTACATGGTCACGGACATGAAGGGTTCTCTTCCTTGATTGGATGTGGAATATTGTAATAGACATGCTAAAAGTAAATTATAATATATTCCCCATTGTTTATTGGCTGTCGGTCGATGAAGCCACCTATTGGTATTTATCAATACTGGTACTTCAGTCTACAACTTTGTAACTTTAATACACTGCATTTTGATTAGTCCAAAGGCAGATTTATTCATGCTGAAATACCAACCAGCCACTTGGTCATTTCAAGCCAATAAATTACCGCTTGCTCTTGGACTATAATATTATATTGTTATAAATATTTGCAGACGAACTGGCGACTACCTTGAAAATGGCAGCCATCTTGGATTTCCAGTCACATATAATAATATTTATGTACATTTTATTCGTATGTCATATTTACTTCATCTGATTAGTTCTTACTTAAATATGGAGTCATGTTGCCAGAACATATTGGTTTGAGACCAACAAAATAATAACTAGTTCCCGTAATACAATTTTGTCAAATTTTTGATATGTTGTTCGGTGAGTTTGGGGCTTGTTACCCAAAAAAATTGTTTCTGTTGCAATTTTGTCTAGGTCAAACCATAAATTGACTGGCCCCAGTCCACAAAACACAGCAGTCTACACAACTTCGCAATAAACTATCACTGAAGACAGAACTGATGCACCAAGACAGAGCCTACATGACATGATGTAGCCTCCACATCAAGACAGTGCCTACATGACATGACGTAGCCTTCACATCAAGACAGGGCCTACATACATGAGGTAGCCTTCACATCAAGACATCAAGACAGAGCCTACACGACATGACGTAGCCTTCACATCAAGACAGAGCCTACATGACATGATGTAGCCTTCACATCAAGACATCAAACCTACAAGACATGATGTAGCCTTCACATCAAGACATCAAACCTACAAGACATGATGTAGCCTTCACATCAAGAGAGAGCCTACATGACGTGACGTAGCCTTCACATCAAGACAAAGCCTACACGACATGACGTAGTCTCCACATCAAGACAGAGCCTACAAGACATGATGTAGCCTCCACATCAAGACAGAGCCTACATGACATGACGTAGTCTTCACATCAAGACGGCCTACATACATGACGTAGCCTTCACATCAAGACATCAAGACAGAGCCTACACAACATGACGTAGCCTTCACATCAAGACAGAGCCTACATGACATGATGTAGCCTTCACATCAAGACATCAAACCTACAAGACATGATGTAGCCTTCACATCAAGAGAGAGCCTACATGATGTGACGTAGCCTTCACATCAAGACAGAGCCTACACGACATGACGTAGTCTCCACATCAAGACAGAGCCTACAAGACATGATGTAGCCTCCACATCAAGACAGAGCCTACATGACATGACGTAGTCTTCACATCAAGACGGCCTACATACATGACGTAGCCTTCACATCAAGACATCAAGACAGAGCCTACACAACATGACGTAGCCTTCACATCAAGACAGAGCCTACATGACATGATGTAGCCTTCACATCAAGACATCAAACCTACAAGACATGATGTAGCCTTCACATCAAGAGAGAGCCTACATGATGTGACGTAGCCTTCACATCAAGACAGAGCCTACAAGACATGATGTAGCCTCCACATCAAGACAGAGCCTACATGACATGATGTAGTCTTCACATCAAGACGGCCTACATACATGACGTAGCCTTCACATCAAGACATCAAGACAGAGCCTACACGACATGACGTAGCCTTCACATCAAGACAGAGCCTACATGACATGATGTAGCCTTCACGTCAAGACATCAAACCTACAAGACATGATGTAGCCTTCACATCAAGACAGAGCCTACATGACATGACATAGCCTTCACACCAAGATGGAGCCTACATGACATGACGTAGCCTTCACATCAAGACAGAGCCTACATGACATGACATAGCCTTCACATCAAGACAGAGCCTACATGACATGATGTAGCCTCCACATCAAGACAGAGCCTACATGACATAACATAGCCTTCACATCAAGACAGAGCCTACATGACATGACGTAGCCTTCACATCAAGACAGAGCCTACATGACATGACATAGCCTTCACATCAAGATGGAGCCTACATGACATGACATAGCCTTCACATCAAGACATCAAGACAGAGCCTACAAGACATGACGTAGTCTCCACATCAAGACAGAGCCTACAAGACATGATGTAGCCTCCACATCAAGACAGAGCCTACATGACATGATGTAGCCTCCATATCATGACACAGTCTACAGGTGCAGCCTTACCTGTGGGGCAGGGAAACAGTTTTCTGGTGTCAGTAGCACTGGTTTAGCCAGAACTGTTTTCAGTCGACTCGAGTATTTGTGATCGCCGAACGCTGGTGCCAGCTTTGTCAACAGAAAGAGCTGAATGGCATCCCATCTGGCTGGAGACAAACACATCACCGTTTTGTTCTAGTGACTGAATGAGCTTACATCCATTATTACACTGAAGCCTGCAATTTTTATTTGTAACTATGCAGGCATTCTAGATTTTGATTCTTAAAAAATACCTTCTTGTAAGAGACTGCTTACCACATAAAATTAAGTTGTTAGGTAACAGTCACAACATTGTCATGTGACATAATTTCTTCATAATTGTTCATAACTGCAAGTTTATATCATTCAGCAGAATCAGCACATACAAATCAGTGATATCCAGATATCAATTCTGCCCCCTGCCTTGGACACTTGAGATGAAGTTAAACCAGTTACTCCACCAACATCTTTAACAGCGAAACTATTTATATTCCGATGATAAAATAATATTACTTTAAAAGTAACAATAATCGGTAATTTCTGTGGTGTTATAATATTGATCATAATGGAGATAGTTGACACTCAATAAAACGTGATTCTGTGAAAGAGGTGGGTGAAGCATCTGCTTAGTTGAACATTAAAAACACTGCTTATTTTGCAATCATAATGCACAAGGTGGCACTTCAGTCACCATAACAATGCGTATAATGTCTTGTCATAGGTATCAACGTAATTCAAAGTTTCATATAAAAAGGTCCAATTTAAATAGCTTTGGTTCTAAGTAGTGTTATATATATATATATATATCAGTGTTATGAGATGACCCCTTACCCTGAAAAGATAGCCGTAGTTCAATGGAGGCTATGGACAGAACATTGTGGAATGAAAGAATGCAGCGAGTGGTTTGGAAATATTACACCCAACATTCACCCCTGTACAGCAGGGAACAAGCAGAGCAACAACACTGGTCATGTGACGTACTTGTTACTGGCTGGAGCTCCAACAGTGCCATGTGACACTGTGAAGACTTGAATGTGTTGAGCAGTTGATACTTGACAGATGACACGATCACGTCACCAGTCCTCCTCTTTTGTCTGCTCGGATTCTTCACTTGTACCGACTGCAATTGGTTTCAACATATACATGTTGGTAAATAGGAACAATTGGAGGGAGAAAGACTGGTTGTTTTTATCGTGAAATCCTGTATATATATATATGCGTGTGTGTATGACGAAAACCAGTTGAAAGTCACTGAGCGTAATTCCCTGTAAACGTGTCATATGGTAAATATGCATCATCTGGTGTATTTTGAGGTTTTACTTCTAAGTCTCAGTTTAAGTCTTTATTTATCTGCTCCTGGAAGGATTTTTTTGTTTTCAAAGTCTAAGTTACACTTTTTCATGTTTTTAGAACATTGATATAATTTGTGCACTATTTTGCCCAATGCTTATATCCATGGATCAGTATTCGTCTTGGCCACATGTGGCATATCGATTGAAAGCTATTTTAAGCATGGATTCCTCTAGCAGCAGTGCACATGAATACAATGAAAGTGGTTTGTGTGCGCACTGAACGTTTATTAAAGTGTGTTGTCTTCGAAAAGTTGCAGTTGGATTGGGGCATTGTTGGTTATCCAAAAGTGATTACTTTAGTGGATATTGCCACAGTTTATATGTGATATATAAACGTGAACTTTGTATCGTGTTTTTGATACGTAGTTACCGGTAATAGGAAATCTTGTGTGCGGGACGAGTTTATTGCTGTGTTTGGGTTTTGCGAAAAAATCCTAGATGGCAGCCTGCTTCGAGGATTCTAATACAGCCGATGTTGCTGGATGTTTGAACCGTTCAAAGTCAGCACGTTCAATGAATGTGCTGACACACGATATGCGGAACATAGCAAGGACAAGCAATGAACAACAACAATAACGGTTCTTTTCAGAGCCATACAGACACAAACAGCTGTTTTCAGAGCTAACCACATATTTGTAAAATAGTTCGTTATCATTGAGGTGTTTGTTTCACATGCCATATGGACAGTACAAATCAGTAATTTCCTGCAATCTTTCTTCTCAATTATAAAGTAGTCCTTTCACTCTGACTACAATTTCTCACCGGTAAGATGCTTATGATGTCCCATTATTTTCCTCTTCTGTTTTTAAACTCAGTTTCTAATTGATAAACATTTTTTTTTTAAATAAGTGGTTGAAAACTGCTGTGGTGTCAACTTGAAATGTTTTTATTTTTCGCCAACATTTTTTTGGACAGGTACCTATTAAGTTTTATAATTTCTGTTGCACCTAGAATATTTGAATATTTTAAACTAAATTTAAACTAATTTGGATTGAGAAATGGTGCTGCTTCCCCAAAAGACTAGTAAAACATCAATGCAGTGTTTAAAATTATTACTGATCATACACTTCGTCTGGAAAAAGATTGCCAACTTTAAAAGTGATTTTTCTCCTTAACTAGTTTTTGACGGGTACCCTGTTTAAAGGGTTGTAACTTCAGTTCAACTTGTAATATTTGGATAATGTAATTTTTTGGCCATGTGACTGGTTTTCCCAGAGCATCACGCATCTATACATTCTAACATCTTGACCACACAAATCTGTTTTACTAATTCACATCAGTGGTACAAAATAGTACTGGAATTCAATGTGACCTTACAGAAGGAACTTCATCTTTTGTGATAACAGCTGTTCAGTTTTATGACAGTTAATAATTGTGTACAGGGATTAAACAAATCTATATGCTGTCATATTGTAGTGTTGCATTTTTATTGATATATAAAATTAAATGTTACTCACCAAGCGCCAGTCGTGTATGACAACTCTTGAGAGAGCAATCTCCATTTCACTTGCTTCTGGCTGCGGGATGCCAACTGTCAAAGCCCTGCATCAGATACGAATACTTTTATTTCAGTTACAAACCCATATAATGGTAGATACATTTATGCATTAAAGTTAACTAATAAAAAAAAAAAAATTATTATAAATAAGTCGGACATTAGTTTAAATAATAAAAATAATTATGGGATATGAAACCATACAAAAATTGTCCATCACAACCACTCGGGTTCATTAACTGTATTTGTACAATATTAAAATAAAACACTTAGACAATATAAATATAACTAGGAGTTATGATTGATATAATTCCCCTCTTTATTTGAAACAGGGTACACTCAAGTAAATCTTTGTTTCTCGTGGAGGAAGTACCCATGCAATCTGGGTTGAAATATGACTGAATTTGACAAAACCATGTTATGTTATTCAGACAATTAGATTTTCTGAAGAATTTAGTTTGACCCCTCTTAGGGCGTTCCACATTCTTAACAACTGGACACATTTCAGAGATGATGTGAATATGATACTTCAAACTGTTTAAGATTTCAAATTAATAAGTGGTGAAGTTATATTTTGATGATTGAGTATATAATTTTCCAGATATAACTCACCAGTACGTCTGGTGATACACTTTGTTGGCCCGGACATGCCTAAAGTATTTCTGTAACTTGTCATGAGCATCTTTGGACTTACTGAGCACTGTCACTCCACTGTAGAGTCTGCAAGTAGCAAGGAATTAGTAACACAACAGTGTAGTATTCATTCCAGGCTCTTCAGGGACATTATTATCTTCTGCTCCGTAAAGAAATCAGGGTAGCCATCCCCAACTGTAGCTATTGGATCGTTATATATGTGAGATAAATACCTCAGGGGCAAAAAAGCTGTGGTCAAAACAATCAAAACTTTGTTTATTAAAATAATATTTCTTAGACTATATACAAAATGGTAATGGAGAACTTAAACTGCAGGTTACGTGTAGCAATCAAAGGCACAAAATAGTGTTACATTATTAGCAGATTAATTTGTCTGCAATGTTTAAACATTAAACAAAATGTTTCTGGTAATTATCCACGATGGATGTCCTAGTATTGTCAGCACAAATATTTTATCCATTAGAGAGAAAAAACCACTACCAGCCATTGCTCAGCCAGCGTAATGAAACCTGATAACAATGACACAGAATCAATATTCTTGAAAATCTGAAGTCGGCTACAGCCTGACCTTATCCACAGCACGGTAATGTAATAACTACATAAAATTTCACAATACTGACTGGTATTATCTGACTGACAAGCTACCCTAGTCAAGATTTATCAAAACCACATAGCAAGTAATGGATCTCGACTACCGTTAATCCAGTCACAAAATGGCAATGCTGAGAGTGGCATCTTATTTTACATCTAAAACACTGAAATTTACACTATATGAAACTGATGTATTTTAAACTTCAAACGTGGGAGTATAACAATATTGTTTGGACAAAAACGTCCCTAAATCACAGTCAAGTGTGACACTAAAGCAGCACAACAGCTGATAACCCGCACCACGCATTTTGTAAGTCCATCCTATGCTGTATATCGATGTTTGGAGATCATACCTAAATACAACTCATAGGATTGTGATACGTGGAGATGATTTGGCGAGAGACTGGGACACACCAATTGATGTGGGCCCACGGAAGCAACACGGGATCAAGAAGGACAAAGAAAACATATGTGACCCATCTTAACAAAATGAATCGCATGTCAGAAAATGTTTAATATTTAGTTATTACTAGCGTTGGAAAGAGAAGAATCTCTGCTTTCACATGGTGTATCATGTAAGAATATATCTTAATTCTAACTGAAGTTATGGCTTAACAAACACATGTGGGGTAGAAACCTTCAAACCCAGAAAACGGCAGTCAAAATTGATGCAAATTATTCGTTATGTTTCATGAAATGTACCTTAGTTACCGTCTTCCAAGCTCTCTGGAGGTCACAGAACGTAGTTATTAGCATATGTATGCCCATATATGGGAAGATGATGCGTCAAGCTTCGTGGTGATATCCCATATGTTAGGAGCATCCCAAAATTTGCAGTTGCGAACGCATACAATTACTTGCATTTTCGGCGTTATTTTAAGAAAATCGTGCGGACACTTCGCACAGCTCTACAAAAATTGCTTTCAAATATACAAAACAGAGTTAATTAGTGGGTAGTTAGAGTACCAATTGATAAAACGAATACCAAAGAATAATTTTCAGGGGCAATCTCAAAATCGATGGATTCGCGATTTGTTCACATAAATGGCATTTATGGAAAATCAGATTTGCTGACATCCACATAATTTGTGTGTGTGTGTGTGTGTTTGTGTGTGTGTGAGTGTGTGTGTTTGTGCATGTGTGTGTGAGCATACATGCTTATGTGTTGTCTGTCTGTGTGTTGTGTGCATGCGTGCGTGCGTGCGTGCGTGCGTGCGTGCGTGCGTGCGTGCGTGCGTGCGTGCGTGCGTGCGTGCGTGCGTGCGTGCGTGCGTGCGTGCGTGCGTGCGTGCGTGTGTCTCTGTGTGTATGTATGGTATTTGTATGGTGAATACGAAAGCAGCCATTTTGTGGACGACTTAAATGGACGACAGAGATGTGCTGAGATTGCCCACTGCCAAATATCATCCATCTCCTACCGGGGTTGGGAGAAGACCTCTCTCAGTTCCTTGGCCTTGAACCTCTCCTGGAGAGCTGGTAGTATTCCTGCTATGGAAAAGTCACACTCACTAAGCAGCGCCACGTCTGGTGGCAGATCTTCAGTGATCTTTAGTGCTGCAAAACAAGGTTATGATACTTTCATAGTAGTCCAAATTGTTGTTCTGGTTGAGAATATCATCAGACAATGTTATATATGTAATTTAGTTGATTGGATGAGCTATTGAACACAAATAAAAGGTTTATTTCGTGAAACTTCATTTCATATATATAAATATATTTCCTTCATCACTTTTAAACCATTGTTAGAATATTGCAACTGCACAGATGTTTAAAAAATGTGAGAAGTTGTAAATTAAATCAAATTAAATCACCAAGGCCCGGCATTTGTGTATTTCCAAGTTGAAATTCGAGAAGATGCAATACATTTCAAAAAAATTGGATAGTTTTGATATTCGGCAAAGCTCACAGAAATACGCATAACATTGGTTAACAAATGGCAGCCTGCCAGTAATATTCTGAGTGTTGATTAGTTTTGAAGGTGAATTTATTAAGTGATATTTTACAATCACTTGAAAAACAATGCATACAATCCCATGAATCAGTCTGTGTAGGCTGGATGTTGACTACTACCAGGTATCCCAATACAGAACGATATGGGATATACAATTGCATTACTGCCACTGTAACACAGTCATATTGCAGCAAACTATAGGTCTTTGAAGTTACATTCCACAACCTCCTCACAATTTTGCAAAACTGTTAAAGACTTTGTTACAAAATTCACCTGGTTGGTGCATTGTGCTCAAGCATTTTACGCTTCTGTTGTCAAGTATGGGATCCCACAAATGAACCCATCCAGCCCACTAGGAATATTTGAAGCCAACTTTTGATCCATAGTCCAATCAATCTATGGTTTTACTTCAAACAAATTGCAATAGTAAGTTTTGCGGCATTTTTTTATTCTACTGTATGTTCATGCTACCAGAAAAAAATCCACTTGTCATTTTCATATATTGCCAAGTCGTCATAGGTCTCACTGAAATTTAGGGGAGTAAACGTAATTCATGTTGTATAACTTATTTTCTGCAAGAATACTATAAAGATGATAATATCGTTGGAAAGGCAATACATCTAGTTGTGTAATGGTAATATCGTTGGAAAGGCAATACATCTAGTTGTGTAATGATAATATCGTTGGAAAGGCAATACATCTAGTTGTGTAATGGTAATATCGTTGGAAAGGCAATACATCTAGTTGTGTAATGGTAATATCGTTGGAAAGGCAATACATCTAGTTGTGTAATGGTAATATCGTTGGAAAGGCAATACATCTAGTTGTGTAATGATAATATCGTTGGAAAGGCAATACATCTAGTTGTGTAATGGTAATATCGTTGGAAAGGCAATACATCTAGTTGTGTAATGGTAATATCGTTGGAAAGGCAATACATCTAGTTGTGTAATGGTAATATCGTTGGAAAGGCAATACATTTAGTTGTGTAATGATAATATCGTTGGAAAGGCAATACATCTAGTTGTGTAATGGTAATATCGTTGGAAAGGCAATACATCTAGTTGTGTAATGGTAATATCGTTGGAAAGGCAATACATCTAGTTGTGTAATGGTAATATCGTTGGAAAGGCAATACATTTAGTTGTGTAATGATAATATCGTTGGAAAGGCAATACATCTAGTTGTGTAATGGTATCTAACAAGTGTCATTGAATGGATATTAAGGTTAGAATCGTATTCTAAACACATTTACAAATTATCACAATTTACATGTATCTAGATTTTTGGCCTAGTCCACTCAATCTATGGTTTAGCCACAAACAAATTGTAATAGCAATCATTATGGCGTTTTTAGTTAGCACTATATGTCTGCATTATTAGATAAAAAGTCCACAGAAATTCACGTGGTGGAACATTTTAATTTCTGACGATAATGACAAGTAGTCGAAAGTCGCTGCCAGTTACTTTAGTAATAGTAAAATCTAGGGAAAGGACTAATTTAAGCTGAGTATTCTATATTCTGTACACCACTGGAAGTGGTATGGATAGATTAATACAACGATATACATCAAGTTTAATTCCATTTAGTAGCAACATGAAAATAATTTTCTAAACACAGTGAAACCTGAATTTTAGCCGCCATGGGGAGTAGCTTTGTGAGCCGTCCCCAGCCTTGATACCAGTGCGCTTCACTTCCAACATGTCACTGCTCACAGAGCACAGTGCTCTTGCCGGTTAATATAGGTGCACGAGTTCACACAGGTGCGTCATTGTGCATGGTTCGCGTAACAGGGGCGTGGCGCTGTCACTCGTGGATGACGCAGGATCAGTCTGGCAGCCGAGTTTTGTATTCGTTGCAGACGTGCGATGTTAACTACAGACGTGCCATACAAGAGTGCGTTGCAGTAGTCAATCCGCGATGTGATGATGGCATTGACTACGCATTCCTTTGTCAGTTTGGGTAAAAAACAGTTAATCTGATTTATGTGGCGGAGGTAGAATGAGCATGCGCTGACATAGCTAGATGCCTGTCAATGAAGACACCAAGACTTTGAACATAGCGTGAAGCTGTAATTGTAGAACCACCAACGCGAATCACAGTGCCATCAACGATTGCATCCGCAGACTTGGGTACAATCGGGTAAAATCGGAAGATACCGTGTCTTGCAGTTGTTCATGCACATAGAATTCCATGCCATCCAGTTCTTTATTTCATCCAAACAGTCCTCCATTTGCAGCTGTTAAAGCAGAAAGATTGAGGTCGAAATGTGAGTAGATCTGTAAGTCATCAGCATAGTTGTAGAAGAATAGTCCGTGGGCTCGAAGAATGTCACCGATAGGTTGGACATGGTTGATAGTATCGAAGGCGGCACTAAAATCAATGAGAACCAAGATGGTTCCTTGTTTATTGTCCATGGCTGTTTTGATGGCACTTGTAACGTACAGTGGCGCGGTTTCGATCGAATGTTTTTTCCGATACGCCGACTGAAAGCACTCAACCATTTGCTGGTCAGAAACATGCGTCATTATCCTAAGCGTGACCACTTTCTCAATTACTTTGGATAATTGTGTAAGGTTACTCACAGGTCGATAACTGCTCAGAACGTCTTTGTCAAGTGATGGTTTCTTCAAAAGCGGACGGACAATTGCAAGCTTCAGCGACTTTGGCATGACTGCCTCGTCCAGCGAAGCATTTGTAATCCGTGTGATGACAATACTTGTGATATTGTCTCTTAGCTGAATTGCAGGCAGAGGATCCAACACGCACGTTTTGCCAGTAGTACCACAAATGGCTGTGATCTCTGTGTTCATTGTTGGATCAAACGCATGGATACAGTCAGTGACACAACATACTATGCTATCTATATATAACAGCAACCAGCAAGATCACCTCCAACCTCCTGAAACACCTCCAGGTATGTAAATTGTATGAGATTGTATGTGTACCATATGGGCAGTTGCTGATTTGGGCAGTTATGCAAACACCACATGTAAACTGATCACTTGGGCATTTACAACCTAATGGGTGTACTTTGTAGATGCCCTGGATTAAAAAAATTCACCTCTCTCAACCATGTTCCAAAAGTAACCTGGAAAACACTGATGACTGCAATGTATATTATGTACTTAAGTAATAACTTAATCCTAAGCCAGATAATGACATATTGTTTTTATATATTTTGGTACACATTCATTATGAATAAACTGTGTCAATTACATCTTTTTGTGAGACCATTATGTTAATTTGTATGTTTATATGGGTGTTGGTTTTAAATGTAATTCCATTACCATGTAGGTATGTTTCTATGTATATCATCGATTGTTGCTGTTTCGTTGCATGTAGGAAAGTCTGACCTGGGGTAATAGTAATATGTAACAGTAAATATTATATAAATTCAAATGTATGTAATAGTAACAGGTTGAACAAAACACAATGTATTTGTAATAGAAAACAATGTAATAGTAGTTTACCTAGATATGATTTGTCTGTTACTAATGAACATGGAATTATGGCCCTTGGTAGCAGACCTGGACCAAAGGGGATGCTGAACTCTGGACATTGGTAAAAGCTACTTAACTCCCTCAACAAACACTAATTTTGGTCTCTGCCCTCTCTGGTGGTCAATTATCACTTAGTAGCTCTCTTCTATGCTGCTAGTCAAAATGGGGTATATAGGGACTGGACAACCTTTCTTAGTGGCTGCGTGCACACAATTGAGTATATAACTAGTATTAACAAGGGAAGGTGTCAAACAGAGTTCACTTGTTATAAACGTGTATTACAAAACATTAACACAGAACCCCATAATCTGTTATTCTGAACTTGGCATGGCTCTCCTTTTTTGTAAAAAAATAATTATTATTTTAATATAGATATTAAAAGTATCTGTTTTCTATTGCAGAGGAAGCATGCAGAGAAGCTGAAAAAACCTGCAGCCAAACGAACTGCACGGAACAGCCCAATATCGGTAGCTTTGTGAAAAAGTCCAAAAAGTATTCACCAACTGACCCAAAGCAGGTGACTTTCCTCAAAAACATTCCTACGTTTGTAGCTGGGTCACTTCAGTCGTTCTCCATTGTTGAGGATGAAGGGTTTAGAAAGCGGATCAGTGACGTAGACTCACGCATTGTTTGCCCCAGTAAGAACCATCTGTCAACTACACTCATCCCAGAAACTCCTGCCAACATCCATAGAAAACTAGTGATGCTCTTGGAGACAACCTCAGACATTTCTGTCACTGTGGACCTCTGGTCAAACAGACAGATGCATTCCTTCACTGCCCACTTCATCAGTGACTGGAAACTACAGACTGGTGTACTAGACAGACACACAGCTGACAATATCATTGCCCAGTATGAGGAGGTGGTAAATGAGTTCCACATAGCCAACAAAGTCACCCACATTGTATCAGGCAACGCATCAAACATGGTGAAGACATTTAAACTTCCCGACTACAACTCCGACAACCATAGTGACAGTGATGACACTACGGATACTGAGGACGATGACACAGAGTTAGATGATGACGTGTCCAGGGGTGTGTTTGTCTACCTCCCCCAGCATGATGGTTGTTTTGCTCACACTACTCAGCTTGTCGTGAAGGATGGGATGAAGGCAGCTGGTGCTCTATGTAGTGTGATCAGTAAAGCTTCCAACATTGTGTCTCATGCTCATAAGTCAATAGTCAGCACAGAACTGCTGGAAGGCCACCGCAAGTTGCAGACAGCCAACGTAACTAGATGGAACTCCAAGATCGCCATGATACGGTCTGTACTGTGGATCTCTCAGGAGAAGTTGGACCAACTAGACACTGTGCACAAGCTGACACTCCATGACAAGATTCTGATGGGAGAACTTTGTGAAATCCTTGCTCCCTTTGAAGCAGCAACAGACTTTATACAAGCTGACAAAGTAGTGACAGCCAGCTTAGTCATCCCTAGTGTGTGTGGACTAAGCTCACAGCTGGCGCAGGTCAAAACGAAATATAACTATAAGATGGTAGAATCAATGCAGAAGCCCATTGAGCACCGTCTGTCTATCAGGAACAGACATCCTTCCAGTTGGCTGCCACAATCGACTCCTGCTTCAAGTTGGCCTAGTGCAAGGATACGTGCGAGGCACAGAAGCAGAGGACATCTCTCCTTGCTGCAGCAAACATACTGGCTCCTCCTCCAACATCATCTGCTCAATCCCAGCCAGGATCATCTGCCTCTTCTCCACCAGCCAAACGGTGCAAGCTGTTCGGCTACATGGGAGTCCAGGAGGCCATACCATCATCCACTTCAAGCACACTCGAGGAGATCGAAACGTATTTGTCCCAACCATGTGTTGCTAAGAACGAAGACACAATTGAATACTTGCTTACAAGATTAGTCAGTCTGCCCATCCTATCCCAGCTGTCTCAGAAGTACCTGGCAATTCCTGCTACCTCAGCACCTGTAGAGGGGCTTTTTATCATCACAGGAAAAGTCTCTAGACCAGACCACTGCTGCTTGACCAATTCAAAGTTTGAGGCACTGACGTTCATCAGGTGCAACAAGAATTTCATTTGACTGTCGGTTACAGTCCACAAACTATCAGAGCCACTACCAATTCCAAAATGGTGATTGGTAAAGTCAATGAGCTGCACTCATCAACTAAGACATGCTACCAACATTTGTGAACATTTGTTAGTGTGTCTTGTGAAAGTTGTGTAAGACTGTGATAAAACTGTTGTGGCAAAAGATGATATAAAAACGCTAACAGACTAAGATGTGAGATATCTACTGAGGTGCTCTTCCATCTACTATGATTTTTAACCATGTGATTATTCTCTGTTTCATATTAATAATAAAGCTATATAAAACTCTTTGACTGATTTATTCTTTTATATTGTAATATGCTAATTTGCATAAAAACAGTTTTCATTATGTCAACTAATAATAATAAAACCTGGATAGCAATAATCAGTTCTGAATTCAAAGGTCAAATACATGATAGAAACAGGATTTGTGTAGTCTTTAAAGTAATCATGATTGTAATCATGATTACATGCTAAAGTACCGGTAATCGTAATCAATTACATTTGTTTTCTGAGTAAACACGTCTGCATAGTAATCGTAATCGCTTACATTTGTATTGTAATCACCCTCTCTCTGAGTCATAAACTTGTGTATTTCAACACAGTTTATGTCCTTAGCTACCCTTTCTAAAAAGTAACACAGTTTTCATGAATGTGTTAGTATGCTTTGTAGTTGGTTGATATTTTAACTTAGGTATTTATTCCAATATCAGTTATCTTCACAAAAAACATACGCTATAAAAATTGCAGTGAGGTGTGTGTGTGTGTGTGTGTGTGTGTGTGTGCGTACAACTTATTATTGCTTAACATGTAGTGTTATTTACTGGTACATGACACGTTCAAAGACTGCTGTCGTTAAGAACTTCCACGGAGATGTTAGTTGTAATTTGACACACCGCGCACACACAGAAGTACACTCAAATCTGTTCTTTCTGCAACTACATCCCAACGGATTGTAGTTTGTCTTTGCCAACAGTTCACTCGGTCGCCTGCTGAAATGTATACGTATGGCAGAATCACTCGCTGCGTTTGTCAACAAAGATACAAGTATACAAGACTGTCGTCGTCACTCGTCACTACCCTTTTGTGCATGGTTCCTCTACAGAAAGCAAGTACAACTGCTCGAACGGTTGCACCAGCGATGTCGGCGTTCCATCACGGGACTGCATTGACAGGACTATGTTTCCAACAAAGAGGTCCTGGAAAAGGCAAACCTCCGGAGCATCAAAACCATGTTGATGCTCCGACAGCTCCGCTGGGCAGGCCACGCCTCGCACATGGATGACATCAGAATGCCATAAGTTGTATTTTATGGTGAGCTTCGTCAGGGCAACCAAGATAGAAGGTCCTCCACAGGCACTAGAAGGATCAGCTGAAACGGCAACTCACCCACAAAGGTTAGGAACAGCTAGCAGCAGACAGAAACAACTACAGAGCGACTACCATGAGAGTTGCCCAGGACTTTGAACGTTCCAGAAGAGAAGCAGATGGGGAGAAGCGTAGGCAGAGGAAAGAACCGGTGTCTCAGGCACCTTCAGGCCAAGTAAACCTTTGCCCAACCTGCTCCAAAGCCTGCAAATCCAGGATGGGCCTCTGCAACCACCAGAATGCGTGCCACCGCCCCTCCAGGGACGGGGATCTTCGCACTGATCTTCACAAGCGAATAATCTGCCCCACACAACAGATGACCAACACCATACAGGCTGGTGCTGCTGGGTGATCAGTCATCTTTGGAATATGATACTTGTATTTGACAATCCAGCTTTAGTCCGTGGCTTTTAGAGTTTTCTTGGATCCTTTCCACTGTCTATTCTGAGAATTGATCCTGCAGCTGTGATAGTGGGCAGCAGTTGAAGTACGGGGTATAGCTGCAGTTGTTGCTACATTTTCAATGAAGTGCTTGTGCAGCAAACCATCAAGGTTTTTGTCAATGTTCCCATATTGGAAGCACACAATAGCGTTTCCTGCAGTAACCCAGTCTTCAACTGTTGCTGTGGTATCATGCTGTGGGCCAGATATTCTGAGAGAGCTCTGATGTACCAGATCGTTATTTACTTGTTGTACTATGCTTTGTTTAGGTTCTGGCGTTAAGAATACACCAAAGAGCTCCTGTTGAAAGTGTAACACAACAGCGCTAGCAAATCAGTGTCTTCACCAATGAGGATAGTGTCGATTTTTCTGATGAGTTCAATGTTGTCTAACGATCATTACTTTAGTGTCCTCTGCATGAAACCAACAGCACCCAGCTTTCTCAAGCTCAATGCTCAGTTAGTTGATGAATATGTGCCTGTTTTCTCTGTTGGCCAAAAAACTCCTCCTTTAGAAAGAGAACCTTGCTGATCAGCCGCCTTCCACAGCATCATCTGAAGATGTGCCCTCCGCGCATAATCTGTGGGAGGCAACGCCATGATGCGCACTGGCTTCCCATTCTTTCTCCCACAATCATCTTCAGATGATGCTGTGGAAGGCGACTGAACAGCAAGGTCCCCCTCATTTGGACATCACGCAGTTTGTATGGGAGGTGAAGGATGGTATCCCGTTACCCAGCTTTGACATTGGACCCTTGGATCCTTCAAGTCTGACTGATGTCATAAGCTGTGATTGCAAAGCAGAGAGCAAGACATGCAGCACTTATAACCCTCTTATGATTGGGGATGATGCGTATGTAATATTTTTTTGCATCAACATTATGGCTCTAAGTGATGTAGGTCTTTAGTTATAGCGATAATTGGTTTTGATGGGCGCCATCTTTAAAAATGGCGGATATATGAATGTTAGCAAAGATCATGTGTAACATATTTGAAATTGCTGATCACAATTCTACACATTAACATAGACATGTGTGACATATTTGGTATTGTGAAATTTGTTTTGATGACCGCCATCTTTAAAAATGGCGGATCCGAAAATCGAAGAAGGCCAAACATAAAATATTTGAAACCTCTGACCTCTAAAACCCATGTTTTGACACCAAGAAGGTTGTAGGTGACGCAGTTGTTAAGATATACGGAAATGTGATTTGGCAGCCATTTTGTAAAATGGCTGCCATTTTGTAAAATGGCTGCCATTTCCTTAAACATAAAAATTGCCACCTAAGATTTTCTGCTGACTGAAACACTGTAGATGACATTTGTGCCAAAAAATTGCTTTTGGCAAGCAAATTGCACAGGAAGACTTGGTACACCGAACTGTATTGGGAATTTGAATAGACACTTGTATACATGCAACCACTGTCAACTATATGGATTGATAACTATTTATCCTGTGTTGTGCAACAATATTACAAGATTCAATGTTCTGTTGCTGATTGTGCTATTATTAGACACTTAGACTAACCTGCAGCCGCAAAATGCAAAGAAAATATATATCACAGCCTAAATAACGCCTACCCCTACTTTTCACTTCACTAAGCCAAAACGTCACTGGCAGTGACTTTTGACCATTTGTCATTGTTGTCAAAAATTACAATGTTCCACCACATGGATTTCGGTGGACTTTTTCTGGTAATGTAGACATACAGTTCTAACTAAAAACACTGTCATAATTACTTTGCAATTTGTTTGAGGATGACCCTCTTTTGGGCATAGATTGACTGGACTACCAATAAACAAATGATATGGTTACCCCTAGGTTACAAGCTACTCACCATGCATTGGAATGCCATTAGGCTTGTTCACAGCCACAATGTTTTCTGTACAAACAGAAAATGCATTATTTTGTTGTTAAGAAATTCATACCATCTGCTCATCGCGTCTACAAAGTGTGTGGTGCTCAGTCAAGGCACGACACAACATGCTTTTAAGATGTTGTAAGGATAAATAATTTAAGATAATATATATATATATTACACTGTAATAGGTATAATATATATAATATATGTTAATAGATAATTTCATAAAAAATATATTTCTGTAATAGTACAGAATCATGAAAATATGCTTTCCTGTAATAATTATAATCATAATTACAATGTTGGCAATGATAATAACAACAGTAATTAGAACAATACTGGTGATTGTAACAATACTGAATACTGTATTATGACTAACTCTGGTGTGACATGGTGTGTATGTAAATCAACTGAAATAAATAAGACTGGTTCTAGCCATGGAAGGCAATAGTAACACTATGCACTGTCAAGTTTCCACATTTTAGAAGTTTCCTATTCACAGTATCCTATGCCCTTAGTGACAATGTGGTGCACAAGAATTATTGGAATTGTTTTTTATTAAACAAGGAGAACACACTCCACAAGTTTAGGAAGAAAAACAACAAGTTTAGGAAGACAACCAAACCTGTGATGGTCATTATCAAAACCAGAAACTCACATACACAGTGAACTAATGGCAACCAAGGAAACTATTTAAAAAAAGAAATGTCTACAACCGCTTGGAGAAAACCACAAACATGCCTCACCATCTTGGTAAAGTACACCTGTGACGAGATCATCTACAAGTTGTTCCTCTTTCTTCCATGGATGTAGTTCTGTCTCGTACCAATGTGGCACACTCTGCCCTGCTTTACGTCTATGCTGCTGGTGCAGGTGAGTGGCACTGCCAAAGGACCGTGAGTGTTTAGTGCAGGATTCCAACAAACGACAAGGATGTAAATGTCCAAGTCTTGAGTGACCAATCACAGCTCTGGCACAAGATGTGAGAAGAACACAGCTCTTGTGAAGAGGCATGTTTCAAGGTGGCTGTTACTTTGACAAATATCTGCAACAATAACTCATGTAAGTCAATAACTAAATCATGTCAATAGACACGTTATTTAAAAAAAATCATATTCCAGGGTGGTACAAGAAAGCAAATTCAGTCTTTGAAGATTTCGCATAGTACGTGAACAAGGCTACATGGAGTTGAGGAAAGTGATATATAGATTGTGATATTGTATGGGGCATGGTGATTCACTGAACAGTTTAATTTAATTTAAAATATGGGCGATCTCAGAATGCAATGTTTAATTTGAGTATGTTTTCAAAAATACTAATCTTTGCAATCAAATATGCTTTACTATTATTTAGATTTTCAAACACTTTCACATAATAGTACAATCTCAAATACTAGTTTGATATTATGTATTTATGCTAAACATAATAATTAATAAAGTAGTTGACCACGGAAATTTTAGCATAATAAATTTAATAATCGAAACCTTTCATAAAACAACAGCACCAAAACGACCAATCTTCGCCCGTAATTGTTGCATCAGAAATTATACCACTTCGTCGACGATGCAATTTCAGTGAATTTGTTTTCAAAATGCCACCAGCGAGAAGGAATTGTCCTGCCAAAGTCACCAACTTCTGCCACCTAGCCGAAGCTTCCTAAGTGCAAAAACCAAAAACGAGTGGCGCTGCAGTCATATTTTGTTTTTCGTTCTGATGCAGTGAAAATGAAAAACGGTTAGTTTTATCATTATTTTGTTTTTCTAACATGTATTAGAAATACTGCGAATAGTAGATTGTATTCGTTTTTCGTACTTCAAATATGAAAACGAACATTGTTTACTATTTTTCATTTTCGTTCACCAATTTCAAGACAAAAAAGGAAAAGACGGCATATCACAGACCTAGTATGTATGCCAACTTCCAAGTCTCAGAGCCCAGCTGGCTCTGCGAATAATATAATGGAATCTAATTCTGCTCTGCTAATGACGCCTAACACAATTGCACAGTCCCCGGCTGAGCTCTGCGAATAAGAAATGGTTTCTAATTCACAGAGCTGTGCTCTGCGAATAGCCTCGTCTTATACTAATGCTGCGTTCCAATCACCTCTTGTATGTCATGAATACGACTTCATAACCCCTACTTAACTCAGTTGCATAAATTTACAAGTGATAAACTTGAGGAGCCCGTGAACTTTCCATAAAATAGGGGTTTGACTAAAAGGCGCACAACCACGCACGACCACGAAGTTAACGAACGACCACGCACGACCATGTAATATATGTTGGTAGATAATTTGGCTGTGACGTTGATGGTATATATATGGTTTGTGTGTGCATTATTAAAAATGTTGAGTCTGTATTTCACCCAGGAGTTACATAATTTAGGCATTTTATCCGATCTTCCGGACGAGTATTTAATTTTGCACAGTAGTGCCACCTGCGAATGGAACCGTAAAGTTACCACAAGCGATGATTAAAGTTTCGAATTTTGTTACTCCAATGTGAAGAACATATCTGAAATTTGGCGAGCTGCACATACATACCTCCTACGTGACACCAACAGGCCGCTTGGTTACCCAAACTACATACTTTTTGGTCAGGCGTGGTCATGCGCCTTTTAGTCATACAGGGTCAGGACACTGTTAGACTTCCTGCTTGGTTACAGACGAAAAGGTGCAGTATATTTTTGGGAAATTATTTTTTTACAATATTCACCTGCTCTGACATAAGTGCATTTGAGTAGTCAGATTTCTAGATGTGATTGTAGAAGCTGTTGACAGTAAAATGGTGTATTTTTAGCCAATTTTACTAAGCGAAATGGTATTTGGCAGCAATTTGGCTAGTTGACCATTTTGCCGGATTACTGCCTGCATCCATTTGTAAAATATTGACGGGTGCCATACATACAGGCATTTTGTGAGAGCTAGAAATATTAGATTTTGACTAAACTCGACCAGCATGTCAATGAGATGATGATAACGGCAGGTGAGAAGTTTAATACATTTTCTAGGTCACGTTTTCTTATAATCAGACAAAACGTTAGCATGATCGCCAATGGAAAACTTCCAGTGTGCTGACCCCATACCGTAAAATAGAGCCAGTTGAATCGAGCGACATTGGTTGGGCGATAATAGGGAAATCATAATAACTCCCCACAAAATAAAACATAAAGCATACAAATCGTCGCAAGTATACACCAGTTATAACCATTTATTAAAGCAGATAAACATAATATTTTCTTACAAAGAATACTGTCGATAAGTTGGAGTTTACTGTCGCAAAATGATATGCATAACTTCGATCATGTGCAAAACGTCATCGAAATTTAGATGAGTTCGGAACTTCGGACCATTACAGGTGTTTGGATCGTTCGCGTACATGTGTGTTATCCATAACACCATAAATTAATGTTTACATTATGACGCACAAAACTGTTGAATCATCTACCAGCATGTGTCGCTGAAATTCGTGTTTGGTCAATTGTTTCCGTATTAACTCATAAACTATTCAACCAAAGAGCAAAACTAAACACAAGAAAAACTGCATTCCCGTAACAAATTCTTGTCAATCCAAGATATAATACCGTCATATTGGAATCGGAAACCACAAACTTTTAATATCACATCCCGTAGTCGAAGAAAAAGATCTGATCAGTCCTAAGGTATCCTAAGGTATAATAATTTGTGAATAATGAATAAAATGTTTATGTTGCTTATAATTAAATATAAATTATTTGTACATAGTTAATCAATATATGCAAACGATGATTTAAGTATGAGAAAGGATAAACAACTACGTGTATTTTGTATCATTTTAGTCCGTTTTGAACGTGTAATAAATTACTAACAACATATTAACGAATTAAAAACTGTCGTATGTAAACATGGAAGACGTATATGTCATCACCGGCGTACCAGTCAGCCAATAACGTCATCACAATTTGTGTTGTTTTACCGAGCACGTGAATTTGGAGCAGTTGCTGGCTAGATATAATATCGGTAAGAATCTTTAAACAACTTAAATATACTGGATCAAACGATTTAGTGTATTATATTTATGAATGTATATGATATTATTACGCATAAGTGAACATCAAAAACGATTTTACGAAACAACCTTGCCAAACGACCACGAATTCCTGAGCGATAATGTAGTATCAATGTTTAACTTTAAAGCTCTTGCAAAACAATTCAAAAATCAGCTTTTCTGATTGTACAATTTCATAAAAGTGATAAAACCCTTGGTACTTGCCTGATATCCGGGCCCATCTCGATCTCGTCGTTATAACGGTAACGTTATAACTACGTTTGCCGATGCAAAAGTATGTACTAGTCTATGATGTACAAGATAGCAAATGCCAAATGGCCTAGTAGTGGGTATACCAGGAAACCAATACCTTATTCCTGTAAACATAGTCACTAGAAAACAACATTCCTTATCTTACCTTATCCCTCACTCCAGATGCAACTACCACTTGTATTCTTTTTTCCCCAGTACCATTCGACTTTGGAATTCCCTCCCTCAATATATTGTAAATCAAAACAGCCTGGATGCGTTTAAAAGCAACATCCAGACTTTGCACTTCTAGTTCTAGTTGTTTCCAGCACTCGGCAACGTTCTATTAACTGACTAGTCTGTATATATTGTGGTTACAGTGATCTTATGAGGTCTCATTCAACTAGTCAGCCTTTTTCAGAACATTATCGCCAAGCCGACCTTTCTATGCTGGCACTGAGGGTGGTCACTGCCAGGGTGCTTGTCGTCCTCAGTGGTTCTTTTACGTCCCAAATTGAGACGGGACCGACATTAACGTGATCTCCGAGTCACGAGGGATACACAGTCCCCAATGTTGAGAGCCAGGTTTTTACACCAAATATACCATACCTGCCCGGTCCGGGTTTCGAACTCGGGGCGCCGGCATGTCAGGCGGATGTGCTAACCACTACACTATCGCGCGCCCCACTTCCCCATGTTTTAGACGTTAACAAGTTCTTCTGCACGTATTTCTGTTTATTCACACAATAATTTGTGTTCTTATATATTGCACTCTAAAAACAAACAAAAAATTTCCTGTTCGCCTGCCATACCACGCACCGCCTGTATCCTCAGCATGTTGAGGCTAGGCGTGTATTGGAAGAAGAAGAAGCAAAAATTTTAGTTTAGGCCTTCACCTCGAAAAAAAATGCAAACGGTAACCTATAGATAGTATAGGCTATACACGGATTCACGGTTCCGACGCCATCTTGACCCAAATCAGAGTTGCAAGTAAATAAACGCACATGGTTACGATAACAAAGCAAAACACTTATTTAAGATGGCGGATTTTATACGATGCCCTGCTATATTTGTATCGTAACCCTACTTGTGGCTGCAGACAGTTATGCAATGAATATTAATTTGAGAGTGTCTGCAAGCGCCCCAATCTTGAAACAATCCAACAGAGCGCATCCCGTGATTGGGAATGGGATACAAAGTCAAATTCGGGGCGCCTGCAGACCTCATGCCACATGCTCAGTTCGATTGTTCAGGCGCCCATATCTCAACATCTATCCCGATTGCCGTTAAATTCTTAATCGTGTGTGCTAAAAAATATTAAAATACGTTGATTTGGGGAAACGCCGACCATCGTAAGCGGACAGATCAGAGTGACGGACTTTCGCGCAGAGCCTTGACTATGCATGTCGCCAAGCAGTCCTTATTTTGTTTGTATCTTCAAAAGTTACAGTCCGATCGTCAGGAGTCCTCTACTGTTAAATTTGTTGTTAAATTCTTTCTCATGTAATGTGTGCAAAATTATTAAAATATGTTTTGATCTGAGGAGGCGCCAACCTTCGCAAGTCAGTAGACCCTGTTCGCGACAGACTTTCGCACAGCGCCTCAACTATACATATAGTTAAGTAGTCCTTATTTCGTTCATATCTTCAAAACTTAGTCTGATCACTGGGAAACTTCTACAGTTACATCTGTCATTTAATTCCTAATCGTGAAGCGTGCAAAAATTATTAAAATATGTTTTTTTATCTGAGGGGCTGCCAAACTTTGCAGGTCGATAGACTTGTTCACGGCAGACTGTCACATAACGCCAGCAGGACCGTAGCTGGCATGTGTGATTATAATTTTTTTTATTCATACACTATGTGTTAATGTACCGGTATATAATGATAACTAATAATGTTTAGTATAACATAGCTGAACAATAGTACTGAAAAATTGCATAATGCGTGTGTTAAAACAGCTGATTCCCACTCGATATGCAATGACCCGCCAACACAAGAAGGCGTTCATACTCATGCTAGGCATCCCATTTCTAGGTCACAACGTCACGTGCGTGTGTAGTGGACTAGCCAGGGGTACTAAGGTTGCTGGGCCATGCTAGCGGCCAGCGTCTTGTATTGACCAAATCATTTAGCAGTAGCTACTTGTAATAATTATTATTCAGAGGGGTATCATTAAACAGTGGCTTCAAACTAGTGATAGTTACTTTTTCTGTTTGTTGACTGATTGTTAACATTGAGATTGTGTGTGGGTGTTTTTTTCTGTAAATAAAACAAAATTAGCTATGCATCATTTTAATGTATGACATCACACCTTTTCAAGTTCCACCTTTTACTATTTGCAGTGCAATGTATCTAAATTTCTGTTCAGCCTAGCCCAACAATATTTGCATACCTTTTGCTTATATAATAGTCTCTGGGAATATTAAATATGATATGAATTTATACATGAAATGTTATGTCATGCTGAATATTGTGTTTTGCTAAAACTTAAATAAAGTTAAGCCATGCCAGTTTAACTAAATTAAACTATTCTATATATGTACTATAACGTTCCATTTGTCCACATTTATATTTATCTAAATGTCATTTTTCCAAATTGCTTGTACATTTAAAATTTTCAAAATCAAACATAACAGTATATCTCAATTATGTTAAACCTAGGCCAAAGGAATTACGTGTATAATATTCTCTGTGTATTTTTAATATTATGCAGATTGACACAAATTAAAAAGTTATGTAAAGCTGAATATTATGTTTTGTTCTACAATGCTCAAACCTATATTATAGTACATAAATATACGTATACACTGTGTACATAATATACTATATGTAAGTAGTATGATATTAAACTACCAGCTGTACACGGCTACTACATCTCATGTATTTAATTTAGTTGCATGTCGCAAGTGCCCTTTTAACCACTGCTCACTGCGCTTTACATGCCCTTTTACTAAAATGGCACCCTGCCCTTTTGAAAGATACGACTCGCGTATACATAGGCATTTCGTTGTAATACTGTTTGTCACAGGTCATTTATCGTAGGCCATGATACAGTACATATTAAGTTGTTTGTGTGTTACAAACATTTTATATTACAAAAAAAGTTTAAAAAAATAAAATAATTGCTAGCTTTATCATATACAGTGACTGATGAATTTTATAACAATTGTAATGAATAGGTGTGCTTGCCATGCAGTTACTGAATGGTTCAACAGTTTTTAACATCAATAATGTCAACAGTATGAAAGACTGTATAAAGGTCTTGATAAATATTTTAAGTGATTTCATCCTGATCCATTCCGGTTATAATCCTAAAATTGTACAGGCCTGTATATTTCAAAAAAATATTTTATTATAATAATAATTATTGATATAGTAGTAATGATTATAAAAGCCCTTGTATGAAATATTGTTTGGCAGACTATTGTATCTATTGGTAAAACATAATCAAATGTGACGCATCTTAACGAAATGAGTCGCATGTCGGACATTTTTAATATTGAGTTATTAGTAGCGTTGGAAAGAGCAGAATCTCTGCTTTCATATGGTGTATCATGTAAGAAGATGCCACAATTCTAACTGAAGTTATGGCTTAACAAACACATGTGGGTTAGAAACCTTCAAACCCAGAAAACGGTCGTCAAAGTTGATGCAAAATATTCGTTATGTTTCATGAAAGTTACCGTGGAGAGATCTAGCTGAAATTTTGTGCTCGTCAAAAAATACTCCTCGATCAAACTGTCAATCTGTGCGCGATCACTTCCATCCGAATTTAACAGCTTCACCACGTTAAACGCCATCCTTCACGTCTTCTTAATCGTTATCTGGGTCAGCAGTGACGCGGTGAAATACATTGTGCGCATGCGTGTGTATACAGATTATGTAAATGACCCATCACTGAACCAATGAGAACAGTTACCTGGGTCACGCAGTTGCTGTTGCTACCACGTGATCCAAATTGTTTACTCAGCTGGTGTAAACAATTCTCTCTGGAGGTCACAGAATGTAGTTATTAGCATATATATAGGAACATGACGCGTCAAGCTTCGTGGTGATATCCCATATGTTAGGAGCGTCCCAAAATTAGCAGTTGCGAACGCGCACAATTACTGGCATTTTTGGCATTATTTTAAGGAAATCGAGCGGAACACTTCGCACAGCTCTACAAAAATCGCTTTAAAATACACAAAACAGAGTTAATTGGAGGGTAGCTAGAGTAGCAATCGATAAAACGAATACCAAAGAATAATTTTCAGAGGAAATCTCAAAATCGATGGATTCGCGATTTGTTAACATAAACAACATTTACGGAAAATCAGATTTGCCGACATCTGACTCATTTCATTAAGATGGGTCACATATTAATTTGTTTGGAAATTTACGTGTTATATTACAATATCTTTTAAGGATGAATTGGTGATTGTCTAAAGAATTTATACTTACGAATAAACTGTATGATTTGTTATATTTTGGTTGGCTCTGAAAAGAACTATGTGTTATTGTTGTTTCTTCTGACAGTCAAACATGTTTATGTGGCTGGTCAAAATGGATCAATCCTTTAGGTGTCCAAGAGGATGTCCTGGAATGGATCCTTCCCAAATTTGACATATCGCCATGCCGCAGTCTAGCTTGTTTCAACACTTTGTCTTCATCCACATGAAGCTCAAGCATTATATATATTCACAGCTTTGTATGGTGATACGCAAGTGCTGTGTATGTGGAACTTCATAATAATGTTAATTTGTTTGGCAATTTATAATTTAAGTGTTATATTATGCATTGGTTTTTAAAGATGAATTATGAATGTTTGATGAACTTATGAATAAACTCTCTACATATTTCCTTATATTTTGCAAACTATTGGTCGGCTCTAAAAAGAACTGTGTTGTTGTTGTTTCTTCCAGTAGCTGCAGTCAACGATGTTCATGTCGCTGGTCAAACTGGATAAACCTTTCAGATGTCCAAGAGGGTTTCTTCCCAGATTTGACATCTTGCTGTGCCTCACTCTCACTTTGCCTTCATCCACTTGAAGTTCAAACATTATATGTTATTATATTCACAGCTTTATATGATGGCGTGGACCTGCTGTGTATGTGAAACTTCAGAATCAGACTACAACCAAATCAGGCCCATAATGTTTTTGGGAGGTGCATTATTTTATAGACCTGCATCTGCAGGCTCCCAAACAACCTTATTCTGCACCTCTCTTGAGACATACTGCAACCCACCCATTTAGACCTCAAGTGGAACTGCCTTCCCTCGAGTGATACTCTTACAAAAGCGAGGTGGTACATACTACCCATCGCGTTCCCCAGCTCATGGGCCTAGGCTCAACACTCAATGTGGATTGCCATGCCGCATTAGACTTATTGTTTTTTACATGTTTTTATATTTAAATAATAAAACAAGACACTCGCAAAAAAATTCTTTTAGTGGCAAACCCGCTACCTTCCCGCAATACCACCTTTACAGAATTACCATTATTATACTATTCATTTTATTATTTACAATATATATAACTTTGGGCTTCAAACGTGCGGTAAGACGCAATATTTTCATAACATATATATGTCTCGAATGATGGGACTAACATACTGTAATAAAATATTTAGGCAAAAATGTAGTTTAAAAAAAAGTGGGCTCGGATACTAGATAAGTGCCAAACTTTTTCCTTTGCTGGTCTAAGTTGTCAAAAATAATTGCCTATGCCCAAAGTCAAAAGTAAGATTGTCACTATTTTATTTTCAGTATTTTCCACAATAAGTGAATAACTAAGATAATGTGCAGTGACAATCTGTTTTTTGTTTCAGTTCAACAATGGCAAAAAGTCTACGTAGCAAGCAAAAACGCAAGATGCGAGCGCTGAAACGAATCAAGAATGCACCGAAAGAACTTGCCCGACTGAAGAAGACTCTTGGCCTGGATGGACTGATAGACACTGAGATGACGGAATTAGTCACAGGTAGCACTCCAGCTGTCATTGTCAATTTTAATGGAATTTTTTACAGGCTTAATCAGACCCAGGTTCTTAATTGAATTTGAATTGAGTTGATAAAAAATGCATGAATTGGATAAAATCAAAACAGATTGAATTTGAATTGAATCCCGCAAAGTAAGATGAATTGATCGAAATGGAAAATTAATTTATGACTTTTCTATTTAATTAAGTTCACACATAAACTCCAAAATATATGTTAAATTAAATTGTAACATTTTTCTGATGTCTTTTTGACAAAGACCAAAATAAACGAACCAACAGCAGAACTACCAATATTTATAAGCACGAAAGGATTTGGCATGGGCTGCAGTTTTTGTCAAGCAGTTCTCTGCTCTCGCAGTTTCTATGTAACCCAGTTTTACCAGCAGCTTAGAACATAGCTGCTAAGTGCAAATTGACTAACATATACCAAAATTACTGTTTGTTGAAGGGTGAATTATCACTTGCAAATGTGCTGAGTTCAACATCCACATAGTTCTTTAGTGAGGCTGCGTAGTGGTGCCATACGTCTGCCTCTTGTGAATGTTATAGTCTGACTTATCTACATTTGCTGGACAGTGCTGTTTCTCTTCTATTTTGATCTGTACATTTTGTATGTAATGCATTTGTTAAAAGTTACAAAACTTTATTTAGTTGAAAATCACAACAAAACGACTAATGTTACTGATTTGAATTATAATTGGAAATTAATAACAATTGAATTGATCCTTTTTGTGAGTACATTGAATTGAATTGGAATTGATCCTTGGTAAATTTACTTGAATTGGAATTGATAAAAGTGAATTGAACCCAGGTCAATAATTATGGTGATGTTTGAGGGACTGGCCCAAAGTTACCTTAATACTGAATTGTAGACTGAAGCATCACAGGAATTGGGAACATCGCTATAGGCCAACATATTCATGCCATTTTAACAGGAATGGATATTAAGCAGTTTAATATGTATTGTCATGTGGTGTAGCGTGTGTTTTATTAATGGATACAGTTATTTGTCTGATGAACTGGTCAACAGGAACTTTAATTACAGTTAACATTTAGATCAACACTCGCTCGTACACATGCACTGCACACTGCACAGCATATTGGTGCTACTGATAACATTGTTAGAAATTATGGGACCCATAAATGATACCGCTAAGTGTAATATTCTTGGTACAATATATTGTTTACTGACATGATATTTCTTTTGATATTTTCTAATTAAGATCAAGCAGGCGTTGTCGTGAATGCCAACAGTCCGAACCTATTAATTTTAGGTTTAAGTTTTATATTATCCACAAGAGGCGTCACAGGATATTTTGGGCAACCTATTATCACTCAATCATGCAGTTAGTTTAACAATTTACAAAACATTTATCATTCAAAATCAAGACTCTTACTATGCTACTCCAAACAGACTTCTTCCTTCGTTGAACAAACACCCAGACGCCAAAAAGACGATGCCATATTGTTAGCGTCGAACACGAAGCCCATTGTGTAGGCATTGCTTCTGCGCTGCTGCATTTGTCTGTAAAATCTGCTCAGCCAGTAAGAATTTGTCTTCCCATTGCAACATAAAGGCAAAGGATAACTAGGGACTTGCATCTTTTTTTATAGTTTTCAATGTCAGTTGCCGAGTAAACATCCAGACGCCAAGTTCATTGCTTCGCATTGTTAGAGTCACTTTTGGTGTGCGGGCGCCTGGTCGCTGATCAGCCACGTCAGCCGCCAATCTTGGCTTCCCGGCTGTGACTGACCGTAAATGCGGGGGTAATCTGTGGGCTGTCTTATCGTTTTGCACTCGGTTACTGACCGTATTCCTGAGTAGCGAGGTGACCGGATTAGTGGGACTAACGTCCTATCTTTTACTGTGTAAATCATTTAGGGCTCTCCCAGGCTGACCTTAATGACGATGTGACCCTGATGGTGAGGTGACCTTAATGGTGAGGTGACCGTAAACCGAGGTTCATCTGTACATATTTTATTACTGATTTATAGTCAAGATTGCAAGGTCTCCGAGTTTGCTGCCTGTTTTGTAATTATGTAACTTGTAAGTACTGGTGATTTGTTGTAATACAGTTCTTATTAAGTTAAGTATTTAATCTTTTGTAGGATATCTTACTTACTATGTCTTTTTGTTTCCATAGTAAAGGACATGAAGAAGGTAAAAGGAAATAGTGAGACCAAACAAGAGACACAAACAGGTAATGCAAACGAAAATAATCATGACACAGATTTGTAGAACTGGTGTAGTGACAAGGGGTGAAGGACTTCTATATAAATATATAATGACAGACTTCTAAGCATTAAGGTGGCTTTATACGATGCGATGCTATGCTATCGCAGCAACCAAGAGACACACAGTCGCATGCGACGTGTTGCAGCCTGGTTGCTTTGTCTCTGCGACATGTTTCTTGCAATAGAACCTCTACTTATGTGCGTCTCTTTGTTGCACATCATTTGTTCAATTACAGGCAGCGCACGTCAGCCTCAAAACATGGCGGCAAGTTGTTGTTTGGCAGATCATTAAACAATTTGTTTAATTTACCTATTCTACGAACAATAATATTTGTTGATTTATACATACATGAAGAGTAGCATCATTGCTGGTCCGTGTTGCATCGTGTAACAGCGCAAGGGGCATCGTGTAACAGCGCAAGGGGCATTGTGTAACAGCGCAAGGGGTATCGCATGCAACATGAAACGGCTTTGACCTTTCTTAATGATGTCAACATCAGCTTATTGCATGCGACATGGTCGAGTCGCATTGTGTAAAGCCAGCTTTAGATTACAATTTTGCTGGTTTTAATGTCATTATATCAAATTAATTTGTTCTGGTGGTGTAATTGATAGATTGTTGTCACTGATGTTGTTTTACGAAGCCACCATGGAATAATGTCAGCCAGGTATTTAATGCGTGTAGTAGATATTTTGGTGACGGGTTTCTGAAAGCTAAACACATTTTTTGTTGGTGATAAAATACATTTGTTTAGTTGTGCATATTATTAAATGTTATGATTTCCTGCCGGAAACTTGGGATTATTACAATCATAAATGGAGAAATTAAATGTGGCCATTGGGGGGCATTTTATATTGGCCATTGACATTTTGGTGTAAGAGAATTAGTATGCTGCAACACATGAAAGGAAACTGAATCATTGTTAGGTAGCATTAATCAGTATCCGTCCAACAATTTTTTTGCTATAAATGTTGATTTCGTCATTTCTCCCTACAGATGGGATGGAAGTCGACGAAGCTCCATCAAAGTTTGACTCGAAGACGAAAAAAGATGAGCATGGCCAGTATCCAGCTTGGATGAATCAGCGCGCAATTCACAAGAACAAGTCAAAGCTTGGGAAAAAGAAGAAAGGCCGCCGAAGGGTCAACTGGTGATCTCGACAAACATGTTATTGTGTACAAGATATGAATAAATATGAATCCTAACACTGCGTTATTGGTCTTTGACTCTCCTGTTTTCGTTTCGAAGACAAATACCTCAAACAGTTTGACCTCTTTGCACTTGCCATTCATTAATCCAGTGTAATTATTTCCCATCGTCAACTACTGCACCTGCCCCAAGTCTCTTCCATCTCTGTCCATTGTTGTTTTACCTCCTGTTTTCATTTGACTGCCCCTTTAGTGTCTTCAAAGACTAAGTCTAATGAATTCGTCAATTTCTTTGAACCCGATAATCGGTGATGTAAATAAATTTATCTGGTGCATTCCCATTAATCAAGTATGTTTTAATGAAGTAAGTATATAGATTGATTGTACAATACCGATGCAGGTTTTGAAAGAGACTATTTAAGAAAATCTACATTGGTCTGTCTGGGTAGACCCCCAACATGATGAAAATAAAACTTGGAAGTTGGATAGCCATGAAAACATGGCAAATCATTTCCTTTCAATGTATGGAAGGGCACCTATGAAAACAAAATGTGACACCTGAATAAGTAGAAGTGTTATATGTGAGTTTCATACAGTTCACTTCAATTAACGAATTCACCATTGTTAAACCCGATGCCAACAAATTCTGCAATTACGCGAGGTGGTGCTTCAGACGTCGCCTTAGTTTCCGCCATCACAATGCACTGCGAGCTATCAATAGAAGTATGTTATTCATATTGTTGTGATTAGACATGGTATGTGTGTGTGTTAGTACAACAAACATTGGTGTCGTGTGAACTAATAACAGTTGTATTGACCAGGGTTGGTTTTCTGCTGGACAGAAAGGTATTTCTGCCGTGCTCGGGGCAGAAATAGAGGAGAAACTGTTTCTACCTGGCAGAAATGGCAACAACCAGGGAATACATGTCATTGATAGGAAAGTGTGACTTGTTTGTAGAATATGTTGTCAATATCTCTCTGTACCTATCTACATGCAATCTGAGTAAAACTATGAGTACAAGTACATTTGTATAATAGCTTACAAGTACATTTTGTCTCGGCCTTGCAGCGCTTGCTTTTCCATAGTTATTCCCTGGTTTAAATACAGTGGATACCACTATTGTGTTAGATGTGTGCTTAATTTCTTGTAATACAGCCGAGTCATGATCTACAGTGAACAGTACCAGGCATAATCCTTAGGGCCAAAATCTCACTACTTGCATTCATTTGTGTGGATTTAGTTTTACCCATGTGTACGGGACTCGTCACCAGACGGCATTCCTTTGTTCAGTGCTTCTCTCATCGCTGCTCTCCAAGTCCCTGTGTGTCCCAGTTTTATTACCAGCCTAGAAGTTAGCTGGTAATTAAAACTAATTATCACCTGGCCATCTTGTGGTCAGAGGAGAGTCAGGTTTTGAAGCACCTGGCCACTGTTGTATCCAACTAACCAGGCTAGCTGCTAGAGCTTGCTTCAGTTGTTCATGTTTGCTAGGTGTCTTAATAACTTGTTGGGGCTGGCACCGTAAGATGAGTCATGACACAGTGATGGTGTAAGAAGGAGGTAGGAATGTTGATATTGATAGTAAAAAACTTAGTATAAAATTAAACAACTATTTTGGGGGTTTCTGCCCTAATGGCAGAAACGCTGCACGGTTTCTACCAACAGGGCAGAAACATGCCAACCATGGTAATGACACTAACAGTAATGCAACTATGAAACCGTTGCTACAAAACAATTGTGGATGCAACAATTGAGAAAGGATTGAGAATCGCAGTGTGTCATCTTGGGTCCTAAACATCTCCAAAATAAGACCTACCATACCATGACACTGCGAATAATCCCAACGGTATCCCCTCCTCAGCGACACAAATCATCTCTAACGTTATCCTCACCAGCCCGGTGGTCCCATATACATGTTAGACTAGTTTGGAATGATCGTATGTATGTTTATTATAATCATAACTGTAATGTTATAAAAAATTATAACCCCCAAATAGACCCTAAAACCCTTGTTATATATAGACACTAAAGTTTGTACAGTATGGACTACCCATGAAACACCTGCCTGTTATCTTTTCAACAAACAGACACATCTTCTGTACAAAACATTACTGTAATAATCATGTCTACAAATCAACTATTTATACAAAAGTCTGGCAGTGTCGGCAGCTTGCAACAAATGTTGTCGTCCGCACATGGTCAACATAGGTCACCACACAAATGGCGCTCGTTCCCGTAGTATCTTGACTCCTAATTGTCTCCATTCTGATTGACTAATCCACAGCTCTTGGGCGGTGTCGAGGCAACAGATCACAGCGCCACCTTTCCAACACACTACCTTTGGGTCAAGGTCCTGCGAGAAAGTATACATGTTGCTGTTATGGACAATATACTGGCTACAACAAACAGACATGGATTATTATAATGTTTCCCCCCGCAAAATATGCTCTAAGTTTTATTAAACAACTTATGAATCTGATTGCAGGTACTGCAAATAGTCAATGACCAAATAAAAAACATTAAAATGCTAAGTAGTATAGCTTTAATGGTGTTGCTAAATTGATGAAAAACATCACATCACAGCAATTGTTAACACATACCTAGCCTTCAACTTTATACGGGAGATTTTGTCACAATGAGAAAAATGTATGTTTTCCCAGGCAAACAAATCTAAATTTGACTGCACTAGAATTCAGATTTAAACCACTTCAAACAGACCAAGTACTTAATCACACACTTCAGCAAAGTTCATGCAGTAGACTCCTACCTTGGGTCGTGTGTACACGTCCATTGTCTCGAGCGTGAGACGGACATGGGGAGGCATCTGTATCCACAGCAGGTACTGTAGCCAGGACTGGGCCCCAAGAAACTCAAAGCCCCCTCCCACAACAATGATACAACTGTACATACGTTTCTTCGTGTCATCGTTTTCTAAACACAGCCAAATGAAATCATTATTACTCTACACCGAGCGTAGCATCCCTACTGTAAATGTTTGGTGAAAGGTGCAAATTAACATCGTAGTTTTCTTATTTTTTCCATGAACACAGATTTTAATGAAAAATTAGTTATATTTAAAAAATCAAGCTTGGATAAATAATTTGGTTTATGTGAAATACATACATTATGTAGACACGTATGTATTAATTGTTGAGGAATGTGTGAGCTTAGAAGGGATATTCAGGAAGGTAATAGTGTAATAAATATGGGGATGTCACCATGTATAGCCAAGGAAAGTTAGCATTCCTATCCTGTGAGCTGCTAGAAAAAGGTGAATTCCACATAAACGTAAATTTTAGGCTTAATTTGGAGATAATATTAGTAACAACCAGGGATTTTGTTTGTTTGTGAGTTAGACAGATTTTTTACCATATATACATGTACACATGTAAAAACTGAAGTAATTTACATAAGTGTGAAGGTCAAGAAGACAAAGAGCTTAATCTTATCAAAACTTAAGATGACAAGAAAGAGCGTCCTCACCACACTTCTCAATGCTGCCGAGAATAGCCTGATCAAGCCCCAGTATTCCGAGATCATCCAAGTTAACACCTTCCTCCTCCTCCTCAACCTTCTTCGCTTGCTTCGTACCGGTGCTGCCACCTGTGCCGTTTCCACCCCCGCCAGTGTTGTTGAGTACATCCGATGTGCTGCACTCTGATTGGTCCATCGTGTCGTCATCGTCCATCGTTAGGTCGTCTGTGTTCTGACTGGCTGCCTCGGCGTTCTCTCGCTTCCTCGCCGCAATCAGTCGCGCCACCTGGCGGCATATAAATCTGGTGACAACGCTTAGCCGGTACTCTTTCACCAGCAGTCTCGTAGCAGGGGCAGGAAGGAGACATACTTTAAATACAGCGCAGTGAGGGGCTGGGACTCAACACACATTGCTCATTTGAAACGTGGGCAAGTTTATTTATCTCAGATTGCTCACGTCTTTCGGAAGAGATTAGAAAGCTGCTGGTTGCATCTTCCTGGTGTCCGAGCCAGGGTGTCAAAGGTCACATACAGGGAAATAGAAGAAAAACCTGTTGTGGACTCTCAGAGCCAATGTTCTCGATGGATACTGCCAAAACGTGCTCTGATAAAGGAGTACGTGCCATGAACACATCATCTTGGTCGATACCAATGATACACAGTAAACCTGGATATAACAAATTCGCTTATTACAAATTCTTGCTATACCAAATAAATAAATTGGTCATGATTTTTTTATTATTTCATGACTGTAAACAGTAATTTTTTAATATATCAAATTTCGGATTATAACAAATAGAATGGCTGGTCCCCAGCAATTCATTATATTCGAGGTTTACCGTATAAGACCACATAATCATTACAGCATGCTGTAAATTACAACAGGGTTGAACTGTTTTAACCCACCTTTGTGTTATTCGTGCACATACACTGGGGTTAAAATGTATACACACAGGGAGAGGAAAGGGTTAACTGAGGGAGAGGAAAGGGTTAACTGCACCTGTTCATGCCTGGACTGGGTCTGCATGAGGTAGTCGTCATCGTAGGGGTCAGAGGGGTCACTGCGGTACTTCTCCGCCACCCGCAGTACATGTGCTGCCTTCTGGAGGCCAAACATGTCTGGGTGGAAGACGGCCATCGGTGCGAGGAGACGTTCGTCGGCGAGCTGCATTGTGTAGGTGACAATATGGCGGCCTGGAGGTCGCACTTGAATGTGAAGGTCACTCATACCAACAACCTCCTGAAACATGCGGTAAATGCAAGATTTTATACAGTTCATATTGGTGTCTGTATAACTGTGTGTATTCAGAGATCATGTGTTCGAACAACCTAAAAATCTCCATTTATTCTGTAAATATAATTTTTTATTTATCCAACCATTCACAATCCGAGTGAAATTACAAAGCCATGTTAATACCAGGGGTTATAAAACGGGACAACATAATGTCAGGATTTGTTTGCGCACGTAAGTATTTGGACCACGTATTTGAAAATAACTTTATATAAATAACTACATAAGTTTGCGAATACACGCTGTCATTATGATATAGAGTGAAATCTCATTAGTACGGTTACCCTTGGGAGACTGCGCAAAGTTACTTTATTAGCAAGCTGACCGTATCAGCAAGAATAATTGCATATACTGTACTGGAAATAATTTGGGACTGCCCCTGGGTAACCGTTACAGATATGATGTTGTCATCTGTCATACCTGGTCCAGGTGATGATGTCACCTGTCATACCTGGTCCAGGTGACAGTTACAGATATTGTCACCTGTCATACCTGGTAGAGACAACAATTACAGATGTTGTCACCTGTCATACCTGGTCCAGGTGATAGTTACAGATGTTGTCACCTGTCATACCTGGTCCAGGTGACAGTAGGTCTCCTTGAGTTCCTGCAGGAGGAGGGCGTCTATGCGATCTGTGATGTTGCAGTGTTTGTAGGGGAGGCCGGCCCGTGTGAGCAGCCAGTGAAAGCACCGACTGATGTCACACCCCCCGTACTCCATGCACACCCTGCAACAAAATCATTCACCCCGGCTGTTTATGACACAAATCATCGTAATTTACGTATCCAGTACATGTCACAATAAATTTTTTATTGTGAACCAAGCTTTGCTTTTGCCAATAATGTTGATAAAGGTTAAATTACTATTGTGGCATGACATCTCATAGATCAAACATTATCGCAACAGTTGTCACTTAAAGAAAATTTGCCTGATGTTTTTGTCATAAAGAAATACTTCTGGGGAAGGAATTTGAACAAAATATACAACAGAATATCTGAAGAGACCACGTGCTTGGCTTCCATGTTTTGATGGCTTCATGGAGAATTTGCTAGGCATTTCTATTGTGGACAATGTTTCGCAACACCATAACTGTAGATTCTCTTTCTCTCCTTTCCCTGGCTCTCTCATTCTCTTCCCTCCCTTACCTTGTGTTATCCCTCTCGTATGCCATCATAGTTCCCGTGTGCTTCTTCCCCTTCGTCCCACAACCCTCTACATAAAAGTATCGTGTTGGTTTAACCATCCACTAAGGGGTAGTTGCATCAGTTCGCAAAGTCCGAAAATATGAAAATTGTTAAATAGTACTTAAAGGGGTGGGGTGGAGTCATTGCCACATATCGCGGGGGAAATAAATTGACACAGTCACCCCATCTGGTGAGTGAAACTTGTAAATGCACATTGATGTTAACAGCAATTTTGTGTCATAAAAATGGCAAGTCCTACACCATCTATTGGTGGGGAGATAGGGGGTTGAACCAGTGGTGGGGAAACAGGAGGTTGAACCAGTGGTGGAGAGATAAGGGTTGAACCAGTGGTGGGCACATAGGGGGTTGAACCAGTGGTGGGGAGACAGGGGGTTGAACCAGTGGTGGGGGAGACAGGGGGTTGAACCAATGGTGGAGAGATAGGGGGTTGAACCAGTGGTGGGGAGATATGTGGTTGAACCAATGGTGGGGAGATAGGGGTTTGAACCAGTGGTGGGGGATATAGGGGGTAGAACCAGTGGTGGGGGAGATAGTGGGTTGAACCAGTGGTGGGGGAGATAGGGGTTGAACCAATGGTGGGGAGATAGGGGTTGAACTAATGGTGGAGGAAATATTGGTTGAACCAGTGGTGGGGGAGATAGAGGTTTAACCAGTGGTGGGAAGTTAGGGGGTTGAACCAGTGGTGGGGAGATAGGGGTTGAATCAGTGGTGGGGAGACAGGGGTTGGACCAGTGGTGGGGGAAATAGTGGTTGAACCAGTGGTGGGAGAGATAGGGGATGAATCAGTGGTGGGGGAGATAGGGGGTTGAACCAGTGGTGGAGAGATAGGGGGTTGATCCAGTGGTGGGGAGATAGGGGGTTGAACCAGTGGTGGGGGAGATAGGGGGTTGAACCAGGGATGGGGGAGATAGGGGGTTGAACCAATGGTGGGGAGATAGGGGTTGAGCCAATGGTGGGGAGATAGGGGTTGAACCAATGGTGGGGATATAGGGGGTTGAACCAGTGGTAGAGAGAGAGGGGGTTGAACCAGTGGTGGGGGAGACAGGGGGTTGAACCAATGGTGGAGAGATAGGGGGTTGAACCAGTGGTGGGGAGATAGGGGGTTGAACCAGTGGTGAGGGATATAGGGGGTTGAACCAGTGGTGGGGAGACAGGGGGTTGAACCAGTGGTGGAGAGATAAGGGTTGAACCAATGGTGGGGATATAGGGGGTTGAACCAGTGGTAGAGAGAGAGGGGGTTGAACCAGTGGTGGGGGAGACAGGGGGTTGAACCAATGGTGGAGAGATAGGGGGTTGAACCAGTGGTGGGGAGATAGGGGGTTGAACCAGTGGTGAGGGATATAGGGGGTAGAACCAGTGGTGGGGGAGATAGGGGGTTGAACCAGTGGTGGGGGAGATAGGGGTTAAACCAATGGTGGGGAGATAGGGGTTGAACCAATGGTGGAGGAAATAGTGGTTGAACCAGTGGTGGGGGAGATAGAGGTTTAACCAGTGGTGGGAAGATAGGGGTTGAACCAGTGGTGGGGAGACAGGGGTTGGACCAGTGGTGGGGAGATAGGGGGTTAAACCAGAGGTGGGGGATATAGGGGGTAGAACCAGTGGTGGGGGAGATAGGGGGTTGAACCAGTGGTGGGGGAGATAGGGGTTGAACCAATGGTGGGGAGATAGGGGTTGAACCAATGGTGGAGGAAATAGTGGTTGAACCAGTGGTGGGGGAGATAGGGGTTGAATCAGTGGTGGGGAGACAGGGGTTGGACCAGTGGTGGGGGAAATAGTGGTTGAACCAGTGGTGGGGGAGATAATGGATGAATCAGTGGTGGGGGAGACAAGGATTGAACCAGTGCTAAACAGAACAAATTTTTGACTTTGTGAACTTACAAGTCAATCATTAATAATCCTGAAACACTGAGCTGACACTGTGCCTCCACAAAGCATCTATAATATACGGAACTGATCTGCCTTGCTCCGAGCAGGTCCTACTGAATGGCCAGTTTTGGGGGCATTTAAAGGTAGTGAAATGTGGAGAAAGAATGTGTATTACATTCTGTGTCCAGCAAATCTCGGCTTTCTTTTCTTTATCTTCTCTGTAACTACGTCTCTTTGACACACGCCCACCCCGTGTGCTATAGACCCAAAGGCTGTCATAGAGATCAGTAAACTGCACCTTGTGTTCTTCTGAGACAGTCCGTCTTCTACACAGCAAACACTTGTCTTCTGATCACCAATGTCAACCACGCAAGCAGTGCTTATGCCCGATCCCAAAGTAGCACACACCGACTCCTACAACAACAAATAGACAATTACCGTTGTTTGAATTACATAAACTTGTCTGCAATTGCATTATTTTTATATTTATATCAGTTTAGCAATAATTTGTATTGATTTTGTTTAGGAAATAACAAAATATAATTATGGTAAATATTTTAACTTGACAAGTATTGGTGTATGCTAGCGGCCCAATCTCAGTGGTCCAGGCTCTTTCTGTAACGATATAACTTGTGTCTGGGCAAAACAATTATTCTGAGATTACAACAATATGCTATGGTTACTTACAGGTAGACAGCTCTGTACACAGTTGTGCAGTGTTTAGAGCCAATGGACTCTCAATCAAGAAATTCCGGACTTATGTCCTCTTATTGTTGTTTCAAATCTTGGGCATGTGCGTTCACTCTACACTGCTCCAGTTTAATTAGCTGAATTAGTATCTGGCTTTGTCTTTGTGCAGTAATTGCAGTGTGGCTGAATGCTTCCCAGTGAAGTCGAGATGGTGTTTGATTGAACAGGTCGCCCAGGAAGTAAAATGTAAAGTGCTTCTAGCAGCCCTAAGGACTGGACATTGCAATGTAGACAAGACCTATAGACTTTACATTCCTGCACAATGAAGGCTGCATTGAATCCAAGTCCATTCAGCAGAATATTGATCATCTCTCGAATGTGCTGTCGATTGTAGATGTCAGGAATCAACAGCACTGCCTTGTAATTCTGAAAGAACAATAGTGAACATCATTGCTCACTGTTCAACAACATCAGTTATGGTGTTACTTACAAAACAAGATTGAATGCGTATAATATAGATTTTAGCACAATCTTTTACACATTTACACCACATACAAACTATTAGATTTACGCAAAACTTGACACAATAAAAAATGGCAATAGTCAAAAAACTAATTATGTTCAGTAAAATTGTTTCCATATTTAGCCCATCACCATCAAGATATAATCTTGGTAGCAAAAGAGAGTTGTGACCTTGCGACTGGCGGCTGAGATATCGAGGAAGGTTTCCATCGCAATGGCCCAGATTCTCTCGAGCTGAAGCAGGACAGCAGTGAGGGTGCCGTTGGGGCCGTTGCTGTGGATGTTCAGTCTGCCTCTCTGGATCGGCCAGTGCAGGTTGTAGCAGTCAGATGGCTGGACGTACAGTGCCTGACGCACGGTGACAGATGGAACAGCGATATCAGGACAAGTCAGTGTAGACTGCAGAAATTAAACCATAAACATATAATCCAGAGTGTCACAAGTGAGGTACCAGCTGCTCTTAATATATATTAATTTATCCAACGGCACAGCTGTTGAAGATGTTACAAACACATTATATATATATATATATATGTGTGTGTTTGTAACATTTTCAACAGATGTGCCGTTGCATAAATTAATCCTAAACTGTCCTTGTTATACTCTGTATAAATGCATTCAATACATTTATTACAATCAATGTAGTCCAGGGAATAGAAATTGTTGCAGCTGGAAAATTACTTGAAGATAAGCGTAATTAAAATACGTAAAATATGATTACTTTAATGTGGTGGGGTGGTCACAGTGGTTTTGGTGACCTTGTGGCGAATTAGCCCCACCTTGCTAAGTAGAATTTGTGTTTTTGGTGGGGAATGTAAGTATTCTTGACATCTTATGTTTATACATGCAGTGGTTTTTAGTCCATTACAAGATAGAGACGAATCATGTATATTGTTATTGTCAAGATTGTAGGAATGTGGGATCTGAGAAACCGGAAGGGTGACATTGTACAAGGGTTCAGTGTCATATCAGGTTTGGATTTTAGAGCTCACATTCCTATTAATGTCATTCCCAAATTGGCTGCACGATAAGCAGTCCAACTTCAATAAATAAACGACATTCATTTGGCCAATTTCAATTCTCTGCTACATTGGACTTGTGTTGTTCATTGCATAAATTAATTTATGCAAATCAACAAGTTGCATAATAGATTTTATGTAATGGGCAGAGCAAGTCTTCCGCAGGTGCTGGCCTGTGTGCTTGAGCCAAGGACAGCTCCTGGATTATCTCACTAGATCACATCACCCCATAAGATAATCCACCCATCACAGCACTGGATTAGTCCAGATGTCTTATCACTCCAGTCAAGCAATTACCCAGTGGTAGACGTGTTTTACATTCACTGATGATTTGAAATCCGCCCTCCTCCCCACCTTTCTTCCTTTCATTGAATGTGTAGGTAATAAATACTACTGTACATTGTTGGTAGAAAAGGAAGTTGGAAAATGTCAAAAAGCTTTCCCCACATTTCTTTGCAATATAGATGAACATGGGGGTTTAACCTCTATTAGTTTGTGTTCATGGGGTTTTGGTGCACTGACAGGCTTCCTCTTTTTCCATCGATAATTGGAATTAGGTTTATATAGGTTAGGCGAATTAACCCCACCTTGCTAAGGAGAATTTGTGTTTTTGGTGGGGAAGGCGAATTAGCCCCACCTTGCTAAGTAGAATTTGTGTTTTTGGTGAGGAATGTAAGTATTCTTGACATCTTATGTTTATATATGTAGTGGTTTTTAGTCCATTACAAGGTAGAGACGAATCATGTATATTGTTATTGTCACGATTGTAGGAATGTGGGATCTGAGAAGGGTGACATTGTACAAGGGTTCAGTGTCATATCAGGTTTGGATTTTAGAGCTCACATTCCTATTAATGTAATTCCCAAACTGGCTGCACGATAAGCAGTCCAACTTCAATAAATAAACGTCATTCATTTGGCCAATTTCAATTCTCTGCTACATTGGACATGTGTTATTCATTGCATAAAATATGATTACAGTGTAATTATTTTTCTGTTGCACCAACCTCTTTGCCAACAAGAAACTCAGGTTTGTTGATGGTGCTGGTCCATGTGACTGGTGACAACACATCAGACTTCTCTGCTGTCACACTGCTGTTCATCTCAGACAGCTGGTGAACAGAGAAAACATCTACAATATGCTAACTTTGGGGCAAGTGTATCTCCTCCCAAATGCCAAGGTTTGTTTGCCTCTTCCGATGTTCAATCGCTTCTTTGGACCACTGGCCCTTGATCTATTAATTGGCAATGTCTAAAAAATCCACAAAGGTAGTTAGTTATTTAAAGTTATTTCATTGGACAAATTTATTCGTGAGACAATACAAGAAATGCCACAATTAGGAATTTAAGATCAGTATACTGTAAGGATGACAACAGTTTCCCTTGGTTTGCTGCTCCACGGGTAAGTAAGATGTGTCTACTGTAAGGATGACAACAGTTTCCCTTGGTTTGTTGCTCCACGAGTAAGTAAGATGTGTCTACTGTAAGGATGACAACACTTTCCCTTGGTTTGCTGCTCCACGGGTAAGTAAGATGTGTCTACTGTAAGGATGACAACACTTTCCCTTGGTTTGTTGCTCCACGGGTAAGTAAGATGTGTCTACTGTAAGGACGACAACACTTTCCCTTGGTTTGTTGCTCCACGGGTAAGTAAGATGTGTCTACTGTAAGGATGACAACACTTTCCCTTGGTTTGCTGCTCCACGGGTAAGTAAGATGTGTCTACTGTAAGGACGACAACACTTTCCCTTGGTTTGCTGCTCCACTGGTAAGTAAGATGTGTCTACTGTAAGAATGACAACACTTTCCCTTGGTTTGTTGCTCCACGGGTAAGTAAGATGTGTATACTGCAAGGATGACAACACTTTCCCTTGGTTTGTTGCTCCACGGGTAAGTAAGATGTGTATACTGTAAGGATGACAACACTTTCCCTTGGTTTGTTGCTCCACGGGTAAGTAAGATGTGTCTACTGTAAGGATGACAACACTTTCCCTTGGTTTGTTGCTCCACGGGTAAGTAAGATGTGTCTACTGTAAGGATGACAACACTTTCCCTTGGTTTGTTGCTCCACGGGTAAGTAAGATGTGTCTACTGTAAGGATGACAACACTTTCCCTTGGTTTGTTGCTCCACGGGTAAGTAAGATGTGTCTACTGTAAGGATGACAACAGTTTCCCTTGGTTTGCTGCTCCACGGGTAAGTAAGATGTGTCTACTGTAAGGATGACAACACTTTCCCTTGGTTTGTTGCTCCACGGGTAAGTAAGATGTGTCTACTGTAAGGATGACAACACTTTCCCTTGGTTTGTTGCTCCACGGGTAAGTAAGATGTGTCTACTGTAAGGATGACAACACTTTCCCTTGGTTTGTTGCTCCACGGGTAAGTAAGATGTGTATACTGTAAGGATGACAACACTTTCCCTTGGTTTGTTGCTCCACGGGTAAGTAAGATGTGTCTACTGTAAGGATGACAACACTTTCCCTTGGTTTGTTGCTCCACGGGTAAGTAAGATGTGTATACTGTAAGGATGACAGCACTTTCCCTTGGTTTGTTGCTCCACGGGTAAGTAAGATGTGTCTACTGTAAGGATGACAACACTTTCCCTTGGTTTGTTGCTCCACGGGTAAGTAAGATGTGTCTACTGTACGGATGACAACACTTTCCCTTGGTTTGTTGCTCCACGGGTAAGTAAGATGTGTATACTGTACGGATGACAACACTTTCCCTTGGTTTGTTGCTCCACGGGTAAGTAAGATGTGTATACTGTAAGAATGACAACACTTTCCCTTGGTTTGTTGCTCCACGGGTAAGTAAGATGTGTATACTGTAAGGATGACAACACTTTCCCTTGGTTTGTTGCTCCACGGGTAAGTAAGATGTGTCTACTGTAAGGATGACAGCACTTTCCCTTGGTTTGTTGCTCCACGGGTAAGTAAGATGTGTCTACTGTAAGGATGACAACACTTTCCCTTGGTTTGTTGCTCCACGGGTAAGTAAGATGTGTCTACTGTAAGGATGACAGCACTTTCCCTTGGTTTGTTGCTCCACGGGTAAGTAAGATGTGTCTACTGTAAGGATGACAACACTTTCCCTTGGTTTGTTGCTCCACGGGTAAGTAAGATGTGTCTACTGTACGGATGACAACACTTTCCCTTGGTTTGTTGCTCCACGGGTAAGTAAGATGTGTATACTGTACGGATGACAACACTTTCCCTTGGTTTGTTGCTCCACGGGTAAGTAAGATGTGTATACTGTAAGAATGACAACACTTTCCCTTGGTTTGTTGCTCCACGGGTAAGTAAGATGTGTCTACTGTAAGGATGACAACACTTTCCCTTGGTTTGTTGCTCCACGGGTAAGTAAGATGTGTCTACTGTACGGATGACAACACTTTCCCTTGGTTTGTTGCTCCACGGGTAAGTAAGATGTGTATACTGTAAGAATGACAACACTTTCCCTTGGTTTGTTGCTCCACGGGTAAGTAAGATGTGTCTACTGTAAGGATGACAACACTTTCCCTTGGTTTGTTGCTCCACGGGTAAGTAAGATGTGTCTACTGTACGGATGACAACACTTTCCCTTGGTTTGTTGCTCCACGGGTAAGTAAGATGTGTATACTGTACGGATGACAACACTTTCCCTTGGTTTCTTGCTCCACGGGTAAGTAAGATGTGTCTACTGTAAGGATGACAACACTTTCCCTTGGTTTGTTGCTCCACGGGTAAGTAAGATGTGTCTACTGTAAGGATGACAACACTTTCCCTTGGTTTGTTGCTCCACGGGTAAGTAAGATGTGTCTACTGTAAGGATGACAACACTTTCCCTTGGTTTGCTGCTCCACGGGTAAGTAAGATGTGTATACTGTAAGAATGACAACACTTTCCCTTGGTTTGTTGCTCCACGGGTAAGTAAGATGTATCTACTGTACGGATGACAACACTTTCCCTTGGTTTGCTGCTCCACGGGTAAGTAAGATGTGTCTACTGTAAGAATGACAACACTTTCCCTTGGTTTGTTGCTCCACGGGTAAGTAAGATGTATCTACTGTACGGATGACAACACTTTCCCTTGGTTTGCTGCTCCACGGGTAAGTAAGATGTGTATACTGTACGGATGACAACACTTTCCCTTGGTTTGTTGCTCCACGGGTAAGTAAGATGTGTATACTGTACGGATGACAACACTTTCCCTTGGTTTGTTGCTCCACGGGTAAGTAAGATGTGTCTACTGTAAGGATGACAACACTTTCCCTTGGTTTGTTGCTCCACGGGTAAGTAAGATGTGTATACTGTACGGATGACAACACTTTCCCTTGGTTTGTTGCTCCACGGGTAAGTAAGATGTGTATACTGTAAGAATGACAACACTTTCCCTTGGTTTGTTGCTCCACGGGTAAGTAAGATGTGTCTACTGTAAGGATGACAACACTTTCCCTTGGTTTGTTGCTCCACGGGTAAGTAAGATGTGTATACTGTACGGATGACAACACTTTCCCTTGGTTTGTTGCTCCACGGGTAAGTAAGATGTGTCTACTGTACGGATGACAACACTTTCCCTTGGTTTGTTGCTCCACGGGTAAGTAAGATGTGTATACTGTAAGGATGACAACACTTTCCCTTGGTTTGTTGCTCCACGGGTAAGTAAGATGTGTCTACTGTAAGGATGACAACACTTTCCCTTGGTTTGTTGCTCCACGGGTAAGTAAGATGTGTATACTGTACGGATGACAACACTTTCCCTTGGTTTGTTGCTCCACGGGTAAGTAAGATGTGTCTACTGTAAGAATGACAACACTTTCCCTTGGTTTGCTGCTCCACGGGTAAGTAAGATGTATCTACTGTAAGGATGACAACACTTTCCCTTGGTTTGCTGCTCCACGGGTAAGTAAGATGTGTCTACTGTAAGGATGACAACACTTTCCCTTGGTTTGCTGCTCCACGGGTAAGTAAGATGTGTATACTGTAAGAATGACAACACTTTCCCTTGGTTTGTTGCTCCACGGGTAAGTAAGATGTATCTACTGTACGGATGACAACACTTTCCCTTGGTTTGCTGCTCCACGGGTAAGTAAGATGTATATACTGTACGGATGACAACACTTTCCCTTGGTTTGTTGCTCCACGGGTAAGTAAGATGTGTATACTGTACGGATGACAACACTTTCCCTTGGTTTGCTGCTCCACGGGTAAGTAAGATGTATATACTGTACGGATGACAACACTTTCCCTTGGTTTGTTGCTCCACGGGTAAGTAAGATGTGTATACTGCAAGGATGACAACACTTTCCCTTGGTTTGTTGCTCCACGGGTAAGTAAGATGTATATACTGTACGGATGACAACACTTTCCCTTGGTTTGTTGCTCCACGGGTAAGTAAGATGTGTATACTGTACGGATGACAACACTTTCCCTTGGTTTGCTGCTCCACGGGTAAGTAAGATGTGCTGCAGAAGCCAAGTGGAGACATAATGAGTCTTGATTTGAAGCCATGTCTACCACTGCTTTCAGGTCCACTCATCAACCATGTGCTGCCATGGCGTTTGCAAGGCATTTCAGTCATAATACATGGCAGAACATTCTAGACACAGATTGGACTGGCCAGCCACTTTTGAACCAACCAAAATCAATAGAACCAATATCGGACAACATAAAATATGGTCATCTTTGCTTTGGGAAGGATGAATAAACAAATGCAAGCTTGTGTAATATTCATTTCAAACATGTCGTAACAGTACTACAGGCATGCTTGTAACTGTACATCAAACTTAATTATAACCTGCCTTGAGCAAAGGCAACGTTTTAATCTTTTATAAAATAACTTCACTGTAAACAATGTTTTTTATAGAGTTAACATATTATGGTAAATGATAACTAAATATAATCATATAACCATTGGGCGAACTCAACAATCGTGTACATGCATACATTATATGATACATATGTTCATATGTAGATAATATTATCCCTTGAGCAATTGATTGCAGTGTGTTTCAGATCTGCTGTGTTCACCTGTTTACTCGAAGTAGCCTGTCTGTAGGTGCCGAGAGACATTTGTCTGCGCTGAACCGTTTCAAGGGCCATTTGTAGTCCTGCTCGCATCTGCTGCTTGTTGTTTCCCAACTGGAATATACAGTGAAAACTGACAAAGACAATCTTAGCATTACATACAATGCATTTATATATAAACCAGGAGTATATTGACAAAAACTGTATACATTTATATTCTCATTTATTGTATAGGTGGCAATAGATAATATGACTAACAGAAGTTTATTTTAAATAATACAAGGAAGAATAACAACCCTTTTCCAGGGAACAATAGTTTAGTAATGTAGACCTCTATATGTAGTGGTACAAGAAGTGACAGTGAAGATACAGGAAAGAATGCCAAGATTTGTTGGTCAATGCTATAGACACAGTGGGGAAATGGCATCTACGGCTGCCAGGTACAACGACGTGCAAACCAGGACTGTGTCGCCCGCTAAACCAGCTCTTTATTTTATTGGCTGTTTGAGGAAAGATAAAAAGTGGTGCCAGTAATGGCAATGAGGGACAGAGGAGTTTGGAGACCGATGGTTGGAACCAGTAGAGTTGTAAGTGGCAATGAGGAACAGAGGCGCTTGGAGACCGATGGTTAGAGCCAGTAGAGTTGTAAATGGCAATGAGGAACAGAGGCGCTTGGAGACCGATGGTTAGAGCCAGTAGAGTTGTAAGTGGCAATGAGGGACAGAGGAGCTTGGAGACCGATGGTTAGAGCCAGTAGAGTTGTAAATGGCAATGAGGGACAGAGGAGTTTGGACAACGATGGTTGGAGCCAGTAGAGTTGTAAGTGGCAATGAGGGACAGAGGAGTTTGGAGACCGATGGTTGGAGCCAGTAGAGTTGTAAGTGGCAATGAGGGACAGAGGAGTTTGGAGACCGATGGTTGGAGCCAGTAGAGTTGTAAGTGGCAATGAGGGACAGAGGAGTTTGGAGACCGATGGTTGGAGCCAGTAGAGTTGTAAGTGGCAATGAGGGACAGAGGAGTTTGGAGACCGATGGTTGGAGCCAGTAGAGTTGTAAGTGGCAATGAGGAACAGAGGCGCTTGGAGACCGATGGTTAGAGCCAGTAGAGTTGTAAATGGCAATGAGGGACAGAGGAGTTTGGACAACGATGGTTGGAGCCAGTAGAGTTGTAAGTGGCAATGAGGGACAGAGGAGTTTGGAGACCGATGGTTGGAGCCAGTAGAGTTGTAAGTGGCAATGAGGGACAGAGGAGTTTGGAGACCGATGGTTGGAGCCAGTAGAGTTGTAAATGGCAATGAGGGACAGAGGAGTTTGGACAACGATGGTTGGAGCCAGTAGAGTTGTAAGTGGCAATGAGGGACAGAGGAGTTTGGAGACCGATGGTTGGAGCCAGTAGAGTTGTAAGTGGCAATGAGGAACAGAGGAGCTTGGAGACTGATGGTTAGAGCCAGTAGAGTTGTAAATGGCAATGAGGGACAGAGGAGTTTGGACAACGATGGTTGGAGCCAGTAGAGTTGTAAGTGGCAATGAGTGGCAGTAATATGGGACAGGAGAGTCTGTAGACACACGGCTTAAACCAGTGGAGCTAGACCCAGTGGCCAACATTAGTGAATCAACAAACCTGTGACTCTGGCCGGGTGAGAATCGTGTCTTCATAGTGCTTCTGTTGCCCGGGACTCTTGTGTCTGTAGGCGATGCAGTGAGGCAGCACATGTGGGAAGGCGTCTGAAGCCAGGCCCAGGCGTAGGTTGCACGAACCAGGGTGGATCACAACTATAGATGTGTTTGGAACCAGCTAGAAAAGATACACAGTAGATATGTTTTAAATATTGAAAGTTTGCACGTTTTACATAGATGACCCCCTCATGCATAAGAGCAATCTATATATAAATGTGCTAGCTTGGTGGCATTGTAAATAGATCTCCTCCCAAGTGTCGAGGTTCACTTATCTTTTGTTATGTTCATTCTCATCCTAGGACCACCGACATTTGTTCTCCCAATTTGCAATGCAACGTTATTTATTCTTATAATTCAATCAAAAAGTTAAATCAGAAGTCATTCCCCACGTGGTGCCATCGAGGAGTTACATTCCCCACGTGGTGACACCAAGGAGGTTTATTTTATAAACAAATGCATATTAAGTTTGCTACGTCTTCATAAAAATGTTGCTACAATGTTGAAAGACAGACAAAATCCGTACTGCATTTTTGGCACGACCCCTTCCCCAATCGTAAAACCCTCCCATGCTATTTTGTATAAACACAAGTCGAGTTCATATACCAAGTTCTAGCTTTGTAAGTATTTTTTTTTCATAAAAAGTTACATGATAAAGTAATACTTCCTGGTTGTTACTGATAATACAAATGTCACGAGATGCATGTTTTTTGGCTTAGAAATGTGACTTTTTCACTGGCAGGTGACTTATTTCAACACGATTTGACAAACACTTCTATTATTTATATTTTCCCCCAAAGGTTTTCTCGCCAAGTTGGCCCTATAATTTGTATTTGTAATGACAAATGTCTAATGATATCGTCTTACGAAGGGCCACATGTTGAACTTGCTGTGGTAGACTAGACTCTAGGTCGGGCATTGTTGCAGAATAAACAAAATTACCGCCAGTATTTGGCGATACATTTATGTAATTATAATACAACAGCATAGTGGGATGAGAAACCATACGCAATCTGCATTCACAGTGAACGAATTTATCTCTGTGTAATGTTTGAACTGGCCTGACATACATGTGATTGTCACTATGGAAACATCATCAGTTTCCAAGAATATGAAAAGGGACTTTCCACAGTCATACTAAAATACTAGTTTATAAAGGACGGATTGGTGACATATGGCACTAGTGCCATGGTTTTTTTTATAGTACACATGTTCATACTGACACCTACTAATGTTCTATGATGAAAAAAGGAAAGAAATAAACTAACACGATACCAACCCCCGCTACCTTGTTATTAGAGTCATAGACATAGTAGGCCTTGACATTAAGGTTTTGAATCCACTGTCCCAGGAGGCCAGTAGATTTGGAAAGTTAGTGGCAAAACATTATTAGTCTTTTTTATAATTTTACCAACAAAGTTTTTAGAAATTACTATACACATATTGATTGTTCAAAGTGAGATGTCCAAACCTAACAATATTGTAATATTGTTCAAGTGTGTACTCAGATGCATATATACAGTATTTGCCAAGTTTAAATAGTGTGGCCAGTGTGACGACAGCTAGTCAGTCGATAATTGAGTTGACGCTGCTTTCATGTACAGGTCATTCAAGGCATTAGACTATTTCACGGTTCATTCGCTAGATTGCACCACCCAAAATAGGTCGCCTTCACCTTGGCCCTTGCCCTCGCTGATGCAGCGTTACATCTGGTTTCTGTCACTTAAGCCACTAGTTAAATTTTGATTTATGCTGTATACCTGTCATATATCTAGAGAAGAAAAAGCGTGCATAATTCTAAAGTCGAGGCAGCTTCCAATCACCATACAAAGCGTGTCCAAGGGAGGCGAGACTTTAAAATGGTGTCTTTCATCATAAAGACATGCGCTGCCGGTGGTTAGAAAATTTATTCGATGGCTTTGCACGCCATCGTCCGCATAATAAGTGTTAGAGTTTGGACTCATTATCTGATAACCGATGTGGTCGTGCCATGACCGCCACTTCGTCTCGGCGGCGTTTGAGAATTGGAAACCAGTGGCCCGTCGGGTCAGTAAAATATAAGAACTTGTTATGTTGCGGTGGTGCTTTGATTAGAACTGTACATGGCATAGAAAGTGTTATAAGTATTTATTGAATTAATACAAACAGAATCACTTGCTTCGCGCCATCGTGACACGTACTCGACCCCGTGACCCCGATGCCCAGTGTCGCTGAGGGAGAATGTCCAAGTAATAAATACCAATATCGTGACATCCTCCCTCTTTTAACAATAGGAACAAAACAAAACAGAACTATACAACACAGGCGCTACTGCTGATAGTCTGCTAAATACGCCGGTGGCCTGCCAGCACGTGTCTCTCTGCGCATCGGAGATGGGGTGACACGTGCTGGCATGACAGGCGTCAATTCGACATCTTCACGACACGACGCGTCTTCATGAGTTGGCGAATCGTCCGGAGGTGCCGAGTCTTCCCAACTGGGCGACTCTTCCGGACGTGACTCTTCACGGTGTGTAGAAGGCGCCGCGCGTGAACTATCAAGTAGCCTTTCGTCGACGACCCGTAGAGCTCGCCGGTTGCGCCTGTACACGTGACCGTTGATCAGCACAGCATACGAACAATGGGACAGCTGCTTCGTGCATTCCCCAAGCGTCCATGTCTCGTCGCCAGGCAACTTCATCCGAATTGCACTGCCCAGTGCTATTGGCGCCAGGTAATGTGCCGATCGGTTGTATTGTGCACACTGCGCCTTTTTGTTTGCGGCTGTCGCGAGACACATTGATGGCGAGTTTAGGTTTCAGCATCCTGCGTTGGGTCGGTAGAAGTGTTCTGCAGCGGCGTCCGAATAACAGTTGTGCCGGAGATGCGCTGTAACCTTCACGGACGGTGTTCCGGAAACTCAACAGCGCCAACTGGATGTCGCCGCCATCATCGATTGCCTTTTTGACGAGGTTCTTCACGGTGCCCACGACCCTCTCGACCTGACCATTACTCTGGGCATATCTCGGACTGCTGGTTATATGCTCTATGTCCCATTTCTTCGCAAACTCCTGGAACTCGCCGCACGAGAACTGCGGGCCATTGTCCGACATAAGAAGCTCTGGTGACCCATGACGCGCAAACTGGGATCTCATCGCGTCGATCACACACTTCGCGCGCGTACTTGACGTCAATCTCATCAGCTCGAAGAAGTTTGAATAGTAGTCAACCAGGACTAAATAGTGTTGGCCATGCAGTTCAAACAAATCGGCGCCAACCTTAGCCCACAGCCGCCCAGGAACATCATGAGGCAGCAGCGGCTCTTTGCATTGATCTGGCCGGTGCGAGTTACAGACGCTGCATTGACTGACGTAATCGGCAATTTGCTGGTTCATCAACGGCCAGTAGACGGTGTCCTTCGCTATACGTATGCAGCCCTGTATCCCTTGATGCGATCTGTGAATAGACGAGATGATGTCCTTGCGCAATCGAGCGGGAACCACTATCCTGGAGTCTTTGAACAACAGACCATCCTGCACCGTCAGTTCGTGCCGCACACTGTAGTACGCTCGAAGATCCAGATCAGTGTCCGATTTCTGCGAAGGCCACCCGTCCACCGTCACCCGGATCAGTTTCTGCAGGACACGGTCCTCACCGGTGGCTGCTTGCAGCTCTTTCAGTCGGCTTGTCGATACCGACAACCCTTTCGTCATGTCGATCTCTGCGATGTTGACGGCGTGGACACTCGGCTCGCCGGGAATGTACGCTCTGCTCAGTGTGTCGGCGATATGCATATCGATCCCACGTGTATACGTCACGTCCAAGGTGTACCACTGCAGACGCAGCATCATGCGCTGTAGGCGTTTCGGTGCAGTTACGAGAGGCTTTCTGAAGATCGCTTCCAGAGGCTTGTGGTCACTCTGCACAGACACATTCTCTCTCCCGTATATGTACTGGTCAAATCTCTCGCAGGCGAACACAATCGCGAGAAGCTCTTTTTCTATTTGGGCATAATTTCTCTCGGTCGCCGTCAGCGCCCGAGACGCATACACCACCGGAAGTCGCCCCGAGACCGCTGTCTGATGCATCGCACTGGATACACACTGCCTTCGTCACATCGTAGTATTGCAGCACCGGCGTAGTTGTGAGGGCCCTCTTCATCTCATTGAATGCTTGCTCGTGGATATGTAGCCAACTCCATTCAATCTCCTTGTTCACGAGATGTCTGAGCGGCTCAAGTATCGCTGATAAATGTGGCACGAACTTCGCCAGGTAGTTGACAGTACCAAGTAGCCGCTGCACCGCCTTGACGTCTTCCGGAACCGGCATTCGCACGATGGCCTCAACCTTCGTAGGGTCCACCCGGAGACCTGATCGCGTCAGAATATGTCCGATGTACGGGACTTCCGTCAACTTCAACTTCATCTTGCCCGCGTTCAACCGTAAGTTTCGTTCTCTAGCCCGCTCCAAGAATGCTCGCAGGTTCTGGTCATGGTCAGCCTCCGCTTGCTCATCAGTAGCACCGCAACCGACGATAAGGAAGTCATCGTGAATTACTTCAATGCCGGCCAGGCCTTCCACCAGTTGATTCATTGAGCGCTGCCAGATTTCTGGGGCTGAGTTTATGCCAAACGGCATCCTCAACCACCGGTATCTGCCGAATGGCGTGTTGAAACAGGTTAGCATGCTGGACTTGTCATCTAGTGAAATCTGCCAAAACCCGTTTTTTGCATCCATAACTGTGAAGAAGCGTGCCTGTTTCATTCGAGTGCTCACCTCCTCGATGGTTGGAATCGGGTAATGCTCGCGCCGAATGGCAGTGTTCAGGTCTTTGGGGTCTAGACACAGCCTGATTTTCCCATTGGGCTTCTGCACGACAACCATGCTAGACACCCAGTCGGTGGCTTCTGTTACGGGTGCTATGATTGCATCGGCCACCAGCTCGTCGAGTTTCTCCCTCAGCTGTTCACGCAGTGGTACCGGTACACGTCTTGGAGCGTGCACTACAGGCCTCACAGACTCGTCAATCTGGATAGTGTACGTGTCCTTGAGCCTGCCTACGCCCTTGAAGATGTCTGCATACTCGGCTAGCACGTCGTTCGCTGTCAGCCCTGCAGTGGTCGCACAAACACTGTAGACAAGAGTCAAGAGAGTCGCAGTCATGTATCTTCAGAAGCCCCATGCCCTCAGACGTTGCTAAGCTGAGAATTGGCGTATACTTTCCCTGGATAATGTTGAACACAATTTGGTGTTTGACGCCTCGCCTAGTGACTAGTAGCTTGCATTTGCCGAGAGCGGTTTCGCGTGCTCCTGTGTATGTTACAATGACGAGTTTAATTGGCCTCAGATTCGCCAGCGATCTGTCCCCTGTCGCCCTCACGTACTCATCGCGCGGCAGCACGCAACAATCAGCCCCACTGTCTGTCTGGAACGGCACCGGCACGCCGTCGTCACCCAAGCCAAGTGTTATCATCGCCCGACGTCTAATGCCCACACTGTTCACTCTTAGTGTTCCAACACTATACTCATCATCTGATGCTGACGTCTGCACTTGTCTTATGCTTTTATTGTGGCATTTGCTTTGAAAATGATTCTTTTTTCCACACTTCCGGCACTCCTTGCCGTAGGCTGGGCAGCTTCTGGGACCGTGGTCGTACGGACAGTTCTTGCAAACCACCCTGCCACCTATGACTTTGATCGCGTCCGCGGAATCTGTTGGGTGCCTGCACAGTGCACACTGCCTGATCACCTGACATGGCGTGTGTCTGCACTACCGTTGCTTCAGCAGCTTGCACAATTTCATACGCTCGTTCGAGAGTCAGAGCATTCTCCCGCAGTAGGCTTTCGCGCACTTTCGCATCGCGCAAACCGTGTACGAATCTGTCCCGAATGATTTGGCTGGTCGTTATGCCACCGAAATCGCAGCTGTCTGCAGCATGGCGTAGCTCTGTCATGTATTGCGCACCGGACTCTCCAGCCTCTTGGTTTCGGCATTGAAATTTGTACCTCTCAAATATGGTATTTTGTCGTGGGTTGCAGTGCCCTTCAAACTTCCGCAGGACGTCTTCCAAGTTGTCTTCACTTTCACCATCCGCGTATTGAAAGGCATCATACACTTTGACAGCGTCATCGCCAATCACCGACAGAAGTGTACACACTCTTTTCTTATCTGACGCCTCATCGATGCCGGTCGCAGTTTAGAACCGATTCCACGTTTTACGCCAGGCCTTCCACAGAATTGCGGCCGATTTATCATTGATGTTCAACGGTTTTGGGGTAGGAATGTTCGACGTTGCCATCGTTGACGTTGTCAGATACACTAAACAGTTCAGAACACTCACCACAAGCGATAATGTCACAAACTGGGCGTTAGCGGTTCGTGTACATACGCACTGACACCATGTTATGTTGCGGTGGTGCTTTGATTAGAACTGTACATGGCATAGAAAGTGTTATAAGTATTTATTGAATTAATACAAACAGAATCACTTGCTTCGCGCCATCGTGACACGTACTCGACCCCGTGACCCCGATGCCCAGTGTCGCTGAGGGAGAATGTCCCAGTAATAAATACCAATATCGTGACAGAACTGGTGGCCCAAACTGGCCTGACAGTTTCAAAAAAGGCGCCGGGCCATCGGGCCAATGTTAATATCAATGCCTGCATAATCATTGAGGATGTGATCCCAGCTCAGTGAGTCCACGACAGGTTTTGGTACAGGTTTTTTTTCCATTCCCCTGCGACTGCGTGTGGATTTTTACTTCCCCTGGCATAGATACCATATGGAATGGACCAACGGCTTGAAGTGTCTCTTCTGAAAGACATAGGCAACGTTGGGTGTCCCTAAATTGTACCAGTTTCGACACAGCGGCATATATCGGTACTGGAGACGGAGTACACCAGGATTCTATTTCTAGTCCCGGCTTCGACTCAGCCCCGGCTTTCCTCATTTCTATAAACTAGAGCAAACTAATTTAGCATAGGCACTCACGTCTGGTATAGAATCTGTGGTGTTTTGTGTAGGCTGTCGTTTTCCCGTTGGATGTGACATTATGAATACAAAATTATGAAGCAAATAACATTAAACCTATCTAGTTTACATGCGTTTCTGAAACCGGAATGTGCGCTACGTTACTAAAACTGTTTATGTGTAAAAGAATATTCGATAAATAACGTTTATTTCTTACCCGTTACTACGACTTATTTAGCCTCTGAACAAAGTTACGGCTGGCTATATTCAGAGCTTCTTCTTCCATTAAATGGCCACATTCAATACTTGATTATTCTGCCACTAGTCTGTGGATCTGGCATTTGAAAAGAAAAACCCACCTCCTACAAAATATATAAAAATACACCCTACAAAACTGCCAAACGTTTTAGCTTTTATTGAATTCAAGTACAAATATTTAACCGTCAGTGTGTTTGACCAAGTTCAGGTTTTTTTAGGTCATTTGACCCGAACTTAAAACGCATTACTGGTTTTTATGTCGGGATTACTAAACCAATATGAACTAAAAAAAGAGGTAATGCACTATTTTGTTAGAACTACTTTAGCCATAGGGATTATGTTTGGATACCCTTTAAGAATTAATTATGTCACTGTGGCAGTCATCAAATGTTTTATAAATTAGATTGTTTCAGTATGATTTGTATTTTAACAAAACATTCGGAAGAGCGATGTCTGTGAATTGCCAGCAGCTAATCGTCTCGGAACAACATTAAAATTGAAGAGGGACAGATGCTCAAGTAGTGTAATACACTAACAATAATACATTATTTAAGGAGTGCGTAAATGTGACCAGAATGTTGAGGTAACCATATTATTGGGACTAGTATCCTATACTTCACTGAATATGGGAATAACTTCAGACTGTGCCAAAGTGACTTTATTTGCAACGTGGCTCTATTACCAAGGTGACTATGAAGCGAGGTTTGACTATCGACTATACTAACTTTTTTTAAAGAAATCTTCAAAATGGAACAACATAGCTCAACAATATGCAACAAACTTTATTACATAAGTACAATACGTTTTTCACGGATATCATAACAGGAAAAACAACTGTACAGTTGAATAAATACATACATAATGTTAGACAACTTAAATGAGCAGTAATTAATTTAAAAACACATTTTCACTGTCGTACGCAAGTGAAACATAATGGTTGGCTCTACCACCTTCAAGGTGTGACCTTTTAGAAAGGAATCTTGATACACGTTAATATATATAAATAAATATTCACAAACACATTCGTACAGCCAAGTGCCGAACAGTAAAATAGCCTTGCCAATTGAAAACGTCAGCATTTATTACAGCTGGACTTCCTACAATTTGTAACACATTTATTTCGCACAACTATAAATTGTTTTGAGTGTGATCATGTTTCTTTAGATTTTGTATCAACTTTGCAGCCAAAATAGTTTTAAAGGCAATATGTCCAAAACATGAGCAGTCTCATAGAACCATCCTTGATGTCTCAAAATCTTCACAGATGTAATTACATTTAATCCTAAACAGTTCAATCCACCAGGTAAACAAATTGCGTTCCAACATCTCTCTGAGTTCCATTTTCTTGCAGCGCCACCTGGCTGTTCGTGAGGTCAACTACAAAGCAGTCTGTCCGACTGAAAGCTGTCTTGTTCTTCTCTGGTTGGTCGAGGACTGGAATCTGACGAGGCCCCATCACTGGGTCGTCGTATCGCAACAAGCGCACCTTCGATGCATCTGAAAACACAAACGTGCACATAACGTACATTACTATCCTCTTATCCTCTGTTCTGTTCAACTGCTAAGCTGTTGCGAGCATATTACAGATGGTCTCGTAAGAAACAATGCTATGTGTCAAAAGTGGTCAATGGCTAGTCAAGTAAACAAACTGCATAAATTATTCAAATGAAATGCATTACAGAGTTCACATTCACGCCACAATTACCACAGAAGGTGAAAGTTGTGGAGCTGGGCTGTGGGAACAATAAATGGCGGCATCTGAAAATTTCAGTTCATTTAAATTTTGCAAATTTAATTTTAAAATATGAAACAGCAAGGAGAAGTGACAAGTAATATTTAAGTTCACACCGGTATGTGAAGAGAATTAATGGTTTAAAAGTCCACTCAGATAGAAATCATCTATCATAAAAAGGTGTATATCATTTAGACATACAAACTGAAAAAAATAGTAGTGTTTTTCTTTCGATATAGAGCTGTATTGACAGCAGCACTGCCAATTTTGAAGTTTTTGTTATGCACGTGAGATATGAGCTGCGCTACGACATACGCACTAGCAATTTATAATTTGGAGTGATTATTTCACAGAATCGAGGGTATGCACCGAACATCTATTTGAGGGCAAGTTTCAAAGCCATTTGGGGCAGCAGAGTTGGACAAAATATAAATCTACATCCATCGACATCATCTTTTACCTGAACCAAGTTTGACCTCACCTTTAATTTGTCTGTTGTACCGACACATCCGACTGGTAACCATGGCAACCGTGTCATTCTGATAGATGGGGACAGTCATTGAGAGGAAGCCGCTTGACACCTGCGGGTTGATCAACTTCACCGGGATGAACGGCTACAACAGGTGGCGCCACACGCAAATCAGCATTCATCGTAATGGACCAAAATAACGTTCCACCACACCACACAAGTCTGAGTTTTATATAACAACATTATAGAGAATCCATCTCCACTGTTCAAAATATGTTGTTATGAAGCACGATTGAAGAAATAAATAATTTGTACATTATGTATATATATCAACCATCAGTACATTCGTTAAAAGTTGTCACTAGTTTCCAGTACCTATGAACAAAGAAAATCGTGGTCAGGCCTGGAATCACGTGATAGGCCAACATTAACATCCATGGAATTAAGTTTCCTTTTTGTGTGATCATACAAAATTTTCACACAGAAACCTTAAAACTGTGTACTTTTAATGAGCAGACTAGGCAGCTTCAAATGATCACAGCAACAGAGTAGAACGAAACAGGAAACAGTTCACTGAGACGACAAGAACACTAACCTCTGCCTGATACACGGCGAATGGCTTTCCTGGGCAGCATTCCTCCCGAATCTTGTCATCTGCCTCTTCTGAGAATCTCAGTGAGAGAGCTCCTTCCAGCTGAAAGGAAAATATCAGCTAGAGGATATTTGTTACGTGAAATAAATATTTCTGCACACTGAAGCTAGGGTGTTCAGGACAGTCAAACAAAGACAGGATAATAATGCTAAACAAAACAATGGAACACTACTTCACCTATAAAACAAAAACAACACCAGCTTTAACAAATACAAAGAACGTATGTACGATAATTAAGATCAGAGTTGTTGGCAAGTTGCAAGCTCTCGAGTCAAGTCTCGAGTCATCTCTCGGAATATCAAACCAAATCTCGCCACTATTTTGAATCACTCAATCACATTCCTACATAGAGGACATGTACAAGGTATCACTGTTGCAATTATACAACGATGACTATGTTTACTTAGTGCAGATAAATGGTTCGTATAAGAATCATACTCGCAGCATGATTATCGATATAACTTTTGGCACAGCACTCATTTAGCATACACATGTATCCATAATCGAAACGGTCGCGGCTAGAAGCCCCCAGTCACATAGAGTTTAACTTATTAAAGAGGTGGCGCCACCCGCAACAGCGTCACAGTACGGCATGTAAACAACATGGAATAATTATTAATATTATCTAAGCCTAATAAACAACCAGAATAACCTTGTTTATAGGAACACCATCGTTGCTTGCTATTCACATAACATCTTACAAAAAACGTCCAAAGGAACTTTAAGGAAGTCTATATACTTTTCGTAATTTTAAAAGTATTTATAGCAGATTTTAGTTGCAGATTACTGGTATTATACTCAAACCACGCTTTGCATGATTATTCGAGCAAGTCACATATTGACATAGGCATGAGACATTGGTTCGAGTCCGAGTCATTTCGCAGTCAAGTCTGAGTGAAGTCGCAAGTCACCAAAATATGCGACGCAAGTCGGACTCGAGTAGAATTTAATAACTGATTATGGTGACAGTTATGTTGTGCGACCCCACAAAAAGCTCACCTCAAGAGTTGACGTCAAGTAGGAGATGTTCTGCTCGAGTACAGCTCTCTCGTCGAAGTCAAGTGTCAGGTTGAAGGCCTGCAATCCCATCTTTGCAACGTTCACCTGAAACAGACATGGTCGATACAATAGGGTTGGTATACCCAAGAAATTAGTCTTTCATGATTAGAAATAGCTTATCTCGATTACTCTGCAGACAATAACAATAAGTGCCTGAGATATGTCTGGCTTCAATATCAAACTGAGCTTTTGTTTTGATTTTACCGTGACACTATCATGCATACAGTGACAAATCACCATTGTAAGCTACTGATCCTAGACAGTCATATGGCAATTACACTGTTAAAGTATGTTACTATATCTGCTATCTAAACGGTAAAACAGCACACACCCCCAGTCGTTAGATAAACATCAAGAATGTACATCAACAGATTATTGTTTTTATTTTGTGATCCATTTTTAATCAAACGTAAACTGTTTTCTATGAGTAACTGTTGCAGAAACCTGTACATTCTTACAAAACAAACTGGTTCATTCTTCCTGCAGTTTATACAGTGTAGACATGTGCTACCCATTGGATTTTGTCCCAATCTTCGTTGATAACGTTGCCCACAAGAGAACCCACCTTGACGACCTGAACAAACGGCATCACTCTCTTCAGGTATTTCTTCAGACTGGCCTCTTTCGCGAGAGCCGCAGAGATGACCTTGTTCTCGGGGAAACAGCCGTTCTCCTGTAACATCGACCAAGAGCTATCGGTGTAATCAGTCGGTCACATTCACCAGTGGATGTTTCATTTCCCACCAACACTCACCATAACACAGAGGTACAAACAACAATGCACGTTGAATAGCCAAGTAGGTTCCGTGTGCAAAGCGTAGAACACCTCCACCAAAACAAATAACTTTCATGATTTTATGTCAAGCTGCACTGTAAAATTAAGAATTGATTATATATCCATCCATCTGAATACTACTGACTGATTTAGAGATTGACTAACCCTTTTATCTTGATGCACCTCTGAACTTGGTTTCCAAGGATTTAGGTGCAAAGGACGTTATCTTAGTATTATTTCTTGCATGAGTTTTCCATTCCACTTACACTTGCTACTACAATCCCATCAAGGCTAAACATTAACATTTTTGTAGCGATGACACTTTGTGTCTCTCATTACCTTGTGCAGCTGACGGAGGGTGTTGAGCACGGTGCTCTGCCAGGGCGGGAACGATTTCGCCACCCACACAGTGCCATGGGTTGGCTTCTGAGGAACCACACCTTTCTGTAACATCAGAGATAACTTGTAAGAGACAATAATTAGATACATATCAAAATTACAAATGAGCCAAACTAATGCTCGCTTGCCCTCTTGTCCACAAGTCAGCTAAGACAACCACAATACTGACTTGCGATTAATTGATTAAATAAATATGATTAACATGATTACAAAGAAAGCCATCTACATTAAATGTGTGGTCGGATATAAACAAGGAAGTAACACAGTACAGTGTGTTTGGAAGAGTACAGAAGGTCTGCATTTGACAAGGGCGAAGGGTACTCTTAAAAATGAGCACACCGAGATACAATGCTCAGTTTTTATTCTCTACAGTCTACAGGAACTCAGTGGAAGGCACATTAACAAGCAAAGATCACCCTGAATACAAAAATCTATTGGAACACAACAATCTCCTTGAAAATAGAGATATACAAACACAAAAGGTGCCTTGAATACAAATTTCATCTTAGAGATCTCACCTTCGGCTTTGCATTTAGGACTGCCTTGAGATGGAGACGGAAGTCGTGAGCTGCGTCCATGAGGTACTGAGAGGATCTCACAAGAATGTCATTGACAGGTCCAGCCGCGGGCCAAGATGCCTTCATGATGCTCGTCTCCTGCACACAACCAAATCACTCAGTTCATTTACACATCAAAGGATCTCACAAGAATGTCATTGACAGGTCCAACCGCGGGCCAAGATGCCTTCATGATGCTCATCTCCTGCACGCAACCAAATCACTCAGTTCATTTACACATCAAAGGATCTCACAAGAATGTCATTGACAGGTCCAGCCGCGGGCCAAGATGCCTTCATGATGCTCATCTCCTGCACGCAACCAAATCACTCAGTTCATTTACACATCAAAGCTATTCGATTACAAATTAGAGCGCAGAAACTAGTCAAACAGTGTAACTGATGTTTAACTATTTTGTTGATCATGTCAACATGTCTTAAGAGAACTTTGTTTGCACTATATTTTTGTTTCATCTGTAGCTGTGGATCGTACTGAGAAGTCACAAAGACAGTTCAATATAGCGCCACAGCAGTTTATTGTTCCACAGACAAAACGCCACAACCACCACGGAAGCTGAAAGTTATGGAGCTGGGCTGTGGGACCTACTGGAAATACATTACTGATATCATTTTGAGCGAAACAGGACGGTGATATCACCTAAACAACATACAGGCAACAAGCCACAGTGTCACAGAGAAGACTCTGACACACCGTTGAAAGTGTCCCAGTGGCATATCCTGCAGATTAGGATTTTGAAGTAATTGTTGTTAATAATTTGACTAAAACATAAGACATGTTGCCAATTTACGAACTGAACTGGAATTGATATTCTTCTCTGTCCATAGATGCCCACAATCTTTGGTTGGTTATTCTGGCATTAGCACTCATGGGAGTTTAGAGAATGAGATCACAGGTAAATATTCATGAATTGGAATTGAAAATACTAATTGTGCCCAGATGTGGCTGGTACAGTGCGGGTAACAAGGACACAAACCTTGCCCAGCAGTCCCCAGACGTGTTCACACAGGTGAGGACAGATGGGAGACAGAATGAGGGTCTGAAGTTCGATGAAGCGGAACACGAGGTCGTGGTGCATGCCCGACATTTCCACCTCACGGTACTTGTCTCGTGCCGCCTGCAAATTACATCATACACGTCCGGCATCAAAACCATGATACTAACTATCACATTTCTCATGGCCTGTGCACACAAAGGGCAGCAATTAAATCTACATTTTGGATATTGTTCATAAATTGCTTGAATACCATACACATTTCCTAACATTTTCTGGCTACTTCACTGTAATTTCTTCTATCTTGTTGCTACAGCTGTATTCAATGCAGAATTGTAGTAAATCTGTTTTACATTTAAATCAAACTGTATAAGAAATTACACTGGAAGTCTTATAAAAAAAAGGTGGCTGTTATATGAAAAATTAACAACTGAATACTACATTCAAGATATCTGAATAAAAATGCACATTTCAATTAGCAGTTTTCTATAGAATACAAATACTTTATGTGAAACATTGTTCTGCCAAGAATCTGCAATGCTCAGTACTGACAAAACAGACCTGGAACTCAAAGAAGCCAGTCCTCAGTGCTTCCTTGAACATCATGTGTTGGTAGTGGTTCTCTGTTTCTAGAATGCCTTTGTTCATCTCGCTGTAAAATGTACGATACATTCAATAAGCACTGTAGAAACACAGCTCCTAGGAGTAATCACACTGATGAGAAAGTGAGTTATGTGCCTGTCCCGTCGACCGAGCTGAAAGTTGTGCATCCAGCACGGAGCGTAGGGACAGACTGGTTCATCTCGCACACAAACACGTGGTTTACGCGGCATGTTCACTGACTGAGAAACAGCCACGCGAACTGTGTGCATCTACTGACTAGACAACAGAATTTCCCACATTTTATGCCTGCGTAATCTTTTGAACGTTGCTAAACACAACTCACTTGCCGACAGTTATAGTCAAACATTATTACTTTACAACAAACATTTCTCAAGTTTCTCGTAACATGGAGATGGTAGCGTTATCACTGCTCGCGCCTAATAATTACACAACACAGCAAAGGAAATAGATAGAATTGTCAGTAAATAGTCAATCCTCGGTAGTCACTTCAATAATATGTCACCTCAGTTATGGTCCAGGATAGATCCAAATTAATTCCATAACTGTAATGGAGCATTTGTCCAGCTATAGGGACACCTTTTAGGTCAGTTTGTCCCATTCCAGAGTGGAACCTTGCTATTCAGGTCACTTTGACCCATTCCGGGGGGAACCTTGCTATTCAGGTCACTTTGACCGATTCCAGAGGGGAACCTTGCTATTCAGGTCACTTTGACCGATTCCAGAGGGGAACCTTGCTATTCGGGTCACTTTGTCCCATTCCAGAGGGGAACCTTGCTATTCGGGTCACTTTGACCCATTCCAGAGGGGAACCTTGCTATTCAGGTCACTTTGTCCCATTCCAGGGGGGAACCTTGCTATTCAGGTCACTTTGTCCCATTCCAGGGGGGAACCTTAATAACTAACCGTTATGGTCCAGGACAGGATAGACAAAAATTAATCACATCACAATAACGTAGAGAAAATTAGTCCAGCTAATAGGGTCAACTTGCTATTCAGGTCACTGTGGCCCAATCCCGAGGAGACCATAGAATCGAGGTGTAAAGACACGTACCTGAGGAAGACCTGGTCACTGAAGGTGTTTGGAGGCCCGGTCCTCAGCTGACTGCGAGAGGCAAGCATCTCCTTCACCCAGTCGAGGTACGCGTACAGTCGCAGGATGCCCGCGTCAGCCATCGACTCAACAAAGTTGGCGTCCTCGATCCCGTCTCCCGCGTCCGCCAGGGAGAACCTCATTCCTGCGACAGGGAAGAGATCAGGGAGCGTCTCAATTGCATTCTTATAAGTCCAATTTTGCTCTTTAAAATTGATTTCGTTCCTTCACCCGTTACACCCCAAGTCAGCCAAACTCGCCTGAAGACTGACACTCCAAGTCAGCCAAACTCACCTGAAGACTGACACCCCAAGTCAGCCAAACTCGCCTGAAGACTGACACCCCAAGTCAGACAAACACAGCCAAGAATGATTCTGTAATTCTACTGTATTATGTGGTGGTGCCGTCTAGTGGATAGTTTTAAAAACACTTTAGAAACGATGTTTGAAAGTAGTCTTCACATTTCCATGCTCTAGGTAAAATAAATGGGGAAACAGGGATATAAAAAAACCGGCCAAGGTTTAAAGGGGCGACAGTGTTCTATTTAAACTGACAACTGTCAACACCAGGATTTATGGCTACATACGCATGTAGCTGCGGATCGTACTGAGAAGTCACAGAGACAGCTCAATATAGCGCCACAGCTGTTTATTATTCCACAGACAAAACGCCACAACTACCACAGAAGCTGAAAGTTGTGGAGCTGGGCTGTGGGACCGGTAAGTTATGTGCAGATTATAAAAAAATTGTTTTTAAAAATTTACGCTGAACAAGACTTGAGAGTTGTCAACTCGACTTTAAAACATCAGCAATACACTACTTGTGATACCATCAACATAACGTCCACTAATTACAACAGTATAACTATTCCGAAGTCTCCAGACATGAGCAAGCTACATCTGTAGCTGCGGATCGTACTGAGAAGTCACAGAGACAGCTCAATATAGCGCCACAGCTGTTTATTATTCCACAGACTAAACGCCACAACTACCACAGAAGCTGAAAGTTCTGGAGCTGGGCTGTGGGAAAATATAACTTTTTGAATATTGCGGTGCAGTAAACCTAACCTAGGTACATCATGGACAAAGTTTCCATTTGTTGGACATGAATTTTATAACTCTAATTGAAAGAAATACATTAAAAATGGCAAGGAACAAATGAAAAAGGCCAGAAATTATTAGATAAAATTTAATCTTCATAAATAATTGTTTTTATTTTCAAATGCAGACATTTGTAAGCATGTTGCTGTGGATCGTACTGAGAAGTCACAGAGACAGCTCAATATAGCGCCACAGCAGTTTATTATTCCACAGACTAAACGCCACAACTACCATAGAAGCTGAAAGTTGTGGAGCTGGGCTGTGGGATAATATATACATGTCTGAATATAACTTCAAAACACTACTGGAGAAAATACTAAATAGAAATAAATAAAAAACTGGGTAGAACAAAAGCCAAACATAGGGATCACTTGACTATGCAAACTACATAAATATATATTATATTCACATGTACATCTATAGGCAATGACATGCTAATTAGTAATCATAAGCAACTATATTACCATCAGCAGAAAACTTCTGGATTGCATCAGACAGCGTCAAGAAATTCCCTGTCGATTTGGACATCTGAAGAAGAAACAGATCCCCATTAGAACACAACTGAGGGGAGACACACCAGTGACAGCAACGCACTCAATTAATATGGTGTCGCCATCTAGCAGTAGCTGTCTGAAATAAATTTGCTGATAGCGATTGAAATGTTACAAAGAACAAAACGTAAATTGACTGCTAAATCACTGCTTTCCACATCTCTTAAATAATTACAACAATTCTCCTTAAAACACGAAAGCTCCAACTTTATCAGAAATTAATGTATAATTTGCACAATTTTTTTCTAAATTATAACTGAAAGGATATTAAAAAAAACTGGAAAAAAATTCCATGGAATAAACAATAAAGTAACAAAATATTTCATTTGACAAACACAGCGAATTGCTTCAAAAACACAAACCAGCCTATTACCTTCTCAGAGTTCAGCAACAGATGCCCATTGGCGCGCACACTTCGGGGCCATTTTACCCTGACAACAAGAAATCACATTAACCATAACAACACATTTCAAATCTGTCAACTATGCCAACTGTCAAGATCCACGAGGTGTAAGTTGGAAATGTTCCCATATATCACAAGAACTACAAATTACTAAAGGTAAAGTTTCCAGAATACCAGTCACACATTGGTTAGATATATTCTTTCTGTGCATTGGTACTCACAATATGTGGTTCCTAAGACTCCCTATACTGTCGGATATATATATATAATATAGGATTCAGTATTTGTACAGTGCACTGAATTTGTTCACAGACTGTCACTTAACATCTAGAATGATAGTTGATATTACATAAACAATTCCATGAAAAAAGTGACCGAAAACATAGTCACTATGCCCTGCATTAGGATACGTAAAAATAATAGGTATACGAAAACATACAGTACAGAAAATAATTAGATTTTAGGTTGTCTGAACACAAGTCATTATCATAGTATATCAAACAATCAACATGTCCATAAAATATACATACATCGATAAAAACAATACGTTTAAAAATTATGCAAAGCCAGAACTCACTGATGCTGCAACTTTGATGTACAGTACATATCACTAGTACACATCACTAGTTACAATGCTCTGAATAATGGGATTCAGAGACATGGTAAATCCTAGAAATACACAGGAAGACTTACTTGTCTTTGGGCCAGATTGCACAGTGATTGTAGAGGTAGTACGTAAGGTGGTTGGGAACGAGGTCTTTGCCCGAGACGCGCAGGTCGACTGGGTACCACGTACGGAACTCCAGTCGCAGTCTCTCCAGCTGCTTGCGTGGTATGTCCGTGGTCGATGGGAATGCGACCGTGCCAAACATGTAATCCCACACCTCAATCGTCATCTGTTCTGGCCTGATGACGGTAACAACAACAAAGTGTGAATCTTACAGTGTAGGTGTGGTGTGTGTGGTGTGTGTGGTGTGTGGTGTGTGTGGTGTGTGTGGTGTGTGTGTGGTGTGTGTGTGGTGTGTGTGGTGTGTGTGGTGTGTGTGTGGTGTGTGTGGTGTGTGTGTGGTGTGTGTGGTGTGTGTGGTGTGTGTGGTGTGTGTGGTGTGTGTGGTGTGGTGTGTGTGTGGTGTGTGTGGTGTGTGTGGTGTGTGTGGTGTGTGTGGTGTGTGTGGTGTGTGGTGTGTGTGTGGTGTGTGTGGTGTGTGTGGTGTGTGTGGTGTGTGTGGTGTGTGTGGTGTGGTGTGTGTGGTGTGGTGTGTGTGGTGTGTGTGCACATGTTTTTACATGACAGGAGCTATGGTTTTCTTCACTTCGGACTCTTTGTGTATCAACTTAATTGATAGATCCAGCATTTTGCCGTTGGTCACAATTATAATAATGCACAAGAACTCCATCAAGCTTTGCCTCACCAACAATGTTTACATAATATATGTGCAATTACACTACCACGCTGGAATGACCCCTGCTAAGTCAACCTGTCACGCATGCAGTTCTCAATTGTACAATTTTGTCCAATGTTTTTGTCATAACGAAAAGCATTTGGGGCCAGATTGTCAACAAAACATAAAATGGTATGTCAAAACACTTGACGCGTTCACCACACATTTTATCTTCAATGCTTACTTGTAGGTACATGGCGTTTTACCTGGAAAAATACTCTTATAAATAAACCAGACAGCATGAATACAATTATCCAGCAGGTGGTGCCACTGACCTGATGCCGAGCGGCCCGCCCTTGGAGCCGTCGTAAGCACCGTCTTGCAGGAGGTGGGCCACGGTGTAGTAGGCCATGTAGACGGTGGAGTCCGACAGAGACTCAATTATGTACTGAGGGTCCCATGGCAACTTTGTACCTGTCACAACAACACATAGTTTGAACAGTACCCCATAAAGGGTGCCGCCTAGCAGAGAAGTAAACAGTTCTTATATAGCACAGTACCCAGTCCGCTTTACACTTCACTCCCTTGTTCAATCAAGCACCGTCTCTGGGAAGCATTCATCCATGCTGCAATTGATGCACAAAGATTATTCGTACACAAACATCCACCACTGTCTACAACCAGGTAGTCAGTCGTATTTGTGGCAGCGTAGAGTAAACGAATTTGCCCAAGGTTCGAAACAGCAGTACATGATTCGTATCGGGCTTCTCTCGATTGAGAGTCCGGTACTCTAACCCCTGCGCCACTGCACTCTATGGTGTTACGTTATTCAGAACATTCCTCTTAGCATGCTGGGATTAATTTGTTATGGCTTTGCTGCAGTGTTATTAAACTTATTAAAATGTGAATGATGTGGTAATTATGCTGTATAACATAACTTCACTGCTGCTATTTCTACCAACCGAACAAAGGCAGTCATTCAAAGACAACAACGATAACTACTACTGTTGCTACACTGCTACTGGTGCAATTGCTATTAGAATTTCAAATTCTGCTCTTGCTGCTGCACTCCACAAAAACAGTTTGACGTAAATCATGTTTATTAACTTTCAGATACAGCCATTAGTAAGCATCTAGCTACGGATCGTATAGTATATTATTCCACAGACTAAACGCCACAACTACCATGGAAGCTGAAACTTGTGGAGCTGGCCGTGGGGAAATATGAATTTCTGAATATGTTAGATTGTAGTGGGGTGGTCACATGTTTCAGTGACCGGTGGCGTAATGGCCCCACTTATAGGTTTAGGCTAAATCTTGATATAGTGTAACTCTTCAGCAAGTAGTTGGGATTATAGTTAGTGTGAATGAATGGTGTGCTTGGTTAGTACGGTACAGTGCATAAGGTCTACTGTGATTACAGTAGTAATGCTGTTGTTTTATATATCTATAACAATACTGCTAATGTTGTATATGCCGAAATGTGGGCTCTGTCATCCAGAGGTACAGGAGACTAGTATGGGCTGTCACAGGCCTGGCCTTGGGATGTAGAGCCCACATTTCTCTCTCTTTAACTTAATCTCTTTAATAAACATCATTCATTTGGCCTTATTTCATCACTATTCATGACTTGTGTTGGTGCTTGCATAAATGACTTTCTGAATATAACTTCGGAGAAAATACTAATGATGTACTCTCGTCCAGCTTTACAAATGTCCAGTCCAAGAGAATATCAAGTATTGTGACAACAAACATCGAATAAGCTTAAAATTGGTGGTTAAATTTCCACGCTCGTTAACGTTGCAGCCCGGAGAAACATCGCGTTACTAATTTGTTGAATTTTCACATAAAAAACACCCCAAATTCGTTCTAACTATCTGAACTAGTATAACAACCTTATTTATGAATACTGTCAGGCATTTTATCAAAATATTGACGCAGAAACTTGGAGATAATCCGAAGTAAACTTTTGAAGTGGATAAGTTGCCGAACACCGTTCCACCATTTTGTTTTTGAGTTTTGATTTGGAGGGGGATGACGCTACATTTGAAACCATGGTTCTTATTCTCCGAATTATGTCAGCCCACTGATGTCATTTTTCGTAGATCGGCCAATGACAGAGCTTTCCTTCGATACCACGTGTGCAGCTAGTTTTATTTGTACCTGTGGATCGTACTGAGAAATCACAGAGACAGCTCAATATAGCGCCACAGCAGTTTATTGTTCCACAGACTAAACGCCACAACTACCACGGTAGCTGAAAGTTGTGGAGCTGGGCTGTGGAATGCATAAATTCCTGGATATAACGCTGAAATATTTGTCCCAAACCAGATGCAAGGTGTGGGATCAAATTTGCATTTTTATATACACCATATGTGTATTCGGACACTACGTATTCTACCCAACAAAAATTCTGTGCTGTAAGCTTTCAGACACCAATTACTTTTGACGTATCCGGATAGACACAGTCCATAATGACAGATTTCAGACACCAAAATGAATTGCTTTACTCTGTGTTTTCTAACATCAGAGAATATAATTGTTTACAGATGTCTGAATCCATACAGCCAATACAGTACTAAACTCTCTAGCGAAAAAAAACAGTAAATACAAACAAAATTAACAGCAAGGAACATAAGTATTGTGACAACAAACATCGAATAAGCTTAAAATTGGTGGTTAAATTTCCACGCTCGTTAACGTTGCAGCCCGGAGAAACATCACGTTACTAATTTGTTGAATTTTCACATAAAAAACACCCCAAATTCGTTCTAACTATCTGAACTAGTATAACAACCTTATTTATGAATACTGTCAGGCATTTTATCAAAATATTGACGCAGAAACTTGGAGATAATCCGAAGTAAACTTTTGAAGTGGATAAGTTGCCGAACACCGTTCCACCATTTTGTTTTTGACTTTTTATTTGGAGGGGGATGACGCTACATTTGAAACCATGGTTCTGATTCGCCGAATTATGTCAGCCCACTGATGTCATTTTTCGTAGATCGGCCAATGACAGAGCTTTCCTTCGATACCACGTGTGCAGGGTTCTAGACTTTACGAATGGACGCGTAAATTCAGTATGCAGGACGTAGTAAAATCACCAAAATGTGGGCGTCAATCGCGTCACATGTTTTTTGGTAAGCTAGATTGTGAGTAGCTGTCATTGAATCTCCTCACGAAATAAATATACACAATCTCGAAAAATCTGTCAGCTATCCATAGACACTAAATGTTCGCGTGTCAGCTGCGCATGAAGGAAATAATTTTGGTTACAACAAAGGCAGGTTCAGTTGGGCCGAATTTCAGCCCAAGACACTTTGAGGGTTAAAACCACTTTTAAATCTAGGAAAATTACAAAGATCCTTTCCTTCTGAGGAAAAAAGGAAGGACTAAAAAGTGTTTCACCATAAAGTAATGGGTAAGAAGATAACTCACCAAGTCCAAAGGATCGAGAGCATGCGTGTTCATGCAACCAGTCAAGCGTGGCGGTGAAGTTCCGCTTCACTTCATCCGAGTAGAGCTCCATATTCTGGAGGTGAGAGAGAACTTGTTTCTTCCATGCCTCCTCCCCATAGTCCAAATACCTGCACAATGACCAATGGTCAGTCGAGTCCAGTTGCATTAGGGCCCCGTTCAACTTGGCAGCTAAATTAAACCAGTGCATCCTTGCGCGCTAGGGCATGCTGCTGACTACATTAGTCTCTCGGTAGCCCCTGGCAAATCGCTTTGCGAAACACTGAAGTTAAGCTCAGCCAATGATATCGTTTACCAGTGTTCGGCTCGTTTTTGTTTTATCCCCAAAAGTATAGCCATGTTGCATGTTATGTAGAAGTCGGGCTGGTGCGTGTCTACACTGTTTTCATGGGTGATAAAGTCACGACCAGGTTAACCAGTTGTTAGTGAGTAGAATTTGTTACACACGTGTACTCCTGCCTTCTGACTAATCTGACCCAATAACGAATTGGTCAACGCTGGTCGTTTCACAACGGCAGCAAGCATGACATCCCACGACAGCCGCTGTATACTAGTAAACGCAAATTACGTAAAGATGACGGACAAATGTTTTGACTGTTGTGACGATATGTCGACTACGATATTTCGATCATAGCTTCCCCCAGTTTAACTCTGATCAGTCATGTGACGTACCATTGGTCACAGAGAGCAACAACGCACTCATCGCCGGATCGGGAAATGATCTGCTTCTCTGGCTCCATGTAGACGACAGCCTCATTCTGGAAACATGGCGAAGGGACACTGAATGGTGACATCAAATTTGGTAATGTTAATTGCACAACTGTTTTTTTATATAAAAATTACATTATACAAACATTATAGAAAGAAAGAGACTGCAATATAGTGCCACAGCAGTTTATTATTCCACAGACTAAACGCCACAACTACCACGGAAGCTGACAGTTGTGGAGCTGTGCTGTGGGAGCAAATAAAGTGACTGAGTATGTATCTTAATTATGACCAAATAAAATGTATAGTCAGAGTTGGTATTTGATGGACAAGTACTTAAGATTCAAGACAAGAAAATCACAATTTAAAAAAAAAACAATACTGGCAAAGATATTTCATTTGTCATAAAACAAACAATATTTTTCTATTAGGCAATATTATCTAGTACTCTATCGCTAACTTCAACTAGTTTTATTTGTACCTGTGGATCGTACTGAGAAGTCACAGAGACAGCTCAATATAGCGCCACAGCAGTTTATTGTTCCACAGACTAAACGCCACAACTACCACGGAAGCTGAAAGTTGTGGAGCTGGGCTGTGGGATGCATAAATTCCTGGATATAACGATGAAATATTTGTCCCAAACCAGATGCAAGGTGTGGGATCAAATTTACATTTTTATATACACCATAATGACTGTATGTGTATTCGGACACTACGTATTCTACACAAAAAAATTCTGTGCTGTAAGCTTTCAGACACCAATTATTTTTGACGTATCCGGATAGACACAGTCCATAATGACAGATTTCAGACACCAAAATGAATTGCTTTACTCTGTGTTTTCTAACATCAGAGAATATCATTGTTTACAGATGTCTGAATCCATACAGCCAATACAGTACTAAACACTCTAGCGGAAAAAAACAGTAAATACAAACAAAATTAACAGCAAGGAACATAAGTGGGAACATATCTTTTGACTTAATTAATTTAATTACAACCTTTCAAATGCGAGTAGCAGTATTATTTCAAAGACATACTTACGCGTTCAACCATCTGTTTCTGAACTGTCTTCTTAACATCCTGCACTTTCTGGCCTTTGACTTCACCCACCAACATAATCTGATGACAGACAGTCAATAGATAATGCAAAGGTCTAAGCACAAGACTTTTCTTTCCGTTTTATTAAGCATTCTAAATACTATCAACAACCAGATTCATCCACAAAATATATTTGCTCAAATGTACTGACACAAATGCTGTACCTTCCTAGGCAGCAACATAGCAAACCAAAATGAGACGAATGTTTTACGAATACCTTTTTTCATCTAGGACATCAGGCCACTTCAATGTATCAAGCAAAATCCATGCTTTCAAAACTATAAATCTTATCAACAAAGCCTGTGTATCTGAAGGATTTTGAAGCTAGATTTGAACTACAATGTATGATGAGCTAAAAACGGAAACGGCGTCACAGGACTAAGTTTTTGCCGCAAACCATCCACTCACCCCTTCATAGAAACCCTTTAAGTAGACCATGTCCTTGGCCTCAGCGAGTTTGTCCTTGTCATTTTGGCTCTGAATCTTGAGACGCTCACATGCCGTCTGAGCAGCGAGATTGCCAAAGCCAGGTACCTCAATGATGGGTACCTATAGCAAATAGTCATGGCTGGTCACAGGGTCTATCCATTATTGACAGGATGAAGAGTTTTTTAGCATGGTATGCAGGTCTGAGCTCAGATTGTCATGTCGTAATCAAATTTGTTCATACGAACGAGACTATTTATTTCATCACTGCTCAACAAGGGACCAGCAGACATCTTGCTACACTAATCAATATATAATGACATTTACTAAACCAGACAGGAAGACCCAAATTCCTCCTCGGTATACAACCATATTATATGTTGGGATCAAAATATGACCAATTCACTTGAAAAGACAAAAGGCAATAATAAAAATATTTGGGTTCGTAGACCAGTATATACCTAATACTACAAGGACGGAATCAATAGGTTATCAAGGCCTTCATTCTATGAATCCTAAGTTCTTACTAAGACTACTATTCTGACTAGGAGCATTCCTTGCATTCACACGCCAAGCCCTTACACACATCTACATTAACATGTCATCTTACCGGCTCGTACGGCATGACCATCTCATCAGTGATCTTGAACTTTTCTCTCATCGCCTACAACAAAGAATCATGTCAAGCTAAGTTGGTATCACGTGCAAGGACTTAGTCAGAGACCCGTCTGCGAGTCTGCAAGATGACTGGTAATTACAAATGATAAGACGGATGGAATGTAGAGTGAACCAGCTGGCTACTAGATTAATTTAGGCTCTATAGTTTCAAGTCTAAGGGGCCGACATTGATGACCGTCACTGGCACAACTGGCAGTGAGAGAAATCAAATAGATCAGTATTAATAAGTTAAACGACACTGGTTTGCCACAGACAAAACTAAACTGGCCACTAATGGCTGTGACTGACGTGAGTGGTGTCCATGCAAGCCGTGCGCGCGCTAAAAGGCACTTTTGATTAATTAAAGACTCGCAAAACATTAATTCTGGCTAAGGGCACTGCTCTGTATGGCCTCAGAAAACGTAAACGCAGTTCCTAGATACAATCCCACTGATTAGACGATGAGTTTTGTGCCTGTCCCGTCGACCGAGCTGAAAGTTGTGCGTCCAGCACGGAGCGTAGGGACAGGCTGGTTCATCTCGCACACAAACACATGGTTTACGCGGCATGTTCACTGACTGAGAAACAGCCACGCGAACTGTGTGCATCTATTGACCAGTTACAAAGCAGAATTTCCCATATTCTTTTACATAAGCAGTGTTCATTCCCCTCTGTTCTAAATATAACAAACTACAATATATTTCTGTTGTCTACACCACTGTGGGTGTCCATGTAGTTTTTAATATACTGTTAGACATTTGGTAGTCACCCTATTGGAACTTATTAACATGCATGTATGCCTGCTATACTGAGCTCAGAATGTCATTTTGTAATCAAGTTATTTCATACGAACGAGACTATTTATTTCATCACTGCTCAACAAGAGACCCCAGGATACATCATGTCACTTGCTACGCGGAACCTGGTATATCCTTGACCTCCTGAATCAGATGTTAAGGCGCAATGACAACTCTTCCATACACAACCAGAAGTATAAAAAAAAGAACAGGCACATCTTTCTACCAACCTGTTTCTTTTTGAGATCGCGCAGAGCAGCAAAGTCATCTGGTGAATCAGACGGTACACTTGTCACAACGCCAGTGCCTGCAAGTAGAGCGCGGTTATGCTACAGAGACATTTCCTAAAATGTGGCGCACGCAAGCATGTCTTCATAGTGCTGTTCTAAGGGAAACAGCTATGAATCACTGCTCAAAACAGCTTTGAGCAGGAATTCAAATACAAACACAAACCTGACAGTACTGCTATACAAAATATTATGATAGCAGTCATCTTATTTCAACTGCATCTTTATACTAAATTCAATTCTATTCTGTGTACATTTTCTGCTGTATAAATAGTGAATCCTTGCAGCAAGCAAATGAAAGTGACGAGTACATTGTTCTCTGATATGGCTGGCTTTTGGCAGGTCTTGTTGCTCAGTCTTACATTGGTGTACCCACAGGCTCTGTGCAGTCGTACAAACGAGAGAAACACATCACTGCAACGAACACTGCCGCCCCAGATGGCACTTCTTTCTTTAACATTTATTTCTACTCAGCTAGGATCACTAAATTTTTTTATACTCAGCTAGGATCATTCAAATGAATTGCCATTTGGGCAGAAATGGACCATTTATTAACTCCTAAGCCATGACGATGTTAACAGTATCATTACAAACAATGGTACGCATTTAAAAATAAATTCTGAGTAAACCACTGGTATGATATTGTTGATTGATGTAGCAAATCGTTACATTGGATCAGGCCAAAACAATAGCTCTTTGTTCTCCCCCCAAAATAGTGACAATGATGTCAGTGTTGGGGGGCTCACCTTTGCCCTGTTTGATGGTCATCATGGGCAGGGTGTAGATGACCTTGTAGGAAGTGAGAGGGGCGTGTAGCGCCATCCCCATGATGTCCTGCAAGAGACAGAGAGGATACCATCACTGGCAAACACCTAGAGCCACAAATAAATTGCTGCAGTCACCACTATTGCAGTATTCTGATCATACAAACCACCACACAATCAATTCTTTCAGGCAGGAGAAAGGCCTTCCGTAAAAAGCCTAGCACATAAAACATGCAGGTAAACAGCTCTAAATAACAATCGTTGTTTCCTGAAATACATCGTCAATTGGTAGATGAGGCCATGGGTCCAAGGGCTTGAATGAGCAGACGAAAGAGGCGAGTGGACCTCCGCTCCTGGGAGGAGATACTGTCACAAGACTCCAAAGTTAGCGTCTTAATCAGATTTATCTTTCGAGACTACAAAATGTTACAGGTCTACGATTATTCACCCAATTTCATTCTGACTAAGATTACAACTAATTAAAAATGAAGTCACACAAGTGTAATGTGTTTTGTGCATTAGCTAAGTAATCACTTCATCAGACTTTGTACAACTCCTCAACTGATTTGCTAAATCATGTTACTCAACACCGAGTGGCTCGGTGGCCAGCCATTGAAGAAGAGCCAGTTATTACCAGTCACTACTGTTTCGGTTAAATAGTAAGTCCTTATGTAGCACAGTATCCAGTGTTTAGTTTAGAACTTATTTATTTCACAGCAGCCCACCCACCTGACCGGTGAGAGTGGCCAGTATGTCCAGTTTGCCGTTCTGCTTCGTGAAGCCCTGATAGGACATGTTCAGAGCCGCCCTTCGAGTGCAAACAAACACCTCTTTCCCCGACGTCACAAATGCGATGTATTCCATATCCGGCCGCACCCAGCAGTTCGTCTGTCCATACATCGTCTCGGGTCGCAGCGTCGCCGCCACCAGGTGGACGGGGAGATCTTTCGCACAGCTGTGAAAATTGAAGAAAAAGCTATTATACAAAAATACATTTAAAAGAATGCTCTGGTCAATGCACATTACAATTTAAACTGAACATGGATTTGCAAGAATAATAATACATAAGTTTAATAAAGAATGGCAGTGTTTCTAAATTTGCACAAAATGGCGGACATTTTGTTTGTCACCATGAAAACGAGGGTCTGGGTGAAACAAGTTCAATATATTTTTACTCGGTATGACCCATTCTATACAAAAAATTGCAGTTTGCATAAATAAAAAATAATAATTCTATCTACTTGCCGAGTGTGGCCTTGAATTCTGATGTGAACAAATACTTGTCATACAAACCTCAGTGAGGGTGGATACGGTTTAACAGCTGTCATCTTGATCAGCGTATATTCCTGTGGCCCGACACCCTGTCAAATACAAACAGTGTACACCTTAAAATCAACTGCCACAGTTCACCTTAGAATTAGTGGCAGTATTCATGTTCGATAGGCAAACATACAAAGCGATGGTCTGAGTTCAGAAACTGATGTAGTAATCATCTTGATTCATACGAACGAGACTACATTTCTCGTCACGACATAACACCAAACTGGAATAACAAACGCTGACCAGAAAGTCACAAAACATGCCGGATCAAAATATAATGAGAATGTATCAAATAACAATGGTTGAAAATAAATGCATTTATAACAAACGTAATAACAAATAGAAATGTTTCAATTATTTCTTCAAAGCAATGAAAGTCTAATACTGGCAAACAAAATGTAATTGTTTATATTTTTTATATATTTGCTCTGCATTTAGAAATTGTAAATATAGTTGAGGGACGTGAGCTAGTTTTATCTGTAGCTGCAGATCGTACTGAGAAGTCACAGAGACAGCTCAATATAGCGCCACAGCAGTTTATTGTTCCACAGACTAAACGCCACAACTACCACGGAGGCTGAAAGTTGTGGAGCTGGGCTGTGGGAACAATATTAACCTACCTGAATAATAACACTGAGTATGTACCTGAACTATGTCAAAACCAGATAAAATGTGTTGAACAGAGTTGGCTGTTGATAGACAAGTATTGATGGTTTAAGACGGGAAAGCATCAAATATATTCAACCAGTAAAACCATAAGAAACAAAAGAGAAAAGCACGGCAAACACATTTCATCCTTCACAAAACAAGTAAAATATTTCTATTAGGCAATATTATCTAATGTTCTATCGCTAACTTCAGCTAGTTTTATTTGTACCTGTGGATCGTACTGAGAAGTCACAGAGACAGCTCAATATAGCGCCACAGCAGTTTATTGTTCCACAGACTAAACGCCACAACTACCACAGAAGCTGAAAGTTGTGGAGCTGGGCTGCGGGCAAATAGGACTTGCCAAATGTAATGCTGAATTATCTCTCAACCAGACACAACGATGTGGCTTTTTTAACATGTTCTTACTTCTACGCTCGACTGGGAAGTGTCAGCTTTTTAGAAGTAGTTACTTTTGAACAAAAGCATTTACTGAACAACTCAGGAACTGAAAACGTAGAAGTGCCTACCACTTAGGTACATTTAGGAGGCATGTCTAGCAAGTAATATTCCCCAAAGCTTTTGTGGTGGAATCACAATCCAATCAGATGTGACAATTAATTACAGAGCATACAAATTGTGTATGACCATTTGATGGCAGGGCAATGCTCAGCTGCTAGCGTCTATTGCCACAATATTACAGTATTCCAAGGCCCCAGATTTCAGCTAGTTTCACTTGTAGCCTACTGAGAAGCCACAGAGACATATTATTATTATTAATATAGTGCGTGGGAACAGTGCAGACCCAGTAACCCTTTCTTTTGGTATGTCCTATGCCATAAATCTGGCAAGAACTGGATGACTTTACCTCCCCAGAACTGCGGTCGTGATCCATGCAAGGTTGGCCATCCTTCGGAGAGAAGATAGTGTACCTAGAAACATATAAACTTTGTACATCCAGGCAACCGCAATGTGCCAAAACATTGCATGGACATCAACTAGTAGTAATAATAAAACAAAGTTGTCTGCAATTTGTCACAATATACCTGTATATATATATATCAAACTGTAATTTTATAGTTCCACCACACAAAAAGAAACAGGGTCATCCAGTTTTCAACAGTAATATAATTCAAGATAATAGCTGGTAGCTGCAGATTAGCTGCTGATTAGGTGCTTCTAGGAACGCCACATTAGTTTATAGAGCGAGATCACAAGTGCTGTTATTATCACTGAAGACGCATGATGAAACGTTGAGTTATACTAGTATTAGGTTGTAGCAGTCAAAGTAAACAATGCCTCTACAGAGCAGGAAGACGACAACACATTGTAAGCAGCCACCCCTAAGTAACTATGTTGCCATCCTACACACCACTAAACTCATGCTTACTTACCGTTTGCCAAACTGAATCTTGTTGGCTGCTCTCAGATGGTGGAACTGCCAGCGGACGAACGAATCATAGAACGGGTTCACGTCTGTCGTAATGAACGAACGACGCCAATCAACCTGGTGACAAGACATTACAACCATTGCAAATAACTCACCCACCAAATGGACTACACGGTCCTGCATCCTCGACATCACAAGTAATGTTTAGCCACATGACGCTAAAATGAGTGCAATAACCAAGCCATGATTGCAAATCAAACAAACTTATTTCATACTATACTGTAATAATTTGTACCACAAACACAATTATCATCAGCCACCTTCATTATTATCTATCGATACGTATGATCAAAAGATGGCACCACAACAATTTCAGTTATTAAAATATCAGCCATAAAGTGGATTTTTCCTCAATGTCGTGGTAGCAGCCTTTTCTGGAAGACACCCGAGTCATGACATATCTGGTTCAAAACGTTTTGGCAGTGCTATCTGAAGACTATGTAGATAGTATTGTTAAGAATCGGTTATGTACTCATTCCATTGATGATAGACTCTGATTACACTACACTTACACACACCAGCCACCCTGTATTGTCCCCAGCTCTCACCTTCAGGCCCATCCCCATGAGGTCCTTCTTTGCGAGTGGGGGAAAGAACTCGAGCCAGTGGTTGGGGTCAGCGAAGTCCTTGATCTGACCATCGGTCAGTCCCAGAGACTGCATTATCTGCCACTGAAACTTCATTGTCCCGGTCTTTGCCGCAGCCTTGCTCTGTCGATGTCAGCAAACACGCCGGTTACCCATCGTAGGTCAAATTGACCACAGATGAGGCTCTAAACAAGACTTACAGGTTCTACTATTTCATGTTTATACTAAGACGATATCGAGTGTTATGCATTTTATCCAGATTTATAAGCGACACTAAAATGATGCAAATAAAATAAAATCTGACTTAACTATTGTTAAAATGAATCAGTAACTGAGGAAATTACATACGTTACGCAATACACTAACAGTCTTTTAATTAGTGTTGGGAATCGGTTTGATTATATAATCGGAGCAACTATTTTGGGTCTTTAACCACCAAGTGGCAGTATTGGTAAGACACACTGGTGAAAGTGGACATGAAAACAGACCTACAACACATTAACTACGTGAAAATGTATGCATCTAATCATACTAATCATTACAGGAAGACTATTGAACGGCTATGCAATGTTTTCAATGCATGGAGTCTCCCCGCAATGTGAGGTTGCTGAAAAGACGTCATTTTTCGCAAAAACGTGTTCGGTCGTTTGATAATCGTGCATATATTTAACATAAATTTTTATATAATCGAAACCATCATAAATCAAAGAATATTGTGATTATTTGATTAGACGCATGAACATACCAACCATCAAAAAAATTGATTAATCGCAACAACACTACTGTTTAATGATAATGTATTATATATATAATTTATATATACACATAATCGTAAATTTATTTAACATTAATCATCAGAGGTGCTACCTTTTGCGTATTTACAATTATTTTTAACACATTACAAACAAATATTAATAGCCAATCACCTTCTTCCCCTTAGCTTTGTCCTTAATGATGGGTTCATGGTCATCCTCGACGTCCCCTTTCGCATTTGCTGCCAGTTCTTCTGCGCTGGGAAACTTGGGGGGGTATCCAAACTCTTTCATCTCCCACTTCAACTTGTCGGCACATGCCTGCGTGGGGAATATAACATGTCAACCTGATGTAAGCGCATTCCTTTCCTAGTATTATTTGTTTCGTTAATTACAAAATAAAACCAACAGATTTTGCATTGTTTTATTTTAGAAACGGGCATCATTATTTACAAAAAACATGTAAATCCAAAAGGTTATTCCTTGTTTAAAAAAAAACCAATAATAACTACCTGGGGGTATGTTTTATAGGATATAATTTATTTTAAAATAAAAGTGTAAAAGCTGTTAGATATGAATGAGTGATAGCAATGTTTGGGTTAGCGAGACAACTCACCTTGATTGGCATGCCAGTGCAGTGGAAGCCAAATGGGAAGAGACAACGTTTGCCCTTCAGTCGCTGGAAGCCCACCACAAACTGCAACACCATCAGATGGTGACAGTTAACGTACATAACCAGGCAGTGCTTTTACATCAATGTCAACATTACAAAGTCTAATATTTAGTTTAACATGATTCCAACAGCTTGTCCACCCAAATGTTTTTTAATGAACTACAACTTTTGCGTATTATTTTATCTTTAGAAGAATATTGATAGTGCAGTGTACTGTTTAGTTGGAATTTAGCAGACAACGCTAAAGTATTGCAATTAACAGAGTTTCAAGTACGCCTACAACAACATCAAACATAGCAAGTGAAAATACAAGGAGGATGTTTCAAATGACCACAGACTAAAAATAAGTTCCTAAATATTTTAACAAAACCAAACTATTATAACTACTCCCTCAAAGCAACAGTACGAAATGAAGCAAACAATACACGTGTAACTGTGGATCGTACTGAGAAGTCACATACAACCACTTGGAAATTTGGAGCTATTTGTAGAGGTGCTTTCAAAAATCGCAACTTCGCTGATACTTATCGCAGAAATTTGATTGAGCTATCATTTTGTTGGCAAAAAGACCCTTTATTATTATGCAGTGATGATATTCGTATAACTTCAAATAATCATGAAGATATAACTGTTTAAAATTTATCCAAAATAAATGCAAAAAACTAACAGTTATATCTTCATGATTATTTGAAGTTATGCGAATATCATCACTGCATAATAATAAAGGGTCTTTTTGCCAACAAAATGATAGCTCAATCATATTTCTGCGATAAGTATCAGCGAAGTTGTGATTTTTAAAAGCACCTCTATAAATAGCTCCAAATTGTGTACACCACGAAAGTTTACTATTGGTCACCTGTAGGGTTAAATAATTCTAAGTCAGGACATTGTTCAGTTTGTTGTCCACACAGCCGTTGTCTGTATTCGAGGGCCAAGAAACACCCTCGAACAACTGTAGAGTTACATCGAAGAGACGTGGCGGTCCCATGTGTTACGCCTATGTTTTGGTCAGGGGTCAACCCCAGGTTACTGACAAATGGCGGCGTTGTCGAGCGTGGAACTGCATTCGGCCGCAAAACAACAAGACTACCGCCTGCATTGGTAATTAACATCGTGACGCAATTATGTAATCTTCATATTTAAAACAGGATACTGGTATCAGAATAACCAGACTACCGTAAATTCTGTATTTATAGCCGCGGCTTCAATTGCAATATTGTGTCACTGAAATCGGGAAGGAAATGTCAAAGTTGGGGTGCGGCTTTAAATACAGTATTTTGCAGAAAAAATGAATATCAGGTCGCTGGCTGGGTTGTTGGTACTAGCGAATAGAACGGTATGGCAATGACGATGTAAATATCAAAGAAAAACGAAGTCGGCTGTATCAAATCAATAAAACATTAAAAAGCATGCAGTGATGCAACGCGATCATACATCACCAGAGGCCGAGCTAACATGTCGATTTCAGTTCATCACTATGATCAGATAGGTCCAGCTTGATCAGGTTTAAAACCCCTCAAAATCACTGTCTGCATCTCACACATTGGCTCACTGGGTTGTCAGTAATAACGTTGATAATAACTAAGTGAAAAACCTACCGAAAAAACGAAGTCGGATGTATCAATAAAACATTGTATTACAACTGCCACTGGTGCAAAAATAATTACATAACACGTACAAACCCGTGTCCATAAAGTGTTCAGAAAGAAAGATCAAGACATGTGAAAACATTAAATTTTAAAATCCATCGTCAGCGAAATCACTTTCATCGTCACCGTTGAAGAATGCCATGCCGAAACGGCGGTGTCATTCTATGTATCCGTGCCGTGTGCACTGGGCAAACATCTTCAAATAAAATGGCATCATCCATTTCACAACTAAAATCCTCCAAAGTCACTTTCATTGTCACTATCAAAGAACGCTGCCTGGAACGGCATGGCAGCGTCATCCCGCGTATCCGTGTCTGGGCCGTCGGCATCACGGATCGTGGCCACGCACAAACAGTTTTGAAATTTGAATATGATGGTATCTGCCGTTCTTAACAACTGTCCCACACTAGCAGACATCAACTGTAACAACTGTCTGCTTTGTTAAATGCTTGCTCTTGGTATCAGGTGTTGATGTTTTAAGCCAAGTTCCAAGCACAACGTTCACACCTTAGCTTTGCTGAAGCCAGGCTTCACCTGATTGTCAACACAACACCATTACAAGTGCCCCTTAGCACTGGAGTAAATTGCACTTCCCCTGGTAAGATACAGTGTTATTATAATGCCAAGTGCTTGGGTCAACTGTCTGGAACTGGAAGAAGTAGCCCAAACCACAAGATCACATCCGTTCTCACAGCGGCACGGCGACGACAATTATTACATTGTAATTACTAGCTGTCAATCAAACACCTTTGAAGTCAACACAGCTGGTCCTACTGCACTAAACAAGCTCTAGTCTTTTCAATGCATTTATAACATCGACTTTATACATGACTCTACATAAAATGGCATAAAAATAAAACTTCTCAAAATATGTTAATAATTCTAGCTTTACCGTATAGCTTAAATGCATGGCTACATTTCGTTCACTGGGTGTATGGACATTTAGCCACCCAGTTATTTTCTGGTAGCATGGTGAAATTTTTTTTTCTTCTTCTCCATTTTGACAACATTCACATATAGTATTATTCTTACGTAATATAAAATGTGATGTAGTTATTATCAATGCATTACATTAAAGTCTTTTACCAATAAAATTATACCTTATTCATTCATTTATGATAATTAATAACAAAGTTATGACTTTCTTTGTGGAACCTCTTAATTTGTTCTACTTGTGTGCGCTACGGAAGTATGTCACACGCAGGGTTAAATGGTCATGGCTCAAAGTCCAGGTGCGGCTTTAAATAAGGTTTTTGCTTGTGACAAACTGCGCGGAGGAAAATCAGGGGTTAGGTCAAAAGTCGGGGTGCGGCTTTAATTAGGGATGCGGCTACAAATACAGAATTTACGGTATATGATATGCATCCAGGGCAAGTGAATTTACACTCATGGACATCTGCGCTTGCGTGAAACTGACGTCATCATTTCTACGGAAAAAGTTGTTATACTTTCCAAGAATTTGAAGGGGAAGAGCACTGGGACACGCATAGTAGTAATAGTTGTGAAACTGGTGACATATGGCCCTAATGCCATGTTTTCTATTGTAGTACATATGTCCATACCAGCAACTACTAACGTTTTATGAAGAAAAAAAGTAAAGAAATCAACTGACACAATAACCGCTGCTCAAACCTTAAAACAAGGACTAAAAGGCAAAGGCCACCTTAGATATTGCTGTCTAGTTGCACGGTGTCGATGTGTGTCACAGAACAATGATAAGAGCATACAGGTGCAGGTGCTTGGAATTTTCAATACTTATCTAGTCTGTAGCTGGGGATCGTACTAAGAAGTCACACAGACAGCTCAATATAGCGCCACAGCAATTTATTATTCCACAGACTAAACGCCACAACTACCACAGAAGCTGAAAATTGTGGAGCTGGGCTTTGGAAACAAAAGTTGACTGAGTAATATAAATTTAATAAAACTGTCAAAACCAAGTAAAATGTTGAACTGAGTTGGCATCCCCAGTGGATAAAAACTTAAGGTTCAACGCGGAAAAAACAGTAAATATACACAACCAACAAAAACCATAACAAACCAAAGAAAGGCCTGACAAAGACATCTTATTGACTAAATATTTATTATCTTGTACCTGTAACTTCAGCTAGTCTTATCTGTAGCTGTGGATCGTACTGAGAAGTCACAGAGACAGCTCAATATAGCGCCACAGCAGTTTATTATTCCACAGACTAAACGCCACAGCTAACACGGAAACTGAAAGTTGTGGAGCTGGGCTGTGGGAATTTATATAACTTGTTGAAGAGAATAAACTGTGCGTCAGACAGATTCAATGACAAGGACTACAGATCTCTATCAATAGATCAGATTTAATTAAAATATGATCTAAATAAGAATCCCAACTTTTTAAAATCAAGCTTCTTAAAACTCTGCCACAATGACATCTGTGCAACCTGGTAACCTCAAAGTAAAACAAAAAATATCTTCTCACCTCACACTTTGACAGGGAAAACGTGTGCCCTAGGTGAAGCACACCATTCATGTACGGATAGGGAAATGTCACAAAGAACTTCTCCTTCCTACAACCACAAACATTACTGTACATAACATTGCAACATCAACAACATGAGTACACCATTACACTAATAAATGGCATTTCTCTCAAAAACACCTTACATTTTGTCCTGCTACTTATGTTGACTAGCAAAATATAGTTCTTTATTGTTACAAACACAAATTTTTGCAACTACTTTACAAAGATAATGGATCAGTTTCCTGAATCAGTGTTGTGCCTAGGTAACGCCCTGCAAATTTGACTATATTTGTATCGCAACCCTACTCGTGACTACAGGCGGTTACACGATTGTGGATATTAATTTGAGTGTCTGCAAGAGTCCCTATCTCTAAACACTTCCCTATCCACGCGTGCGGTTAGATTTTTCAACAATTCAACAGAGCACACATCCCGCTATCAGGAATGGGATGCGTCACGAGATCGGGGCGCTTGCAGACACTCGTCAGCAAGCACCCTGATGTCGACACCGTATCCCGATCGCGCAACTCACTCAGTTCGATTGTTCAAGCGCCCCTATCACGACTGCTGTAAAATTCTTAATCGTGTGCCAAAAATATTAAAATACGTTGATTTGAGGATGTGTCGACCTTCGAAAGTGGATAGATCAGAGTGGCGGACTTTCGTGCAACGCTTCGACTATACATATCGCCAAGCAGTCCTTATTTTGCTCGTATATCTTCAAAAGCTAGTCCGATTGTCAGGAGACTTCTGTTGTTAGACTTGTTGTTAAATTGGTAATGTGATGCATACAAAAAATATTAAAATACGTTCGACAGACCAGAACCTTTTCTCAAGGCGCCAGCAGGACCATAGCCGGCATGTGTGATTAGGAAAATAATGTTTTATTCATACACACTATTTGTTAACGTACTGATATAGAATGATAAGTAACGACATTTAGTATAACATAGCTCAACAACAGTAGTGAATAATTGAGTATTGTGTGCGTTAAAAGAACCTGCTCCCCCTCAATATGCAACGACCCTCAATATGCAACGACCCGCCGACACATGATAGCCTTCATGCACACTACGTACAATGTTCTGAATGATCATATCTGCTACTAATACAAAATATTGTTTGTAATAAATTCCAGATACAGTTATGTAATTGGACCTAGCCATGCATGCTACCTGGTAATGTTTTTGACATTTACATCCATAACAATGATTTAAGCATTTGAATGCTTTTATGAAATGATACACATTTATTCTGAACGTATGTATGTCCACACAGCATTCACATAGGGAACACTCTCCTCTTTATACATTCTAAAAGGCTTTGTGTTGAATTTTGCATAGGCACACAATATTTCACAGTTTAAACTTAAACAAATAAAAAACGGTTAGCTAGTTAGTTAAGCTTTCAGTAACCGGTTGCCCAAGTCACCAAGTGATACAAGGCTGGACAGTACAGGGATGTCTGAATACCAGACCTCGACATTAACATTTTTAAGTCCTGCCACGTCCCTTGGACACACTTTGTACGGTGGTTGGAAGCTGCCTCGACATTAGAGTTATGCACGCTTTTTCTTCTCTAGATATATGAAAGGAATACAGCTTAAATCCAAATTTAACTAGTGAGAGAAACCAAATGTAACACTGCATCAGCAAGGGCAAGGTGAAGGCCACCTAGCGAATGAACCGTGAAATAGTCTAACGCCTTGATTGACCTGTACATGAAAGCTGCATCAACTTAACTACCGACTCGGACTGACTAGCTGTTGTCACACTGGCCACACTTTATTTAAACTTGGCAAATACTGTATATATGTGTATAGTAACTTCTAACAAATTGGTAAAATTATAAAAAGACTAATAATGTTTCGCACCTCAGAATGAGCGTATTTTTGATGGTAACACAAAATCCGGGCCAGTAACTTTTCAAAACTACTGGCCCCCCTGGAACAGTGGATTCAAAACCTTAATGCATACTACTTTGTACCTATAGCCCTAGGCAGTCATCATTCACTTGCTACAATATATCAATATTTTGCTGCAGTATAACATAAGCATGGACAAACAATTGTGCATCAGGTCAGTGCAGTATAGTGCTAACCCACTTAAAAAAAAATAGTTAGATGTACCAACACAGTGCTAAGCCACATATCCACAAAGTTAGAAGTTACAAAGTATACTACAGAAGGCGCCACAATACTTGCATATTCTTGCCCCCAAGTATAGGCAGTGAAGCCATCAAACTTAATATATATTATATACTGCACAGACCCCCTCAATTTATACTCCAAAGCAATACACAATTGAAAAAGTAAGCATCTTACTTGGCCTCCTCAGAACCTGGCTCGGCGGCATCGATCTCAAACATGTGTTCTCTCTGCCACCGCTCCTGGGCCACTTCCTGCATCTTGAGTAGCTCATTCAGCTTGGCCGTGCCCTTGCGGCCACTCGATGCATTCGCTGATGTCATGTTGACGTTCACACGTCTGCAACATAACTCCCAATGAAGCTATACGTACAAATTCTGATCAGTTTATTACATGCGTCATATATCTAACATCTTGACTTTTTATCTTTAGCATTCTATATTAATTTTTGCTTAAATGTAATACGTGAGTGCGTCTATTCTAGATAATAGTCCCACATCATGTCAGGCATAATTATGTTTAAAAGGTTGTATCTTATGGCACTTTTGAGACCGAAACAGTGCCCCAGCTGCCTGTCAGTATCATTGCGACTATTGGTCTATGCATTACTGCGGTGCGCGCTTGAAATGTGCAAATTAACACGAGGAGCGAGGACGCCGGGGTATCAAATTTAGGCAAAAATAGGGCCCAACAGTGAAATCGAAGGATGCTACACAAGTCCCCCGATTTTTCCCCCAAGGTTTTATTAAGACACGGAATTAATCCTCACCAGTCAATAATCCTTAGCCTAGGCCCTAGGTAGGAGTTTTGACTAAAAGGCGCACGACCACGAAGTTAACGAACGACCATGCAATATAATATGTTGGTAGATAATTTGGCCATTGATGGTATATATATGGTTTGTGTGTGCATTACTAAAAATTTTGTATTTCACCCAGGAGTTATATAATTTAGGCATTTTATCCGATCTTCCGGGCGAGTATTTAGTATTTGCACAGTAGCGCCACCTAGCGAATGGAACCGTAAAGTTGCCACAACACAAGCGATGATTAAAGTTTCGAATTTTTTTACTCCAATGTGAAGAACATATCTGAAATTAGGCGAGCTGCACACACATACTTCCTACGTGCCACCCCACCAACAGCCCGCTTGGTTACCAACACTACATACATTTTGGTCGTGCGCCTTTTAGACTTTAGTCATACCGCGGTAATCTTTTACTTAACTGGCCTATATTATTAGGACCTTATGAAAACAGTTTTACCTCCTTTTTTATATGTATGTGTTCATAATTTAATTCTTAATCACTTCCGGTACAAAGAGGTCAAATATTATTTTTTAATTGTCTTTTAGAGCAATTTAGTCCCGTCGAGTCGATGTAAACCCAGTGCCATACCGGGGCATGTACATGCGAATTGAGAGCATCCCGGGGGCATCAAAACCACGAAGGCGACTTTCTCGCGATTTTGCAGACATGACCCCGATCTCAAATCATATAAACATTTTTAATTGATTTTTGTTTTTATAAATGGTTAAATAAACAAAATATTAATTCTCTCCGCTTTTTCACAGACTTTCGCAAGACGTGTGATGAAGTAAATTCCCATAAGAAACATTACAAATAAGATTGAACCATTTATAAAAACAAAAATAATAATAATTTTTTTTTATCTGATATGATTTGAGGTCGGGGACATGTCCGCAAAATCGCAAGAAAGTCGCCTTCGCAGTTTTTATGCCCCCGGGATGCTCTCAATTCGCATGTACATGCCCCGGGTTTACATCGACTCGACGGGATTAAATTGCTCTAAAAGACAATTAAAAATTAATATTTGACCTCTTTGTACCGGAAGTGATTAAGAATTAAATTACGAACACATACATATAAAAAAGGTGGTAAAACCGTTTTCATAAGGTCCTAATAATATACGCCAGTTAAGTAAGATTACCCATACCGATAGGTAGTGGCTTACATGGTCTGTTTGCCATGCAAAACTACCCTTGGTTGATCCCCTACGCGAAGTGCGGAAGTTAGCTGCGTCAAACTAGTAATTTACTTCGCCAGTCGAAGGTAGCGGCTTACATCCAGCTGTGCCGAATGTATTTGTAAGCTGGCACAGCGTAGTGCGGTAGATTATTATATTATCGCTCACACAAGCTGCCAGACGAGTTCTTTTTATATGAAACGATGGTTAGATTCATCAGTTACCGTTACTAAACCTCTGTGTGGATTTTGCACCTCTCATGTGCTCATCTTCGTGTATGTATGACCATCACTGCACGTGCAGAAACCACAGGTGTAAAGTGGGCCACGTGTAGTATGCCAGTCAGAAATTAACTTGCAATAATTTCTGATGCAACATATTTGCAATGGTTTGAAAGTATTGCAATGCATTGCACCAGACTTTTTAGTCAGTGTTTGGTAATTATAGTTTTGCCATAAACTCCGTTTTAATACGGTACTAGAAAGTGTGTCTTCCGATACGCCGCCCAAGAGAAGAAAGACACCCACTTACCACACGTGGCTAGAGAAAGAAATGGGTCACCGCTACGGCGCTACTGCAGCAGCGCCATCTACAATTTTCAATTTTTGTAAACTTGCTCCCCGGTTAACGGGGTAAATCATTGTAAATATGTTGTGCTACAATGCATGGTTGTCTTTCTCCATGTTGTTAAGATTTTTTTTCAAACAATCTTTTGAACAGTTATTTAGCTTGAAATTTAGACGACATCGGACGAGAAGTAAACGAACTACACGATAAAGGCAAAAAATCAATGTGGCGACACCTGACGTCAGTGTATAAGAGTCAGAAGAGACGGTGCGGTTTTTAGCGAGGCTCATCCTCGCAAGCCTGGTCTGTTTGCCATGCAAAACTAGCCCTGGTTGATCCCCTACGCGAAGTGCGGAAGTTAGCTGTGTCAAACTAGTAATTTACTTCGCCAGTCGAGACAGCATCACCCGTGAGAACAGCGCAAATAACCGCCCCAATTTGAAGACGGATAAATGAGAAACTCAGCATAAAAGACCAACAGCAGTTGCTTCTACAAGATCTCTAGTCTATGGCAATGCCCTATAGAGGCTAGAAGAATGGGAAAATACCTGGCAGATGCAGTTTAATCCCAGCAAATGTACAGTCATTCGAATCTTACCTAACAAGTCCAAGAAGGTTATTCAAACTAACTACACTTTGCACAATCTGTATCTTGAGACGAGTTTACACAAATATCTTGGTCTAACCATTACAGACAACCCATCCTGGACCAACCGTATCGAAGCCACGGCAGTAAAATGGAACAGAACAATAGGCTTCTTGATGAGACATTTTCGACAATGTACTCCTCATATAAAGTCTGCAACTTATACCACAATGGTGCGCCCGGCCATTTTAGAATATGCATCATCCATTTGGGACCCACATAAGCAGAAAGATATTCAGAGATTAGAAAGAGCATAACGTCAAGCAGCTAGATGTGTTTTTAATCATTACACAGAAAGGACACCCAGCATGCTGCTACAACTCAAATGGCCCATACTCCAACAGCGAAGATATCACAATAGACTAGGAATGCTCTTTAGAATAATGGACAAGTAGATATTATTCGCTCAAATTACTACCACCATTCTGACCCAAGAACAAGAGGCACTCGACGATTGTATCGGGAACATGTCCCCCCACCCAGTTCTTTATCATTCTTTTTTCTCCCGGACAGTAGCAGACTGGAACCATCTTCCAGCTTCCACCACATCAGCATCCTCACTTAAACACTTATTTAAAAGACTCGGCTTACACATCCTACAGCCACCATCCACAACACCCTGAGGAACACGCCAAAATGCATTTTAAACTAACATAGTGTTAATATGATTGGCGCACAGGCCGCTACAACGTGCATCTCAGGGCTAATAGAAGAATTGTAAAACGACTTCTGGGAATCCCAATATATGATTACCCGTTCGCCCATTAGCACCAGCAGCTGAACGGTATTGTGTATATTCAAATAATTGCTTCTACTTCCTAAACATTACATGTAACACGAGCCACGGTTGGTTGAAATTAGTTTTATTATGACCACCTTATCTGCCAACATCCACTGATCTAGCGAGCGATTTCATAGGCTGAGCTTAAATTCGGAGTTTCGCAAAGTGATCAGTCAGAGGGTACTGCTGGCTGGCACTGACGTAATCAGCAGCAGCGACACCTGGCGCGAGGATAGCGAACCTCAATGGGAAAGGCCTTAGCAAAATATTCTATAGAATATACATATATGCCATAGAGTATACATGTTCTGTAAGATTTTTTTCTGAAGAATTTTCATAAAAAATTGAAATTCTATACATAAAAATTGAAGTTACCATAAATATTCCAGTCACTGACTCATAGCTCTTCTATAGAAAAATGTGTATCGCCACATCATTTTTTATAGAATTCCTACAGAAATGTTATAGATTTTGCATACATTTTTGCTAAGGGTGCAGTTGGAGGATTTTGTTGAGCCTCAAAAGCTGATGGGTACGTGGCTGGTTGATCGAATCCTAGATCCCACCTGCATGGTCATTCCCATGTAATTATTTATGTTGACACCAACATTGGTTATTGGCACAATGAAACAAAATTAAACAAATGCGTTTTTACAAGAATGGTACACATACATGTGTATGTTGACATTTTACATAATTTACACTTGTCATTTTCATTTATAACTGAACACCACCCAATATTGTAGCTATAATCATACATGTTCATATTACACAAACAAATGTCGTGCACATTGACCAAGTTTTGTTCATACTTCCAATTTGTGTATGCAGTTGGCATCAGTCTCACCCAGAATACTAAGAAATTATCATAATGGTTTACGATACAATGTAAGTGCCAAAGTTCTTGGTTGATTTCCAGTTCACCGTAAGGCACTAATGCGAGTCTAGACCTCGGTTAGCAAACCAGACTTAAGAGACAGTCGCAAGAGGTCAGGCAGATGAATAGTGAGTACAAGAGAACTTGTTTGTGGTCGGTCAGAACATTATGGTAAAAACTTTCGATGAGGCAATGAAAAGTGACTTTCAGGTCATCACTATGCAGGGACATCACAGACATCATACCAATGCAAACAAGCGAATGTAAAAACATTTCTTATTTTATTCATGCCATAATCACCAAGTGTAACATACCGTTACAATGATGCTCTTCTAAACAGAAAAATGTAATTGTCTTCAATTTAGTTTTGTAGACGGCATCAGTGTAGACAATACAAGTCTTTTTACAGATTACATTGAAATGCTGTCGTGGACGCCAACTCAACGCGATGCTGACACTCTGTCCTAGCTGGCAACGGAGGTAGCAAGCCAAGTGTTTACCACAACGTACGAAAATATCTTAAAAACAAACTGCACATAAAGCTGTCATGATAACTGACATGAAAGTGCTACATTGCACCTCTATTAAAGCCACAAACAGGCATTTAGTTTTCTTTAAAAAACTGCCGGTGATGCTGGGAATGTGCAAATGACGTGTTTTCGTGTGACTATTTGGCTTGACCACCGAGATCACTTCTGTAGCTTGCAGCGAGTGTTGTAGGCAAGATACCAGACGAGGAATGCGACCGACAAGGCAATGACCTCTGTCTGCATCCACTGTCCAGTGGTGGCACCCTGGAAACAAGACAGTTGTCAATCTCTTGGTTGGAACTATTTAAATACAGAGTAATACAGTGGACCCTTACTATTAAGGTCACCCTCGGGACTCTGACCTGGATGTAGCTAGATGACCATATTAGTGGGACTACTTTCCTTTGTTGTACTGTTATGGAAATAACTTGGGACTGTTGTGACCTTTATCGCAACGTCGCTGTATTACCGTTGAGTGAGGTTTGACTGTATAGAGTTCCTTGAAGGCATCGGATGTTGCCAAAGGTTAAATAAACCTAACCCAATTATGTTCTACACAAGTCGAGGTATGTTATCACATAAATAATACGTTACATTGGGAGCATACACTCGGTGGAGTATCTTAGTTACTTATCCTTCTCACGCTCTAGTTGGACGAGGCCAAGTAGGAGGGGTCCGAGTCATTTGAATTTAACACAATAATCTTTTGACTGTTAATACCTCATCAAGAATAGTTCTGCACAGGTCAATGTGATTATTAATCAGCACCATGAGTATGATTTTTCAGGTTTTTATGAATTTGCCTAATAGCACGTTGACAGGGCTTATAGAAGAGAACCATGAATGAGAAACGCACCTGGTGGATTACATCAATTGTAAAGAGACTCTTGATATTACCCGCATTATCTTCAGTGCTGCGCTGAGCCTGGACAAACAAAAAATAACAAAGTATTAGAAGACAATTATACACATCAAACAGCATTACAAAAAATAATACACAATAAACTCTGAACAATTACAGTAGTACGACTTAAAACAATATGATCAGTAATGGTAAAGATTATATTGATGATGTATTTAGAATAGGAAAAGTTGTAGTTTGGGTGTACATAAAATGACTACTTCACGCATGGAACTCAAAGCTTGGTGTTGCCCAAAGCATAATGTAATGTTGGTCTACAATATTTACCTTCTGTTAAGATTATAAATTGCTGATATTGTGCCACTATTTTTATGACATACTGAAAGTACACATTTACAAGATATAATCTATAAAGCATAATTATAATTGCTTATGGGATGTAAACTATTAGGTTTATGTTGTTTTAAACTTTGCTGCTGCAAAGTTTAAAACAACATAATAAATAAACTGCAGTTAGTTTCAGACACTACTAAACGATAACATTAGACACAAACCTACTACTATCAGAAACAGGTTCTTTCTGGGAAAATTCTTGCATCAGATTCTGGGTTCACTATTTTTGCTGGATCCCTCCAGGTCCCAAATTGAACCTTACCTTCCTAAGATTGGTGTATCCCTCCTCATCAAAGAACTGCACGGCATACTTTCCTGAAGGCAGCTTCTTGTGTGCCTCACTCCAGCTTACCTGCAAAAAACATCACGTGTTAACTACATTAAACATGCAACTAAACTGTGTCCTAAATTACAGCTAGTTAACTTAGTTAATTACAACCAGAACTTTCAAAACGGGAAAAGTAACTGGAATATAACAAGGTAAATTTGAAGACTAGGATCTTATCCAACTACATGCAGCAAACTGCTATAAATCCCACTACACACTGTCACTGAAATTGCGATTCTCATGTGTGTAGTACATAGTTAAAGATATAACCCGAAGCTAGGTTGCTGAACAATTCTTAGCATGACACACAAAAAACTATATGGTATGAACACTAAACAAATTACAAGGACAATACTAGTTGTTAGATTCTTCTTTAGATTTATGATAGCTTCCGTTCGAGCCGTCTGTTTGCTCTCTACCTGGTAGCGGTTGGTCTCTTGCACACGGCTCACTGGGAACGTCTTGCCATTGAAGTCAGCATATAGGTTCAGGTCCTGGGAGAAAACGTTGTTGTTAGCAACACTTCACACATCATAAGATGAAGACCCAACAAAGTCAACATACCGTAAATTTGTGTGTATAATACGCATTTTTTTCATGCGTATTATACATGGTGCTAAGGCTAAACAAAATTTCTCTGACCATGTAACAACCTCTCTAGCCCTAAACTAGCAGCAAGAAATAACAAAGATGAGAGCCCGGATGTCTGATATCGCGAATAACACCAATGAGTGGGAAGAACACCTGTTGTTCCCTGAGCACCAAGGCATTATGATTGGTGTTTCTAAATCACATGAATGATGCTTGCATCATGGGTCGAGTGTCAATAAGTGTGACTCCATGTTTGAATGCAAATGTTTTGAATGTAAATAAAGATGAATGTAGCGCATGTATGCTTCACAGTTAAAAGTACCAGGTTTTCATGTAGCATTTCAGAATAGAACTTGGTGTTAATTTAAAAGTGAAATCAGAACGACACAATGTAAGTAAGATATAATCAGTTGCGCAATTGTCAAGCTACAACACAAGTTACGTAATGCTTACACACTTGTCCCTAGCGAGCGACAAGCCGGCAGCAATATCGTAACTTGTGTAGGTGACATGTTTACGATTCTGAAATGGATTCATGGATTCAAGCAAAATGTCAGAAGCAGGGAAATCGTGGATTGATATCAAAAGTCGGGGTGCCTATTATTCATGGTGATATAGAAATTCTATAAAAAATTAGTAAAAGCCAGGGTGCTTATTATACATGGGGCACATTATACACATAAATTTACGGCATATTTTATCCATACCAGAAAGCAAAGTAAATTTGTATGCTTCATGAAATGTCATTATTCTTTGATAATTGTTTTACAAGATTTTAGAACAGGTCATCAGACCTGATAGACACGGAATGAATACACTTTTATAGCAGTGTGAAAACAATTAATATAAAATAAAAAGTGAATTGTCAAACATGCAGTCACCATTATTTGTACCAAAAAATTACATGTTTGACTCGTGTCTATTTTGATTTTGCATATACATCTTGACACCTTAAAATGTTGATCAACACTGAAGTTAGTTATTTTAACATTCAAAATAAGCAATATTTACACATATTAAGTTAATCTTTTTGTGTCTCAAATGTATGCTTGGATAGTAGTTAAACTGCAATTTTCCACAAGTGTTTTAAATTAAGAATATAAGCTAGTAAAACCAGATCATGTTGTAATGATTGCCCACCTTGAGGTGATTTTTACAGGTAAGAGAGAATTCAATGATGACAGCAGTTTCTGATGTGAGGCTGGCTTCAGACGTCGAGTAAACCTGTGGTGTCACTACTGGAGACAAGCATGTGTCACCTGAAACAAAACACATGCCTTACAATGGGTACCCCTCACATTAGCATAGGTTCGGATTTGTACAACAAAACACAATTTTCAGCATTACATAACTGTTTTATTTATGTGTCAATCTGCATAATATTCAGTATACATAAAGACTATTATACAGGTAATAACGTGTGTCTACTATCATTGGGCTAGGTTTTACACAAATTGAGATATAGTGCTTTGAAAATAGATAAATGTGCGATTTTGACAATTAAAAATATCTAAAAAATAATGTTGGGCTAGGTTGAACAGAAACTGAGATATATCGCACTGAATACAGTAAAGTGTTGTCAAACATAAACAAATCAGACAAGTATGGGTAATTTGGAAAATGCCATTTTATTTACAGAAAAATCTACCCACACTCAAACGTCATGCCGACGGGTCGTAGAATTATTGTGGGAGGAGCAGGTTCTTTTAACATGCACAATATGCAATTATTCACCAGTAATGCTTGGATATGTTATACAAAACGTTGTTAGTTATTACATAAACAAATAATGAATATGACAAAAATTTGTTTTTTAAATCGAATGTGCCGGCTATGCATGCCGCCGTCATGCATCGCGGAAGTCAATCACAAACAGGCTCTGATCTATCGACATTCGAAGGTCGGTGTATCCTCAAATAAAAACTTTTCATTTTTGCACCTATCATTACAAATTTAACGACATCTAATGCTAGCTGTCATCCATCGATCAGACCTCAACTTTTGAAGAAATGAACAAAATAAGGACTGCTTGGCGATAGGTTATCATAGGTACAGTTGATGCGCTCCGCGAAAGTTCGTCGCGAACAGGCTCTGGTCTAATGACTTTCGAAGGTCGGCATGTCATCAAATCAAAACTTATTCATGATTGTGAATTTAACGACGAATCTAATGGTATTGGTCTCCGGGTAATTGGATTAGAATTTTTGAAGATATGGTGAAAGATGACTGCTTGGCAATTGGTAGCTATTAGATGTACTCGTGGGTAAATTTTTTTATGTACAGGTGGGAAATCATCACTTATTGATCAAATAACATTTCCCACCTTAGAAAAAAGTGACCATGTCTTGATATAACATTTGGTGAGGCGCCAAGGTTTTGGGTGATTTGCGGCACTGCAAAAATCTCAGCAAGTCATGTTTCGCGGGTCAGCAAGATACAGCGTTTCATACAGCACTCATGTTGCTCAGGTCTTTAGAATGCCGGTTAGAGCATTTTTATAAAAAGCCTGTACACTTCATAATAATAAAGTTATGGAACTGAAGTTTGGTGCATAAACAAACAATATGTAGAACTTATATATAAAATAATATGAATTAATTAACATCCCATTATCTGCACATCACAATCCTCGCATTTCAAGGGGCCCTGTCAGTTACAACAGTATCAGCACCCCCTGGAAGATCGCCTTGTGAAATGCTGAAGTTAAGCTCAGCCAATGATATCATTTGCTAGAGTGTTTGGTTCATTTATTATTCAGCCAACATGTTTGCTTATATAACATGTACTGTTTGGGAAGTAATAATAATGATAATAATAAGATAACTTCTATTGCGCTTAAATCCTTGGAAACCAAGCTCAGAGGAGCATAAAAACAAAAGGATTGGTTACTCTCAAAATCCATAAGCAGTATTCCAGTTGTCAACAGATGGGTCGAGGCGCTAGGGAGCTACGGTGGATAAGCAAGGTTGTAAAGATAAGTTTTTAAATTACAACAGAATTTTTAAATATTTTGAACTGATGTAATACTAAGAGGGAACATATTCCAATGAGTTGGTAGAAGTAATTATCTGAATACACAATACCGCTTCTACAAAAGACGGATTGAAAAGTGACAGAATGTATAAGTATTGATATGAAGTTTTTGCTCAAAAAAGTCAACGCTAGCCTGCTCTGGCTAGGATCATGTCAGCTTGAAGGCGCTCACTCAGCTGGCCTGGACCAATCCACTATTGATAAACGGGGGTGTGAGGTTGTGAATAGCTTTGGGAATGGGGACTGTGTGAATGAATGGGGGTCTAGTTGACATGGCTTTGATTAAATATTGATGTTTCAGTGCCGTTGGAATTTTGAGTTGGACTCGAAGTCGGCCAGTCTCTGAAGACTTGTAAAATATGTGAATAAAATGTTTTTTTGGGTGGGTGGACACGTAACTAATTATACTAGTTATAGAGCTACCGGGTTGTCGATCACACGTAACTAATAGCAGTCATTATATTACTATTCATAAACAACATGTCTGTATGTGGCTCTGAAAAGAACCTTTATTGTTGTCGGGTGTCGTTTATACGTGATACTGCAATGCGATGTGGGCACAGATGTTGCGGAAGGCTGCACTGGCGTCTGTCCCAAACCTATCTCGCCACATCCTCTCGTCGAGGTAGCTTGGAAGCTGTTCTGATGAAACCCCATTTCATAATTCATTCCCTTAAATTTCTGTTTTGCCTTGGCCCAGTAGCTTTCAATGGATTGAGTGTGGACGCCCGTGGCTGGATCAGTGAAATTCTTGCTGTGGTTGACTGTGGCATAGGTGTAGTTGTTGTGCTGACTCAGTTGTTGGTAGGCCCACTGGTCGCTGCGGATGATCGATCGACTGACTGTGATGGTGCCGTGGTTGTTTAATTTTTTTCTGAGTTTCTTATAAAAAACTGATTTAAGATATACAGAGCTAAATAACGAAGTCCCTATGTGTCCACAATATCTTTGACTAATTTCACAGTAGGTTATCGTCGTTACTTAGTAACAATTATTAACATTTGCCACGTGTACGGCACCACAACGACACGCGTCGCTGTCTTCCACATCACAGCAAATGTCCGATACAGGTTGCGAGATGCGACACATTTTTTAACAATTCATTGGCAGATTAATTTTATTAACAATCTGCCATCAGTATGACAAATATTGGTGGAATAGAAATTCAGAAAAATTACCTGTGCAAAATATCGGAAATGTGGTTAATACCGCAACAAAAGAGACCAAAACAATCGAATCCATTTCTGGGATTTTGTCGTTACCGGAAAGAGAGATTAATATTTCTACCTCCACAGGAGAACGTCGTAGTTCTATGTGCTGATACTCAACGCTAGTTATACGGAACTGTCACGGACTATAGCTCGACATTATAAACTACTTTTACATTAACTTTTTTACATTTTGAATTTGTATAGCACCCGTATCCACTTAAAATAACATGTTATTGGACGCTTAATTTACATAAACCTGCAAAATGTGAATATCATCGTGGGAGATTCTGTACTACTGTAAAATAAAAGGAGTTAGGGTTAACCATTAGTGCTGATATGAAGGTTTCAGAGCAGTGCGGAATTGCAGCGTCAACGGGAAATCAAATAATTGGATTAATTAGGCGAAATATAGCGTATAAGGAAAAACACCTAATAATACCGCTATACAAAACAATAGTGAGGCCTCATTTAGAATATTGTATACAAGCATGGAGGCCATATCGCAAGAAGGACATATATATATGCTAGAAAGAGTACAGAGGAAAGCGACTAAAATTATACCAAAACTTAGGGATCTTAGTTATGAAATTCGCCTAAAGAAATCCGGTTTAACAACACTAGATACCAGGAGATTGAGAGGAGATCAGATAGAAGTGTTTAAAATAATAAATGGTTATGAAAATATTGATAGAAATATTTTTTCTCAGTTAAGAAATATAGAAGGACTATAGAGGACATGAACTTACATTAGCAAAGGAGCAGTGTAGATTAGATATAAGAAAGTTCTCATTTTCACAAAGGACTGTAAATGAATGGAACAGATTATCTGCTGATTGTGTGGGTGCTAGCAGCGTGAATATGTTTAAAAATAAAATCGACACATACCTCAAAAGGGCGGGATACACATAGATAAAAAGTATTGGACTCTCGATAAGCCAAAGGGCGTCATTGTCCATATGCCACCTAAGAGTTAATTTTCTGGGTGGTAATCTTGTTAAATCTGGTTAAATAATAAGAAAATATATATTAATGTGTACGCAGTTTCATATAATAATAATTTAAGCATTTATTATGCGCCGTGTACCCCAATAAAATACATGCTCAAAGGCGCTACAAAAGTAAAATATAGGTCATGATAAATTGATATACTAAAATATAGTATATATTAAAAACAATTAAGTAGGCTAACATACAATATAAAATAAAGCAAATTAAGAAGTTAATAATAACTAATCATTAAATGCCATTCAGCAGAATCGGCTGTAAAATAAGTTAAATGTGAATATAGTTTGAATTAAAACGAATTAAATGAGCTAAAATACATTATGTATAAACCAGTTAATACGTTAATAAATGTCAGCAGCAGCATCGGTGATATTACAAATAATGCATCAAAGGCCCATCGAAAAATATGTGTGTTTAGCACTGCCTTGAACGCATCAATGGTTGTTGCGTTTCGCACTGCAGTGGGCAAGGCGTTCCACAATATTGGGCCAGCCACAGAGAAAGAGCGACGTCTACAATATTCAACATTACATCGATCGTGGAACACTTAGTAATGATGATGATGGCCGGTTTTATTATTATTATTTTATTATTATTATAGAAAACTATGATACAACCCATTCAATGGTACGTATATTCTGAGTTCCTCCATGTTTAAAATAAAAATTTCAAGCGAGTCAACACGTACCACCCTGCTAAAAATTTAGTACAGTTTACTGTGGTAAACTATGATAAATCCATAGTAAATCATGATAAGTTATAGCTAAAAAAATTACTACGGTTTACTAAAGTAAATTTACTATAGTTTACTATATTAAACACTATAGTAAACTACAGCTGTCCAGTGTTTTTGCGGAATATTTTATCATGTTTATTATAGTAAATACTTCATTTTACTCTGATGAATATATCACGTTTTGTCATGGTTTACTACAGTAAATACCATATATTACTATGATTTACTGTGGTGAAAGCTTGGTAAAATGCAATATACCATGGCTTTCTATAATTCACCATGAATTACTCTGGGTATATCACGGTTTATTATAATCAACATTAGTACATTTTAGCAGGGGATCTGTTCAATCGAACATCATCTCGATTTTTTGGGGAAGCATTCAGCTCCGTTGCAATTACTGCACAGACTATATGTTCATACACAAATATCCACCTCTGTGTATAGCCTGATACTCATTCATACAACTGAATTAACTGAATATAAGCGAAGTTTTACCATGTCATAAGTTTTGTATGAGCTTATGACAATTTAATCGTAACTGAATAGTTAGCTTGTCAATGATTGTTAACCCAAATTCCAGGTAAACGATGGTACCAGAGTGCTGTTTGCTCACGTCACAATCCAAATTATGCGCGTGACCTCCGACAACCTTTGACATGCCGACGATGTTGATAAGGGTTATATATGAGAATCACATTACTAATGCTGCATGACATCTAAATAAATCAAACATTCCCGCATGCAGTTGTAATAAACCTTTACAATTTTGTCTTCGGCTTTTTCATAAAGAAACATTTTTGTGGCCAGAATTTCAAGGAAACATACCTTGTAATGTCTGAATAAACCACGTGCTTTTTGATGGCTTCACGAAGTATGCTAGGCAATCAGGTCACGTGAAGGATAGGTCAATTAAAATTAATGGTATGCCAAAAAAATCAATCGCGGACTGTATCAGTAACTTGACTACCAAGTGGCCAATTAATACACTAAAATAAACTGTCATCATTTAATTACTGTAAGTCGGCTGCGAAAAAATCAGATGTGTAGATCTTGCGTTCACAAAGTGTTACACAAACACACACACGATAAAAAATAAAGGCAGTAGTTTTCATTTTTAAGAAGAATGGGTATCTTGTTTGAAGTGTTAATTAACATTCCTGGCGAAAAGAAAGAGTTCAGTGCTTCCGTACAGTTAGTGTTAATTGTTGCCTAGTTGCTACATAACAGAGCACCTGCACCTGCGTTTACGAGCCCGAGTTCACACCATTAACAACAGATCGGTTTCTGTTGGAAGCAATCACTCTGATGTATACATTGTGACTATCATTCGCGCATGTACAACCTGTACACTGAGGTCGGCACTGGGCGTTGTGGTCGGCGAGTTGCTACAACTAACGTCGCACTTCACGTCGGTCTTCAGGATTCGACAACAGGGACCACAACGATCCATCACATTCTAGCTGCAAATGGACACACCACCACCTAGTCGCACGGGATTACAGAGAACTGCAAACAAGGTCGCAACTGTCACCGCACAAGCAACCATGGACGACTTACACAGGAGAAGGCGCAAAACAAAAGAGACAAACACTCTGCATGGTCTGCCAGAAGATGCTCCGATTAACATAAGCGTTGATGTTCGGTACAACTCCACACTGCGGCCTCACGTGACAGTGATCGAGCAATACTTCAAGGACTGATTGAAATGCGTCTTGGCAATGCCGCACTTCAAATGACACGACGCAGACTAACAACCAATCCAAATGAATACGCAAACAGAGCGTATTCCGCGTAGATACATAAGAACATTAAATTCAGTCGAAATGCACTGGGACGTGTGTGTTCAGCTAGCGATCGCCTAAACTACTGTGCTGGAGATTCAATGCTACGAAAATTGGAAAATGTGCATTGTCCCATTACGAAGGGCGGAAGAGTTGCTCGCGCTGTTAAACGGATCCAGCAAGATGTAGTTTACCAACAACAATATGTTAGGCGGCCATCGGTGCGCCTACACAAACGATCCACCAAGTCAAAGAGGATGAAAGACTACTTTAAGGCGAAACGACAGAGATCCCAAGACTACATATACAGAAAGAGTCAACTTGATCCCAAACCAACAAGTCATACAGTGACACCATCTGCCTGCCGACATTCATGCGAACACATTCAGACTACGAGCACCACGGACATCTTGAGTACCATGATCAATCGACACGATGGAATGCTACATCAGTGACAGCAGGGGCTGACTGATGTTGACGTATATCAGTGACCAGTCATAACGATCATACTTCGGAAAAGTTCATCGTACACGAACTCCTAAAAAATGTAAGTGCACACCATTTTTAATGGATTTAATTTTAAATCTAACATGCATGCAGGGTAAATGCCATGACCACGACATTCGCCTGATTTCACGCAAACAATTCTTTCATTGTTGACACGGTGTGGTTCAATGTTGACACGTGTGGCTGTCACACAGATACCATTGCGGCAGATATGTGAAACATCTAGATTCGCTTTTATAAAAAATTTCTCATATGGTTCAGCATGTAGCTTAACCGGTGTGCCGTGATGGTAGGTCTATTGCCTCATCTAAACTTGCAGTTAACTGCTCCGTATTTCACTTTTGTGCAGCCTGCCCGCAATATACGTTTATTGTTTTTTGAAATGCACACATTTTCATTAATTTTATCTGAATATTTTTCATAAAATATGTCGTCCATGATGCCTCACTTTGTAGAGTGTTTCCATTGCTAGGGACTTCAATTGGGGTCAGCACACTGTTAGTTGTCCCATTGGCGATCGTGTTAACGTTTTGTCTGATTATAAGAAAACGTAACCTACACACTTTTTTAAACTTCTCACCTACTGTTATTATCGTCTTATTGACATGCTGGTCGAATTTGGTCAAAATCTAATATTGCTAGCTCTCGTAAAATGCCTGTATGTGTGACATCCGTCAATATTTACGAATGGTTGCAGGTAGTAATCTGGCTAAAGGGTCAACTAGCCAAATTGCTGCCAAATACTCTTCCGCTGGAAATCTGACTACTCAAATGCACTTATGTCAGAGCAGGTGAATTTTGTTAAAAAAAAAGTTATTTCGCAAAAATACACTGCACCTTTTCTTAAAGAAATAGTGAATGTCGAAAAGACGTGGAACGACATTAAAGGAGTACTGCAAACCACGATCGTGAAGAGAGTCCAGTCTAATCTGTCAGCCGCTAGATACAGCCATCCCTGGATTACTACTGACATCAGAAGAGCGATCAGGAGGAAGCAGAGAGCTCACACTAAGGCGAGGAAGACCAAGAAAAAGAGAGACATCTACATAATTCGTTCAGCAAACAAGACCTACATGGAAACCACTGTCAACGAAGCATGCAACTCCTAAGAGGTTTTGGAGCTTTATCAACAGCAGAGGAAAAGAGGCCTCGGAAGTTCCCCCGCTCAAGAATAAGGATGGTTTCCTGAGAAGCGACAGTTCCATCAAAGCGGAGATACTGAATGAGCAATTCAAGTCTGTTTTTACCAACAAAGATTTGACCAGCAGGCCAGACAAAGGAAATTCAGCCCCTTAGAGTCGATGCAGAACACCATTATTGAACCCAGAGGAGTGAACAAGCTACTGAAGAACCTGAAGACCGATAAGGCAACAGGTCCAGACTCCATCGCAACCTTTATACTCAAGACCGCAGCCAACATGATAACTCCTGTCTTCACAAAACTGTTCCAGTTTTCGCCTGGCACAGGTGAAGTTCCCAATGACTGGAGGAAGGCATGAATTATACCCATATACAAAAAAGGGGAGAAACACCAAGCAAGCAACTACTGCCCAGTGTCACTCACGTCCATCACTTGCAAGGTGCTGGAGCACATTGTCCATAGTAGCTGTAGTGTTATGCTATCGCGCTCCTACCTCTACATTCGGGACTTCGTTGAATACAGCCAATTTCTATATACACGTCTTCTTGCTTTATCTAATATTCACGTCTTTTACGTGTTATACTAAATCAGTAGTAACACCGCATGGTGTCAGAATTTTAAGATGAATACGGTGATGTTGTTGCATAAGTAATTTTGCATACATCTACCGCGAGGTACGTTATTTTTGCTTTTTTGACCCAGTCATGGCCCAAACATTCCAAATCGCCCCGCCTGATGTTTACTGCTTCGTCAAACCTAATGAATGGCCTAAATGGATTCGACGGTTTGAGCTCTTTCGTTCAGCGTCAGCCCTGGACGAGAAAGCCGAGACAGTTCAAGTTAACGCATTTATCTACGCGATGGGTGACGAGGCGGACGATATCATGGCAGGCTTCAGCTTGACAGATGGGCAACGGAATGTGTATGCGGTCGTCAAAGGCAAGTTTGATGCGCACTTCGTAGTTCGACGCAATGCGATTTTCGAGCGGACTAAGTTCAACCGACGTTCCCAAGAGGAGGGCGAGACGGTTGACAGTTTCATCACTGCATTGTTCTGCCAGGCGGAGCTTTGTGAGTACGGCGCGCTCAATGATGGAATGAAGGCAATCGACATGGCACGCCAGAACGAGGCTGCAAAGAAAGAGCAGGCCCTGTTGAGGAACAACTTTGCGGCGAAGACAGGCGGCAATGTTGACTTTGTGCGGACGAGAAAGTCGTACAAACAGAGCCAGTCGAAACAGAAGATGAAAGCTCAGCCTCAATCAACTTCGACCCGGAAGCGTGACTGATTCCGGCTTATCAGAAGTCAGTGTGCCCAGCGTGTGATGCAGTATGCTTCAAGTGTAAGAAAGTCGGACATTTTGAGGCTGTATGAGGGTCAGCGAGATATGTAGACGTAGTCACTAAGCACGCTGAGTCCGAGTTCGCTTTTCTCGGCGAAGTGACGAAGGGCGGCGACCAACCGTGGACGTCCACCATTGTTTTGGAGGCAATGGACACTCGCCTTCGCACGAACGTTTGCTTCAAGTTGGACACTGAGGCCGACGTTACTGTGATCTCTGCCAACGACTACAAGAAAGCAGGTAGTCCGCGACTCGACAGGTCGACTAGAACACTTGTAGGCGCGAACGACGGAGTTCTACAAACCATGGGCAAATTCAGTGGCAAGCTGTCACGAAACGGTGTCGTCATTCACGAAGACGTGTACGTCGTCAATGGCCCGACGAGGTCACTGCTCAGTCAGGAAGTGTGCGAGTCTCTTGATATTGTCAATCGTGTCGCTGTTGACTCGGTCGACGCAGCAGACATCTACAGACGCGACATCCCGAAGCTATATGGAGGCCTAGGGAAGATGAATGGCGACTACGAAATCAAGCTACGGTCTGACGCGAAGCCGTTCGCGTTGACTACCCCGAGACGAGTCTCGACACCGTTGCTTGGGGTCGTCAGAAGGAATTTAAGAGAATGGACAATCTTGACGTCATCCGCAGGATCGAAAGCCCGACGGACTGGCGTGCTGGCATGGTTGTAGTGGCGAAACCGAAAGCTGCCCCTTCTTCGGACGTTGAGGGGCAAAGGGAGACACACAAAGTTCGCATTTGTGTCGACCTAACGAAGTTGAACAAGAGCGCAAGGAGGGAGAAACACGACCTTCCTTCGGTCGATCAGACACTCGGTAGGCTGGCGGGCGCGAACGTCTTCACTAAGTTGGATGCCAACTCAGGCTTCTGGCAGATCCCTCTAGCCCAGTCTTCGCAAGAATTGACATCCATTACTCCTTTCGGAAGATATTGCTTCAAGAGGCTGCCTTTCAGAATCACTTCGGCTCACGAGTACTACCAGAAGCGGATGAGTGGCATTCTCGATGACTTTGAACTTTGATAAGTGCGACTTTACCAAGTCGAGCATCTCGTATCTTGGTCACATTGTGTCAGCTGACATGGGGTGAGAGATAACAGCGAGCGTTTGTGCTGGCTATGTACGACCCACACAGAGCGACGACTGTGTCCGCAGATGCGTCATCATTTGGTCTGTGGACGGGGTTACTGCAGAGTGACGACGGCGCGATGCGACCCGTGGCGTACGCGTCGAGTTCGATGACGCCAACGGAACAGCGCTACTCACAGATTGAGAAGGATGCGACTACGTGAGCTCTTGCGGGATTTACGGACTACATCTACGGAATTTAGTTCCACGTCGAGACCGACCACCGACCTCTGGTGTCACTTCTTAGCACAAAGAAGAATCTAGATGAACTTTCACCACGCATACAGCGATTCCGTATGCGACTGATGCGGTACGCGTACACGATCAGTCATGTGGCCGGCAAGAACCTCTACACTGCAGATGCGTTGTCGCGCGCTCCACTAGTGCGACCACTGACGGAGGCGGAGTCGCGATTCACAGACGAAGTATCAGCTCATGCGAGCCTGGTGGTGAGTGAGATACCGGCAGCCGAGATGCGTCTGGCCGAGATTAGAGCTAGACAGTAAGACTATGAGGTGTGTCGCCAGGTGTTGCGACATTGCCTAGAGGGTTGGCCAAGCCATCCATCGTTGCCATCGTCTTTGCGACCGTATTGGCAAGTCCAGAGTGAACTGACAATTCAAAACTGTCTGCTACTGAAAGGGGTACGGCTCGTCATACCGGCGTCGATGTGGTTGACTATGTTAGATAAGCTACACGAGGGCCATCAATGTGTGGTCAAGTGTCGCTCGCGGGCCCAGTCATCGGTCTGGTGGCCCGGACTCAGTAGGCAGCTTGAGGAGCTTGTCAAGAACTGTACTACGTGTGCGATGGAGCGTAGCAACACAGTCGAGCCGATGATTGCGTCAGAGCCGAATCTTCGACCTTGGCAGAAAGTCGGCACCGACATGTTTTATTTCAAGAAGGCGACGTATATACTTGTGGTTGACTATTACTCGAGTTTTGTTGAGATAGCGAGGCTAGACGACACGGGCGCGTCTGATGTGATTCTCAACCTGCGGTCAATCTTCGCGCGGCATGGCGTTCCGGAGACGGTTGTTTCTGATAACGGCCCGCAGTATGTGGCACACGAGTTTGCGCGTTTCGCGGAGAGAGCAAGGTTTGTACACATTACCAGCAGCCCTCGTTTCCCGCAGAGTAACGGAAAGTCAGAACGAGCGGTTCAGACGGTAAAGAACTTACTGCGAAAGTCAACGGATCCGCACGGCGCCTTGTTGGCGTATCGTACGACAACATTTGAATGCGGCTATTCGCCAGCAGAGCTGTTGATGGGTACGCAGCTACGTACTTCGATCCCAGCGTTAGCGTCGACACTGCAACCTCGCTGGCAGGAATCGAGACAGCTAAAACGACGACAGACCGATGCGTACGGTCGTCATCACCGTGCGCGACCTCTGATTCCCCTGCACGTCGGCGATCCAGTGTGGGTGCAGTACACGAGAACGGGGGGGGGGGGGGGGGCGGGGGTCAGTGGTAGGCCATTCAGGCTCACCTCGCTCGTACCTGATTCAGACGCCGACATCTTGTCTGCGTAGAAATCGGCGGCATCTTGTGCCGACGCCGAACGAACACCCCCTCTGTGCCGAGCGAGCGACTACGGAGACCGCTGAATCGAGCACGAACGACGACGAGACGCGGCCACGTTCGTCTTCACACGAGAGACAGCAACGTTCGGCATCGCAGCCGAGACAGGCTTCACCAAGCGTGGTGCGCTCTTCTGCGGCTCCACCTATGACGACCGTGACGCGATCGGGGCGGACATCCGTTTCACCATAGAGACTCGATCTGTGAACTTTAGACCAAGTCTCAATAAAGGGCAGAATAATCCCTTGATACGTGTTTGTGATAAGTGGTTGTCTACCATCTACCATCATATGGAGTAGAGTTGTCTTCGTATCTTTAAAGGACTCGAAAGGGAGATGTAGTGTTATACTATCGCGCTCCTACCTATACATCCGGGACTTCGTTGAATACAGCCATTTTCTGTTTACACGTGTCTTCTTTCTTGATCTAAAAGCCATGTCTTTTTACATTTATACTAAATCACTAGTAACACCACAATAGCATCATCAAGCATTTCAACAAGAACAAGGTACTCTGCAACAGTCAACACGGATTTCGAAGCAGGCGCTCCTGCGAGTCCCAGCTTGTAGTCACCGTTCACGAGATTGCCAGCAAGCTTGCTGCGGGTGAACAAGTAGATATCATTTTACTTGACTTCAGCGAGGCGTTTGACAAGGTGCCTCACGGTCGCCTTCTTCACAAGCTCAGCTACTATGGCATTCGGGAAAATACCTTCCAGTGGATTAAATCGTTCTTGTCCGATAGAACGCAGGTGGCCCTGCTAGATGGAATACAGTCCACCCAGGCGGACGTCACGTCGGGGGTGCCCCATGGCACCCTCCTAGGACCTCTCCTCTTCCTGTCGTACATTAATGATCTGCCATATGTCGTATGCTCCTCGCATACCAAGCTGTTCGCAGATGACTGCCTCCTCTTTAAGAGCATCACCACTGACAGAGACCAGCAGGCCCTCCAGTCGGATCTGTCATCACTGGAGAAGGACTGGCAGATGGAATGTAATCCATGAAAGTGCACAACCATCAGAATCATACCGAAGAAAACCAAACTGTACCGAGAAACCTAATACACTATCCATAACATAATGCTAGAAACATCCGAAGCAAGTAGATACCTGGGTTTCACAATCACCAACAACCTGACATGGTCAAGACATACAGCGTCAACAGCAGGGAAAGCGGAGTCCTCGGTTTCCTGTGACGAAACATGAACGACTCCTGAACCAAAGTCAAGGCCATTTTCTACACCACCATGGTAATTAAGGCCCATTATGGAACATGCTTCTGTTGCTTGGGAGCCCCACCCACAGAAAGACATAAATCAACTAGAGGCAGTGCAGGGACGAGCAGCCAGTTTCTTTTGTGGCGAATACAAAGACAGAACACCAGGGTGTATCAAAAACATGCTGAAGGTGCTGCACTGAGAAATGTTAAGCCTTGAAGCGAGGATAAAGGACAACCGCTTTAGTCTCCTTCACAAAATCAGCACCGGCGCGTTGACATCATCATAGACCAATACCTCCAAAGGAGTTACCCCAGAACTCGAGGAGACCAGCGTTTTCGTCAAGCGAGGGCAGACCACCCAGTCCTTTAATTACCACTCCTTCTTCCCTATGTAGAGAATTTAGAATGATAACGCACAAAGTATCAATCTTCTTAATTGCTGAATGTTGTACAGGCTCCGAAAAGCCAATTTATAGGCAAATGACTACAGCTGAGGTGGGGGATTTGTTTACATTTGAGGCCATCTGGTTTTGGGGAGGCAAGAGCCCTATACAGAGGGCCTTTGTTCACAAGGTTACTATAAGTTCACTGGCACCTTGGCAAGATTTCTAGAGACCCGTAGACTTTGGGAATGACATAACTAAAGGGTCAGCGTCTCACCCAAGGCTATGGTTTTAGCAGTATAAGTAAGGGGGATTTGTGGATAATTGGGGCGACTACTGGGGCACACTGCCGGAGGAACGTTTCTCGTGAAGCACTGTCACCGAGCGCCCTGCGAGAAGTACTCAGACTCTCGCAGTACAATCAGTTATTCGCAGACTCGGTGAGTAACTCGGTTGCTGTATATAAGCCGCCGCCGTCTGACTTATCGTTCTGACACCTAGAATTCGGTTGCTGTATATAGGCCGCCGCCGTCTGAACCTATTGTTCTGACCTTTATAACTGGGTAGTATTTAGCAGACATAGCCGTATACTGTGTATTAGATCTTGTATTGGTAGGGTTTTCCGCATATAATAAACTGTGAAAACGTATAACCTGACTTATCATTAGTACGACTGAGTGGGTGAACGTGTGCCCGTATACGCTTCCCTGCCGACCGCTCGACGCAAACGCTACACCTACAACACTCAGAGAGTGGACTAGGCTCCCCACAAGCCACCATGCACCTGCCCAGTAGTTTTCAAGACTGGCCTTGGTGGCCTCAACATCCGTCACCAGAAATTATGTAATAATAATGACGACAATACTGCGGAAATTAAACTGGCTGCCTGTTAGGAGGCATATTGTCATTGAGTTTAAAATACCCGTCTTTGACTTTGTGCACAGCGGCACTATTACACCAATACACAGCAGCCACCAGATAACTTCTTGCTGAGACATCCAAGTACATCGTACATAATTTTAACTTTCCAGTGCTCCATACAACACCTTTTTAACATTTAAACTATTTTAAGAGCGCACACACCGCCCCCCCAAAGCGCGTAAGCTTCTATCGTTGGACTTTTATTTAACGCCCGGAAAGGGCCCCGTCCAGTATTTGGAAGAAGAAGAACCGTGCAATCCTACTTCTGACCAGCATTTGGCATAAGGAACATCGCATACATAGAACAGTTTGCTAAGTCCTAACGGGTTACTTAAAGCATTATCTTATCTTACCTGATTAAAACTGTTATAAAAGTACTTGAAAGGAATAATCAGCGTCGTTTTAGTGTATGGTCTTTGTACAACAATTTCAGTAAGTTTTTCAATCATTTACACCGAGCTGTCATATTTGATAATTATATGACGTTGACGCGCGCGTAACACAAAAATTAATAAAAGGAAACATAAATTTAAAAAGAGGGGAGGGGCAACCTGTTTTCAGGTAACCTAACCAGACCAATTCGGCAACCGGCGGGAAAATCTTGGGACTGGATTGAGATTTAGCGTTGCAGGAAAAATCGGAAAAGCAGTGGAAATAGTAATCACTTAAGTCTAATTTTGCGTCAGTATTATTCATAAACTACCTGTAGACACATTAAGAAACGGTTATAACTAAAAGTTAGTTAGAGAAAGTAGTTTAGACTACCTTAGCTTTCGTGAGCGATAGTAGTCTTGGAAGGTTTGTTGATAAATCGTAGTGTTACGTCCATTCGCTAGGGGGAACATAGGCTAGCGTACGTATGCGTAGGATAGTTGGGCAAAATCCAGCACGGCTGCCCCGTTCACGGTTGTGTATAAGCATATTAAATTATCAATAGCTTAAAATTATAATTAGTCCAGGTACAGTGATAAAGTAATACAAATAAAAAATTTACGATACGCTGTAAAACGTTAAAACTGTACAGAATGTTCCCCTACGTAAATTATTTTAAGTAAATATTTACAGATTAAACTGCATTCATTAAACGTATTATTAAATATGTGAAATATGAAAAACACTAATACCATCAATACTACAATGAAAATAAATAAGATAATATGACAATTAGATAATGTGTGTGTTAAAAGTTATGAAATTTAAACAATCCAACGCCGAGCTACAAAACTAGTGCCATAATTGAAAGACAAGCCATACGAAGACTGTCTGAAGGCACTTAATCTACCATCACTCCATCACAGAAGACGACGAGGCGACATGATACAAGAATACAAGATAAAACACCAAATTGATCGTGTGGATCAAACCCTTCTTCACTGCCTCTACGACGTTGAACACCAGGGGGTACAGTCAAAAATTATTCAAGAAAAGAGCAAACACTCGGCTAAGAAAAAATCCTTCAGTTCCAGAATTGTAGACGACTGGAACTCACTACCTGAAAACGTCATCGTAGCCCTTCTCTAAACTGCTTCAAAAATAGACTTGACAAGCACTGGACTAAAGACTGCTATATCTTCCCTTAGGCTTAGAATAAATTATACATCAACAAAACAACACCCAAGTGTGAAAAGAAGATTCAGTTACGCAGTGCAACAGTTTTGACCGGGACAAAAACAGGCAGTAGCCTTCAAGTTCCGTATATGATGATGAAAAGTCCAATGTCAGCTTATGTAAAACCCATTAAGTGGAGAAGAACGATGTCTTTAATTGTTTCTTAAATTGCGGGAGATTGCCGTTGTTGCGCATGTTCATGGGAAGTTTGTTCCACAGAGTGGGGCCAGCACAACCAACTGCACGGCGGCCGAAACGTTCTAAGTTCACTCTAGGAACTTCCAAAAGTAACCCGCTTCCAAAGCATAGGGAAAGGCGTGGTGTGTATTGGTGTAAAAGTGCCGCAGTGCACAAGGACAAGTATCTTAAACTCAATACGCCTCCTAACAGGCAGCCAGTTTAATTTATGCAGTATTGTCGTCATTATAATATTAAAGAAATATGGCACCTTGCAATCGGAATGTCAAGGCAAAGCGACACTTGGTGTGCGGTGACTGCCACGGCTGGATGGATTTTTGTCCGGCTGTGGAAAGTCATGGGCAGGTACTAAGGAAAAGGGATTCACCTTTCAGTGCGTGGGGTGGTGGAAGGTGGAATGTCTGCTGAAGGAGGTAGTTAGGTTGACACGTATTATGAAGGGGATGGAGATAAGAATTAGCAAGAGATGACAGGGAGAAAGTTGGGAATACTGTGAGACTGAAGGAGCGGAGTAGTGGCAAGAAGACTGAGGAAAGGAGACTGAGAGGAGGGAAGGTGATGGGAGGGGAATAAATTGGAGAATTGACAAGAGGAAACATGACAGGCGTGAAGGTGACGGGAGAAAGTGACCATAGAGAAAGAGGGAGGGAAAATGGGACGGGAGAAGAGAGAAGAAAATGCGATGGGTGGAAAGTTGACAGGACGAAAGGAAGTGAGAATAAATGTGATAGAAGAGAAGTCGATAAAAGGGACGATGACAGGGGGAAAGGTGACAAGAGAAAAAGCGACAGGAACGAATAGAACGGAAAAGAATGTGACAGAAGAGAGACAACAGGGGGAAAAGCCAACAACCAGACAGATGCAAACCGGAGAAGGAGTGACTGAGTGGGCAATGGGATTTTGCCAGTAATGGGAGGAAGGGGGCCAACAAATAGAAACTGCAAAAGGATGGCGATCAATGCACTAGTTGAGCAGATGTGTGAAGAATAGGGGTTGGGATTCATAGATTTATGGGGATACTTTGTTGGGAGGGAAGATATGTATGATGGCCTCCATCAAAGTGGAAAGGGGGCAGCAGTTTCCTCAGAGAACCTATTGCGAACAGTTGACAGTGGGACAGGTTGCATTTATTTAAACTAGATGCGTATGAGGATTCACTGAGAAGCCTGAAACTGAAACTGAAATACCACAAATAAATCAGCAACGAACAGCCTGGAAAACTGTTCTGAAGCTGGATATAAATGTGTTTGTTTAAATGCAAGGAGCATTGTAAACAAACGAAGTGAACTGAACATTATGGTAGATGATACTGACCCTCGCATAATAGGTATAGCTGAATCATGGGCCACCACCGATATATCAGATGCCGAATTGGGACTGACTATGTAATGTTTAGGAAAAATAGAATAGGAAGAAGGGAAGGTGGAGTTATTTTATATATTAATGATTGCAACTGCAGAACCCCCAAATTTTGTAATGCTAGTATATAATTCCAGGCCACCTTTTCCACCCATTCTACTTAAACGAAAAAGGTAGAATTTGTGTATATAAATTTATACAGCAATCAGAAGAGAGTTATTCGAATCATTACAAAACTTGCTTAAAAAATAATAGACCATACTCATACCATATGTACAAATACAATACAGCTGTACATTAATAAATGACTAAAATGAGAATAAAATTGTAGTTTGCCTATCTTCGTGTATTTTCATTTTTGCTCGCCTTAAAGCATGTCATTAGAATAGCGTCAAAAAAGTTACAGGAATATGTTGTGAACTCGGTGTTTATATTATAAAATCTATCAATTGATTTTTGCCTGCTATTAACAATAACAGTGTATATATTTTTGATTGTGCTCCTTTGTGATGCAGCACAGCTTCTGTTTCACTAAGAACTCGCAGACAATGCCTGGAACAGTGACTCCGACCAATCCCAAGCTAGAGGCCGTCAGTGATGTTGTTATTGATGGCAGTGGTCGTTTCAAGTACATCCTGTGCAAAATTTATGAAAATAACAACCGCAATGATTTCAAGTACATCGTGCGAGGAACAGCTAGAGCTGAGTACCACTGTGAGTATACCCCGGGTAGCAGGTGTACAAGTAGTAGGGTGGGGAGTATAGCAGATGTACAAGTAGTAGGGTGGGGAGTATAGCAGGTGTACAGGTAGTAGGGTAGGGAGTATAGCAGGTGTACAAGTAGTAGGGTGGGGAGTATAGCAGGTGTACAGGTAGTAGGGTGGGGAGTATAGCAGGTGTACAAGTAGTAGGGTGGGGAGTATAGCAGGTGTACAAGTAGTAGGGTGGGGAGTATAGCAGGTGTACAAGTAGTAGGGTGGGGAGTATAGCAGGTGTACAAGTAGTAGGGTGGGGAGTATAGCAGGTGTACAAGTAGTAGGGTGGGGAGTATAGCAGGTGTACAGGTAGTAGGGTGGGGAGTATAGCAGGTGTACAAGTAGTGGGGTGGGGAGTATAGCAGGTGTACAAGTAGTAGGGTGGGGAGTATAGCAGGTGTACAGGTAGTAGGGTGGGGAGTATAGCAGGTGTACAAGTAGTAGGGTGGGGAGTATAGCAGGCGTACAGGTAGTAGGTTGGGGAGTATAGCAGGTGTACCGGTGGTAGGGTGGGGAGTATAGCAGGTGTACAAGTAGTAGGGTGGGGAGTATAGCAGGTGTACAGGTAGTAGGGTGGGGAGTATAGCAGGTGTACAAGTAATAGGGTGGAGAGTATAGCAAGTGTACAAGTAGTAGGGTGGGGAGTATAGCAGGTGTACAGGTAGTAGGGTGGGGAGTAATTGAAAAAAAACTGTATTTACAAATGGTGGCAACGTGGCACCAAGAAAAATGGAGAGCAAATGTTCAAAGAATGTCTGAAGAGATGCTCCAGTCGCAGCCTCTGTCAAGTGATAGGTGAACTCGGAAGGTTGCAGTACTGAAGTACTAACATCGGGATTAAATAAACTAAGTGTGATACTGTCCGCTAGGGATGACTAACGGGGATAGTTTTACTATTTTTGTAATGATACTCATTTTACTGTAGATTTTCTTTTATATAAGGTAAATAATAATTGTTTAAATTAATTCATATGGTGGCTCCTATGACAGCATCTAATTTTAGTCTTAGTAGGACTAGGAGTCTCCCATTACTATTGTGATAGTGAGTGTCAACTGTTGCAGCAGTATTGCAATAGCATTATGGACTAGTGGATACCTAGGAAACGCAGTTATAAAACCATAATGTCAGAGTGGTGCCATTGCTTACCTTTGATGAAGGTTAATTTCCAAGACAGTGAATATCTGCAGTGGTTGGCAATTGTTGGTTCTAGGTCGGTAAATAAGCAAGATTATGAAATGATATTGAAAAAGCAAGCTTACAAACATTGTTCGTGAGTGGCAGAAGTATTGATCTGTTTAACTATCATTACAATCAATAGTTCAGTGTACTAGTGAGTCATCAATTATAAACTATCGTCACACCAACTATCATGATGCATCAATAGTTCGATGTGTCGTTAGGGATCATCTCAAAACGTTGATGTCAGACGAACTTACTTTAATTTGGCCTGTATTGATCCGAAGCATAAAATATCGATGTCCGACGCCAGACAAAAACTGCCTCCCGAAAGAAATTTCATCTGATATCGGACATCAACATTCTGAGATGATCACTTACACCTTTACTGTTTGATGCTTACGCTTCAGCTGACATCTTCGATGAACTAGATGCCCAGTTGGAAGAACACAGTCTAGTGTGTGAGTGTGAGGGTGGAGGCAAGATCACTCACAATGCTGAGGAGAAGACAATCGAAGTTGGAGGTAAATCACAGGTATGAAGACATACTTGTAACATCACAAATGACACAATATGACAGACAATGCAGTTATGTGCTTGTTTTATTGGTATCTGATGTTTGCAGTCTCACAAAACTTTTTACTCAGTTTACTTTTTGGGTAATGTTGACTGTTTATTTGTAATTTTCTACATGACTTATCCATGATGTAACATGTTGCCAAGCAAAAGGCCATCCCAAATTTGAAGCTAAATACATGGAGCGTTTAGACATTCCATCATATGTTTTGTTTAAATTCTGGCTCCAAATGTATGAGTTTATGATAAAAACAAGGAAACATTTTAGAAGTAACAATTGCATGCAGGAGTGTTTGATCTAGCAAATATCATGCCGTCTTTGTAATGTAATAATATTGCCATTATCAGCATTATTGGCAAAGGCAAAACTTGAATAATAATTTTGTTTGTGATGTAGACAAACCACGACATGGCTGCTCCATCAATTCTATGCTATTTGTACAAAGCTAGATAGACCTCAGAGTAAATGTCAGTGAGTTTAGGGAACCAGAAAGTTGTGCACATTTCTGACATAGCCACATGCTTTTAGGGATATGGCCCAGCAAACCACGAAATCAGTGTTGGTGTTCTGAAGAAGATTTTCAAAGACTACAACAGCATTACTTGGACTGAAGGCTAAGCAGAGTTTATCTTACCAACGACTGAATAGTCGTGTAATGCATGGTGTGTGTGTGCCCTTATTACATGAAATTACACTGATGTAATTGTTTTGTTGGTTTATAGTAGTTTTTGTGTGATACTTCTTTTATCTGTTTACTGACAAATAATAATCATGTACATTATATACAGTTGAGAATAACTCTGTATTATAGCAATGGATTTTTATACCCAATGTGTTTGTTTTTTGTCAAGGACTTTAAGTAACAGTATTTTACATAGATTATCATGAAATGAATAGCATTTCAAGTCACTAGATTTTGCATGGAAACATTGACCATGACATCAGATAATTAGCAACCAAGCAGCTGAAGCCAACAATAAGTTCTCCACTTAACATATGTAGCTCAAGTGTAGGAATCCAAAACGAGGCTGATTGCTATTTTGTGTGTGTGAGGTGTATTTTGGTTGCTATAAATCATAAGAGGAATTGTGAGCTTTTGAAAATACTTAAATGCAGTGTTGTATCCCACGGGGCAGTTAGGATACCTTAATCGGACGTGTTCAATGCATTTTTATGAATGCAAATTTATCCACATTGCGAACATTCTCCTGTGATTACTGAACAACAGTGGTTTCAAAACAATACCCTAATATGTAAAAGCAGTTTAAAATCGGTTTGAATTGTAGTGTATGTTTTCCATTGATTGCTATGAGATTTTGTAAAAAGATTTAATAAGTGTATGTGATTGCACAAACTGATGTGTGCAAATTCAGTAACTACTTGATCCTGTTATGCAGTAAACTCACTTTAATGTGTTATTTTATGCAATGGTTTTTGTATTGCAGTAACATCGAACAATGACACTGTGTTGTTTTATGCAACAGTTGTTGTGTTGCAGTAAGATGAACAAATCTGCAGCGTCTTACACAACTGCAGCTACAATGCAGTGACATGGAACAAAGGCAGTGTTTAAAATTACTGAATATTCTTCAGGATAGTTCTTTTTTCGAATTACAAACTTTCATACGTTTTGAATAACAATGACAGTTTTTGATTTGAATGGCATAGTGTTGTTCTATACAACTGACCTGTCACATGTAATGAAATAGGAGTCTATGGGACAGGTGATCCACTTATATGGTATTGTTTTATATGATGGTTGCGAACTTGCAGCATTCAATAAATGCTGTTCTTTAACTTGGGTGCTTTTATTTGTTAGCTAATACCAGCTATTCAGAACAGATGCAGATAGAGAACATGTTTCTATTGTTCCTAGGTATGTGTGATTGGTTCTCACAATCAAGGCCTGTGAAGACAGCATGTGGGGTGAAATATAAATGATTCAGTGAATACTATTACCACGCCTGGCTTGAGAAGGTGATTCTTGGTAATGGAACAGAGAAGGCCACTTTAAAACTCATTGCAAATCACGTTTGTAAATTGGTTTGTTTATGTACAAATCTGTATTGTGCAAATAGTTTAAGTAATGTGTAGTCAGTTTACTAAAGGAAGGCATATTTGTTAAAATCATCTTTGGTAATTAGATTGGGTAACTTTCAAGTGTGATTAGCGTTGTGTTACAATATAAATAGCCAAACCAGTTTTCAAGTTGTCTGCCTAATACTGACCTGATCAAGTCAAAATTAATATAATAGTTTGTCCAACGGTTTTACCAAAACTAGATAAGAGAAGGGTATAGACAAGTGACCGTAGGCCCTAGAAACATCCTCGCAAGCCAGGGGTGTCATTAATACGTACACTAACCCTGGCAGATCTACGAATTGTATGGAAGATAGTGCAGTCAAACTCATAATTGACTTCACCGTACGACCAGTTAGAACAGTGCAGTCGCCAGTCTGACCCGTGCTCCAATTCCAGGAATCCCAATATAATTACCCATTCGACAATTCTCTCTCAATTTTGGTGAGTGATGTTATTGGCTGAGCGTATCTTCAGAGTTATGCCAGACGATCTGCCAGGGGGTACCGAGACTGATGTAATCAGCAGCGCCCCCTGGCATGCGAGGATGCCTAGAAAGATTCACACAAAAATCGAACTAAAGAACCTTTAACAAATGTGCACAAGGGCATATATTTTGCAAAACATTTTAATAGTAATAAGGCCAGTGACATTTTCAAAGTTCTGTCTCTGATCTTTTAAAGAAATAAATGTAACCAGATAACCTTGCTTGTATGCTGACCATCAACAGTTTGTACTACTCTGTAACCTCAACACTAAGTTTGTTAATTGGCTACTTCAGTGAAAATGTTTGTGCAGTTTAATGAAGACCTACATAACAATCATACTACTTTAATACACCACAACCAAATCGAAATAACTGACTTCATTAAGTTAATTTAATTCACGTCAGCAACATAAAATTTACTAAATTCCTAAGCAAAGAGATTCAAACCTTATCTGAATTAGTTACTAAGTATACATAATGCATTCAAAACAACTGCATTTGATACGGCACCAAAACAAGCTATACATGCCAACTGTAAGTGGTGCAAACATGTATACCTGGTCACAGATATCCTGTAAGGCACACAAAAGATTCCCGCTAGTATGTCGCTGAACTGATGTGCTATTTGCAAGTCGCTTCATAAATGCAGTTAGTACTGCATAACAAATGTACTAAAACTGCATAAAGCCACCAATGTCACCTATGCCCATAAGAGCTGGACTATGCATTCCCATTCACCCCTTATAACCAACTCTTATTGAAGCTATCAACCCAAAAAAAGTTAAACAAAGGTCACAACATTAACCTGAGCTTAATTCGTTACTGACTAACTATACAGAAACAGCTGCACATTTTCTGTACAAACAAGACAATCTTTCTTCAACAAATCAATAACTATATCAACACACATTTGACAGAGAATATCATATCTTTGGTAGAACCATAAATACATTTGTAATTGAGCGATGTCCCAGTTGCTGCATCAACCAATGGGATTCTTTGAACTTTGGCTCAGTTGTTACATCAACCAACCAATGGGTTACACTGCTAACAAATCTTTCAGTTATATCTATGCAAGTTCTCTTGTCAAATATAACCCACTTTGGTGTTTCGCATTACAAATATATGTTATCTTTATTCGTTTAATTAATCAGATTGTAACAATTTTGTCATTGAAACATAATTTTTAGTACAGTTTATAACATCTCGGTTGGATAAAATATTAGAGATCTTCTTGCCGCAATTAAAGATGGATCAATAAATCTTCACCTTTTCACCGGATAATAATTGTATTGGTCACAGGATCTCCCATTGTATAGTTTCTGATGCTACGCGCAGTACAGCAGTAAGGTTCAAACAGGAAGTATAACGTTGTTAATTTAGATGTACTTTGAGTTTGAAAAATAAAGAGAATTTGCATATTATAAATATACAAATCATCTGGTAGTGGTGTATCAGCCAATGAAAATCATTGTACCTTCTTTTTAATTACTAGATCATTTCACATCCTAAATAATTAACATTAATACAAAACTAATGTACACTTGTAAGGGTAGTAGTTGCATATGTGGTTACGTTGTCTATGTGTTCTCTTCAGACATTCGAGATTGTGCCATACTCTAATAGATGGAGCCGGGACCTGTTGTGTAAACCGGAATGGTTTATATCCTCTTTGGCAACAATTTGTAAAATAACCCAGTTAGAACTTAGATGACATCTTAGTGAAATAAAGTAGTTATCAGCAGATTATAATCATTATATGTTACCAACTTAGAGTCTGACGTAGACTGACACATTTCACAGTGGGTTCAGATGTAAGTTTAAATATGCAGGCAAGAACAGTGACTTGAACAAAATCATCACATTTCTAAGTAACCGTTTGCAAACCAATATCCTGTAAAATTGTTGAAGTTGTGCGCAGCATGTGACATTGTTTAGTAAAATGTCCATTACATGTTGCTTGTTTTGGGGAGATCTTTGGTTGAAACATGTTTTTTCTCCTGCATCTTGAAGATACTGTAAAGTATCACGCCTGGAACAGAAACAATATGATCATTGCATTATCTGCTGCACTAAGAACACAGAGAGAGTTCCAATATATATATTTTTAAAATAGGGGTTAGTTGTTAGGGAAGTTTCGCAATGTTAGCAATGTTAAATAATCATTTTACAAGTGAATCATGACACAACAATATGAACAAACATTTTATAATAATGATAGATTTTATTTTAACACCGACACATCTGGGCTTCATGGGTGTGTACAAACATATTAATGCACACCATAAAACATGTAGATATTACACATAATAATAGGGGGCCTAATGACAGTACAGGTAATATGTATGCCGTACAACATGTGAAAAACTATACAAAATGTTCATGTAAATTATTTTAAGACGATGTCTACTGACAAAACTGCATTTATATGTATTGTATGTACATATACATATAATAAATGTATATATAAAATAAATATGAAATAAAATTCTAACACCATCAATATTACAACAAAATTGATATGTCATATTTTTGATTGATTGATTTATTTGATATAAAATGTAAGCGTGTACATTCATAAAATATAAATACAGAGTACATTATAAAAAAGGATGACACAAGAAAGCACTTGTTTCCATTATGGTTCTTGAAATAGTAAGATCATTTGATTACATATCCAATATTTTACTTAGTGTTTAATAGTTCAACATTACACTGTGTGTATGAATTCCAATTTGTCACAAATTCACTGCCAGTGGGGAAGATAAATGGCGGTCTGTCCTCAGACGGATGACTGACCAGATAGTGTCGTGCAGATGCCAACCATCTGGAGTTGGTTGAGCGGATCTTGGAATATGAAGTACCCTCCCAGCAGTACCAGGCCAAACTTGAGGTGTCCAACCATGTTATAGCTTGTTACAAGTCAAAGAAAACTACACTTTGCATTCTTTCCTGCACATTTGTACATCTTAAAAGTACAATGTCTGACTGTTATCCGTAGTGAATACACTTCTTCACAGTCAGACACAGTATCATGAAATGTGCATATCATTATCACCCATGAAAGTTTTCAGAGTATATTTTTAACTGTGGTTAAATAAAAAACACTTGATTAGTTGATTAGACTGTCTCATAATGTCAACTCTCCATCATTTGTATGGAGTCTCCGTCATTCTGACATAATAAAGAAATAATTTATTCAATGGAACAAACATTTATGAAGACACAACTTAATGCACTTACCGTTACAGTTAAGAAGAGCTCAAATAGTTGAATATTCACATAGAAGTTGCTAATTTATTTTAAACTATAATCCATTTTGCTTTATACAAAAGTTGGCTCAGCATGATAATTGTAGCAGTGTTCACTTTGTCCCAGTCCGAGTTCAAATAGGACACACGCCAGTGGGTTCACTTTCAGCACGGCATGACATTGAGATATAAATTACCAGACAGGAACATTATTTCATCATTGAAACAAATGACAGTCGGTATGTAGACATACACTGACAATGTAAGTTGTTTGCTTAGTGTGTTTGCTTTCCCCGATCACTCCTACTTGAAGTCAAGTAAAGTGTTTGAAGATGATTCATTACGACTTGTGTCGTATGGTTGTGTATCCCATCCTAAAAAGATATATCAACCGTATATTTTACCTGTACACAGGCGTAATGACATAATTATTAATTTGTTTCTATAACTACATATTTTATGTTATATTCCTTTATTGTTTGTTTTGATGGATTACACGTGAAGGTGTGTAGCATCCTGTTGCATATGTGTGACGCATCCTGCACGTGACAGTGTCAACTGCCCAATAATAATCTCAGCCGTTTTAGTCATCACAGGTGGACAAGCTTACGTTTTGTAACATGATTTGACAGAAAAAGATCAGACTGCGCCTCTAAAGCATCCTCGTGCACAAGGGGGCGCTGCTGCTTACATCAGTCTCAATACCTCTGCAGATCACATCTCGTTGCCATTCTAGACTAAGTGGTTTGAGTTTCAACCAATTGTGGCTGATGTTACAAGTTATGTTTGGGAAGTAGAAGTAATGATTAAAAATGCACAGCAGCTGCCTCTTGTGAGTGATCGGACTGGTGATTACATTGGAATTTCCCGAAGTTGCCCTTTGATATGGGGCACGAGTGTCTGTAGGTTCTCACGCTTACAGTTGCAACAGGCACAGTCAATTACTCGAACAAAGTACAGATTCAGCAAACGTCCATGCTTTGCGTATACCTGCAAAGGGTGGCATACTTGACTACCACCCCTGGCTTGTGAGGATGCTCTAAAGTCATTGTTGTACTAAGACTGGTGTGGAAAGGATACGTTAGTGGCGAAGTGTTGCCAATTATCCAGAAGATGGAGAGATTGACAAGGAATGCCACTGCTCCGGATAAACATATCATCACCTGTTGAAGAAAAACAGATCATAGATCAATATATCTCAAACACATTAAAACTAAACATTAAAAACATTAAAGCTAGGTACATGTTGTGCTTCACACAGGCAGAACAGTACAGAAATATTATCTTGTAATCTTTATATTCTGTATACTCAAGTTATGTGTAATTGAAATAAATATGTATATGTTTAATTGTGCTTGAAATGTATTTGATATTTTGACAAGTACAACTGTCCCTTATGGCCAGGTTTCCACTATTGACATTTGTAGACAATATGAACTACCAGGGTAGTTGTCATTCGGGACTTTCACAAGTGTCCATTGCAAACAGATTTTCAATATGGATAGGTTTCTGCTAAGGCAGGCTTCACTCAACAAGTACTGAAAAGTACCTGTCCCCAGCCTTCCTTTGCACCTTCGAAAGTGACAGGAAAGTAGCTGACATGCAGGAGCTTAGCACTATTTGCTGCAGTACAACTTACCACAGCTTCTGTAGACCACGCTGAGAAAATGCCGTGATCGCCAAAGACAGGCTCGAAGAATGGAATGAAAAACATGAGGAGAGTGGCAGACATGGGCGCCTGGTAGAAGAGAAGTTGTAAAGAGTTCACCTGGAACTCTTTTTGTTTCTCCGCTACCCACTGGAACAAACAAATTGTGACTGACTCAAATATGTTAAGTAAACCAATATTTCTAGATACAGCAAATGTTAGATTGTGTGCGTACTATGATGACACTAAAAAGGAACCATAGTAAATTGATGAAAGTACTCATACATGGAGTGCTGTGGTGCAGTGGCTAGAGCTTCGGACTCCCAACCAAGAGAACCCGGGTTCGAATCCTGTACTGCCGTGTTGAACCTTGGGCAAGTTCGTCCACTCTACGTTACTTCAGTTCACCCAGCTTTATGAATGAGTACCTGGCTATAGACAGTGGTGGATATTTGTTGATGAACAGTCTATGCACATTAATTGCAGAGTGGCTGGATGCTACCCTGAGAAGTTGAGATGGTGTTCGATTGAACAGGTCTGCCAGGGAGTAAAGTGTAAAGCGCTTTGAGTAGTCCTGAGGACTGGATATTGCGAGATAAGAACTTACCTTTACTTTTTTTAAATATATGCATGTTTGAAGAGCCACCACCATGCACTATGATATAAATATATATATTAATTTTGGGGGCATTGCAGGACTTGAAGTTGCGACTACCTAGTCACATTTGCGTGCACAATATAATGCCTGCGACTAGATAAATTGCTTTCGTCGCAATGTGCGACTGTTTATTTCTTACTGTCCTGCCAGGCAACTGACCACTTAGGCCCTTCTGTTGATATAGGTATTAACAAAAATAGATAAGCAAGCGAAAAATTAATAACTGTCAAACATGTTCCAAAAACACTTTTTTAAACGATTGCTAGTACCATCACGATTCGTCGGATCCCAACAATCTTGATATTGTTTGAAAGTTTTAGTTTTCTGCTATAAAATATAAATGGTTTCCTGATAATCATTCCTAAAATAAACTAAAAACGGACATACAACCGTGCCCATTCTGGTGTCTTAGACACTGCGAACAATGTTGGTTCGTCGATACAGTTCACCAATCTACCGATTGAGGCACCACTGTCTGATTTCATGGTACAAGCTCCACCCACTTTCAAACGGCTGCTAACATGACGTACGCGAAGTAGGCGTGACATCACAATCACATATATCAACCAACGCGACAAATTTTGACCCGTTGGTTGGCGCACGTTATTGTGACGTCATGCCGACATAGAGATATATCGGTTTCGCTGCGATCAAAGCACATCAGTTTCACTGCGGTTTAAAAGTGGGTGGAGCTTATAACATGAAAACAAGAAATGATTAAGTGTGCCGCCAACATTGTTTGGAACCGTACAGAACACCGAAAACGGCATGATTGTATGTCTGTTTATAGGTATTCTTTGAATGGTTACCAGGAAATCTAGATGATGCTAGAATATAGCAAAAGTGCATTCATTCAAATAATACCACGATATGGGATAGAACGAGCCGTGAGGGTGCTAGCGACCGTAGAATTTCATGTTTTGGACGTGGAGGTAATTGTGAATGATGACATTTTAACCCCTTATTCTACCCCTACTTGCCCCCTACAGCAGCAAATATTAATTTTTTTTACCAAAAGTGACTGATGACTTTTTTGCCTAAGGTTATAGGTGCATAGTCCTATATAGCCTTGTATTGTTCACCCTTGTATCACTTGGTGATTTGGGCAACCAGCAGAAAGGGGAACTCTTAGCTAGGTAGGTGAAACTAGCTAACTGTTTGTTTGCTTGTTTGAAGTCTAAGCTGTGAAATAGTGTGCACCTATGCAAAATTCAACATACTGCCTGTCAGAATGTAAAAGGGGTAATTTTCCTTGTGTTAATATGAATATACATAGTCAAAATAAATGTGTATAATGTAACAGCATTCAATCGCTTAAGAAATTGTTATGGTTGTAAACATAAATATAACAAAATAAACATAAATTACCAGGTCACATGCACAGGTCCAATTACATAACTGTATGTGGAATTTGTCACAAACAAAATAGTATGTATAGTAGCAAAGGTGATAATTCAGATCGCTATACATAGTGTTGATTATTTTATATAAATGATATTCAATAAAATTCCATGACATGCTTAGTTTTGCATTTTAATTAGTTAACAAATGTGTGCTCCTAAAAATATATATTTTGCTCCTAAATATTTCACTTTAGGAGCGCAGTGCTCCTAGATCAAAATGTTAACTTCAAGGCCTGTCCCAGGTTTGTTGCTCAATGGGTAGGTGTAACCAGTTGTAATAATTAAGAGAAGAACAAAATGCAAAGTCCTGCTGAAAGGCAGTGTACTCACCACTTGGTATAGAGAGGTAACCAGCACACCGAGCGATGCAAACAGTGTCCCTATGATATTAAATTTGATGTCATAATAAGAGTTCAGTAGTACGCCAAGTACAATGGGAATCTGAAACAGAAATATAAATTTATTTTGGGGAAAAATATTCCTGCAAAATCTATAGCCGAGCCTTTGGATCAGTCAATGAAGATGTTCTCAAACATAGTACTAGTGTATATATATATATATATATATATATATATATACAGATCCCACCATGACCCTGGGTGAAATCTAAAATAGTATAAATCTATGAACCATGCTAAAATACGTTCAGCCTCATACCTGCAAAACTGACTGAGATATGCTGGACAGAGAAACAAAGAGAGATCCATACTTTTTTATGATATATCTTAGAATTAATGGTAGTCTCATTTAATCAACTCTCGCCTGGCTGCGTGACTTCACCAAAAAGAGATTCTTGTCACTTTTAACATTATTTTGTATTTACGTGTATAACTGAAATGCATTTAATGCGATGTTGTAAGTGTTTTAAACTCGTATATTATAATTGTTTGTAATAGTTTTACAGAAATGACCCCAAAATAAGAATTTGTAAAACTTTACTATTATGAGATATATACGAACCTAAACATTATCATTTGCAATTCAGTTTTATTTTTCTATGTGATTTACAATTGTTAAGAAGATTTTGAGTCAATTACACACCACTTTAAAACCACCTGAAGCTATAATAATAATACTAAGGTAACTTCTTTTGCGCCTAAATCCTCGGAAACAAAGTTCAGAGGCGCATCAATACAAAAGGGTTAGTCAATATCAGAATCGATAAGCCATATTAAAGTTGTCAACCGATGAATCAGGGAGCTAAGGTTGATATGCAAGGTTATAAAGGTAAGTTTTTAAATGACGGCAAAATTGTATAATATTTTCAACTGATCTAACACTAAGAGGGAGCAAATTCCAGAGTGTTGGCGCAGCAATAGAAAATGCCTTAGTTCCAATATTAGTATTGACTTGATCAAAGCTGGATAGGCTTTCTTATAGGAGTAAGCAATGAATATAAATATGCTGGTTGCTTACTTGAAAGTGCCTGATAGGTAATGGTACAGATCTTACAAATAATACGATATTGTACAAGAAGCCAGTGCAAGGACTTCAGAAGAGGCACTGAGTGAGAAAACCACAGATACTGAGTCACAACCCTAGCTAAGCAATGTTTTACACATTGTAACCTAGTGATATCCTTAAGGGCAATATTGTGAAAAAATGGGCCAAATATTTGCACTGTATGTAAATATTTTTGTAGTAATTATTTATTCGCCACAAAAATTAAAATATGGTAATTATATATAACAATGTTTCTAAATTGTATTTATCCAGACAGATCACCATTTGTTTTCACATATATAATTACAATATATTACTGTACAATATATATATATATATATACAGTTAATACATTCCATATCTATTACATTATATTTGTTTGGATAAATACAATTTAGAAACATCGTTATATAATTCCCATATTTTAATTTTTGTGGCGGATAAATAATTATTACAAAAATATTTACAAACAGTGCATCATAGTATAAAAATTATTTGGTTTATATTACTTGGCGAAAACAAACAAAAAAGTGTTAAAAAAATCAATGGTTTGGTGTCGGGATCGAACCGGCGTCGCCCGATTACAAAATAAATGCCAAGGAACCAACGCCTTTACCAAATGAGTTAGCAGGACCGACAGAAATTCGCTGACTGATTTAAGTTGTTATGATAAATTGTACAACTCCTCCTTCATACATCGATATTCTAGTGATATTATAAGATTATACATGTTACTTTCTGTAGCTGGATACGATATATGTTTGTTATGTATGTTTATTGGTGTAGATTACCTTCCGTTGATTGCATCCGATATAATTATTCTAAAAACGAGCCCAAGCTCGGCAAAACCTAGTCGACTTGTAGGCCCATTCGCGTTCATTGTTTTGAATAAAATTGGATTCATGTGGAACTGTAAGATAACTGCTTGTTCCTCTATGATGACTAGTGTTTGTATTACATCGGAATATTGCATAATAACTAATTTTGATGTTTGTTTCGATCCGAAAGCTATCCTTGTAAACATGCTCTGAATGCATGGAAAGAGTCGGCCTGATGCGACTATGGGTCATATGTGACGTCACATCTCGGCATCCCAAAAAGCGCGCCAAAAATATTCATATTCCAAAATGTCCGGATGCACAGCATAAAATGTGGAATTTTTCCTAGAATTTTTTTTGTGGACATGGAAATAGATAGCCGAATGTAATATAATATGAATTCAAGCCATATATGGTTTTATTCCCTTTAACTCAGCTTTAACTTGGATCATTATAATATGGATGATCAGTGTTTCAGCTGGCCTGCCACAGGGTCAGGTTAGCAAGCATTTAATTATCAGTGGGTGACTTAATATAATTTGTATTGGAAGACAGTGCATCAGTGGGCACAGGAAATGGAAAACAAGATTAACCTGTCACAGGGGAAATTTTTGTACAATGTGTGACCAATTATAGGGTGGTATTATTGACTCAATGAACTCCCTTAATTCTGGATAAGCAATGGTCAAGTATAGCTTTGTCATTATTTACTGTGCACGAGGACGTCAAGAGAAGTAGAAAAGTATTTGCATTTGACATAAACAAAATGTATTTTAATTTGCATTTGAAATGTCAAAAGTATTTTTTGTCTGACTAATACACGAACAAAACGATTCAACAGCGTCGTATTTACTTCAGACAATTAGTACGTCCACATTTATGCCATGAAAATATTTCTAAGTGCACATGCATGCACGTCCAGAATTGCTCGATAAATAACGAACAAAGTTGGCATTATTTCTAGAGCAGCTCAACAAATAAGAAGTCTTCATTTCCCATCAGAATGGACAAATACAGGCATGAAACGATTCAACAGCGTCGGATTTACTTCAAACAATTAGTATGTCCACATAGATGCCTTGAAAATATTTCTAAGTGCACATGCATGCACGTCCAGATCTGCTCAACAAATAACAAACAACGAATGCCAACAAACAAAGTCGGCGTTATTTCTCGAGCAGCTCGACGAATAAGAAGTCTTCATTTCCCATTTTCTAAGACTAAGTGTACATGCATGCACGTCCAGATCTGCTTGATAAATAACGAACGAAGCTGGCGTTATTTCTTGAGCAGCTCGACGAATAAGCAATCTCATTGGTCATTACAACTTCCAGTCTGCTCGATAAATAATGCGAAGTCTGACCCGTTATTTCTCGAGCTGCTCGAGAAATAACCAGGGCATATTAAATATTCTGAGTTAAGAGATCATCAGTTAACATCAGCAAATGTCCCTCTGAGTATATGTGTGGGAGCACCATCAGGACTCCTATGTCAAAACATCCGCAAAGGATATATTACGTGCGTGGTCGTTCGTTAACTTCGTCGATGACGTGTAACGGTAATTAAAAGAGGCTGAATATACTTATATAGACAGTAGATAATGATCACTTACCAAAGTAAATCGGACTTTCTTTGAAAACTGTTGATCGTAGACATACGTCTGTATCGCAATGATGCCTGGTGTTGTCAGGGTCTTAGCCAACTGATAAGTACCAACCGTATTGGTTTGCAGTGACAAATTTGTGAATACAACGAAGCCGCAGAACGTGAGCGATAACGGGAGCATCTTAAACACAGGGAGACTCTTCTTGTGGAATATACGCGCCTGTTGACATAATAACAGACCGATTGTCGTAAAGACAAAGTGTATACAGGTCATGGTGATGTTTGGAAATCCATAGTGTGAATAGATCCATTTGTTTATTATCACAATTCCAATTGCCAAACAAATGTTAACAAATAAACAAAAACTTGTAAACAACGTCCCGTATTCCGCCATTTTCGAAGAACGAACATAAAAACTAGACTCGATTATCCAGCCACCGCGAGGTGGCAGCATTGGCTGTCACAACCAGAGCCATTGATATAATTATGGCTCAGGCTATTTCTCGAGCTGCTCGATAAATAACGCCGAATCTTATCGTTATTTGTCGAGCAGCTCGAAAAATAACGCCGACTTCGTTCGTTATTTATCGAGCAGATCTGGACGTGCATGCATGAGCACTTAGCAATATTTACGTGGACATACTAATTGTCTGAAGTATATCCGACACTGTTGAATCATTTCGTGGGTGTATTTGTCCGATCTGGTATGAAATTATGACTTTTCTTATTCGTCGAGCTGCTCGAGAAATAACGCCGACTTCGTTCGTTATTTATCGAGCAGATCTGCACGTGCATGCGTGAGCGCTTAGCAATATTTACGTGGACATACTAATTGTCTGAAGTAAATCCGACGCTGTTGAATCATTTCGTGGGTGTATTTGTCCGATCTGATAGGAAACGATGACTTTTCTTATTCGTCGAGCTGCTCGAGAAATAACGCCGACTTCGTTCGTTATTTATCGAGCAGATCTGCACGTGCATGCATGAGCACTTAGCAATATTTACGTGGACATACTAATTGTCTGAAGTATATCCGACGCTGTTGAATCATTTCGTGGGTGTATTTGTCCGATCTGGTATGAAATTATGACTTTTCTTATTCGTCGAGCTGCTCGAGAAATAACGCCGACTTCGTTCGTTATTTATCGAGCAGATCTGCACGTGCATGCATGAGCGCTTAGCAATATTTACGTGGACATACTAATTGTCTGAAGTAAATCCGACGCTGTTGAATCATTTCGTGGGTGTATTTGTCCGATCTGATAGGAAACGATGACTTTTCTTATTCGTCGAGCTGCTCGAGAAATAACGCCGACTTCGTTCGTTATTTATCGAGCAGATCTGCACGTGCATGCATGAGCGCTTAGCAATATTTACGTGGACATACTAATTGTCTGAAGTATATCCGACGCTGTTGAATCATTTCGTGGGTGTATTTGTCCGATCTGGTATGAAATTATGACTTTTCTTATTCGTCGAGCTGCTCGAGAAATAACGCCGACTTCGTTCGTTATTTATCGAGCAGATCTGCACGTGCATGCGTGAGCGCTTAGCAATATTTACGTGGACATACTAATTGTCTGAAGTAAATCCGACGCTGTTGAATCATTTCGTGGGTGTATTTGTCCGATCTGATAGGAAACGATGACTTTTCTTATTCGTCGAGCTGCTCGAGAAATAACGCCGACTTCGTTCGTTATTTATCGAGCAGATCTGCACGTGCATGCATGAGCACTTAGCAATATTTACGTGGACATACTAATTGTCTGAAGTATATCCGACGCTGTTGAATCATTTCGTGGGTGTATTTGTCCGATCTGGTATGAAATTGTGACTTTTCTTATTCGTCGAGCTGCTCGAGAAATAACGCCGACTTCGTTCGTTATTTATCGAGCAGATCTGGACGTGCATGCATGAGCACTTAGCAATATTTACGTATACATACTAATTGTCTGAAGTATATCCGACGCTGTTGAATCATTTCGTGGGTGTATTTGTCCGATCTGATAGGAAACGATGACTTTTCTTATTCGTCGAGCTGCTCGAGAAATAACGCCGACTTCGTTCGTTATTTATCGAGCAGATCTGCACGTGCATGCGTGAGCGCTTAGCAATATTTACGTGGACATACTAATTGTCTGAAGTAAATCCGACGCTGTTGAATCATTTCGTGGGTGTATTTGTCCGATCTGATAGGAAACGATGACTTTTCTTATTCGTCGAGCTGCTCGAGAAATAACGCCGACTTCGTTCGTTATTTATCGAGCAGATCTGCACGTGCATGCATGAGCACTTAGCAATATTTACGTGGACATACTAATTGTCTGAAGTATATCCGACGCTGTTGAATCATTTCGTGGGTGTATTTGTCCGATCTGGTATGAAATTGTGACTTTTCTTATTCGTCGAGCTGCTCGAGAAATAACGCCGACTTCGTTCGTTATTTATCGAGCAGATCTGGACGTGCATGCATGAGCACTTAGCAATATTTACGTATACATACTAATTGTCTGAAGTATATCCGACGCTGTTGAATCATTTCGTGGGTGTATTTGTCCGATCTGATAGGAAACGATGACTTTTCTTATTCGTCGAGCTGCTCGAGAAATAACGCCGACTTCGTTCGTTATTTATCGAGCAGATCTGGACGTGCATGCATGAGCACTTAGCAATATTTACGTGGACATACTAATTGTCTGAAGTAAATCCGACGCTGTTGAATCATTTCGTGGGTGTATTTGTCCGATCTGATAGGAAACGATGACTTTTCTTATTCGTCGAGCTGCTCGAGAAATAACGCCGACTTCGTTCGTTATTTATCGAGCAGATCTGCACGTGCATGCATGAGCACTTAGCAATATTTACGTGGACATACTAATTGTCTGAAGTATATCCGACGCTGTTGAATCATTTCGTGGGTGTATTTGTCCGATCTGGTATGAAATTATGACTTTTCTTATTCGTCGAGCTGCTCGAGAAATAACGCCGACTTCGTTCGTTATTTATCGAGCAGATCTGCACGTGCATGCATGAGCGCTTAGCAATATTTACAAGATTTAACAAGATTTAACAAGATTGCCACCTAGAGAATTAACTCTAGGTAGCAGGTGGACAAGGAAGCCCTTGGCTTTTCGAGAGTCCGACCTTTTTATCTATGTGTATCCCACCCGTCTGAGGTATGTGTCGATTTTATTTTTAAACATATTCACGCTACTAGCACCCACACAATCAGCGGGTAATCTGTTCCATTCATTTACAGTCCTTTGTGAAAATGAAAACTTTCTTATATCCAATCTACTCTGCTCCTTTGCTAATGCAAGATCATGTCCTCTAGTCCTTCTATCTTTCTTAACTGAGAAAAACATATTTCTATCAATATTTTCATAACCCTTCAATATTTTAAACACTTCTATCTGATCTCCTCTCAATCTCCTGGTCTCTAGTGTTGTTAAACCGCATTTTTTTAGGCGTATTTCATAACTAAGATCCCTCAGATTTTGTATCATTTTAGTTGCTCTCCTCTGCACTCTTTCTAGCATATCTATGTCCTTCCTGCGATATGGCCTCCACGCTTGAATACAATATTCTAATTGAGGCCTAACTATTGTTTTGTACAGCGGTATTATTAGCTCTTTTTCCTTATACGTTATGTTTCGCCTAATTAATCCAAGGATTTGATTTCCCTTTGAAGCTGCAATTCCGCACTGCTCTGAAATCTTCATATCAGCACTAACTGTTAACCCTAAGTCCTTTTCTTTTACAGTAGTACTTAGTACAGTACCCCCCATTGTATATTCTACCTCTTCGTTCCCATGTCCTATGTGGAGGCATTTACATTTCCCAAAATTGAACATCATTTGCCATTTTTCAGACCATTTCATCAACCTGTCAAGATCATCTTGTAAATGCTGTCTATCTCCATCACTTTTAATCCTTCTAAACACTTTTGTATCATCCGCAAATTTCAACACCTTGCTTGTTATTTCATCTTCCAAATCGTTGATGTATATTAAGAATAATATAGGACCTAATACTGATCCCTGTGGTACCCCACTCAATACCGATTTCCAGTTTGAAGCCTCCCCATCAACTACTACACGTTGTCTTCTGTCAATCAGCCATTGTTCTATCCAGTTTATTATACCATTTCCTATGCCATGGGCCTTTAGTTTAAGCAGTAATCTTTGATGTGGTACTTTGTCAAAAGCTTTTTGAAAATCTAAGTAGACGATATCTACTGGTGTTCCCTCATCTACCCACTTAGTGATGTCTTCCAAAAAACATAACATATTTTTTAAGCATGACCTCGCTTAAAAAAAACCATGTTGAGATGGGTTTATCAAGTTTTGTTTAACAAGAAAATCCACCATGTGATCTTTAATTAGTCTTTCTAATAATTTACAAATCACTGATGTTAAACTCACTGGTCTATAGTTCTCTGACTTGTTTCTCGAACCTTTTTTGAATAATGGTATAATGTTTGCTTCTTTCCATTCTAAAGGAACCACTCCCTCTTCTAATGACAAGTTGAAAACTGTTGCAAGTGGTATGCTAATTTGTTCTACAATTTCCAATAGTAGTTTGGGTGGAATACCATCCACTCCAGGTGATTTATTTTCCTTCATAGCCCTTATTTTCTTAGCTACCATTTCCGGGGTTACAATTAATTGTCCTAAATAGTCTGAATCTGCCCCCTTGAACTTAGCCTCTGGTATTGGCAGTGAACTAATATCTTCCCTGGTAAACACTGAACTAAAGTACTCATTCAGGTCTTCTGCCATTATGAATCCCTCTGATATCATATTTCCAGCACTATCTTCTAGAGGACCGACCTTATCTTGAACTTTCTGTTTGCTTCGAACATACGCATAAAAACTCTTGCTGTCATGTTTTATATTACTAGCTAATTGTTGTTCATAGCTTCTCTTTGAATTTCTAATTTCAGCTGTAGCTTGGTTAAGTGCTTCTTTATAATTGTTGTAGTCTTCATCATTTCCAGTACATCTATATGACTTCCACATCATTTGTTTATACTTAATTTTTCTAATGGCTTCTTTCGATAAGTGTTTCTTTTTGGACCGTTTTCCTTGTTTTTTGAAGGGTACAAATTTATCGATTATGCACTTAATTTCACTCTTTAATATATTCCAGCATTCTGTTGCCGTCTTATTTTTCAGTGTCTTATTCCAGTCTATCTTTGCTAAATATTTCCTCATGTCCTTATACCTTCCTTTGTGGAAATTTCTCCTATACTGCTTTTTGCTATTCCTTTCTGATTTTACTTTGATGGTAAAATGTATCTGGTTGTGATCGCTACTCCCCAGTGGCTCACATATCTTGACATTGTCAACTAATTCATTCTGTGAGGACAAAACTATGTCTAACACATTCTCACCCCTGGTTGGTTCTAGCACATGTTGAGAAAGGAATGTATCTTGAACTAAAACTAAAAACTTGTGGTCCTCTCTCCCCATACTCTGTAGAGATTTCCATTGTATATGCCCGTGGTTAAAATCCCCCATAATAATACAGTCCCGTTTGCTTACTTCCCTTATAGCGTTTTGTATTTTTTCATTCTCTTCTATGCTTATGTTTGGACTTCGATAAACTAACCCAACTGTTAACGTTGAGTTTCCTGTAACTATGTTACACCAAACAGCTTCTTCGCAATCTGCTTCTCTTTCTAATTTTATTTCATAAGCCTGGATAGATTCTTTAATATATAAAATAACTCCACCTCCCTTTCTTCCTATTCTATCTTTTCTAAACATTACATATCCTCTCAGTCCCAATTCAGCATCTGATATATCGGTGGTGGTCCAGGATTCGGTTATACCTATTATATAAGGGTCAATATCTTCTACCATAATGTTTAGTTCATTTTTTTTGTTTACTATACTCCTTGCATTTAAACAAACACATTTATATCCAGCTTCAGAAGAGTTTTCCAGACTGTTATTTGTTGATTTATTTGTGCTGTCTTTATCTATGCCTCCATTTTCAGGCTTTTCTGTGAGTCCCCCCTGCGAATCTAGTTTAAATAGATGTAACCTGTCCCACTGTCAACAGATTGCAGCAGATTCTCTGAGAAAACTGCTGCCCCCTTTCCACTAAGATGGAAACAGTTAGATCTCTAACGTTGCCGGAACGTTCGTTTTTAGTTTGATGTTAAACAGTTAGATCTCTAACGTTGCCGGAACGTTCGTTTTTGGTTTGATTTTAAACAGTTACATCTCTAACGTTGTCGGAACGGTAGGTTTTGGTTTGAATTTAAACTGTTTGATTTCTAACGTTGCCGGGACGTTAGTTTTTGGTTTGGTTTTAAACTGTTCGATTTCTATTGTTTCCGGAACGTTAGTTTTTTATTTGATTAGAAACGTTTTGATCTCACTAACGTTGTCGGAACACAAGTATACATGCAAGCTATTAAAACAATAACATAGATTAAACCCGGCTAGTTAGATATCATCCATAACTAGCCGAGTTGCCCGGCGTTGCTCAGGGAAAAACAGCAGTCGTTCGCTCAAATACTGTTTTGAAAATTGCAATCCTTGAGATCCCCACTGCCCCAGATGAAAATTCTAGTTGCTCGGCTTTGCACGGGAGAAAAAGAAATTGTCCATATAAAACCACGCGTAATTATATCTATACATAACATCTTAGGGAGCACTCCCACAATCTTGTGCACTGGAATGTGATCCATCCTGAAATCATGAATAATAATATTATGAATACTAAAATTAGACCAAACCTCAAATGCCCTACATTTTAATCTCACCCAAACCAAACCGACCAAGCCAATCCCAAATGTTTCTAGCCTACACACATTGATAAATGGTACCTGGTTACTGGCCTAGTTGTAGGACAAACCTGGCCTATATGCTGGAATGTTACTTTGTTTTGTGTTGTTTTTTAAGAAATAGACACGCGCTCCGCGCTCATGCTGACTTGGCCAGCAACAGGCAGAGTTGTGGCAGTGTTACGCGTTCACGATTTTGAAATGTTAATAACTTAGAACTTAATTATCTTTACGATGATATACAAAAACATGAAATTCCACGGCTGCAACTCCACGTACACCCTTTTGAAATATTGAGCCCCTATCGGTTCTCCACCCCCGGACGAGTTTCGAAAATGTCAAAATCTACAAACACCCCGATGGGCCCGCTAGATCACACGCAACATTTCAGCCCGAAACATGCAAAACTAACGGAGATGTGGTGGTGCAAACAAACAAACATGCATGCATGCATACATACGTACGTACGTATGTACGCACATACACACATACATACAAAGAAAGACTGTTTAATAATATAGACGTTCCTTTAACGTTACGTTACGTCTTCGTTTTGGTTAGACCTCTACCGTTCTCGGAATGTTAGTTATTGGATTGAATTGAAATGGTTCAGCCCCCTCCTCAAAAGACCCCCTCCCAAAAGCCCCCCCCCCGGTTCCGGCGCCTTACTACATGAAAGTATCATTATTATAATTATATTGTTGGTGTAACAGAGAAGTGGTATATCGATCGTTTCACTATAAATTAAATATAGCATCACTGCATCACAGGATGGCAAACTCTCACTTTCCATTTTACTACAGATACGACAACTAGTCAAAATCAATAATATACAGCTGGTTTAATTAGTTAATAGCTTTATTATTGAGTAACATAAGACGTAAACTCAACTCAACGTCACGCAGATCACATCGGAAAACTGCATTGTCCCGAGACATCCAGTCAGTGGCATTGCATATATGCCTGCCCGTCATATATCATTAAATAATTTTGTTTATTCAAGTAATAAGTGAAACAGTAACTTTCATGAATCCATTTTTAAATATTATACACCATCTTGTGGGGATAAAGAACGTTCCTCACATAATGTATTGTCAAATCATTAATAATTTTGAGAGAGCAAAACTATTATGCCGAGATTCATGCAAATGCACTTGTTGGTTAAACTGCTGACAGTAATGGTTTTTCTACATTGAAACGGCCAGTGACAGTACTGGTCTTCTGGTTATCCGGTTTCCAAGAGCGAAGCGTTACGGAGATGATGCGTTACGGAGATGAAAAACAACCCGCTATCCGCAATTGCGCATTATTGCGTTGCAACAGGAAATCGACTAATATGCCAAATAGTATAGTTTCCTAGGATGAATAACATATCAAATAGCCAAGTAAAACAAATACAACTGTAGATTGTTCCTTGGAAAAATATCCTGAAAAGAAAGCGTCATCTCGTTAACGGGTTTTGCCACAATTTTCAAAGTCAACTTTGACGAAGTCTGCAGAAGTAACGGTTGTAATTAGGATACTATTTTTCTTTTAATTAAAATGTTAATAAATCTCAATTGCCATGGTAATGTATCTTGTTTATTCACATAAAGGTTTCCCCGTGTCATGTGCGGTTCAAATCCATTACGGAGATTACACCAATTTGTACCACTATTTGAACCAACACAATAACAAAATGTAGCATACACTAAAGTCTTTCATATTTGCCGGACAGTTGCGTCAAAATGATTATTTTAAATAAACACTTTTATTGTTACATTATATGTCGTATCTTTTCTTAGGCAATAGTTACAAGGACAAAATATGGATGGAACAACTTTTTCAAAACTACCGACAATACAGAAGACGCTATATCACGGAGACCAAACCTTTGTAATTATATACACTTTACTGTACAGTGAAACTCTACAAGCGTCATGTTACACGTTTGTGTGGTATTTATGTAGGGCCAACGTTATACCAATGTGTGAATATTCATTGTGTGTGTGTGTGTGCGTGTGTGTGCGTGTGTGCGCGCACGTGCGTGCGAGAGTGCGTGTGTGCGGGTGGTATTTGTGTTGGAAATGCTGGTACAATTGCAATCACCTGTAGAAGTTGAAAACCGTTAATCCAATTATCCATTAATCCTTGCACCAGGCAGGAGCTATCTCACACCATCTTAGACTGAGTTTGATCTGAGGACTTCATCAAATTCTAACCCTATAAGTGCTGCTGGACAGAGGCCTGAAATAATATACTGCCCTATTTGTTAGGGTAATTATCACATCCACTACTCCGCTCAAGGGGTGAACAGTGCGTTGATGAGACAAGCCACTGGGACAGAGCTCCAACACTCATTTGATGTCAGCAGGGGAGCGTCATTAAGTGCAATAAACAAGCTTCTGCACTCAACCAGAGCTGGGTACAACAAACAAAGAAGAAGCTCTTCTAGTGATATCGATGTCCACCGATATGGATAATGTCTGAGGGGAGGACAGTCATGGAATACCCATTTGTCTAACTAGATAACATCTCTGGATTTCAGTTATGTTGGAAGTAAATTATTATTTTAACAAACACTGATTTCGACATTCACATATGTCGAAACGGTGTGCACGGTTTCAATGATCAGGAGTTATAATGATAAAAAAATATTACAGAATAAAAACGAATTAGTATCTATATCCATACGGGCTGTGTGCATATACGGATAAAAGTTTATTTGGCAAACTGCAAAAAACTGTGTCTTTGGATTTCAACAAATTACCGTGCAGCTATGTCTTCAAATGCTGGACAAATTCAGTGAAATTATCTGTAAATAGCGTACTCATTCTACTTCAGCGAACCAAAGGCGTGAATTTAACTATATATACCTGTATATACTGCCACAAGTGCGGAAGACAGCCATGACATAGCGGGACTTCTAATTTAAGTCACTCCAGGCGATGTAATTAGTAAAATATACTTATTAATGTTTAGTAGTATGCATTGATGAGGTATATACGCCCTATTCTAAATATAGTATACGTATACGTATGGAATACTGTCACGTCGTCCCGTATAGTAGTTGGCAGATGGTCTAGTTTTAAAAATCATCACACATGGCAGCACCCAAGGTAACTTAACAAATCTTGGAGAATATATTTCATTAATAATTTATTATTCTACTTGTTTCACTTGTAGCTAGTTATACTTACTTTACAGGTTGCTGGTCTTATTAGTAAGTATTGAGTTGTTTAAATCTAAATTTTACTCAAGGCACAGTGGTCACGTGTGGTCAGTGGGCGGGAATAACTGCCACCAACTGCCACAGTCAGTGTGCCAACGTTTAATGTTACAGTAACACCACATGCTGTTTGGGTAAGTTTCAACCTATATTTTATACATTGTAAAGCAATACTTTCAATTTATAATTGTACCATGATATGGGAAAGAGAATTGTGCATCCTTCGATGTAAACTGATTTACATGTTTGGGTATAGTTATTTAGTAATGACTTTGATTACTGATAACTAGGAAAATGGGAAGACGGAGACTTAATTGTATGTCGACCTCAGGAGCAGTGTACGGCTGACCAGATGGTGGTAGAGAAGGATTAATGAGGTTTCTGAGGCTGATCACAGCCAATAGACAGTAGTTGTTTGAATGGCATAGCCATAGAAAGTCTGTTTTAATCGTGTTTAGATTCGTTAAATCTAGTATATGTATTACGGAAACTGCCGCCGTATTACGGGAATACAAATATCTGACTACAGAAAATGATACACATTAAACAATTGCTTAATCTATAAATAATACTGCTATAGATGCCCTGAAGAAACTGTCATATTTTTACTTGTTACAATTTATCAACAAACATGTAGTCTACTACAAGTTCTACAAAGTCTACGGTGACGTCATCCAATGCTGTGCCTGTGTACAAAGTTACAACTTTGACTGCCAGCAGCCTGCTGATGACTGCAGTGGCACATGGCATATTATTATGTCTGCATCTGTCAGTCAACAGGAATGACAGCGGCAAAAAATATCAGTGTCATTAATGCGCGTCTAGACATTAATACAATTTACAGGTGTAGAGTTATATAATGAAATAAATAAATTAAGATAGAACCATTAAATTACATTAAATAGTTATGGTTTTCTGAAAGTTATGAATATCATTATAAAATGTATTAGAAGAATATAAAATGAGTATTATAATTGTTGCAATTGCAATATAAAACTATATCATTATTTTTATTCAAAGGTTTTTATTTGAATACAACAATTTAACTTTGTCAATGACTGTTTGTAATAATTATAAAGTTTCCTGCTGTGTTATAAATTTAGAAGCGGGGCATGTCTGGCCATGCATGCACTTTGACAGCTGTAATTAACACAATCGATGTTGCTAAACAAGCATCCCTTTGAAGTGCTAACCTACGACCTTAACTGCCGACAGGAGTTACAGTGTAGAAACATAATAATTATGTTGAAACAACGTATATCTACTTTTGATGATTAAATTAGTAACTTCCTGGATTCCCACACACTGTGAACAGGCTGGGCTTGTCGCTATATCTACTCCAGAGAAAGCTTTGATTGGCAACCTTGTAGACCGGGGCGGGATTCGACGGGGGAGGAGGGGAGAGGGTGCGACGGGAGGTGGGGGTCATTATGGAAATTGTATTTGTCAGGTAGGCAACCCTGGCATTATGACATTGAATGTATGCATAAGGCATGGGTTGTGCATGTTGATATATCAGGTTACATCCTGAACTGTTAAGCCAGCATATCAGACTCCCACTCCCCCTCAAAATTAGGGGGAGTGGGGAGTCTGATATGCTGAGTGATTAATCACACCAGGAGGTGACTGGAAGACGACAGCCAGACTATTCCCCAGATTTGTGTAGTGGGCTAGACAGTGTCCCAGAGTAAGGCTGCCTACCAATACGGATTTTTCGTAATCATGCATTAACCCATGCAACCATACAGCCACACAATTACACGATTTTTCATCAGCACGCGCATTTTAAAATATGTGAAGCTAAACTTTATTTTGTATTAGTTAAATACAATTATTCATCGAAATTCGCATTCCAGCTCAATAGTTGAAAAGTATGATTCGTGTTAAGCCAGATGAGTTTGTCTACCTGGTTTGCAGATTGTAAGAAATACACTCGCTACACATCTTAAGTTATTGATTGTTGAGAATAGCCTCTTTGACAGTCGGTACTTACCTCAATCAGCATACTAAAAATAAAAAGCCGCACCTTTCGTTTACCTTTAACAGAGTTCTGATGAAAAATAATGAATGATTTTATATGGCCTAATTTATGTGTTCATAATTGTTACATCATCGTCACCCCGTTCATTCACCAGTATTTTGTCTGCATCTGTCACCTCTGAGTGACTACAATTAGCACTAATAATTTTACGTTTTCACAACAGGAGACCCTGGGGTAGTGAGAGGTCCTTCTGCATGGCTAATTGGATGCAATTGCCTTTTGATACACATTCCTCTAGTGACTGCCCTTTTCACACATGGCATTGAGGACTGACCCCTCAGCCAGGCTTCCATACATTCAGTGATGATCACTTAATAGATAACGGTTCTCCCTTTATCATCTGCACAAATCAGGCATTCTTGGCATTCCTTGTAATGCTTGAACATTGTCCAGCAGGAGGAGGGGGTAACGCTTTTTGAGAAACATGGAATACAATTAGAGGTTCACATTTTAAAGATGCAATTTTGAGGGGGTTCACATTTTGGAGAAAGGGGGTTCACAAAAAGGGGGATTCAATATGCGTACCGATACACGCGCATGCATGCACATGCGCACAATAAATATACATTAACCTTTTTTTATTTTTACACATTCATGTAGATAAGATTAATTTTATCAAATAAGTTTGGTTATTTGCAATATAAAGTAATTTCGATGGCATCATGATACTTTTGATTACATAACTATTGCGTTTATGGGGTAAGTTGATCGAAAACTTCCATTGTTTTGATTATGATGCACCATAACTATACGCGAGTGCCATAAACTGCAATCTAGATCACTACAGCATCACTTGTAATCTGGATCGTTTACTTGATAATTGTTTAAACACACAGGAGCTGGGCGCAAACACGTCTTGACTGCCACCGCAACAGACAAAGAGGTGGAACAGGAGGTGAAGATGTGGTTAAAGTTTGCTACGGAGAGGGACGTCGGCCGGAAGGAGAAAGAAGAGAGGAAGCGAACCGAAGTACTCGCGGTGCCATGAAGGCCATTCACGGAAACTATATATAGGACTGGTTTCTTTATCCAATACTGCAATTTTTATTATTTCTATTTGGTGGGTCTCCCACCCATGTGTGGTTGGTCCCCTCATAATAAATTGAGCTTAATATAAAGCTTTTACACAAAAATACACTTGTCTTGTGTTAATATGCAAACTAGCCACGATTCATAGTCAGTCCGTTCAGTTGGTACATCATAAAACGTCACACTTAAAATACTCTTTCCTTGTGTATATAAAGTGAAAACAGTTGCACGTACGTATACCAAGAATGGCCATGTGTTACAATATATCAAATTCGCAGGTGCTATAGGAAATGGGTTGAATTGCGCTAAATTATGGTTAGAACGTAGGTTATACATTAATGTCAGTTCAACGTTACATTTTCGTTAGAAATTAAACGTTAGGTAAACGTTAAGCAAACAACTGAAATAACGTTAAACTAACGTTTCTGCTAATGTTACAAAAACGTTAGTTTACTGTTACATTCTGGTTAGAAATTAAACGTTAAATGAACGTTAAGCTAACGTTTCTGTAACATTTACATTAACGTCAGTTTAACGTTACAATTCCGTTAGAAATTAAACGTTAGTTAAACGTTAAACAAACGACTAAAATAACGTTAAACTAACCTTTCTGCTAACGTTACAAAAACGTTAGTTTACTGTTACATTCTGGTTAGAAATTAAACGTTAAATGAACGTTAAGCTAACGTTTCTGTAACATTTACATTAACGTCAGTTTAACGTTACAATTTCGTTAGAAATTAAACGTTAGTTAAACGTTAAACAAACGACTAAAATAACGTTAAACTAACGTTTCTGCTAACGTTACAAAAACGTTAGTTTACTGTTACATTCTGGTTAGAAATGAAACGTTAAATGAAACGTTAGATTAACGTTAAAGAAACGAGCAAAATAACGGTAAACGAACGTTCCCATTCAACGTTAAACTAACGTTTCTGCAACGGTTACATTAACGTTAGTTTAACGTTACATATTTGTTAGATTAACGTTAAAGAAACGAACAAAATAACGTTAAACTAACGTTTGCATTAAACGTTAAATTAACGTTTTTGCAACGGTTACATTAACGTTAGTTTAACGTTTCGTTTTGGTTAGAAATTAAACGTTAGATTAACATTAAAAAAACGAGCAAAATAACGCAATATTAACGTTTGCATTAAACGTTAAACAAACGTTTCTGCACACGTTACATTAACGTTATATTAACGTTTGCATGCTCTCTGGGTATAATTTGTTACCATTTCTGATACAAAAATGAAATATATTACAAAATAAATTACATCATAGTCAAAATATAAGCAACATACCGAATTACGCACGCATGCTCACATAGATTAAAAATGTACAAATCACAAACATTATAAAACAGACAACTAGGCTGAAACATATGTCAGTTTACAATAAGAAAGTCAACTGAGAAAGTACTTGTAAATATTTCGGCATTTTTACCTCCAATGTTATGTTTGTGTGCATAATTATAAGTTTAATGACTAATCAAAATATTTATTTTCATGAGAAAGTTCAACCTGCAACTGCACCATTTGCCGTGTTCCTTTGATCAACAAATTACCGTCATATGGATGTATACATTACTTCCACTCACGTTTTATTGACGTTTGTAATCCCGGCTGAAGTAAACTGTAATTTACGCAGAGGACGTCAATGCATAGTGTTTGGCTGTGTACACGTGTTAACATATATGTCATGCAGATCGATTGTATAAAAAAAACACTGCTAACTTATCTCCAATCATATATAGTTGTACATATGTCGAAATGACAAATAATTAAATTAATAATATTATCATAAAGGTGTAACCTTGTTTTTAAGTGTACTGTACACTTAACAGAATGAATCGTGCGTTGTCACATACCATAACAAACAACAAGGCAATACCATTCGTTTATAAATTTATAAACATCCACAATCAAAGTGATAAAATAAAATGCATTTGTTTATATACGCTATTATTTTTGTAATTATTTCCATTGTCATCAGTACAAAAAGCAATAACATACCATTACAGTACATATCACACTGGACAAAAATAATATATCTGTTCATGTCAAAATTGCATGTGATATTGGTCTTGAATTCCTTGCAGGGTGCTGAAGCGTTAACAGAAGGCATACCTACTGCCATTATGGGTCAAGTCCAATTAAGCCACAAAATACAGAAACTATATATATATATATACGTTTGGAGCCGGTTCGTGGTTGAAAGTGGAAATTAAGGTGACTTGTGCAAGTCCGACCTGTCATCCAAAAAGAAAAGTGTACAGAATTGGATTAACTGCGAGAACTGTAGGGCCTGGTGGCACTGCAGCTGTGCAAGCGTTACAAAAAAGCCACGTAAGTTTTACTGCAATGAATAGACAAGGCGCCTGCGAAATAAATAATGTGTACAGGTGTAGGCTTGAGGTGATGCCAAGCGATGAAAGGTGTACAGGTGTAGGATTTATGTGATAACAAGCGATGAAAAGTATAGGAATTGGAATTTACTGCAATTAAAGATATCATCTGTCGTTCAGAATCGTCTTGAATTTCTTTTTCAAATAACCTTGAACAGTCTTGACATCCACATTTCTAGTAGTTTACGCGGACACTGGAAAAAGAAACATCTTTATTTCCCACCAGAACGGACTAATACACGCACAAAACGATTAAACAGCGTTGGATTTACTTCAGACAATTAGTACGTCCACATAGATGCCTTGAAAATAGTTCAAAGTGTATATGCATGCATGTCCAGATCTGCTCGATAAATAAATAACGAACGAAGTCGGCGTTATTTCTCGAGCAGCTCGACGAATAAGAAAAGTCTTCATTTCCCATCGGAGCGGACAAATACAGGCACGAAACGATCAGACTGCATCGGATTTACTTCAAACAATTAGTATGTCCACGTAGATGCTTTGAAAATAGTTCTAAGTGCACATGCATGCATGTCCAGATCTACTCGATAAATAACGAACGAAGTCGGCGTTATTTCTGGAGCAGCTCAACGAATAAGAAAAGTCTTCATTTCCCATCAGAACGGACAAATACAGGCACGAAACGATTCAACAGCGTCGGATTTACTTCAAACAGTTAGTATGTCCACGTAGATGCCTTGAAAATATTTCTAAGTGCACATGCATGCATGTCCAGATCTGCTCGATAAATAACGAACGAAGTCGGTGTTATTTCTCGAGCAGCTCGACGAATAAGAAAAGTCTTCATTTCCCATCGGAGCAGACAAATACAGGCACGAAACGATCAGACTGCATCGGATTTACTTCAAACAATTAGTATGTCCACGTAGATGCCTTGAAATTATTTCTAAGTGCACATGCATGCACGTCCAGATCTGCTCGATAAATAACGAACGAAGTCGGCGTTATTTCTCGAGCTGCTCGAGAAATAACGATCAGATTCGGCGTTATTTATCGAGCAGCTCGAGAAATAGCCAGGGCGTATAATTATAGAGTTTGGCCAATTGAAAACAATGGGCGCCATTTTCGGTCCAGTTGGAGCGCATCAGCAGCAAGTGATTCAGTGCACAGCTGATAACGTTACATATACATCACATGTTATGTCTAATTATTACTACACACATGTCTATGCATGTATGGATGACTGATTAATATTAGTTATGCTACTTTTATGAAATGTTTTCATACGTATTCTCTATTATAGCAGTTTAATTAATATTTATTTATATATTGGTGTGGTGGGAGTATAAATCGTGCATCCTAATATTTTAGGTCGTTTTAACAATAAATCTGATCACAAAAAAGGTAAGAGGGTCAGGAATGGTGAGATTTCAGGGATACAGTTTTTGACCTGGTACAAATTTCCCAGTCATGAGTATAATTAATAATTTGTATACGCACAATGCATGAAATTTTTTTATTATATATATATACACACATACACATATATTAAAAGGGTCTACATGTCATACATTAAAATTAGAAGTAAAGATATTTCGTAATATAACAATATAATATATGTTTAAATATTTTAAAGATATTTTGTGCATCACTTTGAATGGGTGGAGAGTTGGTGTATAAGCCTTACAGCTTGTTAATGGGATGATGCGTCTTTGTGAACATTGCATACAGATTGAGAAAGTTTGCTCCTCTGTTAAACGAATATGAACCTAGGACATTGTTATGGTATTGGTTATTATTATACAGACCAGTAGGCAACATATTAATATACAGTAGTAGCACTCAGCATGACTGTGTCTCTATCGGACCCTGTTTAAATATATACAGTGCGCTTCAGATAACTCGAATTGTCATTTTAGTTGACTTTTGCTTATGTCGATCTTTCTCTTCAGTCCCAGTCATATAAGGCCATAAAACAGATCTTGATTAGTGGAGTTTCTGATAACTAGAAGTATTGCCACGGGTCCCTGGAAGTTCAACATATCAAAAAATGCACTGTAGTATGTATATATTTAACACATATTGGCAAAATCGAATACCTTTATTCTCAAAGCTGCACATACACATCCTCACATGTAACTGACTTACAAAGTAACACTTTTAACAAGGTGAACTGTTGGTATTTAGCAATGTGTCTGAACTCCATAATGCCAACACGAATCTTACTGCCACGTTCATTACCAGATTTATGCAGTGTATTGGCATTTTTACAATTCTTAACATCTTGGAGAATACAATGCGTACAACAGGTAATATAGTACCCTGAATATTTCAGACACTTGATTGCAATGTTTAAACCTCTCGGTCAATTCAACCACTCACAATTTCATATGTAATTGACTTACAAAGTCAAGTAAGATGCTGGCATTTAGCATGATGCCCACAATGCCATAATGACAAAATGAATCTTACAGTGCTAACAGGTGCAACATGTCACATTTCTATTTAATGCTTCGCCATATGTCCCATTGCCACACTATTACTGCCCAGTTCACTACCAGATTTATGCAGTGAATTTGCTTTCTTTCTTGTTGTTATAACGTCTTGGAAAATACAATGCGCACCACTAATTTAGTACCCTAAAGGTTCCAGAAACTTGACTGCATTACACGTGACCTATCAGTCAATTCAACCTTGCATAACTTCACATCTGACTTACAAATTTAACAAGGTGAAATGTTGGCATTTAGCATGGTGCCAACAAATACAAATGAATTTTACAGTGCAAATAAATGCAACGTGTCACATTTCTATTTAATATGTTTCAACATCTGTCTCATTGCCATACTCTTACTGCCGAGTTCACTACCGGATTTATGCACTGATTTTGCATTCTTCCTTGCAAGTCATAACGTCTTTGAAAATATATGCAGTCGAACAACAGTATATCGCCCAATCAGCTTATGTTTGATAGTATGACAAAGTGGGAGTTGGACTTCCGTAGTTGCTAATTCAAAAACATTCACCAAGAATGCCTTTACATTTCTTTGCGACATAAGAAGTTTTTTTATCCTGTTGACGAAACACCATTTCACATGCCAACAAGACCTGACATGCTTGTTTTGTTGGATGGGTAAGGCTGCCATCCTTATACTCTTTAAACTGAGTTAGTTTGGCAGCATCAAGAGATGTAACAGTGGAATTAACAACACTTGAGATGCAATTGTCACAAACTTTGTCATGCTTGTGGATTTTTGATACACAGTAACCAGCTAGGTAGTACAAGCTGTTCTCTTCTGCACTACCAAGTTCCTTCACAGATTTCGCTTTAGAAAAGATCATTGGCTGTAACTGTAAGTCTGACTCTGCTAGCTTAGGTGAGACCTGCTGCTGATCAAGAAAGTCTGCCACAAACTCTCCTTCCTCATTCTCATAATTTCCAGTAGTAGATGTTTTCAGGTACTGGGCAACAGTCAATATTTTCAATGCGTATTTGAATTCGACTGGAGAGGGAACAGGGTTTTTCAGGCGTACACAGCTGAACAGATTTTCTAGACAATCCTGGGTAAATTTAGCTGTTAACAGATAACTGTGGCCCTTGTCAAGTAACTCATTCTGAATGTCTATGATAGATTGTGTTGATAGAATAACACCTGTTTGAAAGGGTTTCCACTTATTACCAATTTGTATTCTAGTAAAAACTTGGATGACAGATTTGAGAAATGATATAGCACTGGCATGCTCCGAGGGATTAATTTTGTTTAGAGCCATTGTAGGGTGTCGACTGCACATAAGGTCGAACCATTTATTGACCAGTTCGATGAACCAGGCAGTTACAAGGTCAGCTGACATTGTACCTGCATGGTTCTATTCTACTAGAAAATGAATTCCTGCTGACACCGATTTACTAAATATATTAAGGGCGTGTGACACTTTCATTTTATTAAAGTGGGAAGGGTTGAGAGCAGCACTTGTTAGTTTTGGAGCAATCTTCAGCTGCTGATCTTCCTGACTTTGTGCTAAAGCCTTAGCTGGAGCAATGCTCACCTCTGAGCTGCACAAGTTGTTGTTTTCAACAACATAGTCAGGAAGAGTGACAGTCTGACCACTGGCAAGGGCTGCTTTCAAGTTTTTGATGACATGCGGGACATCAGCAATAAAGAACAACTCCCTAGATGGATCACACGGATGTTGTACCTTATTAACTGTGCGACTATGTTTACCGCATATAACACCAAAACTCTTCCACATGCTTCTGTTTGCAGAACCCATGTCACTAGTCACAGCAACTACATGTAATCCTAGCTGCTGCATGCTTGATTATATCTATGGCCATATCTTTAAGAGCAGTCCCATTGATAAGAGTTCCCAGTGTAATGATAGCCAACAATTTGTTTCCACCGAGTTGTTACACCACCTAGCATAAAAATGAGACCATGCGTAGCATTGCCGGTATGGCCTGGCAGGGTAATGTCACCTAGTAATTTACCACTACTTTGGTCAAATTCGATACTGGAGGTAATTGCCATTTCATCTAAGGTCAAACAACACTCGCATTCTTGCGATTTCCACTTTGTACTTTCAACTGTAATAAACTAAACACTTCATCTAGAACACCGGGTTCAAACACAACACCCTGCATTTTTCTCCGTAGCGTGCGCAATGATGGCAGGGGAAACTTGCTCTAACAACTGTTCATATCCAGTTGACAACACATGCAAAACGCAACTGCAAGGCTTTCTTTACAGTATTAGCATGCCATTTGCTACCGCGCATGCTTTTTCTACCTAGTGCACGTAGCTGGTCATCAGTAAATAATTTACATAAGGAAACCATGCACTTTGCGTGATTCTTAATCAGTTACCTTTTCTCACGTTTCACACGCTTCATTAGTTTGAGCAACAATGTCACCCTTATCTGCATGGCCTGCAGTTTCCTTTGTGCTTCTTTCAGCTCATAGCTTCTTTCAGATGATGGCAATATGTCATCAGGGCATGTCTTGCTGCTAGTGGGTTTTGGACTGTCACTAGTAGTGCTACTTGTGTCACCTACAATATAATAAAATGTTATGCAATACCAGTAGTGATTGTTAATTATCTCTGAACGAGGTACTTATTGAAACATGATCTGAACAGACTTGATTCTACATCACATCAAAGAATTGTTAACAAATTAATATATCCCACAACTATTCATATGAATGAATCAGTAGTCTGTATTCCAAGTAATGTTTGAGAAATGGCTTTTGACTATGCATTGTAGGGACAAAATGCTGTAGTCTTTGTTGTGCTATATTTCAGGGTCATATCTCTAAGACTAATGGAAATTATTTGGTAGCTCAGAAGAAATTGAGGTTTTGTGTATGTGTGTGTGTCTGTGCGCACGTGTGCATGTGTGTGTCTAACATGAATGGCAAACGTTTTAGTGGTGCAAAAATACACATTGGATTACTACTTAAACTTATGATTTCATAACATATCATAATGGAGAATTTGATTTTTTTGCAATGCCCTTTTGTCACTTTTTGTGACAAGCATGAACAGGACGACTTATTGGCAGTGTATTCTCAGCAACCACTTACTTTCACTTTCGTCATCCACCTTTGATGGAGTTGTCCGAGGACCTGCACAATATGGATGATCTGACGAAGAGATACAGAGAGATTTGGTGGCAGCAGCAGCAGCAGCAGGATGATATCTGGGGAGTTTGTGCCTCTTTGGTGCTGGTTGATGACTGAAGATTGTTGGCACTGCGTTTGGCTTCAGTTTGCATTTTCCATCAACACGATGTGTTTCAAATTGGTCCTGTTCAAAATGAGCCTGAAATTAAATAAATGATTATTTGTAATAATCATGCCAGGAAAGTACTTTGATGTTTACACATTTATTGCATTTGGACTTTGCCAAAAAGATGTTCTCTAACCATGTAATACGATGTATAGCAATTACTTGCAGTGGTGGTCAATCATCATAAATATCTCGTTCAAAACAACTCATCTACTTTTAGTAAATCCCTTACATTGATCAACCGATTACATAATAGTTAATTAATCTGCAAGTGTATCTCCTATGCAATAATTTCTTCCAAATTTTGCTAAAATTGCATATTTATATAACCATAAGGCATAACAAAAATAGCCACAACCTGCAAAAGCATACATAGCCCATTCAAGCCATAATTATAATAATACCATTATGGGATCAGGGTATTTAGACATTTTAACCATCTCTCTGTTTCATGTCTATCGACACATACATACAGATTGACTTACTAGATTACAGTAAACGTTTAAATAAATGCTGAATAGTTAAAAGGAACTGGTAAACACCGACATTAACAACATGAGTGATATTATGAGTATGACTGGCATGCTTAGCCTTAGACAGGTAGTTAAACAAGCTAAAAGTCGCAGCATTAAAAAAATGTATATTCCTGGATCTCGCGCTAGCCTCCTATGTTTACCATTGCCATTGAATCAAACAGCAAAGCCGAAAAACAACTTGCTTTTTTACAAACTCATCTATCCATAATCAGGTTAGTAAAAAACGGGGCACAGGCCTATAGCATAAGTCATAACTGCTTAATAATACAACATGGACAATTTTAATCATAAGTGGCATAAATAAAAAACAACGTTGCGTACGTACCAAAATTATTATCGTATACGTCTATATATAACGCAACTAATCAGTCTAATGGCGCTAGTGTGTTTTCGTGGTAACACAGTTTTGTCGTAAAATTGTAGGTACTTCACTCAATTTCAAAGTAGTTTCAAAGTACAAATTGTTTGCACAAATTTCATTAAATGTACGGTAGGGATCTAGAATATGAATATCGCATGGAAACGTTTGCCACCACTTTTTCTTTAAACGAGCTTTTTCTATTGGCAGTATTGCGTACGGCAAAATTGCAAACCACTACTGTCGACTATTGGTAGTATTGTATGATTAACCTTGAATATCGCCACCTACCTCGCACCGTTTTGAGCCCCCAGGCTTTGGTCTCCAATCTTCCCGTTTCAGTTTCGCTTCCCATACCTTCCTCCTGCTTTTATTGAAAGGAAACCCGAATAACCGTATACCAGTTTCGCTACGATTAGAGCATCCCCAAACAGAACAACACGGCTTTGCATCCTGTTCTCCCTGAGGACGCGTTGGACCGAAAATGGCGTCCACAGTCAACGACCACTCAGAAATCGGAACCTCAATGGCCAAACTCTATATATCAATGGCTCTGGTCACAACGGACTGGATTATTAAGCTCCAGCCATTGTTACCAGTAGGTGAAGAGACACGACCACTTCCAGGCCGTCTTTACTGAAGGGACGGAGTATATTGATGAAGAATTCCAAGCCAGGTGCCAGATGAGTTATGGTGAACATTCATCCACGCTGACTGACCTTGTCATCTCAGAGGAGGGCATTTACAAGATTCTCCCCAAACTAGATCCCTACAAGGCCTGTGGCCCGGACCACATCAGTCCACGGGTACTCAGAGAACTGGCAACTGAAGCGGCCCCGATTTTGACTACTATCTTTCAGTCCTCTATCAGCACAGGCAAAGTCCCATTGAACTGGAGAGAAGCCAACATAACGCCCGTTTTCAAGAAAGGCGAGCACTATGATCCAGCAAACTACCGCCCCGTATCCATCACAAGCGTTCCATGCAAGATCCTAGAACATGTCATCGTCAGCGCTCTGATGAATCACCTCGAAAGCAATGGAATCCTCAGGCCAGAACAACACGGCTTCCGCAAATTAAGATCCTGTGAAACACAACTACTGGACTTCACTGAAGAACTCGGCGAGAACTTGGAACAAGGCCACCAAGCCGACATCATAATACTGGACTTTGCGAAAGCCGTCGACCGGGTAAACCACAGTCTCCTACTACATAAGCTACACTACTATGGAGTCCAAGGCAAAGTCAACCAGTGGCTCGGGGCTTTCCTCAGGAATCGGCGGCAAGCAGTAGTGGTTAACGATGCTACCTCAGGCTACGTCAGTGTGCGCTTAGGTGTACCACAGGGGTCAGTTGTCGGCCCAGCACTATTCCTGGCCTATATCAATGACCTCCCAGAAAAACTCACTTCGCGGACACGCCTATTTGCTGATGACACCGCTATCTATCGCCTCTCCTCCACTGACTACGACCAACACCAGCTACAACTCGACCTCCACCGACTGGAAAACAGGGAACAACGATGGGACATGGCTTTCCACCCAGGGAAATGTATGACTCTCCCAGTCACCCGCAAGAGGACCATAGCGGAGTGTCAATACCTACTCCATGGCCGTACATTGGCAACGGTCACCTCTGCCAAGTACCTCGGCGTTACCATCACCCGAGACATCTGCTGGGACCAGCACATTGACAACATCTGTGCTAAAGCCAACAAGACCCTAGGTTTCTTACGTCGCAATATCAAGATCAGCGCCACCCAGCTGAAGGTGTTACGTTTTCGCCTATACTGTTAAGGAGGAGACAGCATACAAGACCTTCGTTCGTCCAATACTGGAGTATGCCTGCTCAGTCTGGGACCCTTACACACAGCGCAACATTGACAAGATCGAGGCCGTCCAGAGAAGAGCCGCTCGGTTTGTGGTCAACCAGTACCAGAAGACATCTAGTGTCACCACAATTATCAACATACTCAAATGGCCTTCCCTCCAGTACCGCAGAAAGGTGGCAAGATTGACCATGTTACATAAAATCATTAAGAACCAAGCTGTAGTCGATCGCTCCAAACTCCATCCTGCTCCGATCAGACAAAGAAGAGGGTACTCACAGCAGCTCTGCCAGATCCAGTGCAGAACCAAGTACACACAACATTCTTTCCTCCCCAATACCATCAAAGACTGGAACGATCTGCCTGAAACAGCTGTAGCTGCCAGCACCCTTGACACTTTCAAAGCAAGGGTGCCACTAAACTAGATATTACATAGACTAGATATAGGGGTATGAATTTTAATTTCATTATTCATTTAATTGTTTTACATTTGAATTAATTTGCGTTTATTTTTTTATTTTTTTTATTTGGGTTTATTTTATTATTAATTTAAAACTTTTATAACGGTCGAATGTTCTCCATAGGTCTGTCACTCTAGATATTCTTCTCTTGGCAAAATCAAATTCTACCTCCTCGCAACCCCCAAAGAGCGGCAGAATAATCAGCAAGTTGATTGTGGCCGCCAAAAGGATGATGATGATGAGGGGGCTTTACCCCAGATTCGGGTAGAGACGATGATTGGCTCTCACTCTCAGGCCAACTATGAAATAATAAATTCAATAAGGATACACTTTTACCAGATAATACTATACTGTGACAACTATTCAACATTATACTGAAACATGTCACACACAAAATAAACCGACATTAAACTTTTTTCGTAGTTTAATGCCTTTTAATTACATGCATATTCACCAAGTGGCAGCTCTCATGGCACAACATTCAAAAGGGCCATTCGGAGGCAGATTATCGTTCTGGCGAAGTCACGCAGCCAGGCGAGAGTCGGTTATGCGGATCACATGATATAACTTATCGAACGCTATCAGCAAAGAGACTGAGGAGTGAGATATAGAACCTTTGCTATCAGTATCAGTACCAAAGATCAGGATCAGTATAGAGCGCCGAAGTGTGACGTCACTCTGCAGCGCTGGTTCCAACAAATGTTTCCCGTCGTATCTGTTAGCATGGTGTTATGTTTTGTTCCTAACTGTAATAGTTATTCTGAAAGTCATATTTGTAGTTCTTTATGGTTCCCATAAGTTGAAAGTGAGAAGCATATATGGGTAAAACAAATTAGGTATTTTATGTGTTCTGGAACGTAAAAACGATATTTTAATGCAAGGTACTTGATCGCATGCAGTGACAAAATCGATCGCGGTGCAACATGTTTTGTTGTGAATCACGCTACTTTCATCACAAAATGCGGAAGGATAACCTATCAACATCGTACAATTATAGTACGAAGTTATTAAAATCGAAGGATTTGATAATATCTTGAAATTTGGAACACAAATCTATTTCAGGCTGAGAAGTCAGGAAGCAGTAATTAAGTTGGCGTTTTTGGTGAACCTCAAGCGGAGGTGCAATCATAGGTTCGGGAACAGGGGGGAGGGGCCGCTGCCCCCCCTGGAATTTCTCCCAGACATATGGTTCTGCCCCATCCCACATTAAGTGTGCGGGTGAATGTTTGTTTTTGTGGCGATCGTCAATGACGGGTGGAAATCAAAATTTTATGAGACGATTAATGTTTATTTTTGTCGACTGTGAAAGGTTTGTGCACTGGAGGGCAAACATGGTTTTCTGCCCCCTCCGAGTAATAGGCGGCGACAACATTTTCCAAAACGCCACCCCCCGAATTTCTCCGGGGGGCAGACATATGGTTCTCTCCCATTAAATGTGAGCGTGAATGTTTGTTTTTGTGACGATCGCCAATGGCGGGTGGAAATAAAAAATTTATGAGACAATTAATGTGGGTTTTTTTTGCAGTTGGAGGGCAGGCATGGTTTTCTTCCCGCCCCCAGAGTAATAGGCGGCGACAACATTTTCCAAAGCCCCCCCCCCCCCACACACACAAACACAAACACACACACGCACAATACACCACACACACACACACACACACACACACACACACACACACACACACACACACACACACACACACACACACACACACACACACACACACACACATGCGCCGCACACGCGAACACTCACCCGCTCACACACACGGACGCACGCAATTCCAGGAGAGTTGGTAGGTATACTTCAATCTTCACTATATCGGTTCGTATCGATCTGTCCATAATAAGCTTGAAGTGTCGTTTTAGATAGACAGTAAAAAAATTATTTTACAATAATATATGTATATATATATATATTGTAAACAAATCTGCTCTCTCCAAACGCGCGCACACACACATAAATGTATACACACATGTACACACACGCACGCACGCACGCACACACACAGGCCCCTACACATACACATAGTCATACTGATACATACACACGCATTCGCACAAAACTGTACTATAATTAAATTATTGCATTCAATTATCCATCGAACCAAATCTTCTCTGACATATAATTGCTTGGCATCTTCAGTCTTCACTACTGTGGTTGATGTCAATCCTTGTATGTAGCTTTACTTAGACTGATAGTTTCTCCTTGAATGGATTGGCAATCTGGTTTCTTGGTTGTTATGGTATGACACAATTACATCACAAGAAATGTTGTTTTCTTCATTCGACTATTTCGAAAGAATAAAGAAACCGCAATAGAACTCGCACCCTTGCTCACCATCATGTATCGCAAGACTCTTGACGAAGGAACAGTCCCGGACGAGTAGAGAAGGGCGAATAATTTATTTCAGCAATCTTTAAGAAAGGGGATCACCCACAATTGTGCTGTCAACTATAGACCAAGTCGCTTACAGGCCTATGCTGCAAGATTCAAGAACACATCATCTGCAGCAGCATCATGCGACACTCGAACAAGTACAACATTCTTACAGATAACCAGCATGGCTTTAGACCCCGGCGGAGCTGTGATACCCAACTATTGACCCTAGCTCATGAACTTGCCTACAGCATCGACAAAGGAAAGCAGACATACCTCATAATACTGGACTTCGAGAATGCTTTTGATAAAGTGCCTCGTGAGCGTCTGTTCCGCAAGCTGACCCACTATAGAATTCAGGGTAGCACGCTACACTGGATCAGGGCCTTCCTTTCCAACCGCACCCAGCAAGTGGTAGTAGATGGCACAACACCGGTGGTCAGCGGAGTACCCCAAGGGAACGGTGCTCGGACCCATTCTTTTTCTGATCTTTATCAATGACCTCCCTGATGGCCTGCTCGCAAGAACTCGGCTGTTTGCTGATGACTACATTGACTATAGGCAAGTAGCGTATATAGGAGATTGCCAGCTTCCACAGGATGACGTCGACACCTTGGCGCAGTGGGAAAGTCAATGGGGAATGGAGTCTCACCCGCAAAAATGCAACATCCTTTCCTGTACGAAATCAAGGAACCCCATTACCTTCAACTACAAGCTGAAAGGCCACTCACTTGGGTACTCATCCACCCCCAAGTACCTCGGTGTAGACATCACGACAGACCTGAATTGGAAGCAGTACACCAACAGGGTGAGCGGGAAAGCGAATAGTATGATCAGATTCATGAAGAGAAATCTCAAAACGTAGAACAGGACAACAAAGACCAACGCCTACGTTGCCCTGTTACGACCACACCTTCAGTACTGCTGTTCCATTTGGAACCCAGCCACCGCCGGCGAGAAAAAGATTGAGGCTGTGCAGAGAAGGTCACCACCAGGTCCAACAACACCAGCAGTGTAACATCAATTAGTGGGAGTCTCTGGAAGCTAGACGAACCAAACTCCAACTCACAATGTTCTACAAGATCTGTAACAACCTTGTCGATATTTCCCGTGAACATAATCTCACTCCAGCTCTGGGCAGAACTCGATCAAATCATTCCCGCTATTTCCTAAAACTTTCTACGATAACCAACACGTTTAATAGTTTCTTTCCCCGTACCATTCTTATCTGGAAAGTTCTCCCTCCCATCCAGTGTAGCGGAACCTCTCGCCTTGGTATCCTTCAAGAGGGAGCTCGCCTCTCGCACACTTTGAATTATATAGCCAGTGTGGAGCAACCAATGTAGGGTATTTCTTCCTGTGTCACGCGCCGCGCATAAACGTCGTATAATTGTCAAATATAACAGTTCGATGTAAAATATTGAAGATTGACTGCTTCTCGCAGTCTTCACTGCTGGGAGCTCCTGGCCGAAATCGCGATTTAATGTAGGTTTTTTCTGTGGATGTTGATTGCCTCCTTTACCTTTCTTCGATGCCAGTTCTCCTCTTGGTCTAAAATTGTGACGTCTTTCAATGATCACTGATGGCCTGTGCTGTTGGAAATTTTTCGCCGCTGCGCCGCTGTAACTTCAGCTTCTCGGCTGTCTCGGCTGTCTCGGCTGTCTCGGCTGTCTCGGCTGTCTCGGCTGTGAACTCATGACACCTGAACACGGGGGACAGTGCTGTTGAAAATTTTATTTTTTTATGTCGCGCTGTCAGTTTACCTTCTCCAGCTGTCTCGGCTCAAATGATTACATCCGAAGACGGGGGTGAGGGGGGACGGGCTTTGGAAAATGTTGTCACCGCCTATTACTCGGAGAGGGAGGGCAGAAAACCATATCTGCTCTCCAATTACACAAACCTTTCACAGTCGACAAAAACACACATTAATCGTCTCATAAAATTTAGATTTCCACCCGACATTGATGCTCGCCACAAAAACAAACATTCACGCTCACACTTAATAGGGGGGGGGGCAGAACCATATGTCTGCCCCCTAGATAAATCCCCCCGTTCCCAAGCCTATGCGTACATGACAGATGTTCTTTCATTCTTGTGCCAAGTGCTCCAGCTGTTTCTCCTATGTAGTGCTGGTCACATTCTGGACATTGAATGTCATATACCACACCACACATTGCTGCCTTCCGGTCTGTCCTTCGGGTGCACCAGTAATGACCCCAGGGTGTTGATAGGTTTGTGACAATGGTATGTCATGGGACTTGAAAATCCTTGCCAATTGTTCTGACAGTTTACTGTTGTAGGGCAGGCCTATGGCGTGTTGTCTTCTACTGGTTTCTGTGATGTTGTTCTCCTTCTGTCTCCTTGGTTTAGTGGTGTTAAACATCCATGGTTTGTACCGTTCCAAATACTGATGTGTGTGGGTTAATTTTCGATACACTTTTGCCATGGTTGATCCACCGTCCTGCGATAAGCAGTGACCGAATATTCAAAAGAAGAAAACAGTTTCTTATGAGGTATTTACTTGGTACAACCAATTCCCGCACCATCTTGTAGTTCGCTTGTGGTACCGGTCAATTCGAGACTCTTGGCTCGAAAAAACAGTTGCCATCACCTGTGCGGATCGAGGTTTGGCGGCATGTCGGCAGGCGGTTCAAAGATTGGCAGCATGTCGGCGGGTGGATCGATGACTGATGGCACATCAGCTGGTGAATCTGTAAGCAGGGTATCATGCGTCACCTTTGGTGCCGTAGGTGTGACCGAGTCAAGATGCTGTCGCTTACAGTAACGTTTCAGATTGACACCGTGAGCCTTCTCTTTCAGAATTATACCATCTTCACTCATGAGATCGTAGGTGCCATTTTGCCTGACAGCATGGATGGTGTACGGGCCAAGCTACGGATCACACGTCTTCACGCCTTTCCTGTTGGCTCGTCGGAGACCCCAAAGAAGCACGGAATCTCCTCTCTTAAATGCTCCTTGATCCCGATGGCGCTTCTGGTAATCCCGTTTCTTGTGCTTTTATTATGTGATATGTCTTTCCACATTCTTTACATAACTGCTACATGCTCCGTGATTTCATCTTGAACAATGTCATCTTCAGTACTTTCTACAATGTCATGTTCACTCGCGTCTCGATACTCAATTGGCAGTCGCGCTTTCCGTAGATTCATTAGAAAGAACGGTGTGTAACCAGTTGACTTCTGCACGCTGGTACGGAAGGCAAACAACACACCAGGGAGTGCCTGTGGCCATTCTTCTGGTTTCCCTTCCAGCACCTTCAGCAACGCGCTCTGAAGCGTTCGATTGCTGCGCTCCGCCAACCCGTTCGCCTGTGGATGATATGTGCTGGTTAGGCGTTGTTTGGCACCAGTTAACTCGTGGAGCCGCTTCGACACCGCGTTTACAAATTCACGATCCTGGTCATTTATATGGACGTCATTTAGACTTTATGGGTTCAGCCTCAACCCACTTGGTGTAGAAATCGACAGCAGTGACCATGTACGTGTAGCCTTATGGTGTCCCCGGCAGACAACAAAGGCCAACACCTTCGGGTACGTTTTCACATCTTCTTTCACATCTGGCCACCAGTACCTCTCCAAGATCTTTGCGCAGGTCTCGTCTTGGCCGATGTGTGCACCCAGTGACTTGGATTCGATGGTGTTCCCTGTCCATTCGTGGCATGCTTTCAGGATGTGCTAGCGGTCATTGCCATCATATATCACACGAATTTATTGAAATGTAAGATACCAATATTGACTATTATTGTCAAAATAAAAAATCATTCATTCAGATCACACAGTAAACATAATTTGCGACAGCGAATCGATGGAATTATAATACAGTACGTCCAAATTTTCACCATGTTTCGTGCATCATTTTAAATGTCTGCCAGGACTCGGCTTCATGGTGCTGTGGGTGGTAGGTTGGTAAGTTTCAAAGTGCCATGTCCGTACCTCATTTGTTAACATGTATTTACGTATTGTTTTTAATACAAGAACATGTTGTAGGCATGCTGCCCATCAAACTGAGTGTATTAATCCCGACAAATTGTTCGCATTTTTTATTTTCCGACCGCAAAATAAATAAATACAATTGTCAAATGATAAACAGTTGCTACTGCCTGTAATTGGCATTTATTGCACAAGCGCGCGTTCCTACCTTTGATGTGTTTGACTCACACGGTCTTTACACGTACACACATAAGCACGTACCACGTACGTCGGTACGCGCGCCCTCCCGCATGCCAACATGCACGAACACGCACAAACCACAAATCCTGCTAATAATTATAACGGATATTAACCCCTGGTTAATTCTGGATAATGGAATATACAAAATTCCTTTAAAGGCTCGAATGCTTCAATGACTTACTGAATTAACAAACAATCCTCCTCCCACTTTGCTACATTTTTGTTGAACTCTGCTCTCCAAAATGGCTATTATATAATAGTATTTTTTTTAAATAGGGCAACTCATTTGATATATAATAAATATGTTTAATTGTTTTTTCTTTATTAAAATTATAAATGATCAAGATGAATAATTGCACACCTGTAAAAGTGTTTAATATGCACATCGGTCTTCAAATTGCATTTAAAATCATACTTTACATTAGTTTAATCAGCCTTTGATTTTAATTATATAATTAATAATTAAACAAATCTATAGAACATGTCTCTTCAAAGTAAAAATAATGACATAAGAATTGTATTTATTGAATTTACTTCATTGTAGTTGTACTCTGTTCTTTATATATATGTATATATATATCTAGATACCCTCACTCTAGCCGTAACTAATTATAGTAATGTCATTGTGCCTAATTAGTGTTTTATGACATTTCACACTAACTATTTATTCCAGTTGTCTAATTTCCTCCAAAGATTACGAACTTGTCCCCAGTGTATAAGATGATTCCCAAAGGTGACTGGGGTACTTGGCTGGTATAATATACTGACGGTAGTGTTTTGAAATTGGGTAGTGTTTTGAGCGTACGTAGGGGTAGTGTTTTGAGCGTAACCGTAGTGTTTTGGGGGTAGGCTCAAAACTCTACGGTAGTGTTTTGAGGGTACGCTCAAAACACTACCGTAGTGTTTTCAGCGGGGTAGTGTTTGAGCGTCCTACACCGGGTCTTAGATGGCCTTCCTCTGTTCCTGTTACCATCTTCCGGGACCCACTCCACCGCTACACGTGCAAGTCTCTCCCTCGGTAGACGTAGCGCATGTCCAGCTAGTCTCCTTCGCCTATACTTGACGATGTCATGCAGTCTCTCCAGACCTGCCCTCCTCATCACTTATTCATTGGTGATGTGCTCTCTCCATAATATGCCCAATATCAACTGAAGGCATCGCCGGTGGAAAAACATCAATTTGTGGATATCCTCACCGTATTCTTCCACGTCCCACAGGCATATAACTATATCGCTGTTGGTATTACAACTGACATGTAAAGATGTAACTATGTAGCATCACTGATGGTGGTACTGGACCACATAGGACGTGTTTTGAAACACTGCTGATGCCTTGCCTAATCTCACTCGCACACCTACTTCCACATCGCCTTCCCTAGAGATGTGGTTTCCAAGTTAGGGAAAGTTCTCGACACATTGTAGGACATGCTGACCGATCGCAATGTTCGGGTAATTGATTTGGAAAATATGAATAGCCTTGTTAATGTTTGGCAGTGCGATGGGTACAATCACCCCCCACACACTCCACACCTCGGAGTAAAGAATTCCGCTTCAAGAAAAGTGTTTTTGCTTGACTTTAAAATGTTGTGTATTTAAAATGAATTGAGGCTGCGGCAAAAACGTAGTAAGGCACCGTAAAAACATCAATGTTTTCCCTCCATGAGAACGTGAAACCCCCCCCCCCATTTTCCGACATGTGAGAGCAGCTTAATCAGTCTGAATAAAATGTCATGAATTGTTGTGGGAAATGTGCAATCCCACGCTAAAGAAAGTCCACCACCCAAAATCAACCCGCCCGCCATATTTTCATGACGTCAGAAATAAAAAAATGGGCCAAGTGGCCCTGAAGTCCTTTGGACTAATACGTCTATATGTGACCCCGGCTGACCAAATGAGTGATAAGTCGGAAACATTGTAACATTGTTTTCTTACATCCTTGTAAAGGTTTGGTAAGGTGCTTTACATGGTTTAAAAAAATATGACTGCTACAAAAATTGGCAAAGTTATGGAGCATTGAACATGGTAGGGATCAAAAAGTGAAAATAAAGAAAACGGCTGTTGAAGTTTGACATTATATATACAAATGGATGGCATGGAAATATTACATGCACAACATTCAAATGTGGCACACAGTATGTAATATGTATGTTATGTTGCAATGATACATTGGAAGTACAAATGTGCTGCTACAAAGACTTATCAAGTTATGCCAGATTATGTCTTCATGTGTAAAACTAAGGACAGATTATTTGAGAGCAAAAGGTAGACTTACTGTTTGACACAGTTTAAAACCTACAGGCAACTGTCCAGTTTAACAGGGGTCTAGTGGCTTAATGCTGTCTGTTGACACAAGCTACTGCCAGTGACCAATTACACATTAGTCACAGTTTCCATCAAACAATAGCAGGCAGAGAATCTTAGCTCCACAGCTGGGTGTAATACACAACCAAAGCCACCACTGATTCATGGTCAAGTAGATTAGCTCAATGCACCAATTAAGACAATACACAACACTGTGAGTGACAGTGTCCAGAGTGAGGCCTATGCAGTGTCCTCATTGCTGAATACCACATACTTAAACTAAGCAAATGTAATAGGCGAAGAACAGGCAGTGTTCAAATAGGGGTATTGGTTTAATTGTATTTGTCTCGACGCAAAAGGCTTTATTGTGCCTTCATCGATTATAAGAAAGCATTTGATTTAGTAGACCGGTCCTCCCTGTGGTCTACGATAATTTCATGCGGTGTTAATGGTATTGTGTTGAAACTTGTATACAACATAAATGAACATATACAAAAATGCTAAATCATGTATAAACCAGGGCCAGGCTGTGTCAGCCTTCTTCTCATGTGATGTATAGGTATGGCAAAGAGAAAACTTGTGTCCTTTGTTATTTGCTATTTACCTGAATCATTTTGAACACTGTTAGTCACAATTATAACGGACTTGACATGGCAGCTGGTGAAATTTACAACAACCTTAGGGATGATGTAGAAAATGTATGTTCTACTATATGCTGATGACACTAGAATGATTCAATCAAATACAGATTTCTTGCTTGTGTATAGCGGAACTATGTCAACTCTTCTAATGGTTGACATTTGGTTGTTTCAGGTGTCAACTATATTGTGAATCTGTAATTATTAGTCTATATTGATACAATTGATTTACACAGTACCATGTCTACACAAGGCATGGCAAGCGTAAACAGAACAGTAGAATGCATTTGATATCAATAAAGTGTAGGATATTTCACCCTATAGTTGTCCAGAATATTAATTTTCTATGTTTGTCACCTACAGGTTTCTACAGACAATACATCTTTAACCAATAGACACCACAGTCACACCATTTTATAATAATTAAATGAACATCAAAATAAACACAACTTGCAATTATAGAAAATCAATAGTTTTGAAGATAAAAAGTGTTAGGCAACTGTTCAGTCTAACAGGGGTCAAGTGTGTCTACTCTGCCTGGGCACTGTGACCAATTAAAGATTAGTCAAGGTCTCAATGGATCAGTAGCACTAGGCTGCAGAATTTAGTCAGTGTTGACTTTGTGGCACATTAAACAAAATCTACTGTTTGGGGTGGTCTCAAGGGCCCTTCTCCAAACCACATCACTAGATAAAGTAAAACTTTTGCACTTTGGGGGCCCCTTAGGTGCCCTTAGAATGATTCAATCAAATACAGATTTCTTGTATATAGTGGCAGCACCCTAAGATACATCTATGCAAAATTTGAAAAAAAAAGTTGCTGAACAGTTTTTGAAAAAATAGGCAAAATGTTACATTTTTACCAGTTTTGGGGTCCTTGGAGGCCCTAGGGAGCCCTTAAAATGATTCAATCAAATACAGATTTCTCATGCATAGTGGCAGTGCCCTAAGATATGTCTATGCAAAATTTGAGAAAAAGTTGCTGAACGGTTTCCGAGATACGGCAGCTAACGGCGGACGCAGAGTGATGGCAATAGTCCCTTGGACCTTCGGCCAAAGGACTAAAAATTAAGCGGACATTTTCGATACGTTGTAGTGTGTCACCTTGGGTTCTGCCATCACAATGCAGAGAGGTAATGAGAGATGCGTGTTTCTTTACAGTATTCTATACAGTTTCGATGTCCGAAAAATTGAAGGATCTAGGAGGGAATTAATTTTCCTTGATTTTAAACCGTGACACATAAAAACGAACTTAGTCTGCGGCAAATACTTTTAATGGCATCATAACATTGTTTTAATGCAACCCATAGCAACCGCGAAACATCGTCAACACCAACCCTACTGAAAACCGCGAAAAATCTTCAACGGTACCATCCTCTCTACGCCGATTGAAATCTCCAACAGTAACCCCCTCAGTCTTCCAAAGTTATATCTGACAACACTGGTGTTTCTCTGGCAATGATGTGATGGACATTTGTGGGAGATGTGCAATTTCTCGCCGAAGAACGCACCATCACAAAAAAAAACTGGCCGCCATATATCCATGTCGACGTCAGAAATGCAGAAACTACGCGGACGTTTCTTTACGTCAGTGTGTCGCGGTGGTTTCCGCAATCACAAAGCACCGACACGTAATAAGAGACGTGTGTTTTTTTATGGTATTCTGTACAGCTTCGATATCCCAAATGTGTGCGTGCGTGCATGCGTGCGCCTGTGCATGTGTTGGGAGATTAATGACATATTGCATGAAAGTTCCAGAAGTTTTTCTCTAGTCAACTTCATTGACTTTATGTTGACTTTCGACTGTACACACCAAAAGTCGTGGAACATCGTGAAACTGTATGGCATGCCAAACAAATATATTAAACATTTTAAAATTGCTATACCAAAACACCAGTTGCTACATCAATATCAATGATGGCTATACAGACATGTTCAACATAGAGACAGGTGTGCGTCAAGGATGCATCATGACCCCTTCCTCTTTGTTGTTGTTATTGTCTTCATCAAGAGGACGACAACGAATGGTCCAACTTTGGTGTTAAGTGGGTAAATACTAGGTTGATAAACCTTGACTTTGCCGATGACATTACTCTCCTCAGCCACACACCGGAGATCCTGCTAGAGATGACTGGAAAATGGGGGGAGGTAGTTTTTCACGTTCTCAGGGAGGGTAACATTGAAGTTTTTACGGTGCCGTACTACGTTTTTTGTCGCAGCCTCAATTCATTTTAGATACAGATTTTAAAGTCAAGCAAAAACACTTTCCTTGAAGCAGAAATCGTTCCCACAAGCAGAACTCTTGACTCCGAGGTGTCGTGTGTGTGTGTGGGGGGGGGGGGGGGGTTGCACCCATCGCACTGGCATACATTAACATAAGACTATTCATATTTTCTGAATCAATTACCCGAACTACCAACCAATGTCAATTCTTCCAATGACTTTAAGAAATGTATTATTTTATTAAACGACTGCACATATTATGTAAGTATTCACAAGCTACAAATTTTAACATCAATGAACCTGACTGACGATGGGTAAATCAATCAAATCGGGAGTTCGTATTTCTATGTATGGGAGTTTTAGAAATCACAATCTTATGAGACAACATTAAATGGAATTATCATGTGACCTAACCACAATGTCAATGTTCCAACACGAACAGCGATTCATGTCTGAATCATAGATGGACCTACTAACTCGTTGAAACAAATGCAACATTCTAATTAGCAAGTCGTCTCTGCGGCACTAAACACAAGTCAGTGTAGGAAACTTGTGAACATTTCAGTAGGAGTTCTTTGCCACATTCATGGCTGTTCACTTTCATATCGCCATCTGGTCAGTGCTAAAGTCTTTCATCTTTGCACTGCCTGGCATTCGCTGAGCATATGACATGGTGACATCTCAACATATGTCCATCTTCTCATCCAAGTGAAATAGTGTCTCGGTGGACACCAGAATGGCACTACTACTCGCTCTAGATGTTGATCACACGACTTAGCTTCTGTAAGCGATTCAACAGGATATCGCCCTTCTTTATAGTCTCCTACAACAAGACATATTCTTATCAGCATGTTCAAAAACACAGAACCTAAATCTTACAGGACATTTAAAAAATAAATAAAATATAAGAGAGTGGGTGAGATATGATGCACACTGCATGCTTCGATTGGGGTGAAATACCCTCTGAAAAAAAATGTTTTATATTAATTATGGAGTAACACCCAATAAGATACAATGTATAACAAAGAAAATTGGGTTGAAAAATAAATTACAAAATTGGCCAGCACCCAAGAGAATGATAGACCAAGAAACATGACAGTGAGATGATATGAAGCTGACACACTTATGGAAGACATCATCCATTCAAACATCTAGACCATTCCTCTCTAGTCATCTCATATAATTGCTCAAAATACACCTTCATTAAAAATTGATGGAATTGTTCAGTTATCCTTCTTTGGTTCAACCTTCAATTTTGTTTGTCCTGCATTGCTTTTTACAGTTCATGTACATTTTTGTCATTCAGACATGAGTAATTTTGGCAATCAAGTCTTTCTCTGGTTGCCAGGTAACCAGTTCTCCTCTTGGTCACATAAACATGTTATAATGATCCAAATACAAAAACTAGTTACTCTGTGTAAATGCACGTTTTCAGCGGGATTTTTTTGTCTTGCACGTGGAACATAGTTTTACAGGTGCTAATTATATTTCCATCACAAAATCCTATGAATACCTGATCCCCCAAAATGTGGTTTACAGGTAAATATTGAATATTATTGACAGCTAATTGTGAATGTTCTGATATCCATAAAAAGATAACAGTCTGAATTTAGTTATTACTTATTAATACTACGGTTCATTAAGGCCAGACACCCCAGGTGAAATGGTGTTTTTTGACAAAAAATACTGAAAATGGTTTTCTGCCAGATTATTATACCTTTGTATGCATACTATCAATAAAGTTAACTTCTATGACAATTACATACCTCTAAGTGTGTTTTAATCATGGATCAAGCATGTCGATATCATGTAATGAAATCCATTATGCAATCTTTGACAGCCATTTTCTCAAAAACATTTTTCTTTAAATTTCTGCATTTGGAAACGGGATATCTCTTGGAATAATTATGCTATGTAAATAAAGTTTTCAGTGTTGCATTCAGCATATTCTACTGTGTGCAATGATCAGACACTTTAAAAAAAATCATGAATAGTTTGAAAGATATAGCCATATTCATTGCAAAAAAAAGATTTTTCTTGTATTTTACCAAAAAATTATTTAAAAAATAAAAACATTTCAAAAAATGCTCTGATCATTGCACAATGGACTCTATAGAGAACATGGATTTGCAAGAATTATACCTATATATGGATTCAATAAAAAGTGGCAGCTTTTTCAAATTTGCAAATATTTGCTCAAAATGGTGGCCATTTTGTTTGTTACCATGGAAACGGGGGGGGGGGGGGGGTCTGGCTGAAAAAAGTTCAATATATATTTTACTCAGTAGGACCCATTTCATGCATTGGGCAGAAAAAATTGAACTGTTTGCACAAATTTAAAAATAATCCTATCTACCTGCTGTGTCTGGCCTTAATGAGCAGTCAAAAAATGGGCCATGTGGCCCTGAAGTCCTTTGGACTAATACGTCTGTATGTGACCCCGGCTGACCAAATGAGTCATAAGTCGGAAAAATTGTAACATTGTTTTCTTACATCCTTGTAAAGGTTTGGTAGGGTGCTTTACACGGTTTCAAAAAATATGACTGCTACAAAAATTGGCAAAGTTATGAAGCATTGAACATGGCAGGGATAAAAAAGTGAAAATGAAGAAAACGGCTGTTGAAGTTTTACATTATATATGCAAATGGATTGCATGGAAATATCACATGCACAACATTCAAATGTGGCACACAGTATGTAATATGTATGTTATGTTGCAATGATACACTGGAAGTACAAATGTGCTGCTCCAAAGACTTATCAAGTTATGCCATATTATGTCTTCATGTGTAAAACAAAGAGGAGAGATTATTTGAGAGCAAAAGGTAGACTCACTGTTTGACACAGTTTAAAACTTACAGGCAACTGTCCAGTTTAATAGGGGTCTAGTGGCTTAATGCTGTCTGTTGACACAAGCTACTGCCAGTGACCAATTATACATTAGTTACAGTTTCCATCAAACAATAGCAGGCAGAGAATCTTAGCTCCACAGCTGGGTGTAATACACAACCAGAGCCACCACTGATTCATGGTCAAGTAGATTAGCTCAATGCACCAACTAAGACAATACACAACACTGTGAGTGACAGTGTCCAGAGTGAGGCCTAAGCAGTGTCCTCATTGCTGAATAGATAAATTAAACCTGCCAAGTGGGTGACATTCTGCACAAGTGTTCATTAATCCTTAGTGATTGTTCAGAACACCAGACTGACCACATACCTAAACAAAGCGAATGTAATAGGTGAAGAACAGGCAGTGTTCAAATAGGGGTATTGGTTGAATTGTATTTGTCTTGATGAAAAAGGCTTTATTGTGCCTTCATCGATTATAAGAAAGCATTTGATTTAGTAGACTGGTCCTCCCTGTGGTCTAAGATAATTTCATGCGGTATTAATGGTATTGTATTGAAAGTTGTATACAACATGTACAAAAATGCTAAATCATGTATAAATCAGGGCCAGGCTGTGTCAGCCTTCTTCTCATGTGATGTATAGGTATGGCAAGGAGAAAACTTGTGTCCTTTGTTATTTGCTATTTACCTGAATCATTTTGAACACTGTTAGTCACAATTATAACGGACTTGACATGGCAGCTGGTGAAATTTACAACCTTAGGGATGATGATGTAGAAAATGTATATTCAACTATATGCTGATGACACTAGAATGATTCAATCAAATACAGATTTCTTGTTTGTGTATAGCGGAACTATGCCAACTCTTCTAATGGTTGACATTTGATTGTTTCAGGTGTCAACTATATTGTGAATCTGTAATTATTAGTCTATATTGATACAATTGATTTACACAGTACCATGTCTACACAAGGCATGGCAAGCGTAAACAGAACAGTAGAATGCATTTTATATCAATAAAGTGTAAGGTAGTTCACTCTATAGTTGTCCAGAATATTAATTTTCTATGTTTGTCACCTACAGGTGACAGAATATTAATTTTATATGTTTGTCACCTACAGGTTTCTACAGACAATACATCTTTAACCAATAGACACCACAGTCACACCATTTTATGATAATTAAATGAACATCAAAATAAACTCAACTTGCAATTATAGAAAATCAATAGTTTTGAAGATAAAAAGTGTTAGGCAACTGTTCAGTTTAATAGGGGTCAAATGTGTCTACTCTGCCTGGGCACTGTGACCAATTAAAGATTAGTCAAGATCTCAATGGAACAGTAGCACTAGGCTGCAGAGATTAGTCATGTTGTTGACTTAGTGGCACATTAAACAAAATCTACTGTTGGGGTGTCTACTCTGCCTGGCCGCTGTGACCAATTAAAGATTAGTCAAAGTCTCAATGGAACAGTAGCACTAGGCTGCAGAGATTAGCCTTGGTGTTGACTTTGTGGCACATTAAACAAAATCTACTGTTGGGGGTGATCTCAAGGGCCCTTCTCAAAACCACATCACTAGATAAAGTAAAACTTTTGCACTTTGGGGACCCCTTAGGTGCCCTTAGAATGATTCAATCAAAAACAGATTTCTTGTATATAGTGGCAGCACCCTAAGATACATCTATGCAAAATTTGAAAAAGTTGCTGAACAGTTTTTGAAAAAATAGGCCAAATGTTACATTTTTACCAGTTTTGGGGTCCTTGGAGGCCCTAGGGAGCCCTTAAAATGATTCAATCAAATACAGATTTATTGTGCATAGTGGCAGTGCCCTAAGATGTCTATGCAAAATTAGAGAAAAAGTTGCTGAACGGTTTCTGAGATATGGCAACTAACGGCGGACGCAGAGTAATGGCAATAGTCCCTTGGACCTTCGGCCAAAGGACTAAAAAGTGTTTGAATATAGCTTGTATTACATAACATGATGCTAGGACAAAAATTATCAAACTTTGTTGCTACAAACAAGTGGTACAATGGAACAAACATACCTGGTATTGCCAGTTCTTGCTGTCTGGCCTGTTGGTTTCTACAATGCCACCAACTTTGTCAATTTTGCAGTGGATTCGTCCAGCAGCAATGAAACGAGACAGCTCTCTGTTGTAACAGAAATGTTCAGCATTTATCCAACCTCAGAAATATTATAAAGAATCAATGTGTAGTTCTTATATCTAATACATGCAGTTCGTAGATGTGTAACTTCAACAGAACTTGTGTTATATTTCATAAACAATCAACTGATGGACCCAGTACATTGCAGTCGCCTATGTCACAGTCAAAATTATGCACAACTTGTGTCAAGCGTTGCCTTGCCAACAATGTTGATCAAAATAAAGTGTATTACACTACCAGGGCGGCATGACATCTGTTAGATCATCAAACATTACAGTACTCACTTAACCAACAATAATAAAAACACACGTTTGGGACTAGAATTTCAACAAAATATATATGATGGAATGTCTAAATGCTCTATCTATTCAGCAAACATTTTTGAAGGCTTCATGGACCGTGTTGGTAGCCAATAGGGCACGTGATGGATAGGTCAATTCTTTCTAAAAAACAACTTTTTTACAGTTTGAAGAAGGTACAAGTCAAATGACTGAATGAAAACGACTGCTTTCATCTGAATGAAATATCAAAGAACCACCAGCTACATACTCAGACCCACAAAACCACACATTTGTATGAAATAAAATTCTCAATTAAAGATATAAATTTTCAGAACATGTAGTGCTGTTTTCTAAACAGTTGGTGAGGCTCCAAGCTTATCAGATGAGATCTTTTTAAGAAAATGCATTGAGGGAAATTTGTCAAATGTTACCATGAGAAGTTTGACTTTTAACTGAGGTGTTATTTATTGATTTTATTAAACTTGACATCATTCGATTAAAAGGAGCATATCACTCTGCCATACAAAATCTATTCCACCTTTGTCATAACTAGGTTTAGTTTGGTGGAATAACAAATAATAAATGTACTTTGTTTGCAATTATTAATTTGCAAGACAATTTGAAGACTTTAATAATGCAAGCCCCAATAACGACTTGGCATACACTCTGTCGAAACCTGAACAGTTTCAAAGAACAGCTTATAGTTGCCAAATACAAAGGTAAGTGTCTAACTAAGACCACACAACCAAGTAAAGTAGGAATTTATAACAGTGTATCATGACTCATGAGTAGCCGAATGTTCCACTTACTGGTCAATGAAGTCGACTGTCACGCCAAACGCATTGGCCATGTATGCGAGAGTGAGGCTGCGGTAGGACTCGAGCAGTTGCGTGTAGGCGTGGATGCGCATCTCACGCACGTAAAAGCGGTAGTGTGGGGCCAGGTACATGTCATACTTCATCACAGTCTCCACGGTCGCTGCAAGACAACGACAGACATTAACTCCATCATATCCATGCTTCTTACAAACAGTGGTGGCACTAATAATCACAGTACACAAAATCAGTCACAATTAACGATTATCCCCTGAAGAGTCACACAGGCTACGGCCGGGGACCACACCAGAGACAAGCACAGCCCAGTGACTACAGTGTCACCGTCTTGTAGTAGTTGTCAGGAATTCACTGACACTGATTGAAACTTTACCTGAAAAATAGGAAATTGACTGCAAAATGTGTAAAAAGTGAACAGATTTGTTTGACCTTTCAACTTTCAAAGGGACATGCCGAAGATTAGGGGACCATTTAAATAACATTCTTATGAGAGCATACGTCTGATTTTGCTCTTTAAAATAAATTTCGCTCCTTACCAGTGATCTTGTATACTGCAAACTGTCAAAATCAGGACGCGCCACTGAGACACTTTTACCGATGGATCACAGAAATAATGTCCTTAGTGATGTCCTTGGCATGTAGTTTTTAGCATTTTGAAAAAGCTCGTTACATTTAACAATGGATTTTTTTCGATGAATGATTGTCGTTATGAGCACGTTGTCTTAGTGAGACGGTCCCCTGGAATACGCCAACATTTGAAATGTAGACGTGTTTTGGAGTAACAAAAGGGTACAGGACTACTGCTTTCTGGAAAACGCTACGCACACTTACCAAGCATTTTGAAGAAGTCGGCATACTGGCAGTTATAGAAGGCAAAGAGAAACTGTTTGATATCCGGCAAACCGTGCAGCACCTCCAAGATCTCTGAACCCTTCACAATCTATAATCACAAATACCATTTTTGTCTGATAACAATATCTATATATGTCACATGATAAGACAAGGTTTGTAACCGGGAATTCAATGAGCGCATAGTTTAAGTAATAAGCACAGTCACATGTCATATAGCGGGTTTTCTATACAGGTAATTTGTTTTCACAAAATGAGTCTGACATGATTAATTGAATCGAGGGACCTTTAAAAAACAACATAAATACATCCATATTATGCATGACAAGAAAGGCAACCAGGGAGTCATAGACACCCACCTTCTCTCTGATGTCCTGTCTGTCCAGTGCAATCATGCCACAAAAGACTGTGTAGGTGACAAACGTCTGGTAGTCCATGAGCTCATATGATGTGAATGTGGCGACTGTATCGAGAAAGAGGTCTGCAGCAGTCTTGAAGTCGCGAACCGCCATGCAGTAGGCTCCTTTGTAGACCTTCAGTCGGTTGCGCCTGTCCCAGTCACCACCTTCGTCAATCAAACTGCCAACATAAGACAGAGGTCAGTTGCTTGACAGGGAATGTATGATGCGTACCTGTAAGACTGCAATACAAATCTATAAGATCTGCAAATGAACCCAGATATGAATACATTTATTTCACATAAAACCTGTTCCGTTCATATAAAAAGACATTAATTTAAAAAAGAAATAAGTAAAAAATTTCAATAGGTATAAGAAGCATTTAAAATGTTGAGAAATAAGTACTTAAGCTACAAATAAATTGGTTATAAAATTATAATTATCTAAGTCTGCTGTTTTACAGTGTTTGCTAAAAACCACTTACTATGCAAACTGGGCTATGTTAACTGGATCTTGTGATCTGCCATTCAAAAAATATATTGTCAATTCATGAATCCTGCATAGTTCACGCACACGGAGTGTACATATGACAACCATGTATATTCCTCATGAAGTTTTTTTAATGCATTTTCCAAAATAATTCTGTGCATGTATGAGTGACTAGAACTTCGGCCCTAGCTCTGTACATAGATAATGCAACAAAATTTGTACCTTTGTGCTTTTTCTAGATTTCTTTTGATCAGATCATGATCCATGTAAAACAGTCCAAGTCGGATCTGGTGGAAGATCATATCCAGCTTGTAGCCCATTGTTACTGTCTTCTCGCCAGTCTTGCGGAACTGGCTCAGTGCCGACTCCTGGTTGTCAACAAAGGAACAAATAGTATAGTATGAGTGGTGACTGTCCTTCAAACCATCAAGCTGCAACTTACTGTCAGTAACACTTTTTAAAAATGTAACAATACATTAAAAAGTTTCATTTGGCCAAATTTACACAGAAAACCTAACAGATAAAAGACATGCATCTGCGCATGGAGCAACAGGTGACAAATACTAAAATAAACCCATAAACTTGAACAAACGGGGACAATTAGCCATATTACAAAGAAAATCATTAGTAGTAAGACATGAGAGGAGTTACTGAAGTGGTGTTGCAAAGATCGGAAAGTCCCAAAAACATATTGCAAATATTATGTATGGGTAGGTAGTAGTATTGTTGTTACCACTGTACCACATGATATCATGGGAAAATTGCTATAGTGTCACCATATATGGAGTGGAACATACAAGTATATTAATACACGACTATTGTGGATATTAGAACCAGGTAGTGTGGTGCCTGTGGGCATTATTGCCTTGGCAATTATGCTGAACCCAATTGCTAGTTTTGGATTGTTAAAATTCTTACACACCACAAAATGGTTGAATGGGTGGAAGTTTTAAATAATATGAAACACAACATTTTGGGACTTTGCAAACTTACAGACCATCTTATATGCATAAAATGTATTATGAATATGTTTTGTTTAATGAAAAATACTCTGACGATTAAAATTAAATCAAATTAAATGCTAAATATCTTGTCGAAATGCAATTTACCAGTATGTCCAAACTACATGCAAGAAATAAACTGCACCTTGTCTCCTATCCGACTGAAGTATTCGGCTTTCTTCAGCATGAAATCTCTCACTTCCGTCTCGCCCAGGTTCTTCTCTGCATCTTCTACAGCGCTGTCGAGTTCCTTCACCTTCTCCTCATTCTTTGCCTTCATCTTCTGTAGGAAGGCAGCGTCCACACTCCAGTCAAACTGACTGCACAGTTGCTCGTAGAATGGCGCCATGTCTGTCGGTGTATCAACATGAACACAAGTTTAATCAAGAAATTGAGGTTCATCTTTTAATATTTACACTGAATCCATCAGTCTTTATCAGCAGTAACTTGACCAAGATAATCCAAGACACAGAGTTGTAATAGTCAAAGACAAACTGAATAATTTTTTTTCTTGGTGAAATAAAAATATACAGCAGGATGTAACATAATGTGAATTCAAGCGATAGGAGTTTTTATTCCCTTTAAACAGCGAGGGATACAGTTTGATTAGAAATGATAGAGATGGAAGAAAGGAGAGGGTTGCATTATATATGTAAGAAACAATATAAACTACGTCAAATGTGAAGAGCCTACATATACACACAAGTGACACAACACAGAATCGGTATATGGAGTCGCTTAACAACAACAATGGGCTCCCTACTTGTGGAGCTACCACAGCACATCTGCTGATCTTGACAGCAAACCAGCTCTTCATAAATTATTACACACAGCATGTGTAATGAGCAACAACACTGTAATATTTGGAGACTTCAACCACAGAACCATTGCCTGGACTAGGATACAGACGGGAGCCGAGGGGATACGATTTATGAAACTCACCCAAGATCTGTTTCTAACCCAACATGTACACGATGCTACTATGGGTGAAAATACATTGGATTTTGTACTATCCTCTGATCCAAATATGGTTGAGCAAGTTATGGTAAGAGACCCCTTCAGTGACCACAACATTGTAGTGTCTATTCACATAAGAGTGGAGAGAAACTTACTACAGCTATACAACAACAAGAGGGCAAACTACGATGGAATGAAACATTGTTTAGAGAACTATGACTGGAAGCAGGCATTCCAGGATACTAATGTACACACAAAATGGGACATCTTGAAGAGAGTTGTTAACTCGGCAATGAAAAGTTTTATCCCTGTGTCAACAAGGAGACAAAAGACCAAACTCAGATGGATAACTAAACGAGCAGAAATGGCAAGACGGAAGAAATACCACACGTGGAAGAAATACAGAGAAATGAGAGAATATTATCTGTATGAGGCATACAAACGTCAACTAAACAAAGCCTGGAATGAAGTGGTTAAGGCTAAACAATTTTTTTAGAAAAGGCTTGCCAACAACACAAAAAAAGACTCAAAGTCTTTTTATTCATATACTAGGACGAAACCTAAGACAATGTGACCCACTTTGGGATAGCAATGGGGATGTGATCATAGACTCAGTTGAGACAGCAAATGTATTAAATGACTACTTCACCTCAGTGTTCACTGACAAGGTAACAGAAAATATTCCTGACCCTGCGAAGATTTTCAACCAAGACAACTGATGAGTCACTCCAGCATATTGTGATAACTACAGCAGTAGTGTTGGAAAAGCTGTTGCAACTTAAGCCATACAAAGCCCCTGGAATAGACAACTTAAGCTCCATAATGCTCCAAGCAGTGGCCCCAGCTATTGCACCACCGCTAAACGAAATCTTTGCAGACAGCATGGAAATGGGAGAAGTTCCACTAGTCTGGAAAAGTGCAAATGTTACCCCCATATATAAGAAAGATATAACATCACAACCCAGTAACTATAGACCTGTGAGTCTAACATCACAGATACCTAAAGTAATGGAAGTCATTGGCCATCTTCAAAATCATGGTTTGATTAAACCGTCGCAACATTTTTTGGAAGGGACGTTCAACGACACAATTTGAAAATCATTCTTGCGATTAATAGAAACATACTTTTGTGGCATTCCAGAAATGACTGTTTAATTAATTGCATTGCATGCTAGCAACAAGTAAAATATAATGTTTGGAACATAAATCATCAATTTACCATAATATTATATCATTTAAAGGTGATGATGAAAGAGTTCAGATGATACTACTGGTTGCTTCCCAGAGAAGTCGAGATGGTGTTCGACTGCCAGGGAGTAAAGTGTAAAGCGCTTTGAGCAGTCCTTGGGACTGGATACTGTGCTATATAAGAACTTACCTTTCCCTTTTTACTGACTCTGCAAGTGTGGTAACAAGGCCTTTGGTTAGGACTAGAAAAACATCACCGCAACCAAGTACCAGTGGTCAAGTGGAAACTACACCTCGACTGAGTACCATTGGTAAATTGGAAACCACACCTCAACATGATGAAACAATCATGATTACTGACTTTTAGCAATTATGATTACTACATTTACAAGTAGTGTCTTCCCCTCTATATTCAAGAGTAAAGGTTAAAACATACACCAGAATGCACAATTTTTAAGCTAGTTAAAAAAATATCTGGGGGGACATGCCCCTGGATCCCCAGCAATGCTTCACGTCTGTGGCGCTTGCATAGCCCACCCCTACCACTTCGCCCATAATTTTACCCAGAGGAAACACTGTTATTAGAAAATGTGCAACATAGGGCGACCAGGATGATTTCAGACTTAAGTCACTTAGATTACCTAGAGTACTAAATATCATGACTCTGGAGACTAGATGACTTATTGGAAGTTTATAAAATATTAGGTTAGAGAGTATTCTTCCTGCAGATTTCTTTGTCATGGAAAATAAACAGACCACAACAAGAGGACAACTTTCAAAATAAACAAAGTGCACTCAAGATTATATATATGCAGGTAGTCTTTTACTCAAAGGATAGTTAATGACTGGATTAGACTTCCTGAAGCAGCGGTTATGTCCAAAAACATCAACTAATTCAAGGGATACATTGACAAATATTTACACAATAGGGCGGAAGATTACACGAATCAACATTTGACTCCCTTCCTCTGGCCTCTACAATTCCTTGACTACTACGCTGAAGGTAAATTCAAGACATTGTGACCAGGTTGTTATCACACCATAATGGGGCATTCCAACCAAAACTTCAAAAGTGGTGCATAGCGACCAGATCATCGCCGGAGCATTGCGACCAGGCGGTTCAGTTGGCACATTGATTGCAATTAATCTAGCCTGTTGCCAGTGCTGGTGCATTGGCCATTGCGACTGGTGCATTCAGGCAGTGGTGTATTCCGACCACTTACCCCTAAAAATATACATTTAGCCTGAGGCTGGCTGTGATTCTATACACCGTGCATCGATATCACGGGTACATCCGATATCACCATGCTGTCAATCAACGCTGAATTCATATTAAACGGCCTCATTATCGCCCACACTCCAGCCTTAACGGCTAACTAGGATATTATCACAAAGTATCGTTTTACATTTGGTATTTTTGTACAAAACAATGTGTAGTCTAGACACTGGAAAGTAATCAAATTTGTTTTATTGAATAAACATGCCGAGTAAACGAAATTAAATAAGGATATATTTGATAATGACTCGACAGAACAGAGCTCGAGATGCGTAAAGAAATGAGAAAGCAATACTTACTATCCTCTTTTACTGCGTCTAACAAGTCATTTTTTATTTTTCGATCATTTTTATATTTGTCTGTAGTAAGTAGGAATTTCCACTGAGCCAACTGCAAATCTGGATTCTTTTCCAAACCCTCCTCTTCGAGGTTTTCAAGCGGCATGTTTACAGTTTTGTTTCGATTGTCACTCAAAAACTTCCGAATCATTCGGTCAGAAGTAGACACATGATGTTGACCAGGGAACATCGTCACACATCGGTCAACCATAAATACCATCGCTTGTATAATTTTTATTCGTAACTAAGTTTCCGTAAAATATTTTTTTATTTAATTATTACAATGGAACATTATAATCTAGCTAAAATTGGGAAGCCGCTAGATCTAGTTAAGATTGGGAAGCCGCTAGAGTTATCCCATGCACCCGTACTAGAAATAGGCTTCCAGACCAAATAAAAAAATACAAATTAAATTGAATTACTTTATTCAGGAACATTACATCCATATAAAATATAAACTAGACTATGATTAAAAACTGTAAATATATAGCAACTTTCGCCAGTGACGACACTGTGGTGATTTGTATAATGTATCGCTGTTCATGATACTTTGTAATATATTGCATTGCCCGGCCGATTTAGCTACACACGTCATAAAACTATACACATTTTTGTTATCAATGTTTTGTAGGTGGTAATCCTCGTGATATAAACATGTAACTAGCACTACAATATCTAGGTTCAACTTCACTGCACAACAATTTAAAGACATTATTGTTTGCACACAGTTTTCTAATTGGTTTTGTTCTATATAATTCCACCATAACTGACAATTCATAACTTTCAGCAGACAAGTTGTAAACAGTATATGTATATAGGTTACAGTATAACAAAAACAAATTGTAAGGTTTCAGGCAATAATTAATTAAACGTCATTGATAATTTTTTGTCATCTGCAGGGATATGATTGTAGGAGTTTTTCTTAATAAGCCCCCCTTGGTGTTTCCAGATAGTTATTTTGCAAGTACTTATGTTCTACGAGCTGATTTTCAAAATGTTGAAAGTATACTTAAGTAGTGAAATACATGTTAGTGGTTTCTAATATAGATTATAATATATGAAAGGTTTATCCTGTCAGCTTTTTGTGTTATCAGCATCATGATGATGATGATGAGGTATTGTATGCCGTCAAACGTTTTCACGGGATAACTTCAGCATTTTGACAGCGCCGAGTTTTCGGTCGATATTTCTGTAAATGACAGAACGTCGAGTAAAAACGATAACTAGAAAACCAGCATCCACGACACAACCACAATATCGCTGTTCGGTTGCTAACCTTTTCCAAACAAGTGTTTTCTTGCGCAGTGACACACATTCTACTGTGCACAGCCAGCTCTGCAACGCTTGACAGGAGCCTGCTGAAGAGGAAGGGAAACAGTTATCGTGTTATCGTACGGAAATGCCAGGAATCGAAAAATTACACTTGGAGGATGCGTTTGATGATAGTCCTCAGGTATGTAATCTGACTGAGTGACTGTCAGTAACTAGTAAAACTGTAAGTCACAACCGATTATCCCCATTACAACAACCCTATCACAGTGTCACAGTCACAGCTAGGTGTCAGAGCGAATTACGCCGAATAGCTATGTCTATGAGTATGATGTCAGGACTACTCGGCCCACGGACAACTCGGCCCGAGACGACTTGTCTCGAGACAACTCGGCCCTCACCCTGAGACAGCTCGGTCCCCGAGTTTGGACTGGTCAGGGTTTTGTCAAATTGTACCAGTTGTGTAGATTATCGATTGTCATGATGGAAATATCGCTCTGCTGTAAAGCCATAAAGGTGACATGCTAGGCATCCAGGTTGATGATCAGCTGAGATTCACACATGTCCAAAATGCTGTATATAATACAAACAAATTGCTGGGTGTAATCCGTCGTATGTATCAATATCTAGACAAGACAACCTTTCTCCATCTTTATAAGGGACTTGTCCGACCTTCTTTGGAGTATGGCGTAGCAGTCTGGTCTCCAAAGTATCAGTACAATACTGACGCTGTGGAGGCTGTCCAAGGAAGAGCAACACAAATGGTGCAAGAATAAAAAAATTATGATTATGAAACGAAACTAAAGGTCTTAAACTTACAAACGTTAACATATCGTAGATTACGAGGTGATGGTATTAATGTTTACAAATTTATACTTGAATGGTATATTTATTTGCGCGCACACGGTGTTTAACCAGGACTTGTACGAAGGAGCACGGGGGCATTCTTTAAACTTAAAGTTGTATAAAAACACGAGTAAACGAGAACTAAGGAAACACTTCTTTAGCGAGAGAGTAATTGATGTATAGAACACCTTACCCGAAGCCACTGCCAACCATTCAGTGATTTTACTGGCACTGTCTCTGGTAAAGTTGTGAAAGGACACAACTGTTTCACTGGCTTGCTGCTCAGTCATTGTTTCATTGAGTAAGTACTTTCCAAGCTAGGAATTTATAACCAACTTATCTTTCACACTTTCAATAACAGTATAAACACATTGTCTGTACATTGATTGCATTTTGTAGCACATAATGAGTTTATGTTAGGTCACACACACAATTAGAATATATGCAAACAAACAACCTAGGTTTTTGGGAAGGGATTGTATTCAGATTCAGACTGTTTATTACCAAATAACATTTAAAATGTACGAGGAATTCTTGGCATTGTGGCGTCAACATACATGCACGCTTGTCTCCCCTGCCCCCCATCATGCACATGCAAAATATACAATCAGAAACATTATGAAACTATGCTAAAACTAGTATAAATTTAAACCAAGGCCAACTGCCAACATATTTTAAGAGAATCGTACATCTATTGACATAAAGTGAACTTGGTAACATAATATTAATACCGTCTGAACATTACCTAAAAAGTTAAAAAGTATGCATGTAGTTAAATTAATAATAAATAAATTTGCTGATAATATAACAACTAAGCTGAAGTTAAAAAGTATGTAAATACATGTAGTCAAGTTAGTAAATAAAAAAAATTAAAATTAAAATAAATAACTAAACAAATAATAAATAAATAATATTCATGGCGACATAAAATCTAAACCGACTTAAAATAGTATCATGGCATCTCGCGGTTCAAGTGACTCACAGCCTGCGGGTAAAAACTATTTTAAAGTCTAGTGGTCCTTGTCTTAATACTTCTATAGCGCTTGCCAGAGGGAAGAAGTTCAAAGAGATGGTTGGCTGGGTGGGTAGTATCCCGTACAATGCTCTTGGATTTTCGCGCACAGCGAGTATGGTAAATAGATTCAATGGATGGCAACTTGCGCCCCTGATTCTAGCTAGCTATTGTTTTTCCACCTGATTGGCATGGCCAGACCACACTACAATCGAGAAAGTGAGGATACTTTCAATGATTGCGTGGTAGAATCGTATCATAATCTTCTGAGCAATGCCGAATCTCCTGAGCTGCCTCAGGAAGAACAGGCGTTGTTGTGCCTTTTTTGTAATGCACATTGTTTGTGCACCAGCTGAGATCGCTTGAAATTGTTGTTCCAAGGAATCTAAAAGGTTCAACCTGCTCGACCTCCATGCCATTTATCGAAAGAGGGTGGATGGGAGTCTTCTTTTTACGAAAATCAACAGTAATTTCTTTAGTCTTTGAAATGTTCAATTCGAGATTGTTATTCGCACACCAGCCAACCATTCTCTGAACTTCCTCCCTGTGTGGCGTCTCATCTGCATTCTCAATGCAGCCCTACACAGTCGTGTCATCGGAAAACTTGATGCGCCCTTCACAATTGGTCCACGGAGACACAGTCATTTGTGAAGATAGTAAACAGGAAGAGGGATAGCACACAACCTTATGGGGCACCTGTATTTAGGATAAAAGGTAAACAAAAATTATTGTGCGATATTCCGATGTAATACAAACACTAGTCATCATAGAGGAATAAACAGTTATCTTACGGTTCAACGTGAATAAAATTGGATTCAAAACAATGAATGCGAATGGGCCTACAAGTCGACTAGGTTTCGCCGAGCTTGGGCTCATTTTTAGAATAATTATATCGGATGCAACCAACGGGAGATAATGTACACCGATAAACATACATAACAAACATATATTGTATCCAGCTAGAGAATCTAATGCATATAAAATCTTATAATATCACTAGAATATCGATGTATGAAGGAGGGATTGTACAATTGATCGTAACAACTTAAATCAGTCAGCGAATTTCTGTCGGTCCTGCTAGCTCAGTTGGTAAAGGCGTTGGTTTCATGGTATTTATTTTGTAATCGGGCGACGCCGGTTCAATACCAACACCAAACCATTGGTTTTCTTTACACTTTTTTGGTTTATGTTTTCACAAAGTAATATAAACCAAATCATTTTTATATTATGATGCACAGTTAGTAAATATTTTTTTATTTTTTTTAGTAATTATTTATTTGCCACAAAAATGAAAATATGAGAATTATATAACGATGTTTCTAAATTTTATTTATCCAAACAAATATAATGTAATGGATATATAATTTATTAATTGTATATATATATATATATATATTGTACGGTAATATATTGTAATTATATATGTAAAAACAAATGGTGATCTGTCTGGATAAATAACATTTAGAAACATCGTTATATATAATTACCATATTTTCATTTTTGTGACGAATAAATAATTACTACAAAAATATTTACAAACAGTGCATCATAGTGTACAAAATGATTTGGTTTATATTACTTTGAAAACATAAACAAAAAAGTGTAAAGAAAATCAATGGTTTGGTGTCGGGATTGAACCGGCGTCGCCCGATTGCAAAATAAATGCCAAGGAACCAATGCCTTTACCAACTGAGCTAGCAGGACCGACAGAAATTCGCTGACTGATTTAAGTTGTTGTGATAATTGTACAACTCCTCCTTCATACATCGATATTCTAGTGATATTATGAGATTATACACATTACTTTCTGTAGCTGGATACGATAATGTTTGCTATGTATGTATATTGGTGTACATTATCTCCCGTTGGTTGCATTCGATATAATTATTCTGAAAATGAGCCCAAGCTCGGCGATACCTAGTCGACTTGTAGGCTCATTCGCATTCATTGTTTTGAAGAAAATTGAATTCATGTGGAACCGTAAAATAACTGCTAATTCCTCTATGATGACTAGTGTTTGTATTACATCAGAATATTGCACAATAACTCATTCTGACGCTCGTTTCGACCCCAAAACTATCCTTGTAAACATGTTCTGAATGCATTGAAGGGGTCGGCCTGCTTCGAGTGTGTGTCATATGTGACGTTACGATACCACGTGATCGCCTAGCTCATTAAAAAAAAATTTTCCGCGGGAATCACTACACAGGCGGGTTTAAAATCGAATTTATGCTACAATGTATTTTTTTAATGTTCTCGAATGTTACATACAATGTTAAACTTTATGTAAACATGGAAAACGGATTTTAGTTAATGCCTTGTTTTTATTTCCTTTTAGGACAGCATCATATTAAAAGGGTGATTTGTGTGGTCAACGATCTTACTGCAAGAGTCTTACTGCAATGTTTTGACCATGACTTCTACAAAAGTGACACTCAATGAGCACTTGTTATTCATGTACTCGTCATCAAATGGAAGCCAGTTTAGTTAGATACTGCTGAAGTCCAATGCTTTGTCTCTCGCAAACAGATCAAAGACCATTCACCAGTGTCTTACTTCGATCGCTGTACCTAAAACAAACAATAGCCCATTATCAGTTTTTTTAATTTCACATCCTTGTAAGTTATTCATCTGTTAATTGTATTAATAATTGAATTATGTGTGCTATTAGTCGGTTGAACTGAGTAATGTATAATTTTTAGTTACATGTTGGTCACGTGTGTACAATCGTTTGGGTTGATTTCACCAGAGTTGTAGACCGAATTCACTATGGGTCGAATTCATCTGTCTCTAGTCGCTGTCATATAATTTGTCATCGAGCCAACCTGTCTCTAAGCAGGGGCCGAGTTGTCTCAGGATGGGGCTGAGTTGTCTCGAGACATGTCGGCCCGTGCCATCTTGTCTCAGGCAGAGTTGTTTGTGGGCTGAGTAGTCTAGCATTCGTGTCACAGTGATGGCATTTTGTGATGAAAACTATAACATCAAGTTCATTCAAGGAGAATATCACTGAATGTTAAATGATAAACTTACACATCATAATCAGTTATTTGGAGCAGTTGTTTAATGACTCTGACAGTTACAGACTCACGTATAAATATTCCAGTCGAAGGGAAAATAGAAAGGTCTTAATTCTTTTTTCAGTGGGTCCATATTTTATATTACCACTATTATATATGTGTTCATGTCAATGAGGCCTATTAGTTGGATCACACTTTTGATGGGTCACTTGAATTTGGCTGAACATTCTCAAACAGTGGAGTGTGTAGATTGGTTGTGAGAAAGAACTCTTTCTCCCAGTCAGATATGGGCCTGAGGACTTATTATAAATGAATGGGGTATAGTGTTACAAGTCTGATTGTCACTTGGTATTTCTAGGGTTTCATAAAAAGGCCAACCTTAGTTAGCCATTACGTTTTCCATGGTAAAATGTGTGACAAGACTAACAACAGATATTGGGAAAAATAGAGAAACATTTCCAATGATGGGGCAATGGTCCAATGTGCCCTGTTAAATATGCAAACTTGCTGATTAAATGTTAAAGTTACCTTGACATATCTTTCCATATAATTAACACATTTAACAGAAAACATGTGGGATTCTAGATAAGCTATAACATGACTTCCTCGTCCACTTGTCAGCTGGAATTTATTGTTTTGCTGGCAGTCTTTGTTCAATCTAATTAAATGCAGTTTATTGACAGATTTATTTTATACAATAAAATGTATTGAAATATCACTGTTCAAATATGTAATAATTTTATGATCAAACACATCCTAACTATAAGACTCAATGATTCTGATTATGAAGTACAATCACAATAGGCTAAATTCCTTGATTGCCAAAATCTCCGTGCACAAACAACGATTCTGTGTTGCAATGGCTTTGACAGACAAGAAGTCTGATCGGTGTCTTTGAGAAGGATGCTATGACACTTCGCAACTACACTGCAGAACTGCATCGATGTTGCATGAGAGTCGTAAATGCTCAGGTAAGTAGGACAATATTATAGTTTGTCTTGTAAAAGCATTGGCCCCCAGAGTTACAGGATCTACAGGTGCATCCAGAAACACAAGCTTGTCTACTGACATTGTTGTTGTTGTCTTGTTTCCTTGTCGTCAGGGGTGAGGCTGGCCTTGATTCTGTTCCTCGATTTCTGTTATCTTTTTTCTTCTTTTCCTTCACTGATCTTGCACTGCTCTCTCCACCAACTGTCTCCATTCTCCTCTACCTTTCATTCTCATTCTCCACTCCTCTCCCAATCCTTCCAAGTCTCTCTTTACACAGTCCTCCCTTCCCAGTCTAGGTTGTCTTCGCCTCCTTTTCCCACCATTCTCTGGGCATCTGCTTTCTTTGCCAGCCGTTCTATTTGCATTCTCTCCATAGGCCCATCCCAGTACAGTCAACTCATCACAGCTTCTTAAAAGATTCATTGCATTATAATATTACCATTGTACTTGTCACAGTGTGACAGTCAGCTTACAAGGGCGATGTGTTTCAACAACAAATCATTTATAGTGCTTGGTGGAACTTTCTGCAGTACTTGGTATAATGCTTCCCGCTGAATCCCTCATCCCTGTCTGATAAAATATAAATCAAGTCAAGATGAAAAACTAGACAGAATGCTAATAACAATGCTGTGCATGGTTACCAACATTTCATAAATAGTACTACTAGTCTTGATTAAGCGTCTATGTTTGCACTATGGCTTTGTTGGAAAAGCACTGGACTGGATGACATCGTACCTGCAAGACCGGATTCAGCGAATAGTAATCGGTGACCAATCGTCGAGTACTACTACTCTAACGACAGGTGTCCTGCAAGGCTCTGTCCTTGGACCACTGCTCATTTCATTATATGTCCAACCTATCGGTGACATTATTCGAGCCCATGGACTATTCTTCCACCACTATGCTGACGACTTACAGATCTACTCACATTTCGACCTGAATCTTTCCGCTTTAACGGGTGCAGTTCAGCAAATGGAGGACTGTTTGGATGAAATAAAGAACTGGATGGCATGGAATTCTATGTGCATGAACGACGGCAAGACACAGTATCTTCCGATTGTACCCAAGTCTGCGGATGCAATCGTTGATGGCACTGTGATTCGCGTTGGTAGTTCTACAATTACAACTTCACGATGTGTTCAAAGTCTCGGTGTCTTCATTGACAGGCACCTAGATATGAAAAAGCAAGGTAGTGTTGCAAACTGTCAGGGCGTGCTCATTCTACCTTCGCCACATAAATCAGATTAGCGATTTTTTACCCAAACCGACAAAGGAACGCGTAGTCAATGCCATCATCACATCGCGGATTGACTACTGCAATGCATTCTTGTATGGCACGGCACGTCTGCAGAGCATTAACATCGCGCGTCTGCAATGAATACACAACTCGGCTGCCAGACTGATCCTGTGTCGTCTACGTAGTGACAGCGCCACGCCCCTGTTACGCGAACTCCATTGGCTGCCTGTTGCGCGCAGAGTGGGTTACAAGACACTGGTACTCACGTACAAAGCCATGCACAATGACGCGCCCGTGTACCTGTGTGAACTCGTGCACCCATATCAACCGGCAAGAGCACTGCGCTCTGGGAGCAGTACCATGTTGGAAGTGAAGCGCACTCGTATCAAGGCTGGGGACAGTTCGTTCGCTGTAGCTGCTGCATCCCTATGGAACATAATGTTAAAACCTGTGACATTCTCGCCAGCTTCAAATGTCGTCTGAAGACACATTTCTTTGGTGTTTCATATTAGTGTCACTCTAAATGAACACTGCCCTCTACTAAACCAATTTTAATTAGTTATCATATTCGTATAATGATTATTCATTATTCCTCACATAAACTATTTTACATCAAATGTTTTACTAAATGATTTATTATTATTAATCATACATATATATATTTATTTATTAGTATTATTTTTGTATAGTTATTGTGCTAGATTGATTATTATTAATATTATTTAATTTTGATGAATAACTGCTATTTATTTGCTTCTTTATTTAGAAATTCTGCATTATTCAATATGTATGTATTTATTTATTTTATTCTTTACCACTAATATTTATTTTAAATTAATATACATATACATATTTATTGCAATTCTACCATTTTTATGTATTTTAGTATGGATGTGGCGCTATACCAAATAAAATATATTATTATTAGACTTATCCTAACCAATACACCAAACAACAGGGATGTGAATGTATATTTACTTTATCAAACATAGTATGCCCTGAAGATACCCCTTTATAATATTTGTTTATATTTTTTAATAAAATTCTGTGACATTATTTGACATGAATAATTACAAAAAAGTCATTATAATTTTGAAATTTGTTACATGTATCTTACAACTTTTTATTTTTTATTGTGTAGACATTAATTACATTAAAAATTAAAATAAAGTAATAAAAAAGTATCAATCAACACTTGCACATTTTCACTAAAACAGTAAGCACACATTTAAACGATGTATTAGATTTATTATTATAAAAGCATTTATAGAGCACCGCGTGTCCGGATAACAAATCTGGTAGACAATCGTAGAGTATAAGTAAAATACATTAAATGACCTACCGGGTAATACATATTAAATAGAAATATTAAATAAAAAGGTAAATGAATATGATTTTAAAATAACATCAAAAAATTACATAAAATGTCAGTTAGATAAACCTGAATAAAATAAATATATATGTTTACAAGTGTATATATTATACATAAATTAACTGAATTAGCCGTTTAAATACCTAAAATAAATAATGTGCTTAAATAAAATAAAATAAATACATATAATATGCGAATTAAAAAATTATAATAAATAAATAACTGCAACCTAAGTACATAACTGAATGTCAACATTGCACAAATGTCACTGATGCGGACTGCAAAGATCTTTGAAGGACTGTCGAAATAGGTGTGTCTTTAAGAGTGATTTGAAAGTGGCAACACAGTTTGCATGCCTGACTGCATGACAGGATCGGGCCAGCCACTGAGAAGGAACAACGGCCATAATGTTCAAGGTGATATCTCGGAACAGTCAGCAGATCTAAGTGATCTGGTTGGCGTGTAGGATGTCACGAGCGATGAAATGTACGCAGGGCCGAGATGGTGCACTGCACGATATACCAGCAGTAACAGCTTGAATTCGATCCGCTGGCCTATAGGCAACCAGTGCAGACGGTACAGAACAGGTGTTATGTGTTCTCGTCTCCTTAAACACATTTGGGAAATTGTGATGTTAAAATATGTATTTAGTTTATATTTGAAGAGAAAGATGATCAGACATTGACTATATTTGTAGAATACCCTGGTAATTCAAATTGTTGTGATTTACAGCAAGAACTAAGCGCAGCCACTCATGGGTTATCAACCCACCTAAAGGCTTACAACGATCTGGTAAGAATGCCTCCGTGTTTCCTTCTACTTAGATTACTGAATAGAATGTATGATCTTCATAGTAATTTAGAACATGATTAGCAACCAAGTTAGATTTGCATTAAAATTTAATAACTTTATGATCGTGACCAAGTCTGCTGGTCTATTGCACAGTGTTTAATAATAAAAGTTGCATGTAATTAATTATTTATGACTTTTTTTGTATGCTTTGTCAACATTTAGCTGTTCCTTGCCTGTGGTTAAGTATATCCTGTGTAACTATGAATGACTGAAGGAATTTTATTTCAAGAATCAACAAACAAACAAACGTTAAGTTCATTAACATTTAATGAATATAGTACACAGTATGATTGTAATTTGTTGAAAAATATGCATTGTTTACATTTTTGTACTTATCACAATGTCAGTAACATTCCTTGATTAATATTTGGATTAAAGATACAATTACCATATGTAAGAGACACATATCAAAGTGCAACAACATCATATTTGTGTAAGTTCATTGCAGATCGAAAGAAAATATATAGGTACATATCTACTACATGTATTGTAAAACTGATTAATAACCCAGAAAATTTAATATTTTAAGTTATGTTGGTTATTTGGTTTTCTGTGGTACCCCAGGTTTCGTTAATTTTCCATGACATGTACCTGGTTGCTTAGAACTTATCATTGAAAATGTTTGTTTACTAGTGGGAAGTGGTTGTCTGTGTTAAGTCATTTCCAAGTGTTGCAAACTTGAATTATTATGGCAACAGTAATTCCCAGTGACCAACTACGTATATAGTGTTGACTAGTGTAAACAAAAGCTATGATGACCAAAACAAAGTACACATTCCTGCCTGATGTTGACCCAGAAAATGTACTGAAGGCTCTGCAGAATTGCAGAACATTTCATCTCGACCATCTTGTCAAACTTTTAAATTCTGATCGTATGATACCATCACAATAATGACACAGTTCTAACCTTGATAGAACACCTGGTAGAATTGTTATTCTGAATCAAGTAAGTACTTGTTTTTTTCTCATAATTTATTACAAAATAAGTTTGGTTGGTGTTTTAGTGAATATATTTGTTCTTTTTATGGTACACTTTGCAAAAAGTTAAAATACCCTAAGCGGAAAAGTAGCTTGTTCCACGCACATCTAATTGTCATGTTACAATTCTTGACTGCACGTTGGTGTTTATTTTGCCAACAGCCATTGAGAACTTTGAACATTTCTGTGCAGTAATGTAAGTTGCAGTGCATTCTGAAGGGGATTTTTGAGTGTATGTGAAACACCATTAGAAGTGGACTCGGGTGTGCTTATTTTATGTTTGTGTTTGTAGAGGTTTCCTCTTGAGAATGATGAAAGCATTCTCACAGACACTCTGAAGCAGTTCACAGTTTACCTTGACGAGGTACCAAGACATTTATTATATATTGATTAATGACTGGTCGTTGTAATTATTTTCGTTCATCAAAAAATGTGTAGCTGAGATTAAACTAGTGAACCAAGTACATATATGTCGGATACTTATTTTGATTGTGTTTTATTTTTGTAGTACAATCCTTATACTGTTGTTTGGGTGTTTAGAGAAGATGATCTCACCGTCACATTATTGGCATACATTTTTAAATGTCAATGTTTACGGCTTATCAAGTAATCAAAGAATAAAGAAATCAAGATAATGGAGCTGTATAGACATCCGCAGATCAGTAGCAAGTTGAAATGTAACAATAAAGAAATTAAGATAATGAATACCAACATCAGTCTGCTAAAACAATGAATTAATCTACAAAAAGTCCTATAAACATCAGGAAGTAAAAAGTTATTATTATAACACAAATTAGACTGAATACTATTAAAACAATATATATATTTCAAACATAGAATGCATATTTCAAGACATTGATATTGTTGTCTGCCTAAGAGTATGTTGATGTTCTACATTGTAGTTGAGCTCTGTGCAACAGATTCTGGCGACACAGTTGGGCGGTGGCATGATGTATCCAGTGAATCGCTTCCTTCAGGCCGATCTAGACGGTAACTTTCCAACTCAAGCTATAGTAGTCAGCAGTTAGGGACATATCGTAATATACTGTGTGATATCTAATGCAAAAAGGAAAGAGTAATTTTTTCTTTCACTTTTACGGGTGCAGTTGTATTCCACTGATATCTTTTAAAGTATGCCTTCACAAAACTAGATGAGTAGTGGAGTTTTGTATTCTACTTCTAAAGTATGCAGCCTGATATGTTTCTGTTTTCAGAAATTGTGAGAATTAGTCAGATGTACCACATTGTTAGCAACGGTAAGTAGATATATTGATTAATAAATAATATACATAAATGTTTGAATTTTGTGTTGAGTGAAGTTAGTTTTTTCTTGAAACACTTTTTCACAATATATTTTTTAAAGTGTTGCAAAATAATTTGTCTTGTTAACACATGTTTGGTACACTTTTGCTATCACATGGGTAGATGTATTTGCTGAAAAATTAATCAACTTTTTAATGTTAAATAGTAGCCATTTTTAGATAACATTTTGGCAACTCTCATATGTTTCAGCATCTCGCCATCTATATTGTAAAACAAAGTCGGTCTCTGTCTGTAGGTCTGTGCATATCCCCATCAATTTCACATGTATAGGACTGAAATGTTGTACGTGTGATAGCTGGTAAATTAAGTTAGTTCACAGATTCGTAGTTTTTAAATGTCACTGGTGGGAAGGAGATCTTCTGTGCAAACTAAACATCAGCACTGCCTGTCGTTGATAGCATTGGTTGGTGGGGTGAGCTCATGCTATTTCTGGAAGGGTTGCCAAGCAACAAATGCCAGCATGGCATTATAGTAATGATGTAGCTATCCATAGGCATCATTTCATATATTTGATTTAGAGACAGCTTTAATTAGGAAATAATAATAAGTGTTTTTTCTTGCCATGCAACTCCAGGGAAACTCGGATAGTCTACTATAATTATTGAGCTAAATATGATGCAATTTTACACATGCACGCTCATGCACGCATGCATGCACACACAGACACACACGCACACACACACACACACACACACACACACACACACACACACACACACACACACACACACACACACACACACACACACACACACACACACACACACACACACACACACACACATGTAAACACACACAAATTACATTTGTCCTTGGTATTAACAACATGTGACCAGGTGAATGGCACATTACTTATGGAACACATAACTGGATGTCTTAGCCAGAAAGTGAAATTTGTGGGAGTTTAGAGCTGAGAAAGCTTGGAAACATGTGGTTTTAGAGAATAAATACTATATATTTTCCAACAGTTATGAAACTGCTAATGGATTATATCTTATGTTGTCAGAACATGAGCAGTCTCTGGGCAGATATATGAAGTTGTCAAAGAAGAAGGATGTCGAGAAAGCACGGCAAGATTGCAGTGAGGATCTGTATGCTATGAGAAAGAAATTCCATCAGGTGAGCATCAGGTGCTATCTTCCTTCATGTGTAGTTGTCATGTAGTTTGGTGATGTTCTTGAATACCAATTCAAAAAAAATTACATAAATTCAGTGCATGTATGGATATGTGGCTTATTGGGATGACAATCATGGATGCTTAATTGTATGAGCCATATAAAAAAGGAATAAAATATTGTCCTATAATCTGTCCTGTAAATTTTATGGAAGCGAACAGCTGAATTAATAAAACATAGGTACTTTGCTCGAGATTTCTGTCGATATTACAACATACAACATGTGAACAGTGTATTCAGAAAAAATACTTGTCTACCACACTTATGATTAAGGCATTGATAATTTATAATGCTGTGAAATAAAAAAGTTAACTATATATATATATATACTAGAAAAATCTGTGGCTGGAATTTTCATGTTCATTCTGCAGTTTTCTGTGTTCAAACTGTATAATTATATGGTGGCATTTAAATCTGTTTTACATCAAATAATCTGACCTCACTTTAGTATTGATTTTTTAAAATAAACAACAACAATGAGGCTCGAACTCACTTTCAACGGAGTTCCCGATGAAGACTACCGATGGCAGTCAATATGTCAGAGTGTGTTTGAACTTCATAGTTATGTATTAAGGCCAGACACCCCAGGTGAAATGGTGTTTTTTGACAACAAATACTGAAAATGGTTTTCTGCCAGATTATTATACCTTTGTATGCATACTATCAATAAAGTTAACTTCTATGACAATTACATACCTCTAAGTGAGTTTGAATCATGGATCAAGCATGTCGATATCATGTAATGAAATCCATTATGCAATTTTTGACAGCCATTTTCTCAAATTTTTTTTTCAAATTTCTGCATTTGGAAACGGGATATCTCTTGGAATAATTATGCTATGTAAATAAAGTTTTCAGTGTTGCATTCAGCATATTCTACTGTGTGCAATGATCAGACACTTTTTAAAAATCATGAATAGTTTGAAAGATATAGCCATATTTGTTGCAAAAAACAAGATTTTTTTCGTATTTTACCAAAAAAATATTTAAAAAATAACACATTTAAAAAAATGCTCTAATCATTGCACAATATACTCTATAGAGAACATGGATTTGCAAGAATTATACCTATATATGAATCAATAAAAAGTGGCAGCTTTTCCAAATTTGCCAATATTTGCTCAAAATGGTGGCCATTTTGTTTGTTATCATGGAAATGGGGGGTCTGGCTGAAAAAGTTCAATATATATTTTACTCAGTAGGACCCATTTCATGCAATGGGGAGAAAAAATTGAACTGTTTGCACAAATTAAAAAATACTCCTATCTACCTGCCGTGTCTGGCCTGAAGAAAAATCATTGCCAAAGTACACTTTCAACTTGATGAACATTTCCGACCCCATGTCTGAAGTGCATTCTACCGGTTGCTATGACCCTTCACTTCTATCGCTTTGCATTTTCTCCAACAGACGACGCTTCACTACTTTTCGTCACTCAACAGTCTGCAGTACAAGCGCAAGGTGTCCCTGTTGGAACCTCTCATTGGCTACATGCACGCACAGAAGGGGTTCTTCGCTATGGGCCATGAGGCTGTCTCACGGTGTGAGATCGACGACTTCCTCGCTAACATTCAAGCCAGCATACAAGGGTTAGTCAATGTTTGTAAATTGGTTCTGTTGGTTGGGTTCAATTTTGCATATATATAATAATGTGCAGACTATGGGGCATTGTAAGAGTATATCCACCATGCATCAAGGTTCACTTGCCTCTTTCTATGTTCTCTTGCTTCCGTGGACCATTGGTCTGTCATTACCAATTGGATATGTATTTAAAAAACACAGTGATACTTGTTTACAGTTATTTATTTAAGTATGTGTTATCCTCATGTTGTTAATTTTAGTTTTCAGGCAGCATTACTCCAGAGACAAAAGTGTCATCTTTTGTTGCTGTTCATGTCAGTGTCCAGACAGAGTTGACCCAAGAGACAGAAGTGTGACATTTTGTTGTCCCTCTCAGTGTCCAGGCAGAGTTGACCCATGAGACAGAAGTGTGACATTTTGTTGTTGTCCCTCTCAGTGTCCAGGCAGAGTTGACCCAGGAGACAGAAGTGTGACAATTTGTTGTTGTCCATATCAGTGTCCAGGCAGAGTTGACCCAAGAGACAGAAGTGTGACATTTTGTTGTTGTCCATGTCAGTGTCCAGGCAGAGTTGACCCAGGAGACTCTGAAGACTGTTGACCAGATGGAGGTGATTGAGAAGCAGACTGCCCACATGTACCATGCCGAGCTTCCCAAGGACATGCCCTACATCCCTCCCAACACCTCCCTCACACAGAAGGCTGGATATCTCTTCCTGCGCAGGTGAGTCGCTTGAATCCAGCTCACCGGTGCTGGTTGATGTTTCGCCTCACCAGTGTAATTTTAACCTAGAGATTCTAGACAGAAAAAATGTACTAATTATTATGAAGTTATTGTTGTTACAAAGTACATTTTCTGAATGCTGCACAAATAAGGAGCTTGTTTGAAAAACAAACTCTGGACTTTTTGAAGACATTATGGTGCAATTTTTAGAAGTGGTTTCTATAGTCATTGTGACATCAGAATAGTCCAAATTTAACAGTTTGTTTTTTAACAGTATGGAAACACTTTTACACAGTAGATAACTGTATATTACATCTGGATTATATTACTGTTTGCTTGATTAATATTTACGTCTGCTATGCCATGAATTTGCTCTGAATGATCATCAGTCAAGTTTAATTTTAGCCTTTTTAAATAGGATGGACATTATGATTAATTTGTTCTTTTGTATTGTATTGCAACATGTTGATTGCTGTGGTTAATAAGCAGAGGGTCATGTTATGTTTGATAAGACTCCATTGACATGTTCTCACAGGCGCAGCACAAAGTTTGGTTCTTTATAAGCTTCACAAATTTTTTCAAAAAAACTTTCCATTTTCAGTTCACCTCCTCAGACCACCTACTTACTATTTTAAAAATTGAGTTCCTGTTCTGTTTTTCGTCATGTCAGTGCCATGTTCTCAATAGCATGAAGGGCGACATTTGGTGTCATGTAAACAGTCTCTAGTCTTGCCATGTCAGAAATGTAGCAGGACTGATCACGGATGGTTTGGTCAGACTTGTGTGTTGTTGTGCAGTAAGCAGGCGCTGATCGCCAGCAAGTGGGAGCGTTGTTACTTCTTCATACAGGGAGGCAACTTGATGTGTCAGACGAAGAACGAGGTTAGTCTATAAAAGTAAAAGTAATTTCATACGTTCTAAATTTGGCTGTCTGACTTAAAAGTTGGTGGTCCAGATATTAACATGTAAAACCAGTTTTCGAAACCTGAGATGAAAAGTGGGTGGCCTGACTCAAAAGTTGGCAGTCTCTACATAGTTACACATCACATGTTTGCACATCAAATGACCAGATTTACAGTGAGCTAAACCAGTTGAAGTAACTTTAAGTGCTACGATTGGTCATTTTTTACTTTGTTACAATTTGCAGGGTGCACGATGGCTTTAGCTGACAGGTAGTCTGTCGGACTGGCTGACTCAGAAACAACTAGTCCTGATATTGATTTACTAGTCCTTAAAAATAAATGTTCCGGATAACATCATACTATTGTAACATAATGAGACAGTTATGGCACATAGTAAAAGTGGCTTTATTTTATAAAGAAAACAAGCCGTTTCTCATTTTAATTAAATGCTCAACTAAATGTGTCATTAATAGAAACAAACACGTGATTTCATAAATAAAATTGCAAAGACGTCAAAGCAGAATTTGAAGTCTGACGCTGATGGCAACGAACAACTGACATTGTCGGACTAAGTTGCATCATTTGGCCTATACTTTTCATTAGCGTTTCCTTTCCCAAAGCCAACTGAACAATCAGTAACATTGCTGGCATTTGGTAACTTGCTAAATTGATCACCCAATGCGGGAATAATGCAACTATGATGGGATAGCACATAACGATGTCTGTAACCAGCGCATGTGTTTTTTGACCATGTCGCTCATCACTCATGGTTGCTAGGCGGCACTACTATACTAACCGGATGTAAACAACTGCCATTTACATTCTCCGCATTCAGCAAATTTCCTATTCGACGGTCGTACGAAATATTTAGCTGCATGTGATAAAATGCTACCTTATTGTCTTATTTTGTTTTATTCCATCACAACACTCAACTAGCATGTACGCAGCACAGCGTAAATTAATTCACATAATCACAGCTAGTTCAATAGGACTGCTCCTCTTAACATGGACTAATCCGGTCACTGAAACTACTCGTCCGGGACGATCGGGCGGGCCTTATTTCGCAGCCTGAATTTGGCACATCAGCATCTTACTTTGTCCCAGTTTTGTACGTTGATCTTGCACATGTTTTGTATTAATATTAGATCAGTGTTTATTGGGCAAAAAAGAAACTCATTTGTCAGTGTGCAACTGAAAATGTGATGTTTATGACAGGTGGCAGGAAGTTTGATCTTGGACCTTAACGGAGACGTCACAGTGGCCAGTCCTGTCGAGTCGGACGATCGCCGCTTCTGTCTGCAGATAGTTTCTCCTGCTGTTAAGAAGTATGCACCTCTTTTTTCATAATTCCTGAGACAATAATAAAATCATGATCGTTTTGTTGCTTGGAAGCCCACATAATCTTGTTGTGTTATTAGTATGTACTTTGTCAACATGAAATATATATACCTTCATTATTTGTATCATTTCTAATACTGTGAGGTAACCTTGTGTAAGTTACGTAGGTATTCCAAAGTTGTAGTGAGGATGGTTTGTTTACCACAGATATCACGATTACTTTGTTGAATGGCAAGGTCAATATTCTGTTGCATCATGTGAGTTGTGTTTAAGCCTGTAAATGTGTATTTGGCAGGACTGTGATTCTACAGGCTGAGAACGACAGAGAGAGGGACGAGGTGAGTTTCTTCTACTGAGCCTCTCGTTGGTTGTGTGATAAAACACACTGCTGTGGATAATCGAACTTGTGTTAATTTTTGCGTTGACAAACAGAAAAAGTTATCTTTTCCTTCTCGAGAAAAATGGTGAAGGGAATGCTTAAAAAAACTAAGACTGGTATTACTGCACTGAGTTATCAGGTACTACCTTGAAACCAATGTTCTAGTAAAGGAGAAGAACCCTGTGCAGATGACTTAACCTGTCACTAATCAGTTGCCTGAAATATTTTGTACAAAGAAACACTGACTAGAAAACCAGAATGTTTGTCAGTAGAACAAAACTTCATTGATTAGATTTGTCCTCTTTGTTACAGAGCTGATGCATGTTGTAGTCTTCAGATATGTGACTAAAGTTGGTCTTGTCTGTGTAGTGGGTTGCAACTATAAACAATGTGATGGCGGAAGATGGCTATGTGAAAGAGAAGCCTCGGCAAAAGAAGGTGTGTGAAATCTATTCACTTAGGGCCTTTCAAATTGCATTAACACATCCCATTTGTAAAACCTGTTCATTGTAACACTAACATTACTGTGTGAAGACTTTGTTCATATATGTATCAGTGTTCTACTGTGACCCCCAAACGGTTCAGGTTAAATGGACCGGCTACTTCCAAAATTTACAAGTCCAGCAGTAAATTTACTGATCTGCATTTTATATATAAAGTTGCGAATGTCACAAACAGCCTTCAAAACAGCATTTTGAAGAAAAAATCTTGTGCAACTAACTGATAATCCTTTAGTATGCTTCAGACAATCATTTTCACTCTTTACGGGAGGATTTTAGGTGAAAAAAACACATTTGACTTTTGTTCAAGGTCATTACACGTTTCAGGAAAAAACGGCAACATCAGTTTTCGTTTTGCTAAAACATGGGAGAATGCATTTATAAAGGTTGCCATATGTTAACATTGTATGCCTGTTTGAAAACATTAGCACCTCTATGATGTGCATCTGTGGCTTTCTCTTGTAGGACGTGGGCAGCTCAAAGACCAGTAGGATCAGTCCAGATAACATGAAGGAGGCGCATCGGTCGGTGCCGGTGGGAGCGGCCGCCCCATCCCCTGCTGTCCCATCAGCTGTCCCTGACGCCGCGTTTATCCCTGACGCTCCCATTCAGTTCGACATGATCTCCCCGAGTGATGAGTCATTGCGGCTGGCCGGTGTAGATGGGCCACAGAGGTACGTATCAGAGTCGCTGTGGAGGGCTGCATGCACTCGCACACACACGCACACACACTCATGCATGCACGCACACACATAATAGTATTGTTAATAAATTCTGCAGTTTATTTATGTACTGTTTGTGTGCACAGCATTAATTGTCATGAATCCTTATTGAGGTCAAATCAGAGTTTTATAAGACTCACTTTTATGGGTTTTTTCTTCTCCATATGAACATACAGTTTTATTCAGTTTACAGATTGTAACAATAATTGTGATAAATACCGGTAGTCTGATATTATAGAGCAACAGATGTTGTAAATTTTGCATGACAACTGGCAACATTTTCAACTAGTCAAACTGTACACGGGACAGTTCAGGAAACAAATGTTACGGGATGAAAAAAGGATTACTTTGATGCCTTTTTTCCAGACGTATAAACCCATTTGACCAGTCTCCTGAAGACATCCGCAAGGACACGCCGGCAGACAATGTTGCCTTCTCACGCACATTTACTGTTCGTTTCCTCGGCTCAATGGAGGTGAAAACCGACAGAGGTGAACTTCAGTAACTTTTTCTCTATTGCCAGATTTGCACATGTAGTTTGATAGAAACATTTTATAAGTGTCACCAGTTAAGAATATTCAAGTGCAATTAAAATACGCATGCTTTCATGACGGTCCTCTATTGCAGACATTTAACAGTTGAAACTGTTTATACATAAAAAGCAGTGTTCTGTAATATGTAATGTAATAATGTGTGTTTTCTACTGCACGTAGTTAAGTGATAGAGAAACAGTTTTTTGTTAAGTAACAATGTTTAACACATTGTTGCAATACACTAAAATTACCTGCTAGCAAATCTGGTCACCGTCAATTTCCATATATTGAAAATTCATGCATAACAAAGTTGAGCAAACTTACCAATATGGTTGTTGTCAATGTCATTGTAAATAGCACCTAGTCATCATCACCGATATCATTCTTAACACCTTGTCATCATTGTCTACATCTAATTATCATTGACATGAATGACATCATTGTTGATATCTTGTCATCATCATTGTCAAAACTTGATCGTCAGTTCTATCACCTAGTCATCAGTGACATCATTGTTAATGTCAGGTCAAAATGTAGAACCTAGCTTAACCATAATAACTGCCAGGTGCCCTCACTGTTGTTTGTTTGTTGTTGACCTGCAGGTGAGCCACTTGTGTTGGAGACGATCCGACAGATCATGGCAGCTCGTGCCATTCACAACGTCTTCAAGATGACTGAATCTCGCCTCGTTGTGTCCAGTGAGGCAATGAGGTATGCACACAACCACTAAGGAATCATCTCAGAACGTCGATGTCTGATATCAAACAAAATTACTTTTTTTTGGAGGAGGTGGGTCTGAGGTGGTTTCACCTGGTTTCGGATATCAATATTTTACGTTTCTGACCAATACTGTTAATATATTGGCATCACCATATTAACGTTTACACACTTTCGTTTGAGTGGAAGGGTGGGGGGGGCTGAGGCCAGATGAAAATAATTTTGTCGGATATCGGACATTGACGTTCTGAGATGATCCCTAACATGTGGTCTGTTTTTGGCTTATCAGCGAATAATTAACCGGAGGCCTTCCAGACAATTCAAGAAATTTCAACAGTCATGTGGACACATTTTAAAGTAAATATTATTAAGACATTATGCATTTAATAGCATGTCTTCAGCTGTTGGTCTCTCCAGACTGGGGATGCAGCGATGGTCTCTCCAGACTGGGGATGTAGCGATGGTCTCTCCAGACTGGGGATGTAGCGATGGTCTCTCCAGACTGGGGATGTAGCGATGGTCTCTCCAGACTGGGGATGTAGCGATGGTCTCTCCAGACTGGGGATGTAGCGATGGTCTCTCCAGACTGGGGATGTAGCGATGGTCTCTGGTGAGGTGGATGCTAAAACACTGACTGAGGAAGGGTTGACCATAAAATTATATTTCAAAAATGAATGAGGAGAGATTATCTGTTGTGACTCCCCTCTGAGGATCGACTCGGTAGACAGACTCGGCTGTGTGTTATCGTAGAGTTCTGACTAGTATAGTAATCATGCTTGCAGACTGATAGACCCATCCAACAACAGCGTGAGAACAACATTTCAACTGGAGGACATTTCCTACTGGGCGACACACAATGAGAACAAGAGGTAAGGAAGTAACGTCTTAGTCCCTGTCCATGTATGATACTGCACACATTGGTTTCATGGGGACTGTTAACAACTGTGTCACCTAGCTTTGTTCATTGGTGTATTTTTTTATAAACAAATCCCCATCACAGTTCATAAAGGTGTTGATTTTAAACGCATGCAGGAAGTTTTGCAATAAGACAAGTGGCCGTTTGATACCCATTATATCGAAATGTTGCGATAGCACGAAGTATCAATATCAAACTTTCACAAGTATCGCGATACTTCGATATATCGAGTATTGAACCAGCACTAATTATTGACAGCTAATGTGCCACCTAGTGAATACAAAGTTGCTGAAGTTGTGAACTAGTTGATATATTTCAAACTTCTATGAAGCAAGGGAAGTGGGTATGATGTTAAAAACAATTGCTTTCATGTACAATCATATGCAGATGTTTTGAAATCTTTCCTTAATAAGCGTAGTAATGTTTTTCATTGCAGCATTAATTAAAAAAACTGAGTCATTAAATTTGTTCTGATCGCATCATTGACCAGACATAATTTTTTTTGAAATGTCAATGTATCTATTAGGAAATTGCACCAAGTAGAATCGTACCATTGTCCTCATGATTGCACTGGCCATGGAGCTATCACATATAATACTACTTGGGATGAGATCCATCATTCGATGGCTTCCTCCAGTCACATATAATACTTTATCAGATGAACTATAATTAAAAAATAATTGTTATATGCAAATATGAGTTTTGGAGATAAATGTGCTGCTTCTTTAAATAAAACCTGTTTTACGAGCCATATTAGAACTAAGAGTTTTGTGTGACTAGCATTGCAGGATATATGCCTGACTGCATCAGTAAAAGTTATGTTATCTTTTAAGATTGTTTGGCTTCATCACACGGACCCCCCCCAGCAAGGAGCAAGGTGACACGTCAACATTCGCGTGTCATGTCTTCGAGTGCAATGCTTCAGCTGATGAGGTAGGTTCATGCATTGTCCATGTTTGACATGATGAGAAACCTCTGAAACTGCAATGTCAAACTGAAAGTGGATGTGCGACAACTAAAAGTGGTGTAACTAAAACTTGCATTGTAGAAAACTAATTGAATATAAATGACAGTGAACCGGGTATTAAGTCCCACAGGCCTATTCTGCACTTGAGCCAAAAATAGATGTCTAGGTCATGTGACCCGCCTCAGTAATCTAGGTATTAAGTCCTACAGGCCTATTCTGCACACGAGCCAAAAAATAGATGTCTAGGTCATGTAACCCATCTCAACGAACTGAGTATTAAGTCCCACAGGCCTATTCTGCACACGAGCCAAAAATAGATGTCTAGGTCCTGTTCCGTAAAAATTTTTATTTTGACTTATCTAATCTTTCAATGTCCAGTTTATTTTCCTCAACAAACAACCCAAAAATAATAAAATGTATTAATAAAATACATGCATTTATAAATCCATAGATTAAAAATGATAAGCGATATGAGTCAAAATGACCTTGTTTTTAAAAATGCTGCTTTTTTAAGTTTGCTTTAATTTGAGCACTAACTTGAAATCCACTGAAGATATTTCAACAAATGAGATATTATTATTTAAAGTTCATGACCTGTGGAATCAAATAAGGTACAGAAATTTCAGAATTGTGCTTAACTTAACAGCCACTTCACTGTGGCAGGCTACACACGGGCAAACATGAAAGCATTGAGGCTAAAATGAAGTGGGTCGATCAAAAGTGTAAGATTATTAATATTGCTCGAGTAACTAATAGGAAAATATTTTGAAAAATACAATAAAAATGTGGCTGATATGAAAGTGAAATGTGCATCTGTCTTGCAGATCTGTCACGCAATCAGCACCGCAACAAAACTGGCCTTTGAAGCGTTATTGGTAAGCATCATGCACCATGTCATCAACAAGCATGCTTTTTGTTTGATATCAGTTACTGATTCCACTTTGTTTTTGTCGTGGTGTTGTTACAACTCCACTTTGTATTTCCCTTTTGTCATATTGCTTTATGATCAATCTCTACATACAGTTTGGTGTACTATTGATTTTTTGCATAAATTTTGCTAGATGCACACATTATGCTTTTCATTTTCTTCTGCTGGTTGTGTTTTTAATTAATTAATATTGTAATGACAGTATCGTATCCAGACTTGGCTCATTTATATTTGATGCTCAAATCCAAATCTTATGTGGTCAGTTCCAGTAACGTTTCTCAAGCGTTTGTTTGCTTATCCGGAATTTGGCAAAAGGAAACCAGGGGAATCATGCTTTTAGTATTGTGGAAGATTAAGGTGTGTGAGTGACACAACCAAAGTAGGTTGCCCATGGGTCGTACTTTGCCCAATTTTAGTAGAATGTGCCTGTAACCTACTGGCTAGAAAAATGTTATTAAACATTCTGACTCGGCTACTATCTAATAACAATAAGAATTACTTTTGTTAGGTGTCTTTTGTTCAGTTGTACTAGTTTACTTTATGGTTACGGCTGCATGCCACTCTAGCTTTAAAATACTCTCTGTGTGAGGGCAGACATGGCAACGAAAACAGACTTTGAAAAATGGTCAGCCATATTTTGTTAAGTTGTAGTTCTTAGATGAGAGAAACCAGTTTATGTGCACTTGAACAAGTACATTCGTACAATGTAATACAGCATTCACAACTTAATTGAGCCTGTGTCTGGTCGTATTCGTTTCTGTGTTTTGACCATGGCACAAAACGTATTTTAGGCAGCACGACAAAGTCGAACGCAGCCGCAGGCCACAGAAAGTGTGCAGGAAAAATCGGAATGATTTGTAGCGTAAGTACAATGTGTATCAGCTCCAGATGAACGACTAACAAGTACAATGTGTATCAGCTCCAGATGAACAACTAACAAGTACAATGTGTATCAGCTCCAGATGAACGACTAACAAGTACAATGTGTATCAGCTCCAGATGAGCGACTAACAAGTACAATGTGTATCAGCTCCAGATGAGCATCTAACAAGTACAATGTGTATCAGCTCCAGATGAGCGACTAACAAGTACAATGTGTATCAGTTCCAGATGAGCATCTAACAAGTACAATGTGTATCAGCTCCAGATGAGTGACTAACAAGTACAATGTGTATCAGATCCAGATGAGCCTCTAACAAGTACAATGTGTATCAGCTCCAGTCTAACAAGTACAATGTGTATCAGCTCCAGATGAGCATCTAACAAGTACAATGTGTATCAGCTCCAGATGAGCGTCTAACAAGTACAATGTGTATCAGCTCCAGATGAGCATCTAACAAGTACAATGTGTATCAGCTCCAGATGAGCGTCTAACAAGTACAATGTGTATCAGCTCCAGATGAGCATCTAACCCTGTACTAAGTTACTAATATGTCATAATTGTGCTAACTCATAAATTAGTTCACTCCAGTTGCCAACTATAAAACATACGTACAATTTTTTTTTAATTGAGATGTACAAGAAGAATGCAAATGGCACCATATTGTAAAAGTTTGGACTAAACTTTAGCATCTTTTCTAGCTTTTCAACACTTATTATGACAACATTTGGGTTAAGTATTTACACGTTGTATCTGTGACATTGTAACGTTTACTTCCTTCCATGGTTCACTTGATAAATGAAACTACATATTTTTCCCGTTGTTTATGTAGTATTCTCATTGCATGTCTCACAAGTTTCCCGTGACCCTTTGGGGAAATAAAGTATTTACCCATTGTATTTACAAATACAAATTGGCCGTTGGTTTGTAACATTTACTGTGCTGCAACTTGTTTTACAGCTAAATATCATATTACCACACTGAAAACAAGGAGAGGTTTCCAGGATTGGTTAAGTTTTAAGGCAGTATTACTGTTTCAAATTTACTAGAACTAGGCAATATATATACTGATTTCAGTGGAAATCCCAAAGGCACGCCTCTGTCACATGCTTATCCACATTTTCATCCAGTATCATATAATAAGGAGCATTTTCAAGTACTGTATATTAATTTACAACTGCATCATCACTGGTGGGTCAATCAAATGCAAACTAAGGTGCACCATTTAAGCATAACAACATTTTATATAGTATTTACCTCTCACGTAACTATTTCCAAACATATTCAATCTTTGTTACCGTGTAAATGTGCTTACAGTTTTATTTCTAAACATGACATGCTTGCTTTCCCGTTATGTTCTTGTATTTTTAGTCCTTTGGGCTGAAGGTCCAACGGACTTATGCCATCACTCTATCTGCGCGCCGTTAGCTGCCACTATGCACGAGAAATCTGTATTTGATTGAATCATTCTAAGGACCCCCAAAACTGGTAAATTTTAACATTTTGCCTATTTTTAGTCCTTTGGGCCGAAGGTCCAATGGACTTATGCCATCACTCTGCGTCCGCCGTGCGCCCTAAGCTGTGCGCCATTAGCTGCCATATCTCAGAAACCGTTCAGCAACTGTTTCTCTAATTTTGCATAGACTTATCTTAGGGTACTGCTACTATGCACGAGAAATCTGTATTTGATTGAATTATTCTAAGGGCCCCGTAGGGTCCCCAGAAACTGGTAAATTTTAACATTTTGCCTATTTTTTCAAAAACTCTTCAGTAACTTTTACTCTAATTTTGCATAGACGTACCTTAGGGTATTGCCAATATACACAAGAAATCTGTATTTGATTGAATCATTCTGAGGGCACCTCAGGGCCCCCCAAAATGCTAAATTTTCCTAGTACTTCCCTACTGCTCTAAGCCTCCTGCACTGATCTCTATTTATAACATCCACTAATCTCTATTTATAATTGGATATTGCCCTATTTCTGATCACTGGGGTGGCTAGGCTGGCACTGAATTTAGGTCAGTGTGCACTGTGTGGTCAGTGAGCACTAGCGGGAGTGGTCACTCATGGCCACAGTTTTTTGTTTTATTGTTGGTCAGTCTGGGCTGGGCTGTTGTTTATTGCCCAGTGTGGGAGAGTGAGTGCTTTGTGGACTTCAGGAATTGTAGGCACTGGGGGTGAGACATTCTGATGTAATACACCTTTTGTTTCATTACAGGTATAATTATATAATTAGCTAAGCACCAACTTTCTAGTGTATCATGGCACTGTACATTAATAACATGCATACTATAAGCCAACTTTGAATGCCATACACTCAATATTTCCATGCCATCCATGTGCATATGCAAAACCATCACAGTCATGTTGTGTTATCATTTCGTTTACACATAAAGACATAATCTGGCATAACTTGATAAGTTTTTGTAACAGCACATTTGTACTTCAGTGTATCATTGCAACATAACATACATACTGTGTGCCAAATTTGAATGTCATGCATGTAATATTTTTATGCAATCCATTTGCATATACAGTAAACCTCGCCTAAGTCGGATCAGCTTAAGTCGGATCTTCTCTCAACTCGGAAAGCATTCAGAGGAACGGATGATTTGTTATGTATCTCCCATAAAACATTTTCTTCTAAGTCGGATTTTATAAGTCGGATCTTCACCTAACTTGGACTAACCGAGTCGATCCATTTGATCCAAGATAATGCGGTTTTTCTCGCGTAAGTCGGATCGTAATATTCGACAAAAATTACTTGGTTGCTTGGAGTACATGTACCAGATGAACTAAAAAGTGAAACGGCTATTCCAAGAAAATGGCCCAGAAAGCCACAACAACATACGTAGGCATCACGTCTTCACTCATCCAAAGATACTACATTAGTATACATAGTCTTTGATTTATCTAATACAACTAGCGTCACCCAGCCAATGGATGCTGGTATTACCAAGAACATGATTTCCATTGCCGGTACACCCTAGCTACCATGAGACCAGGGGTCTAGAGAGATCATTAGGGTTGCACCATTTTCTCAAGATATGACACTAATTTGGATGCCGTCATTGCTCTGAAGTTAGCATGGAACAAAGTGAAACAGGTAACACTTCTAAACTGCTATTAAAAAGCCGGATTCGTCGAAATTGTTGAACGTCAAATTTATACCGCCGATGAAGCATCTGCTTCTTTCAGAAACATATGGAACAAGCTCCGCGAGATGCACGGAGATGCTGTATGTACGACGGACAATTATGTTGGTATGGACGACACAGCAGAAACTTTGTCTACTCTAAGTGACGGGCAGATCTTTGAAACCGACCGACAACCCGACGCAGACGGTTTACTGAACGATGATGAGTGCCACGAAGTCTCAGTGTCTGAAGATAAGATAACAAAACTCAGTGGCACACATGCTGCTTTACGGACGCTAAGGCACTGCGGTTTGACGTTCAGCAACGAAATGTGAGGCCATTCTCATGAGACAATCGCAACAAAGACTTACGCAGAGCAAGATGACTGACATTTACAATCAATAATATTGCAGATGATACAACTCTATTTACTATCATCCAATCTTTAATAATATGTCCTAAAATGTAGAACAATCGGCACTAACATTAGAGATTCGTGCTAAAATTAAGCACATAACTGTTCTAATATGGCGTAATGTTGTGTGTTGCTTGTGGATATCAACATATGTAGAATTACCGGAGTATCCAGTCATGTTCAAGCGTTACTCACAGGTACCCAAGGGGATTCTGAGGGCCGGGGGCTGCTCTTGGTGTTATCCCTGGGATATATCATCTTCGGTTAAGTCGGATTTTTGCATAACTCAGATTAAATCACTCGGTCCGATTGAATCCGACTTAGGCAAGGTTTACTGTATAATGTAAAACTTCCAACAGCTGTTTTCTTCATTTTAACTTTTTGCCCCCTACCATGCTCAATGCTCCATAACTTCGCCAATTTTTTTGTAGCAGTCATAATTTTTGAAACCGTGTAAAACGCCCTACCCAACCTTTACAAGGTTGTAAGAAAACAATGTTACCATTTTTTCTGACTTATCACTCATTTGGTCAGCTGAGGTCACATATAGTCCAAAGGACTTCAGGGCCTCTTGGCCAATTTTTTATATATTTTCAGTCAGTTTTAGTTGTAAGGTTAGAGTTGGGGCCACATAATGAATCGTATTGTTACCTAGCAAATAAAATGCTAAGTTTTATAGCTAACACTGTTCTCATATTTGTTATGTGCAGAGCACTGTACACATTATTAACAATGTGGAGATTGAACAATGCTGACCCCAAGCATTAAATGAATGGTAACCTTGAAATCATACCACATGGAATAATTTTATGTCTTGACACATGGTTTGTTCATATAGTTCACTTAGTGCATGTTTCTTACCAAGCCAGCATGTGAAAATGAATCTGCAGTCATTTTCAGAATGGTGTTTCTTAACAAATAAATTGATTTGACAGATTGTCAATTTTTCACAACATGGTAGTGTTAACAGTTGAGATTAACAATGATGCTGCACTAACAACACTCACTAAAATGGTGACATACAGAAACTCCCAATTATTTAATTCATGTAGACGTCTAGAATTGGGTTTGATTATACAGTTTTGGTTAACATTCAATTATGTAGTGTTGCTGAGAAAGTAACAGTGTTTAGTATCTGGTATATAGTATTATCTGATCAGGTTTTATGTTGATGGCTTAATGTAGATGCACTGTAGTTTTAATTGAAATCATTGAAATAATTGACTGTGATTGTTACAGCGAGTTACTTTGCGAAATTTTTGATAACATTAATGTTACAGAGTATGTATACAGATGTGTTGGCTGGTCAGACCTAAATATTGGACAGTACATTTGTGCAAACGAGTTAGCATGTTGGTACTAAATTAAAGGTACTAGATTCAAATGATTTCCGAAACATAACAAAAGAAAAAAGTTAAGGATTGAGCTTGAGAACAACTGTCATTGATGCTTATTATTAATAGAAACCTGGCGTAACATCTCTATTAGAATCCAGATACTTATTTTTAACTAGTAAAGAAACTACTTGTAAATAAGTGTTAAGCCGTCCTGATTTTCGACTTGGTTATTGCTAGATGGTCACAGCTGTTGTCTGTGGAACATTGCAGTTAATTTTGTATAATTAGTTATTATTTTATTCACAGGCCTATGGCACTACCGAAGAACAGAAAGAAATTGAAAAGGTGAGTTCTAGTCCAAATGTACCTGAAGCAAGCCTGGGGTAATAATAATGTGTGGTTGTAATATTAATGAGTAATGTAAAATGAAAAATGTGTTCTATCCTTAGACAGTAGTTTCTACTAATCACACGTTAGTAGAAGCTACTAAGTGTGTTAATATTTATGCATACTCTATATTATACTATAAATACTTCCGATAAAAAAATGTAATAGTAATTGTAATAGTTTCTAATATACCTGGTAATAGTAATATTTTACATTGCCTTCAGCATGTAATAGATATACACACATATAATTCAACACTACAAAAGTATAATCAATGTTGATGATTTTGTCCCTAAGACATACTATTGTAAGATAATAAACGTGCACAATTATTCAGTGCAACATCAGTATTAAACAGCTGGATGATTAATTGAATTGTGCACTAAGTCGGTTGTGACATCATTTAGTGAGTCTCCATTTGTAACTATATTGTAATGTTTCCATAGATAAAATTTGGCATTAATGTTTTGCCTTGTTCTGTTTCATGAAGGAGATCCTCTTGGCCAACATCCAGACCCTGGCCGACAAGACACAAGAAGTTCACGTGACACCAGACGGCAGCTTCCTCATCTTGGTTGACCAACTGAATTACGGCGTGGGATCACATGACCGGGATCCACCAATCAGGGAGGTGCACGGCGACGGTGATGAGCGAAAGGTGGAAGGGGCTGAGTGTGAATCGGAGGCATAAGGAGATGTAAATGTTGCAGTATACTCAAAGTATTGTTGGGTAGATATCATCAGGTGGAGGGTTATGTTTAATATATTGTGTCCAGGCATATATGTCATACACGGCTATAATGCCGTTGTGAAACTGCGATTTTCGTACAACATGCGTAGCTACTGTGAACAGTCACAAAAGAAGTTCTGTTGGTTGTCCAGCTCTAGTCCTGCCATGTTGTTAGTGCTGCTCACCTCAGTCATTGGATCCACCATTTGGGGGAGAGGACATTCACATAAGTAAATCATCACTGTATGAAACATAGCAAGTACCACCCTGTGCACTCGCCCTACGCCTGTGTATTGCACTTGTGTCCTGCCACAGAAAAGTGGCTGTTAAGTTGAACAATTATAAAAACAGAATTTTCTGCTTTTTTGGATTCCACACAGTATAAGCTTTAAAATTATACCTCATTGGAATATCTTAAGTAATATTTTTATTTATTGACAAAAATGAAGCAAATGTTTAAAAAGTGACATTTTTGAAAGTAAGTTTAGAAATTGGGCTTAGTGAAAAACCAATGTATGGCGATCATACATTTAGCATTTGATTAGTTTTGAATTATTTGTTGAGGACAATGGAGCAGACGTTGACAGATAACATTATAAGGTAGGCACTTCTGTCCAAATCACAACTTTGAGGAGACATGATCCAGACAACCATTTTAGGCCTGTGGGACTTACTATCCCGTTCACTGTGTACAGAATAGGCCTGTGGGGCTTACTACCCTGTTCACTGTGTGCGGAATAGGCCTTTGAGGCTTACTACCCCGTTCACTGTGTGCAGAATAGGCCTGTGGGACTTACTACCCCGTTCACTGTGTGCAGAATAGGCCTGTGGGACTTACTACCCCGTTCACTGTATGCAGAATAGGCCTGTGGGACTTACTACCCCGTTCGCTGTGGAAGGTCACATGTGCAATTGTGGTTGGGAAACATAGAAACCAATGACTATGCTCGATACTTACATTATATATACATAGACAGCCATTGTTTGTGAAGGCTGTATACAACGTTTTGCCGTCACAATCAGTTAACATCTGAGACTAATGTATCCACAAAGTGTCATTATCTATCATAGACAACTGTCAGAGCTACCAGTATGTTGGTCTGATGGCTCACACAACATGCTTGTACATGCTGCTACAGTGGATAAGTGTTTCTTTTGCTTTCACTGTTTGGCGTAACATTACATGTTATAAATATTTTATCCGTCATTTAGTTATTGTCATGCACCAGGGATGGGCGCAATACTTTTTATTATTGCAAATACTTGCAGTACAGAAATGCATTTTTCTAAATGTATTGCAGATACTTTATATAAAAAGTAATGCAAATTGTATTTTTCAGCTGTATGAAATAGTGTATTGCAAACATTGTTTTATAGAAACACTGTTTATTTCATATTCAGCAAATATTTTTTGGTAATTTGAATTCTTAGAGGAACAAAACATAATTTTTAATATCAATAAAACATACATATCATACAGTACTGCAATACTATTGACAATATTGCGAGTAATGAGTGTTATAAATACTTGCATTACCCAAAATTGAGTATCACTGTCAGCAATACTCTGAATATTGCACCCATCTCTGTCAGGGATATTGCTTCCATATCAGCCACGCTAGTTAGTTGAATGCAGTGATAGTGACAAGGACGTCTCTTACAACAAAGTAGTCTGTTCTGTTAATCAGAGTCAGCAAGTGTGGCAATTATTAGTAAGAAATTCACTGGTTGAATTGTTTGGAATGTGTGAACAATGCAAACATGTGTTTAGAATCTAAATGTTTCATATACATTTTGAACAATATGCTGTTGATATATTCAAATTGCGAAACAAAATTCAATTTAAATATAATTTGGCAGGTAGTACACTTTCAACATATGTATTCTAGTACTAGGAAGATTATATTAAAAACTGAGGAAGAGACTGCACCACAGCAGTGTCACATTACTGCTCGGCGTCGGTGGTGATGGAGGCTGCTATTAATCGTCTGATACATTTGATGCGAGGAGTATAATATTGGGCCCAGATTCATATACAAAGTTTGATGCATGAATATAATAAAATTTTACTAAGCTAAACTAAAAGAATAATAAGAATATTATATTTGTAAATTGTGTATAGGCTTAATTAAGAACATACTTGGAGAATATCGGAAAGTTAAAATCGTTTCATTTGGAGACAGGACCGAAGTTAACAGTGGTTAGCACTGTTCAGAGGACTAATATGTATATACATTAATAAAATAGTTTAATAGTTTTGTACATGCAGCATCAGAATGTTATGTGTGACAGATGTCTAACGTCAGATCGGCTGTTTGGCACTAAATAATGACGCAGTGAGTTCTTGTGGGTACATGCAGAAATACAGCATGTTGTAGTAGCATAGTTCTTTTTTATAATCATGCTGATGTCGCGATTTCTGGGTAATATCCCACAGCTTGGTTTTTTTGGTTACTTAGTGTCTTAGTTTATTTATAGTTGCAGGTGTTCTGCGGTAAATTGATGGTCTAAACGTGTTCGGGAGAACGCATGCTTTTTAGTACAACATGTAAAGCAATTGTTTCCAGCAGTCGCATATAATCAGAGAGGTGCTCTTCCAGCAGCATCCCATTTAACTAGGATGTTGCTGCTGAGAACCGCTGATGTAACATGCATTTAATGTAATCGATATGTTTATCAGATCGTAAATATGTATATAATTGAACGAATTGAATAGAACTGCAACGCACGATACTTTAAATAACATAATAAAAACTATAATGTTTTAACTTATCACTTATTAATTATTGTTTTTAAGCAGTGTTTTTGCATATTTTTGCTTCTTTGTCAACCAATGTGTATAATCTCTGTTATTTGTTTTATAATATACGCCTTTGTTAAACAATTTGTGTTGTATTGGCTTTCTGTTTACCTATAAAACGGTAAGTATAGCCGTTTCTTGAAGTGACGTGCATTATTTGACTCCGATGTTGCTCTCCTCATTGATCCTGGAGTTCGGCACTCGATAACGGTCCTCAATGTGTCTGTGTGTGTTCCTACTACCGTAACTGATTTATTGTCACTACCATCTCCACCCCCTGTCTTGAAGGTGTCTTCACTTCCCTTTCCGGTCTCCAATTCCGCCAAATCTCTCTTCTCCGTGGCCGAGTGTCTGTCACAAGGCGATTTGAAAGTTAATCTAAGTAAAGCTGTGGCTCGTCCCTTAAATTAATACTATGTGTTTCGGCGTGTTGTCGGAATCTCGAATGGCTACCTGACGCCTTTTGCTTGGTTTTGATTTCTTGGGGATTCTCAATTCGATCGGCGATTGAGTAGCTCGAATACAGTAGTGATTACCAACTTAATTGATTCAGTACACTTAACATTCTATTCCTAAGGGACATGTAATGGCTCAACCTACATAAGCCTTTGCACTAGATCACCTCGGTCAGATGAATACTTCTTAACGGGATCCATTGCAGCATTGCCAGCAATACCTATATTAGGATGTTTTCGCAATCACGCAATATTTATATTTGTCAATACAGTGGTACATAGGTGCACCGAACTGAATGGAAATTACGGCAAACAAGGTTCTACCAAAGACCGCTGTTTAGTGCTACTTAAGGCGGGTCGTTTGCGTCAGTCGTAACCGTCGTCGAGCTTTAATGCAAGCCTTTATGTGGCAATTGGTTTGATTGGGCGAATTGCTTCACTCGTAACTTGCAGGTTGGATTCACAAAATGTCCACGTGCGCGGATTTGTAAGGGATATTCTAGAGACACTTTGAACGAATTAGCACAGCAGTTTTGCAATAAGTGCTGCATTAGGCGGGCACAATTAGACCTTCTGATGTGTGGACGACTCAGCACAGATTGATTCCACCTACGAGGAGAGGCAACGAAAAACGGATTGTATGAGGCCAAGCAAATAGGGGTGATGCTCAAGGTGACAACGACGAAAACACTAGAAATACATGCAAGCGCACACATACATTTACCTTCAAATGTAATGGTGCCTACACAACAATCCACTATACCACCCCCACCCCCGACCATTTTGAATGTGTTGCGTCTGTTTTCAAGATATAAGCATGCAAGTAATTATATCCGGGCAAGACCTCCAAAGTTCAAAATCCATGAACTGTACATAAATTAACACAGTGGGTAAAATCGCACAAAATAATATAGTAATAATAATTGAAAATACCAAAACCTCACAATATAATTTTACAATTTGGACTGTTGACGCGTGCGTGTGTGCGTGTGTGTTCTAAGATTGTGTGGCGGCAATAACATGTTATTTTTTAATACAACACAAGGTAGTCGGCCTAATAGGCTTGCTACTCTTGCATCGTTTCATTCAGCAGCTATTTATGAAACTACGACCTTATCATGCAGTCTACCGTGCCGGCCTTTTCTTATCGTTTCAATAGGGTTAATGGACATTCTTAATTTTATACTACGTATGAATATGATTTTAGATTATTTACTACGTTTTTGTAATGTTATAATAAGCGTTATATAGATTAGACAGATGTATATTTTAAAAGAAAAATTGTGATAACAATTCTACATTATTTTGATAATGATCTTATAATATTTATTGATTTCATGATGATATGAATGTTATCATCCTTAAAACATTGCTTTTATGATATTTGGAATAATGGTTTGTAATTGTTAATTTGACTATTTTTAGATCGTCAGTGAACTTATACACTCAACTGATCTAATGGCAAGACCCTGAGCAAGAGCCGTGAGCGCCTTTATTTGGCGCTATATAAGACCTCAATATTAATAATAGTAATACATAGGATAGACCTCGCAACACGTCGATACATTCAAACCACACGAATAGGTTCTACGTCACGCGGAAAATGCGAGGACATATTCGACTGCAGGCGATTGACGTAATTAAGGTAGGTAGTATGGATTCCACCAAAAATCATTAGTTTTCAACACAGATCAACCATATTTGGTATGCAGATACATACCAACATAGTTAAGGTTTTTTCATGTTTCGGATAAATTATGCAAATTAGGTATCCAATATGGCCGCCATAATTAGGGAAAATTAGGTATTTTTTGCCGCGCTCTAACCAAAAACGTATTCAAGTTACAAGTTTGTAATTTAGCACAGGGATTACTGTTATGCATATCTACTGCATGAATATCACAGAAATCAGATATGTTGTGTTGTTTACGTGAAAAAAGATTTTCTGTCGAAAAAAACTTTTGTGTAACTTTTTCACATAATTAACGCCTATAATTCAGAAACTATTAAATGTATTATGATTTCTTTTAACTCATGCAGTAGATATACTCATTAGGCACTGCGGTGCAAAATGTTTTGTAGTTATACCCAGTATTTATTCTACTAGAGCGCAGCAACTTTAAGTACTCACAGCAAAAATGGTATTCCGAGAAAACGATGATAAGGTAATTTTTATAACCAAATTCTGCCAAAAGCCATCCGAAGAAACCTCAATATTGCCACTTGTTATTACTTTTTCAGCTAATATACTAACTGCATATTGAGGTAAGGATATGAAAGTACATAAATAGCAAAGAAAGTCCTTTTTTTAATGTCAAAAATCACGTTTTGAATCCATACTACCTAACTTAAGGCACTTCGGTGAACAAAGTAATTCCATTACGCGAGCCAAACCAACCGTTTTTCTCACATCACTTAATTTGGCCTCTGAAGCAGCGCACAAACAAAGCCGGCATTTGGAAATTAAAACAAACAGTAGGCGTAGTAGTACTAGGTCGCAGGAACGACGAATACCAGGCCCGGGCGCGCGCAGCATCGTCTTCTAATGTTATGGCGGACATAACATTCAGGTAGGACGACCGGTCTAATGTTACGAACATGTTGTGTCCATGCGACGAATATCGTAATTGTGACTTTCAACGATGGTTATCAACGATTGGCATGGTATCTAATTGGGAACATTTAAAACAAGCGGGGAAAGGCCATATATTTAATACTCACCGAAATCGGTGTTTACATGATTTCAATTTTAAGCATAACTATGAAGTTTATTGAGAGTTTGTATCAGGATTGTTAATTTTGCAAAATGCAGTTCTTTTCATCAGACTCAAGGTCAAAATACACGTGAAGACCTTCGCATATCGCTTATCAATTATGGTTTCCTCAGTACGAACGAACTGCATGATAGAAGGGTTCATCGTAGGAGATTCGCAAGAGAAGATGACGGGAACAACAGCATGCATCTTGTTTAAATATTTACCAGAAACTATGTCAATGTGAAGTCCACAGTATCAAGAAAGAAGCCCACTACCAGTGTCCAAGCACTGACAAGGAGGGAGGGAGAGAGAGGGAGGGAGGGAGGGAGGGAGGGAGGGAGGGAGGGAGGGAGGGAGGGAGGGAGAGAGAGAGAGAGAGAGAGAGAGAGAGAGAGAGAGAGAGAGAGAGAGAGAGAGAGAGAGAGAGAGAGAGAGAGAGAGAGAGAGAGAGAGAGAGAGAGAGAGAGAGAGAGAGAGAGAGAGAGAGAGAGAGAGAGAGAGAGAGAGAGAGAGAGAGAGAGAGAGAGAGAGAGAGAGAGAGAGAGAGAGAGAGAGAGAGAGAGAGAGAGAGAGAGAGAGAGAGAGAGAGAGAGAGAGAGAGAGAGAGAGAGAGAGAGAGAGAGAGAGATGAGAGAGAGGAGCGAGGGAGGGCGGGGGCGAGTGAGAGGGAGAGAAGGAGGAGAGTTGATCGATTATTTATAAAGTATGATATGACCGCATCACGTCTACGCGTGTCCCCACACAATCACCATACGTCCGCAGGTACACCCAAATAGAGCTGGAAGAACAGGAATATTTAATGTACCAAATTACATATAAAAGTTTTGGTGCAGCCTGGATAGGAAAAGCAGAAGAGGCAGCGATCTACCGAGATGAGGTGAAGTATAAGTTACCGTGTCATCTTCCTAGGACGCCTGTAAGATATGCGAACGTTTCTTCTATTTTAACATGTTGTGGTAATAAGAACTGTATTAAATAACTTTGATGCGTTTATTTACTTGGCAATGAGGACATCTATCAAACGCAATATTATCTTACCGTCTAGTATACCGTCTAAATAAACATTGTGTAATTATGTTTTATCACGACAAAACAACATATCCTATTCTTTTTTGACAGACATTGACACCATTGTCATATATGCCAGCGGCATGCGGAGGACATTAAACATCCTGTTTGCTTTGGAGACTATCTGTGCCTACCAAGCTCATGGTACGCAAACCGCTTGATATTAGTCACACCAACATACCTGACGTCAATTATTTTTGTATATTCCAATTCAAATGATGCTTTTATCAATAGTCAATTCTTAGTAAAAATTCCAATTAATTTCATTTTTATAAGGCTCTGTATAATTTTAAAATAATTTTAAAATATCACGTTTTTTATTAACATATTTATTGTTTATCTTTATTTATTTATGTTTCTATTTTATATGGATGTTTTTATTGATGTACTTTTTCCAATTTGGACACAATGCTTGTCCGAAATTAAAACATTATTATTATTTATAAATTCATATTTCTAACTCAATTTACAATAACACACAGCCAGTGTTGACAAGCCATATGATTCTATAGCATTGCCTCGAAGTGTGACTTCAGTTGTGGTCTTAATTTATGCGAACTTGTCATCCAACTAAGAGTGCTAGTTAATCACGAAGGCAGGCGGTGATTACCAGTGACCACATACAGTGTTTACTGACGGGGTACAATTTCCAGAACTCAATGTCCTGTACATTTTGGACGTTCTTTGCTTTGACCTTTGCCTTGTGTGAGTAATAACGTACATGTGTTAATTATTTGGCTACAGTGACCATTTCACGAAATCCTTCGCTTAAGCAATCAAAAATTGTTGTAGCTTGAACTAATAACTCTTTGCTTTCAGGTAGATAATATTAAGGTAGTATGGATTCAAGAAATGAATTTTGAATTTTTTTTGGTAAAGGACTTTCTTTGCTATTTATGTACTTTCATATCCTTACCTCAATATGCAGTTAGTATATTAGCTGAAAAAGTAATAACAAGTGGCAATATTGAGGTTTCTTCGGATGGCTTTTGGCAGAATTTGATTATAAAAATTACCTTATCATCGTTTTCTCGGAATACAATTTTTTTGGTGAGTACTTAAAGTTGCTGCGCTCTAGTAGAATAAATACTGGGTATAACTGCAAAACATTTTGCACCGCAGTGCCTAATGAGTATATCTACTGCATGAATTAAAAGAAATCATAATACATTTAATGGTTTCTGAATTATAGGTGTTAATTATGTGAAAACATTACACAAAATAGGTTTTTTCTACAAAAAATCTTTTTGCACGTAAACAACACAACATATCTGATTTCTGTGATATTCATGCAGTAGATATGCATAACCGTAATCCCTGTGCTAAATTACAAGCTTGTAACTTGAATACGTTTTTGGTTAGAGCGCGGCAAAAAATACCCTTTTTTTTTTATTATGGCGGCCATATTGGATACCTAATTTGCATAATTTATGCGAAACATGAAAAAACCCTTAACTATGTTGGTATGTATATGCATACCAAATATGGTTGATCTGTGTTGAAAACTAAAGATTTTTGGTGGAATCCATACTACCTACCTTAAGCGGGACGACAACAACTTGCATCAAGTGTCTTGACGGATATGTTATGCAGGCCGACGCCACATGCTTAGGTAAGATTGCTTTAGAATGTCCGCGTATTGCCGCACAATAACTTCACAATCATTAGTCTTGCTAGGAAGGTTTTGCCGCATATTGAATGGGGCTTCTTGTTATTGTAAAAGGGCTGTCTACGTTGCAGACCCGTGGCGTGGTTGATTGTGGTGTCCAATATTGGACCTGCGATTACACATTCCTCCAAACACATTTGAGCCGGAGCCTTAGCTGTTGTCGGATATGACTTCTGAAAGATGGGGGTAGCTTTGGGGATTGTTCACGGTGACGAAGGGGGTAGTGATGGAGATTTTTCGCGGTGCTGTTCCAACCTGTTGTCGGAGCCTCAGTTCATTTTTCGAATCTCACAGCTTTGTTGCCATAACGGTGACTAGTAGTCACTGCTACGGTGTTTGCCGCCCTCAGTGCTTCTTTTACGTCCCGAATTGAGACGGGAGTGACTTTAACGTGATCTCCGAGTCTCGAGGGATACACAGTCTCCAATGTTGTGAGCCAGGTTTTTATACCAAATATCATACCGATCCGGGTTTTGAACTCAGAGCGCTGGCATGCCAGGTGGATGTGCTAACCACTAACCGTTACACTATCGCCTTTGAAAAGACCAGCAGTGTAACGTCAACCTGGGCGTCTTGAGCCATTTGCTGGGCGGTCTCATGCACTGTCACGATGATCTTTGTTTCGCAGAAGACATGTTTATAATGAAAGTGTTAGCCTCTCGGTAAGCCAGTGACTTCCTCGTCCACCTGCTATCCAGTTTTACTCTGGATGGCAACCGTGTGAAATTGTGTTAAATATGTCTGTGTTTTAGCATGCGAAGCGAACAACTGCAAAGTATGCACATTTGATGAAACCGCGACACCCACGACCACGCACTGCACGTTTTGCAAAACCCAGTACACACTGAACCCTTCCGACAACTCATGCCTCAGTACGTACACTCCACTTCGTCGTGCTTCGCTTCAGTGAATCCAATCACGTACTCCTAGGCTTCGTCAAATGCATTTATATGTATGTATACAAGAATTAAAACAGGTCTACAGTGCCATTTTGAAAAATACAAACAGTTGCATCCGAACTGGTGATAATCTGTTTTTTTAATAAATAATATTATAAGTCAATAAGCACATTCGCAAAAAACGATGCCACTTACCTTATTATCACTGCCGCAACATTATTATAGATACTAAAAAGGACGACCGGCGGAGTGATATGAACGATTAGCAGGTTGTACAAAACTATTGTTGTTTACGACTTGTTACAGTCGACACACACGAGTGACGTCAACTAGTTCCATATACTGATAAATGAATGTTATCGCGTTTCTAATCAATACTCAACACACGACATCGTGCTATCCGCAACGTACGCAATTGAAATCGTGAGCTTTCTTGACAAACAGTAAACAATTAACACATTAAACAAATCCTAATATATGATGTTAGTTGTGGCATAGGTGATACAATTAATATCGCGAAGGATGGTCGTTGTACCGGTGGCGAGTGTACATCTACGTTGTTGCAGGCTGTCCCGGTAACTGTCTTACATGCGTCGAAGACGGCACAGGATCAGCAAAATGCCTTGAATGCCCCAAAAACTACAAGATTCAAGGCGCAGACGCAACGGGACCAACTGCCTGTATTAGTACGTGATCGATCAGAATTAAAAAAACTATCCATTACCTGAATGATACGATCGCACAGTGATATATATACAGACCCTAGGATAGGGCAAGATATGTGCGTACGCACCATCCACGGTGAGACAAACATACTTCCGGTCAAGGGAAAGATTGCGCTCGAGGTCTTGAGTGTGGGGGGGGGGGGGGGGGGCGTTGGAGATTTTGGGGAACATCAAGCGGTGTATTTGGAGGTTTCAAGGAGGGGTGCGTGCGGTGTGTTTTTTGGAAGCTTACCAATCGCAGGTCGAAAATGCACACCGAAATCAACAACGCTCCATGACTGTGATATGCCTTAATATGCCGACTGAATTCATTGACGAAACATGTCTACATAATATTGTAGGACCTGTTGACGGTTGGACACAATTATTTTATATCAATAATTTCTATGAATCGGTACCCATCATCTTCTATCATTAATTGATATGTGATGCCTAAATAATTATATGTCGATATGTGAGATCAGTAAATCAATAAAACGTGTTTTGGTTGTTTTATAATGTACCCCGTCAACTGTGAAACAGCCATCGGCACAATAACTACCAGTGGAACAGCAACATGTACAGCTTGCGTCGGCGGGTACGCTTTGCAAACCAGCGGGAGTTGCGCTGGTAAGTAATAGCATACTGCTTAGGGGAATGCTTTGCCACAGCAAGGGCTTAATGAAAGACGTACATGTAGGAGCCTACATGTAATTGAATGAGGACTGTGGTACGAATAGCAATGATCACAATCAGACACGTTGTCACATCAAAGTAAAACCAGAGAATAAAAGAAATATAAAATAAACTTCTAAAAAGGTAGATATAATAGTTATATGAGAATCTGTTTAGCAAATGTACATTGAAATACTGTTCTGAAGAAAAAGGCAGCAGCTGAATGTTGTTTTAAAATAGAGCGTCATTGATTGATTGATTAGGTCGTTCTAAAAACAAGAGATGCGGTTCAGAAAGAAACACTGAAGAAGCTGTGTTGACGGTATATAGGTCTACAGGAAATGATGAAGACTAAACAAAGACAAAGAAGCCTTTAATTGCAGCTGCAACTGGAATGGAAAACTAAAAGCTATAGTAAACATTAGCATATAATGTAACCAACAACTAAGAGGTATTGCGCCTATTAAATGGGTAAATCGTACGGTCGCATTATGGTCGGACCAGTACAACACAGTGCTGGAAATATATTATCAGATGCGCTTTAATTACAATATCTAACTGGATATTTCAGGAGGCGGCTTTTTTAATTTAGTTAATTGTAATTCAATGGTTTCCTCTGAGGAGCATCTCCTCAGAGTAATGGTATCAAGGACAATAAAGGCAACGGTGGCTAATATCGCACCTTGAGTTAATGGTATTTCACAACAAAACTACTAATACAAACAGATGAACACAATAGCATGCCATTTGCAGAAGAGTTCATTCAAAAGGGGAAGCACTTGGTTTCTTTTGTCATTTTATTAAAAAATATTTAGAATCAAGTCAGAAAATTACAGAACAATGAGCTTAACATCAGTTATTTATAAAAGATGAGGAATTGGACAAGTAATCAGCATGTAACGAAGTACAATTTTGATAGAGTACTTTTACTTGTACCGAAGTAGTTTTATCTAAAGTAACGATACTTTTTATTTCATTAGTTTCGTTTACATCGCGAAATAAGTTTTACTTTTTACTCAACTAGTTTTGAGGTGAGTTACTTGTACTTTTACTGAAGTACAAAATAAAAATATTTCAGTCAACACTGTCTAACCTCTTCCAAAACGTCGCACAAGGCGAGGAATGTGGCAGGCCAACTTCCAGTTCTGTGCTACATCGACTGGTTTCATTATTTTCTTGAGGTTTACAGTCTTGTCCTTTTACGTGATGTGTAACAGAGGTGGCTTCTTATATCGAAGCAAACGGAATGCTAGAATATTTCGCTTCCCGTCAAACTGTTATCGCATGCACAACTGTTCCTTACCAACGTTAGTTTCGTTTACTTGCTGACCGTCATTGCGTTGAAACAAATAAAAATGAAATAATCAGATATTTGTTCAGGGCAACCACCCAACCTCCGTTTTCGATACTCACAGTTTACCTTGTCGGATAAACGTCGGTGGTCTTGACCTGGCCGCCAGGGTATATGCTGTCGGCTTTACGTCAATTCAGCTAATAAAAGCCGGAGTTATTAGCAGAATTACGTTTCACTTTGTCTTTGTATATCACATATTTTTTTGCGGCTGGCAGCAGTGCCATGAGGATGATTTGCACGTGCTTGTGCTGTGGTTGTCATACGATAATATATAAACTCAGAGAAGTTGCGAAGAGAGATTCTAGCTGATATTTGGAAAGATAGTTCATCACGTTAGCTACAAAAGCATTACACGAGCAATTTCTTTGAATATGACACGATTTTATCTCTTGAGAAGATGCAGTTTTGAAACCCAATATCTACTGCGTAACAGCGACGAAAATGCTGTGTGAAATAATGTTTTCTGACTTATGTCCTTCAGCCTGCCCCGACTCATGCGGTATATGTTCCTCTGCCGATACGTGCATCACATGTCTCTTAAACACAGTCAAAGACAGCAATGGCAAATGTCAAGGTAGGCACACGGACGCACGCACTCACGCACGCAAACGCACGCAAACACATGCACGCACGCACGCACGCACGCACGCACGCACGCACGCACGCACGCACGCACGCACGCACGCACGCACGCACGCACACACACACACACACCGTACTGGCTATGACATATTTTGAAACAACCAACATAAAGGGGCCCTGTATAGATTTCGCTATTCCACGGCAGAAGTATGTTTTCGTCAGACGCTTGGCGTCTGCGGCTATTTATAGAATAGTTTCGTACAGGCGATATGTTTGCCATCGTTAGTTCTCGGTAACACAAGACAAGGGTGCGCTGAATCTAGTGATTGTGTTGTTGTTAAGGATTTATTTATGACACATACTGTTGCAAACAAACAACACTAAATAAATAAATCCTTATCAACCACACAATCACTAGATGCAGCGTACGCTTGTCTTGTGTTCCTGAGAACTAACGATGGCAAACGTATCGCCTTCAGGCTTCACGAGACTGTTCTATAAAAAGCCGCAAACGTACGCCAAGCGTCGGCCGACAAAATACTTCTGCCGTGGTATAACGCAATCTATACAGTGCCCCTTTAATAACGAACGAACCAAAATCTATCTACCTTTAATTGCAACAATATTTGATCCATTTTACAACATACATTTTCTACAATCTCTGATCAATGAGCTCGATATTTAGTTTTAGAAGGATGCGACAATATTAGTCGTATTTGCCGCCTGTCGCTATTTTTAATAATGTTCATACGTAATCAAAATGATGATTAAATCACTGGACATTCAGCAAGGGTTGTTTAGTAGACAGACCGGAGTCAAACGAATGAACAGGGTGATATAATAAGCACTCGTGAAAAATACAGATGATTAGCAATACAAGTAGGGGAACGGCGTGCAAAACGGGCCATTTAAGCGAGATTTGTTATAAAGTTGACATTTTTTATTTTTATAATTTTTGTCTACGGGATCACCTTCTCGACTTATCTAACTACATGTATGCTAACAGTTAGCATATTACTAATAAAATTGCTGTATCTACGGGGTGTTTCAGAACACCACCCGATTTTTGACTTACTAAAAAAGGTGCGCCAAAAATGGGCCCCCTGCATAACCACTTATATTAAAACACATTGTGCACAATCGCACCCTGACCAGTCATGGAGTGTCCACGCCGCACATTGTTCACATTTTATGCTTTTCTTCCACGTCCATAGACTGTCCGAAAACAAAACAGTCGGTGAATTATGGTTTAGTCACCCAGTTGTCTCGCTTGTTTTCGAAGCTTCGAGACATCGCAGTGGCACGGCGAACGATTTCTTCCTTCCCCGTGTAGTTCCACTCGTGTTGGTTTGAGGCTCCTTCCGCGTTGTAGGTGTTTTGTCAGATTTTGTTCTCAAATCGAAGTTGACGTTTGTATGGACCACATGTCTTTTCTACGTTACTCGACTATATGAAATCAATTAGTAATATTGTTGTTTTGCTTAAGAATTTTATTATTTTTATTGTTTTATAACTGGGCAATATGCTATACCCTATATATGTAAGCTAATGTAATACCACAATATATTACAAATGCAGGTGTGTGTGTATTGTACTAACAGGCTAACAGCATATCGACGATAGCGAACCCCTGTTAGCATAGCGGACCACTCAGCGGCCTGCTTTGGGCGCACTTCACGGCCTCGGGTTGATTATCAGTTTGAATACTAGCTTTCCATTCTTTTAAAATCT